>JARBWK010000005.1:131631420-132231420 GCA_030556195.1 Anolis apletophallus
GAGGGATACGTCAAGATATAGACAAAGCATATAGGGTATCCTCCTCATATGCAAGACGGAACAACGTGCCCCGAGACGTGGTGGTGCAGTTCTGCAAAAAAAAGGTCAGAGATGAGATTCTAGCGAAGCAGAGAGAGACGCCGACAGTATACAAGGGCCAAAGGGTCATCATTTTAAGGGAATTTACTGCATCCTCTCTCAACAAAAGGAAGGACTACCTCTTCCTTACAGAGGTGCTAAAGAATAAGAAAATCAGATTCGATTGGGAAACAACAGAAGGAATTATGGTCACCCATGGCGGGCAAAGACATTGGCTGACCACAGTAGCTAAGGCGGAATTCTACGGAAAACTCCAAAAGAACTTGGTCTGGAGGCTAACACCCAATCAGGCCAGACCGAACAAACAAAAAGACGACGATTCTACTCCCCGAATAAGGAACCAACTCTACCCGAACGGGGCCCACGACCCCCAACAAAAGGCGCAACGGCACGGAATGCGGAAAACAAGAACGGCGAATCGGAGCACACAGAGGAAATGCAGGATGTATGATCCCTTGCTGCAGCTTCGGTGCTTTACCAACAACACCAACGGCTTGAACTCACCGGCGAAAAGGAAAAAAGCATTCAACATCCTGAGGAAGAACAAACACGACATCGTGGCTTTACAAGAAGTCCACATCAAAAAGGACCATGAACACCATCTGGAAAACAAAGGCTTGGGAAATCTATTTTGCTCGCTAGCAGCCGAAAAGAAAAGAGGGGTGGCGACGTACATCAGTGACAAGCTCCCAGCCAAATTGGCATTTACGGACCAGGAGGGGAGGATAGTGGGGAGTGAAGGTCGAGGTAGGAATGTCCCGTATGTTACTCTGCAATGTATACGCGCCTAAACGGCCCTAAAACCGACTTGTTCGGACTCTCGCGAGGCTCATAGACGACCAGGAATATGACAGCCTGATCATCCTGGGTGATCTCAACGGGATAGTCAACCCCCAATTGGACAGAACTCAACCAATCAGCAAGGTCAAGAAGACAAAACAAGACCCCTCCAACACCCTTCCAAAGACCTTCTTGCACCTTATGGCGGATCTATCTCTACAGGATGCCTGGCGACTTCACAACGAAGGGGAAAAGGATTATACATATTATTCACAGGCACCAGAGTTGGTCAAGAATAGATATGGTTTGGGTATCTAACGCTCTGGTGCCGAGAATATCTCAGATAAAGATTCATCCAAGGGACATGTCGGATCATTGCCCGATGACACTGAAATAAACCATAAACCCCATCAAGGCGCTGGAGGCTTAATGATAGCCTGCTGAAGAAGGAGGAAGACATACAGAAATACAAAGAGCTACTGGCAGACTACTTCAAGAACAATGATATTCCAGAAACGAGCCCAGAAATAGTGTGGGATGCTTGCAAAGCGGTACTTAGGGTCATTTTATTCAGCACAGTGCGGGAAAAATAGGAGAGGCGAAAAACGCTACATGATCTGCAAACTAAAATCGCACAAGAGGAGGCGAATCTGAAGAGCCAACCTAAGCACCAGGACGCGATCATCAAACTGACCGCACTGAAAAAACAGAAGCACCACCTGGAGCTTGAGCAAATATCCAAAGATCTTAAATTCCTAAAGCAGAGGCACTTCCAGAACGCCAACAAGCCGGGCAGGTGGCTGGCAAGAAGGATTAAAAAGAAAAAACAAATGGGGTACATAACAAAACTCAGAGCCGACAGGATGTTTCTGAGGGAGGAAGAAATACAGGAAGAGTTTCAATCCTTCTACTCGACATTATACGCCGGAGGGCCAGACAGGAAAGAGGACATCAAGAAGTACCTGGAGGCAACCACTGGACAAGATTCCAAATCACTATAGAGAAGATCTGAACAGGAAATCTCGGAGATCGAGATAGAGGAGGCGATCGGGAAGCTGGACAATACTAAAGCCCCAGGACCGGATGGCTTAACAGCTAGGTTTTATAAAACAATGAAAAGCGAAATCATCGCATTCCTGAGAAAGATCTACAACAGGGTGCTACGGAGGGGGACCTCACCAGACTCCTGGAAGGAAGCAAACATCGTCTTAATACACAAAGAGGACACAGATGATGCAAATGTGGCTAACTATAGGCCCATCTCGCTCCTCAACATAGACTACAAGCTTCTGGCGTCCATATTGGCCGAAAGGCTGAAACCCTGGCTTAGTGTTTGGATAGCCCCGATCAGAATGGGTTCCTCCCGGCAGGCAGACCAAAGACAACACCAGGGCGGTCATAGACCTAATCCAGTTCTCTGAAGCACACCCCCACAGAGAGGTCGCATTCCTCGCCCTGGGCGCGGAAAAGGCCTTTGACAACCTAAACTGGGACTTCTTCCATCTACTCATGTCAAAGGCAGACCTGGGCCCTCAATTCCAAAGAGCCATCGGGACAATCTATAGGGATCAAACAGCGAGGTCTGGGTCAACGGCCGACCAACGAGGAAAATTGCAATACAAAAAGGGACGCGGCAAGGCTGCCCCCTCTCCCCGCTGATCTTCATTTTGTCCTTAGAGGTCCTTCTCAGAGCTATCAGAGCCAATGATCATCTCAAAAGCCCTTCGATTGGAAGCCACTCAATCAAGGTCAAAGCATTTGCAGACGATGTAGTCTGCTTCATCGAAAGACCGGTAGACACCATTCAGCTCTGGATAGAAGAAATAGAAAGATTCGGCAGACTGGCGGGATTGAAAATTAACAAAGAAAAGACGAAGATTCTAACGAAGAACATATCCAAGAAGCGCCAAGAAATGCTAGAAAGGTCATCGGGCATGCAAATCACGCACTCCATTAAATACCTGGGCATACATATATCGGCACAAAACAGCCAGCTACAAAGAACAACTATGAAAGGTTGTGGAAAAAGATCCAAAGGGACTTCTCCAGCTGGAAAAAAGCCAACCTCTCACTTATGGGCAGGATTGCAGTGATTAAGATGAATGTGCTGCCCGGCTACTGTATTTGTTCCAAAACATCCCAATCATAAAATCTAACACCATCTTTGAGAATTGGAAGAAAGATACACTCAAATTTCTCTGGGATGAGAAGAGGGCGAGAATAAAGTTCAGAGTACTAACAGACAGAAGGGTGCGTGGCGGGCTAGATTTACGGATCCCCCTTATGGGTATCACCCATAGAGGCCCACCAAAGGAAGTTACTAGGATGGAACAAATGGCCGACATACGAGGAAATGACGGTCAAAGTGGGGGCGAAGAGAAGCCTGAAAACAAAGGCCCAAATACAGACCCAGTACAGATCCCTCACATGGCTCCAGTATCTGCACATTAAAACATGCTTCCAAAAAGACGAACTGGTAGGATTCTCAGAAGGAGAAAAATTCTGGAAATCCTTCCTGAGTAAGGAGAAAAAACTCATCTCGAAGGCTTATCTACAACTTCTAGAATGGTCAACAGAGACTGAACAGGTGAAATCCTGCATGATAACATGGGCGCAAAACATCGGCCGCACAATCAGTATGCAAGAGTGGGAAAAGATCTGGCGAAAGAAAATAAAAATCACCTACGCCATTGACCTGAAGGAGAACTGGTATAAAATGTTCTTCAGATGGTACATGACGCCCCACAAGCTTGGCCTTATGTATAAGAATGCCCAGACCAAGTGCTGGAAGTGCGGAGTTCAGACTGGCACCTTTTACCACATGTGGTGGACCTGCCAGGAAGTCTCGAGATACTGGAAGGATGTACATATACATATCCAAAAAATCCTGCAGACTACACTAGAAAAGGCACCAGAAGCATATCTGCTGGGAATGGTGGACGAGAAGGATCTCCCGGACGAAAATACAGAGCGGCTGTTTCTGTTCCTCTCCACGGCCGCGAGGATGGCATTTGCGAAAAAATGGAAATCTGCGGATGTACCCAGGATAGATGAATGGGTAAACAAAGTGCAAGACATCATGAGCATGGACAAACTGTCATATTATGTGAGGAATCGGAGGGAACGGGGATAAAAGAACCGATTGGCTGCCCGTCGTGACCTTCCTAAAGACCTGGGATCCAATCCAGCCACCCAGAAGGGCGGGGCAAGGGAATGGGTCCATCAACTAACAGACAAATGGAACTTATAGGAGATAACAACGTCTGCCTCCCCCTCTATAGAGACAACTGTATCTCAACTACTCCTCCCTCCCCCCCCCCCCGTATAGCAGGAACAACTGAGACTGAATGGAGAAATCGGAAGCCAACATAGTCCCTCCCCCTCCCTCCTCTCTCCTCCCCCTTTCCAGGTCATCCCTCCCCTCTCTCCCCCTCCCCCCTCTCTTCCCCTTCTTCTCTGCGACCCTTCTCCAACCATCTCTCCCCATCCACTCTTCTCACGTCCCTCCCCCGTACCCCCGTCCCCTTGCCCCCAACTTTTCTGACGGCTCTCCCACTCCCCATCCCCCCTCCCTTGTAGCCCTCCAAAGACTCCCACCTCTCTCTCCTCTCCTCCTACTATCCTATACCGACAATTGTTCTACCACTTTCATTGTTAATTGAAAAACCTTAATAAATATATTTACAAAAAAAAGAATTACGAAGACTGTAAAGAAAGCATAGAAAGAAAAAGAAAGCAAATACACACATTCTGGCGAGTTTGGAAAGTAAAGTAGAAAAAATTACTACGCTTCATCTTCCTTATAATTCAAAGCACCCCTTTCCTACCCTCCCCCCTGCCCCCCCCATTCCCCTTGTGCTGACCCCCAATCCCACGTGCACCAGGCCCCCTTTCCTCCAGGGCGCACGTGGCTCAAGGCCAGGCTCCATCTCCTTTCAAGGGAGGAAGAGAGCTTAGAGACGGGTTGCCTTCCTTCTTCTCGTTCAGCGTGTGTCTCCGCGTGTGTGAGGAGGCCAACCTGTGTGTGGAACAGGCCTGGGCCCACTCCGGCCCTCCCTCCGGGTGTCTTGGGCTTCGGCCCCTCTTCGGCCTTTTGGAGAAGGAATGGGAAGAAGACTCCCCAGGAGGAGAGGAAGGAGGAGGAGAGGCAGGCTGCAAAGAGGAGGAGGAGGAGGAGGGAGAGGCCAGAGGGGCTGAAGGGCCCAGAGTGGGAGGATTTGAAATGGTGGGCTGACTGGAGAGAGATGTGTCAGCAGCCGATTGGCTGAGTGTGCCAGGGCCCAGGGTTCTGATTGGCTGCTGCCTCTGGCTGGTTGCTGAGGCCAACCCTTCCAACTGCCGTTCTGCCCTTTGTGAGGAAAGATGGCTGGCTGCCCATTTCCCTTATTTATTTCTAATGGGAATTAAAACACAAGGATTTTTTAATCTGAAGTTGTGTCTGCCGCCATTATTTGTGTATTTAAGTCGTATCCTTGATCGGACAGCGGCTGCTATAACACAAAAAGTATTTGTTTCATGTTCATAAAAGAGGGGCCTTGCCTCATCGCCGTGTTCAATTCGCCTGAATACGTAACATGGAACAACTACTCTGCCTTGATCCGACCACACCTGGAATAGTACTGAGTCCAGTTCTGGGCCCCGCAATTGAAGGGAGATGTCGACAAACTGGAATGTATCCAAAGGAGGGGGCCTGAGAGGATCAAGGGTCTGGAGAACAAGCCCTATGAGGAGCGGCTTAAAGAGCTGGGCATGTTTAGCCTGCAGAAGAAAAAGCTGAGAGGAAATACGGGAGCCATGTATAAATATGTGAGAGGAAGTCACAGGGAGGAGGGAGCACGCTTGTTTTCTGCTGCCTGGAAGACTAGGACGCAGAACGATGGCTTCCACCTACAAGAGAGGAGATCCCGCCTGAACATGAGGTGGTGGATGTGCCTCCCTTTCTCCTTCAGGCCAAACATGCCCAGCAGCTCTTTCAGCCGCTCCTCATGGGGCTTGTGCCCCAGACCCTTGACCATTTTAGTCCCATTTCAGGCGGGAGCCCCTCCCCCCAGCACCCACTGCTGCTCTGGGACCAGAGTGAAGAGAGGGGCCAGGAAGACCGTGCCACCTTGTCTCCTGGGTCTAGAATCGTAGAGTTGGAAGAGACCTTGTGGGCCATCCAGTCCAACCCCATTCTGCCAAGAAGCAGGACAATCGCCTTCAAAGCACCCCCAACAGATGGCCATCCAGCCTCTGTTTAAAAGCCTCCATAGAAGGAGCCTCCACCACACTCTGGGGCAGAGAGTTCCACTGCTGAACAGCTCTCATGGTCAGAAAGTCTTTGCTCATGTTCAGGTGGAATCTCCTTTTTTTCCTGTATTTTGAAGCCATTGCTCCATTGCATCCTAGTCTCCAGGGTAGCAGAAAACAAGCGTGCTCCCTCCTCCCTCTCATGTATTTATACATGGCTATCACGTCTCTTCTCAGTCCCCTCTTCTGCAGGCTAAACATGCCCAGCTCTTTAAGCCGCTCCTCATAGGGCTTGTTCTCCAGACCCTTGACCATTTCAGTCCCATTTCAGACGGGAGCCCCTCCCCCCAGCACCCACTGCTGCTCTGGGACCAGAGTGAAGAAAGAGGGGCCAGGAAGACCGTGTCACCTTGTCTCCTGCACTCTGCTAGAAATATAATATATTGTGTACACATACAATATTGATAATAGTATAATGTGATACAATATAATACTAATAATAATACCATATTTTAAATATATATTTTATATTATATGTAAAATTACTAAGAATACTACAGTATAATGGTACAGTACAATAGTCTGTGGCAGATCCTGGAACGACTAGGATGTCCCCCCAAATTTCTCAAAATGATTATCCTGTTACATGAGGGCCAGCGCGCTCAAGTCAAGTTTTGTGCATGCGTTGCATATTTTTTTGGCTTTTTAAGTCCCTTCTGCTGTGTTGTTCAGTATTTTTATGAGTGACGGTCACTTGTGGGCCTGGGAGGTGTCTTGTGTCCAAATATGGTGTCAATTCGTCCAGTGGTTTTTGAGTTACGTTAATCCCACAAACGGACATTACATTTTTATTTCTATAGATTTATTAACCATATTTATATACCGCCTTTCTCAGCCCGAAGGCGACTCAGGGCGGTTTGCAAAAGGCACAATGTGATGTCTGCAGCAACATATAAACCATTAAAAACATTTAGCATAAATAACATTAGATATGATATAATAAAATAAAACCAATAAAAGTATAAATCCTCAGCGTCTCATTACTAAAACCGTTACCCAATCGCACTGTCCAGTCGTTCCGAAGATCAGAGTTTGTCTGCTACACTGCATTTGGGAAAACTTGCTCAAAAAGGCAGGTTTTAACTTTTTTGTGTCAAATGTTAGGAGGGTGGGGGCCGATCTGATATCCCTAGGGAGGGCGTTCCATAGCTGAGGGGCCACCTCTGAGAGAGCCCTATCCCTCGCTCCCGCCAATCGAATCTGTGAAAAAGATGGGACTGAGAGCAGGGCCTCCCAAGGAGATCTTAAGGTCCTAGATCCGTGTTTCTCAACCTGGGGGTCGGGAACCCTGGGGGGGGGGGGTCGCGAGGGGATTTCAGAGGGGTTGCCAAATATCATCAGAAAACACATAGGAACCCTTTTGGTAGATAAGGCTGAAGATCTCTCTGCCTGTCCTTCTCTTCCATTTTGGTGTTGGTGAACCACAACTCCCAGAATTCAAACACAGTCATCCCCCCCCAACCCCACCAGTATTCAACATTGGTCGTGTCAGTAGTGTGTCCTCAGAGCTAAATACTATTATTCCTGAAGAAGGCAAGGCCCAAGATGACCAGAGTGACCAGGGAGACCCCGAGTGCTGCTCCCACCTCGCCAGGAGGAGTCTCTCCTCTGAACTGACCCTTGGCAGGAACCTTCCCAGGCTGGCCGTTAGCCCCGCCCCTTTCCTGCTGCCGCCTGGAGAGCTGTGTCGCTATGGCAACGCCTGGGCCTCAGGCCTAGTCCCTCCAGTCAGCCAAGGCTTCTCTCTCTCCCAACCTCCATCCACAGGCCTCAGACCCACGTGATGACCACTAGGCATTTCATGACAGCCCCCAATCCACTGCGAGTCCAGGCCTGGGCCCACTCCAGCCCTCCCTCTTTGGCCCTTTGGAGAGAGAAAGAAAGAAGGCCTGGGATGAAGACTCGCCGGAAGGAGGAGAGGAAAGAGGAGGAGGGAGGGGCCAGAGCGGCCAACTCTTCTCTTCTCTCCCAGCCGAGTGATGCTCTCGTGTTCCAGGGCTTTCCCAGGATAAAGGGAAAAACGATGGGACAGCTGCTGCACACGAACTACAAGAAAAACAAGAGGGGGTGGAGGCAAGAGCCGTGAACCGCCCCTGGGAACGTGTGAGAACAACACAAATGTATGCAATAAATGTTACAGCTAAACAGCGTTTCACATGAAATAAATCAATAAATATTTAATGTAACTATAAATATTTAATGTAACTAGTTGTCTTTCATGTGGTCAAAGGCGATACTAAGGGTTGCCGAATTTGGTTCACAGCAATGTTTTCAGTAGCCAATAAGCAATCAAATTAACAATGACGAAAAGTCAATAATATATAACAACAGTTAATTCACTGTAGCAAAATCATTAAATGGTCAAATATAACTTGATATTATACAATGCACGGTAATATAGCTGACACAAACAATTATATAATGCAAGTTAATATCACTGACGTAAACAAAAACAAAAAGGCAGAATAATACTCTCTGCATCTCATGAAGTAATAGTCGCTAATAAGATGTGAAGTACATCATATATCAAAATACATTGCTGTTAACTCATAAGAATCCATTATTGAACATAATACTCAATACTGCTACGAATATAAGCATATAACGCAGGGAAACACCCTTAGTAAACTGCAAAGAGGGTACTAGTCGGCACCTTGGGAAATGTTGAAAAAGTTTAGTCTCCTGCACCAGAAAGTCCAGAACCTGCCATTTCCCTGTTGCAACACATTTTATTAGTTTTGTCCCAACTCTTTGGATGATTTCTCTCCTGTACGTTCCCTCCAATGGTTCAAAAAGTATGAACCCCGATAAAAACATTTCCCACACTCCTGGCATTAGTATGGCTTCTCTCCTGTGTGGAGTCTTTTGTGCCTCACCAAGGCTGAACTCTGATTAAAACATTTCCCACACTCCTGGCATTGGTATGGCTTCTCTCCTGTGTGGAGTCTTTTGTGCCTTGCCAAGGTGGAATTGTCAGCAAAACATTTTCCACACTCATGGCATTGGTGTGGCTTCTCTCCTGTGTGGAGTCTTTTGTGCCTCGCCAAGGTGGAATTGTCAGCAAAACATTTCCCACACTCCTGGCATTGGTGTGGCTTCTCTCCTGTGTGGAGTCTTTTGTGCTTCACCAAATCTGAGGTGCGAGCAAAACATTTCCCACACTCCTGGCATTTGTGTGGCTTCTCTCCTGTGTGGAGTCTTTTGTGCTTCACCAAATCTGAGGTGCGAGCAAAACATTTCCCACACTCCTGGCATTTGTGTGGCTTCTCTCCTGTGTGGAGTCTTTTGTGATTCACCAAGGCTGAACTCTGATGAAAACATTTCCCACACTCCTGGCATTGGTATGGCTTCTCTCCTGTGTGGAGTCTTTTGTGCCTTGCAAAGGTAGAATTGTCAGCAAAACATTTCCCACACTCCTGGCATTGGTATGGCTTCTCTCCTGTGTGGAGTCTTTTGTGCCTTGCCAAGGTGGAATTGTCAGCAAAACATTTCCTACACTCCTGGCATTGGTGTGGCTTCTCTCCTGTGTGGAGTCTTTTGTGCTTCACCAAGTCTGAAGTGCGAGCAAAACATTTCCCACAGTCCAGGCATTGGTGTGGCTTCTCTCCTGTGTGGAGTCTTTTGTGCCTCACCAAGGTAGAACTGTCAGCAAAACATTTCCCACACTCCTGGCATTTGTGTGGCTTCTCTCCTGTGTGGAGTCTTTTGTGGCTCACCAAGTTTGAACTCTGAGCAAAACATTTCCCACACTCATGGCATTGGTGTGGCTTCTCTCCTGTGTGGAGTCTTTTGTGCCTCGCCAAGGTGGAATTGTCAGCAAAACATTTCCTACACTCCTGGCATTGGTGTGGCTTCTCTCCTGTGTGGAGTCTTTTGTGCTTCACCAAGTCTGAAGTGCGAGCAAAACATTTCCCACACTCCTGGCATTGGTGTGGCTTCTCTCCTGTGTGGAGTCTTTTGTGCCTCACCAAGGTAGAACTGTCAGCAAAACATTTCCCACACTCCTGGCATTTGTGTGGCTTCTCTCCTGTGTGGAGTCTTTTGTGCCTCACCAAGGCTGAACTGCGAGAAAAACATTTCCCACACTCCTGGCATTTGTGTGGCTTCTCTCCTGTGTGGAGTCTTTTGTGGCTAACCAAGTTTGAACTCTGGTTTGCTGATATTTTCCTTTCACAATGGCTTTTCCCAAAACGGAGTGTCTTGTGAAGTTTGAGTCCCATATTTTGGGTAAAACACTGCCCGCATACATCGCATTTGTAGGGCCTTTCTCTGGCAGAACCTACACCTTCTCTGTGGGTTTGCTGGCGTCTAGGGAGGCCCCCATCGTGTCCCAAATGCTTCCTGTGTTTGGTGTTCCAGTTATCTGCTGTGAATAAGAACAGAAACAGTGTGAGTGACAAGGACTCTGGGGAATTGGTATAAGAAGGAGATTGAAATTATCCTGAAAACAACATATTATTTATTTATTATTTATTAACTTCGATTTAGTATACCGCTCACTCCGGAGCTCATAGAAATTGAAGAAAATTAGATATAACTGCTGCCCTCTCCCCACCCCTTGTTCAGTAAAGATGGACACTGTGACTGCCAGGGGCCTCTCAGTTGTTGTTGTCTATTCGTGCACTCGCTTCCGACACTTCGTGACCTCATGGACCAGTCCACGCCAGAGCTCCCTTTCGGCTGTGGCCATTTCCCCCAGTTCCCTTGAAGTCTAGGCTGTCTCTTAAAGGATCACCTCCGTCCACCTTGACCTTGACCGGCCCCTTGAAAGGAGAGGTGAGTAACATATGCTCCAGAGGCTCCCTGTTCCTCAGCCCAGCCTGGCTTTTGATTCTGTCTCATCTTTTCTGGGGAATGCATGACTTCTCCCTTCACATTCAAAGGCTGGCTTCTTTCTCCAGCTAAAGCTTTATCCCGCTACCACCCATTTCACAATTGTTCCCTCCTTTCTATTTCTCTCCCCAACCTCCTGTTCTCTCCTCCCATGCTCAGTTAAGGTTGGATTTTTCTGCTCCAACGTAGAAGGTCTTATAACTAATTTCAGAGTGCTAAAGAGATTGTTACGGTTTTGCATGACAAGGCTGGAAAGAGACAAGATAGTGACTGTAAAGAAAAAGGGGAGAACAATAATGAAGGCAGAGAAGGCTTTTACAGGGGAGATGAAACTTCTTCCCATATGAGAATTAAGGGAAGTGGCAGGGGAGATATTCACTATTTCCTAACCTTTAGAGTGGAATAAGTCTACAGTGGGTTTCAAAAAGCTGGACTCAATTTGATTTCTGCAATTGTGAATCTACCATGAATGACACTCTGACCACTTGAAAGAGAGGGGCAGAGAGTTGAATTACTGCTATATTCCTCTCCCAGGGCAAAAATAATCCTGAGCCCCAATTATTCACAAGCACAGAACATACAACGCGTCGTGTTGCAGGTCACCATCTTGTAAATGACTCAGGCTAGGGACTGTTTGCTTACATCCTTAAAGGAATGGGCGGCACATAGCCTTGTGATTTTGAAATGAAGATACTCACTTGATGACATTATGGAGGTGAAAGTAACTCTAAGAAGGCAAACCTTTCACCATAATTATCAGCCTTGATAAAGTTACTTTAGGAAACGAAACGGAAGGAATTCCAATTCCAATGGAAATCTGTTGGCTGTTTTTGAAAGATATACTCATTACAGAGTTTGGCGATCAAGCTTGAAGCCCATTGCGGCAGAAGAACCTTCTATTGGATTATCCCTTACAACCTCCTATCTTTTGGCTCTTCCCTTTCCGTGTTCCTGTTTGCTCCCTTCGGGGAACCAGCGGGTTTCCAAATATTGGATAATTTGGGATTTATTTGACTCTGCATTATTATCAGAGACTCTCTGTGAAAAGTCACGTCCTGTCAGCGCCGCTTGGCCCGTTTGTTGCCCTAACGGACCAAACCCCGCGTGCCATCACATAAGAGCAGCATCTGGCGGTCTTTGAACTGATCCCACCCTTTGAAGTGCCAGGCACCTTTCCTGAACTTTGATATGCAGAGGGCCGGATGGTCAAGCCTGAGGAAGGAGGCACCCAGCAGGGGGGCGGGCCCGGGAGGGTTTTGAAGAGACTGTTGCGCGGGAAGAAGTTAGTCTATCTTTGCTTACCCTGGACTAAGGACCTATTAAACTACTTATCCTTCAACACCGTTTGGAGTGAGCTTGGTTTATTAGACCCCCCTTGCAAGAGCTTACATAAAGATAGACTCACCAACTTCTACGGCCGTGAAAACCTTCCGACCGTAGCCAACTTTACGAGATGTCTCAAGCCGAGATGGAACCCCTCGACAACTTGCATCCAGAGGACTTGGGTGAGGAAGAGGAGGCCGAGGAGGAAGGAGAGGGGGACGAGGCCGAAGCCGGAGCCCCGAGGACAGCACCCCAGGTCGTGATTACGGGAATGGAGGACGAGGCGCCACGGCTCCCCGCTCCAGCGGCGAAGGACGTAACCCGACGCAAGAAGGCGGTCCGGTCCGGAGAGAGAGATCCAGCCCTGGACGGCGACTTCCCCAGCCCGGCGGAACTTCGGTTGGAGGTGCAGGTGTTCACGCTGACCCAGGCGGTGGAGAAGCTCCAGTCGCAGATGGAGCTATTACTGAGCAGACCGGAGGAATTGCCGTGGGGGGTCCCAGACGCCCGACCCCGGGGCTCGAGCCGAGCATCGGAGCGACCAGGCCTGCCGTCGGGGAGAGTGACTTTCCGAGACAGTGGAGATGACTTCATCCCGCCGAGGGGAGCTTCCACGTTTAACCTGGGGTCGGCCGACCAGAGCCAGGAGATGGCGGGAAGCCGGAGGGAGCTGAAGGTAAAGTTCGACGGAGACCCGCGCCAGCTCTCTTACTTTGTCACAAACGTGCAGAACTTTATGTTAGACTATGGGGATTCATTCCCCTCGGAAGGGGCTAAGGTGCGGGCTGTGGGGGCCAACCTGAAGGAGTCCGCGGCAGACTGGCTAGTACAGATGACTGACATTCAGGCCCCACAACTAAGGCGGCTGGACGTTTTTTTGGAAGCCCTGCAGACCCGGTTCAGAGACCCCCTAGCTGGCGAAAAAGCCAAGGCCCAGCTAAAGAGGATCTACCAGGGACAGAGGTCTGTCTCCGAGTATGCCCTGAGCTTCAAGGCCCTGGCGGGAAAGATCCGGGACTGGTCGGCAGTCACAAAGCTGGAATGCTTCAAGGCCGGCCTGAGATCAGACATCCTTGAGTGGGCCATGCACCGGGGAAACCCCGAGACCCTAGAGGACTGGATAGTCTCTGCGGCGAGAGTGGAGTGCGACATGGAGCAGATGCCGTTACCGGGACGGCGGGAGAGCCCGAGGACTAGGCCCGACGGGGAGGCCGGGGCCAGCCCGGAAAGCATCGCCGAGAGCCCGGTCGAGCAGCCGGGAAGGTCCCAAGGGAAAGAGAGGAGCGTGCTTCTCGTGCGGCCGGGAAGGCCACCGGGCCGCGGACTGCCGCCGGAAAAGCCTCCCACCGAAACCAGAGAAGACGCCAGAGGCTAAGCCAACCCAGCAGGCCAAAACCCCGGTCCGAGGCAAGGTCGCGGCCGCGGCGGAGACCGCGCGGGCACCCCGAAGCCTGCGAGAGGCAGAGGAGCTGGAGACAGAGGAGAGCGACCCCGAATGGCTGGCGGGAAACGACAACGATCTGCTGTAGACGCCCGGCGGCAGGTCCGAACCCAACAGGGCGGTGAGTCTGATCCCCTTGGTTGCGACACGTATAAATTTGATATCAAGTTATGGAACCTGGAGGGGCCCCAGACCATAGAGACAGTGGCCATGCTAGATAGTGGGTGCACCCGATGCCTGATGTCCCCCCAGCTGGCAAAGCAATTGGGGATAAAGCCCCAAGCCTTAGTAGAGCAGATCCTCTTCTCCCAACTAGATGGGTACCCGGCCAATGGGAAGCCTGCCACCCACAAGACGGGAGAGATGAGAGTCCAGATGGGGACCCACCAGGAAACCCTGAGGTTCGTGATCTCCGCCATGGCACACCAGCCCGTCATTCTGGGGGCCCCCTGGCTACGCGCCCAAAACCCGCAGATCGATTGGGAAACTGGAGCGGTGAAGTTCCGAGACGGAGAGGCGCGGGTGAGAGTAGATGACCCGAGCGAAGACGGGGCCCCAGAACAAGAGGGAGCTGGAGTGGGGGCAGCAGAGAGCCAACCTCGCAGCATCCCGCGAGAATACGAAGATTTGGAGGAGGTCTTTAGCGAGCGGGAAAGTGAACAGCTACCCCCCCACCGGAAGTCAGACTGTGCGATTGAAATTGAAAAAGGCGCCAAGTTGCCGAGCCCAAAGTTATACGCCCTGTCCGAACCAGAGAGGAAGGCGCCAAGAGAATTCATTGACAAAAACATGGACAGAGGTTTTATTGAAAAGTCTACGAGCCCACTGGCGGCGCCGGTCCTGTTCCGCCCCAAGGCAGATGGCACCCTGCGGCTGTGTGTGGACTACCGGGGCCTCAACGCCATCAGCGCATCGAGCCCCTACCCATTGCCCCTGATGTCGGAGATACTGGCCCAGTTGGGAGGGGCCCACCTCTTCACCAAGCTGGACATCTGGGAAGCGTTTTACCGGATACGGGTGAAGGACGAAGACTGTTGGAAGACGGCGTTCAATTGCCATCTGGGGCAGTACCAGTTCCGGGTCACACCGTTCGGACTAAAAGGCGCTCCAAAAATATTCCAACAGTTTATCAACGAGATCTTCAGAGACTTGTTATACAAGGGAGTTCTAGTCTACTTGGATGACGTGTTGATCTACTCGACGTCAGAAGACGAGCACGTCGAGCTGACTCGAGAAGTCCTTCGCCGGTTGCGAGAGAACCAACTCTTCGTCAAGCTCTCCAAATGTGAGTTCCACAGACAAGAACTGGACTACCTGGGGTATCGCATCTCCACGAGAGGCCTGGCCATGGACCCCAATAAGATACGGGATGTGCTAGCGTGGGAGCCCCCCCAAACCAGGCGACAGCTGCAAGGCTTCTTAGGGTTCACCAACTTCTACCGGCAGTTCATCCAGAACTTCGGCGAAATAGCGCTCCCCGTGACTGAACTGCTAAAAACCAAAGGCCTGGGGGAGACGAAAAAGGCAAGGTCCCCAGCGCCAAGCTAAAGTGGACGCCGCAGTGCCAGGAAGCCTTTGACAGCCTCAAACGGAGCTTCACCAGCCAGCCGCTACTGATGCACCCCCACGCCGACCGTCCGTTCACGGTACAGTGTGATGCCTCCGAAGCAGCCTACGGAGCGGTACTCCTGCAAAGGGATGAGAAGGGCACCCTCCGGCTGTGTGCCTACCTCTCCAAGAAGTTCACGGAGATGGAGAAGCGCTGGCATGTGTGGGAGAAGGAGTCGTTCGCGGTCCGGGCCGCACTAAGCCATTGGAGACACTTCCTGGAAGGCACCGCTCTACCCTTTGAGGTGTGGACCGACCATAAAAACCTACAAGCACTACAATCCCCACAAAGGCTGAACGCGAAGCAACTGAGATGGGCGCAGTTCTTCAGCCGCTTCAACTTTGAGCTAAAGTACCTGCCTGGGGCGAAGAACGTGCTCGCCGACACCCTGTCCAGGATGCCAGAAGCCGACTACTCGGCGCCTGAGGAGGTAGGGACGGTGTTCTCCAAACGGCAGCTGGGCCTGGTAGCCCACACTCGGGCAGCCGCCAAACCGCCGCAGCCTGCCGACCCAGGATCCCCAGAACTCTTGGTCGACCTGGCAGCCGCTTATGAGGACGACGTCTGGCTTAAAGAACACCGGGAAGACCTCACCCAAGCAGGAGGAATCTGGTATTACAAAGACAAACTGTACGTCCCACAGAGCCAGAGAGGCCAGATCCTAAGCCAAGCCCATGATTCCAAGCTGTCCGGCCACTTTGGCCTCACCAAGACCCTAAAGCTGTTAGCGCGTCAGTTCTGGTGGCCGGCGATGCGAAAAGACACTAATGATTATATCTCCAAATGTGACGTCTGCGCAAAGAACAAGCCAAAGACGGACCGACCCACGGGGCTGCTGCAGCCAGTAGCCGACCCAGCTGAGCCCTGGAGCGAAATAGCCATGGACTTCGTGGTCGACCTTCCGCCCAGCGGGGGTTACACCACCATCTGGACGGTGGTGGACCTCTTCTTTAAACAGGCCCACTTCGTCTCCCTTCGACGGCTCCCCACGGCTCCCGAGTTGGGCCGCCTGTTCGCACACCACGTCTTCCGGCTCCACGGATGCCCACGCCGCGTCGTGAGTGATCGAGGCCCACAGTTCACGTCGAAATTCTGGAAGGCGTTCCTGGCAGGGCTGGGATCGCGACGGGCTCTGAGCACCGCTTTTCACCCGGAGACGGACGGGGCGACGGAGAGGGTCCAACGCACCCTGCAACAGTACCTCAGGTGCTACTCCACCTACCAGCAGGACAACTGGGCCGAGTTGCTGGACGTCGCGGAGTACAGCTACAACAACTCCGAGCATGCTTCAACGGGGGCCTCCCCCTTCCGGGTCGTCTCGGGGCGAGACTTCCCCCCCTTCCCGGCGGTGGCACCGGCGGCGGACTTGACCGCGCCGCTGACCGACTGGGGCATCAAGGTTTCTGAAGCTTGGCCGCAGATCCAAGCTGCTCTCCGCCACGCCCGGGACTCCTACAAACTGTACGCCGACAAGAGGGGTCCCCAGCCCACGTACGCCGTTGGAGACCGCGTGTTCCTGTCCACCAAACATCTCAAGTCCACTCAGCAGTCTCGCAAGTTTGCTAATAAGTTCGTGGGACCCCTCCGGGTGGTGGAGGTGGTCAACCCTGTGGCAGTCAAGCTGGACCTCCCACACACCTGGCGTAAGGTCCACCTAGTCTTCCATGTTAGCCTGCTCAAGAAGGCGGTGGCCGACCGGAAGTGGTCTGCGGAGGAAGACGCTCCGGTGCCGATCATGTGGGGCCCCACACCCATTTTGAGATTCGTGAGATTTTGGACTCGCGGCGCCGCAAGGGCCGCCTCAGCTACCTAGTCAAATGGACAGCCAAGGATTTACAACCCGAGTGGGTGCTGGCCCAGCACGTCAGAGCCCCGAGACTGCTGAAAGCCTTTCATGATGCCTTCCCTGCCAAGCCAGGACCCTGATTTCTCTCCCTCCCCTTTGTTCTTTTCTCCCTTGCAGGTTACCACCTTTCGGAGGGGGGCGCTATGTCAGCGCCACTTGGCCCGTTTGTTGCCCTAACGGACCAAACCCCGCGTGCCATCAGATAAGAGCACCATCTGGCGGTCTTTGAACTGATCCCACCCTTTGAAGTGCCAGGCACCTTTCCTGAACTTTGATATGCAGAGGGCCGGATGGTCAAGCCTGAGGAAGGAGGCGCCCAGCAGGGGGGCGGGCCCGGGAGGGTTTTGAAGAGACTGTTGCGCGGGAAGAAGTTAGTCTATCTTTGCTTGCCCTGGACTAAGGATTTATTAAACTACTTATTCTTTTTTTTTGACAAAGAAACTGTAACTAGTTTATTTTAAGGATGTGACCATTCGCGTGATGGTTTCAATGTTACAATACTTCTCAGATCTTTTTATTTTATTTTATTTTAAAAAGATTTTATTTCACAAAATGAACATCAATAACAGACATTACACACATAAAATGGGGGGGGGTGTAACATTGGGGGACATTAAAAACAATGTAACAGATGAAGTACATAGAGGACAGTGATGTTAACTTCACATCTCTGAGTACTGAAAATAAGTCTAAATCTGAATAAAAAAGGCCTACATGCAAGAAAGACCGTGCCTTGGAGGCCTAGGAGTCCCCAATCTAATTAGATACTTTGAAGCTAATTGCCTGGAAAGCATAAAGGAATGGATTAAATTGGAAAATAAAGAGCTATTAAATTTGGAGGGCGAAGGGAAAAAATTTGGCTGGCACAGCTATTTAATGTACAATAAAATTAAACAAGATAGAGGCTTCAATAATCATGTGATAAGATCCACATTACTAAAAATCTGGAATAAAACGAGAAAGTATCTCTGCTCTAAAATCCCGCTCTGGGTATCTCCCGTGGAGGCTTTTCAGTTGAAAAGTCTAGAAAATGAAAAATGGCCGAAGTACAAAGATTTGCTTAAAAAAGATGGAGGAAATATAGTTTTAAGAAAACAAGAAGAATTACAACCCCTTAATCTAAACTGGTTCCAATACAAACAACTGGAAAAAAGGACTAAATTGGATGGAAAGACAGGGTGGGACTGGGTACCATCCAGAGGGGAAAAACTCTGGCTTCATTCTGAAAGGAAAACGGTGAGGGCCCTATATAATCTCCTTTTAGACGGGGAGAGAGAAAATAAACCGGAACAAGAATATAAGACAAAATGGGAAACAAATTTTGGTTATAGAACCCCTCAGGAGGAATGGGAAAAAATTTGGAAAGTCAAACAAAATTATACCTATGCGTATAGCATTAAGGAAAATACATATAAAACGATATACAGATGGTACCTGACGCCCAGCCAATTGGAAAAAATAAATAAGAGTGGTAACAATCGATGTTGGAAATGTAATATTGAAAAGGGGACATACTACCATCAAATATGGACCTGTAAAGTAGTTGGTAACTATTGGAACATGATTCATAAAATTGTCGCTGAAATATTGAATTTGAAGGGGGGAAAGAAACCAGAATTATACCTATTAAATATTGCAGGACAAGATTTGAATAAAGATTCCGAAAAACTTCTAACATACCTAACGGCGGCGGCATGAATTACTTTAGCCAGACATTGGAGAACACCTAAAGTCCCGGATGAGGATGAATGGCTTAATAAGGTATACGAAGTCTTGGAGATGGACAAACTCACCCAGCTTCTCCGAAACAGCTCCACAAAGAGATTCTACCAAGTCTGGCAACCCCTCATTGATTATACTAAGAAGAAAAAGAACTTAGATCTGAAAGGACTAAAGCTGTAAAACTACACCCCAAGGGGCTAAGCTGATGTAAACTACTTATCCTTCAACACCGTTTGGAGTGAGCTTGGTTTATTAGACCCCCCCCTTGCCGGAGCTTACACGTCCACACGCACCTGATCTCCTCGGCGATTCTACGTCACAAGCACTCTCCGCACATGGAGCATTTCATACACTTTTGCACGCTTTGAGAACTTGTTTACTTCCGGAGACTTTAAGAACCCTTATAACTGGACTGGAACCATTTGGTGAAGTATAATATGTTTATTCAATCCGTCTTTTGCTTCCATAGAGTGAGGAGAGTGTGACTCTTTGTAACAGGGCTTGGCATTTGTATCCATGGAAAGGGAAACTGTGTGTGTCTTATACTGCGCCGTATTTTTGTAATGTTGAGAGTGATACTTCATTGACCATAAATTATAGCTATTTTGTTTACTACATAGCTTTATTGTTGTGATTTAAGCCTTGAGGCTTGGTTCCCTATTCGTATGCTTGGACTTGACTCCCGTTATGGAAGTCTTCCCACTTGAGGCAGAAGTGGTGCTAACATTGCAGTTGCCGAGACACCAAGTCAATACATTATTCCTCGTGAAGGTTATAAAACACGACAGCCACAGTCCCACCTGAGGTCCCAAGAAAGTTCAACAAGGAGGTCTGGGACAAGAGGAGACGCTGTAAGAGTTTCTACAACATGCCACCTTGAAATAAATCAGCTGAGAGAAAAAGGGAGATTTTCCCCTGTATAAGAAAGACTAAGGGACTCATCTATTACTAATATGTCATATTAGCCATCTGTCGGGGGTGCTTTGAATGTGATTGTCCTGCTTCTTGGCAGAATGGGGTTGGACTGGATGGCCCACGAGGTCTCTTCCAACTCTAGGATTCTATATATTTCTAACCTAAGCCCTGACTTGAGGACCTTCAGTGACTGGGATGTTTCCAGAAATCATTGAAACAGAAATCCCCGCCAGTGAGGGAGCCTTACCAAGAGAGTCCACCATCCCACGAATCTCCCCCATGACCTGCTCGTGCAAGGCTTTCTGACCCGGATCCAGGAGAGCCCACTCCTCCAAAGAGAAATGGACATCCACGTCCTCAAAGGCGATTGGGCCCTGGTGGGAAAAGAAGGGAAATCAGGGAAATCAAGGAAAATAATTACAAGAATTCTTTGAAATAATTGACATGGATGTTGGGTCAATTTTTTCTGTTTCAAAGGATGTTGGATGTGGTAACCCCACTACTCGTTGAGGGGCTTTCTTTTGGAAGACCTAGACTTCTGCTGGATAGATGCTTGGTCTACTCTGCTCACCATCATGCACAACGGGATTACTACCTGCTGTGGCGTTCTGTAGCAGAGCAGTCCTCCTGCTCTACGGTGGCATGATACCCACCAGCAATGTTATTAGCTCGCTAGTCTACCATATGTGCGATTCACAGCTGACCACGATGGGAAAATATGGGTTGCTTACCTGTAACCGTAGTTTCCCAAGTGGTTGGCTGTGAATAGCACACTCCCGCCCATCCTCCCCGCTGATATCATGCCTCAGTCCTACAAGCTGCTTTTTGCAGCGGAGTAAAGGATCTGAGGTGGCAGCCCCTCCCACTGGCTATATATGCTCGAGGGGAGTGTGGGCGGGGCTACCACTTAAAGTGATAACTTTTTTAAAAGATTCCAAACTGTCTGCGCATGCGCAGGAAATACAACAATACATAATAGCTTTATTTATGCCCTGCCACCATCTCCTTGAAAGTGCTTAGGGAGGCTCACTGAAATGCTCCAAGAAAGTTTTCATATGGCCATCCATGTGAATGCAGAAGAAGGGATCTTTCCATGAGGAAATACAAGAAGGAACGTAGCTGAAGTTGCTGAGTTGTGACCAGTCTATGTATTTCCTGCGCCGGCGCAGACAGTTTGGAATCTTTTAAAAGTTCTTATCACTTTAAATTGTAGCCCCGCCCACACTCCCCTCGAGCATATATAGCCAGTGGGAGGGGCTGCCACCTCAGATCCTTTACTCCGCCGCAAAAGCAGCTTGAAGGACTGAGGCATGACATCAGCGGGGAGGATGGGCGGGAGTGTGCTATTCACAGCCGACCACTCGGGAAACTACGGTTACAGGTAAGCAACCCATATTTTCCCATCGTGGTCAGCTGTGAATCGCACATATGGTAGACTAGTGAGCTAATATCGTGGCTGGTGGGTGTCATGCCACCGTAAAGCAGGAGGACTGCTCTGCCACAGAATGCCACAGCAGGTATAAATCCCGTTGTGCATGATGAAGGTAAGCAGAGTAGACCCAGCATCTGTCTAGCAGAAGTCTCGGTCTTCCAAAAGAAAGCTTGATGACTGAGCTTGCAACCAATGGCCCCCAGGCAGCACCAGCCCTCCTCTCCCAGGAATCCTTCTGCTTACCTGGTTCAGTTCCACTCCCTCACAAAGCGGAAGGAGCGACTCTGGATTCGGCAACAACATCGTTCCAGCCTCTAGGAAAGAGATAACAAGGTGCAGAAAGTGATCACATAAATATGTCTCAGAAGTAACAACAATGGTCATAAAAAGAAACCAATGAGGAAATTACCCTACAAAGACAGAAGCGTTTTAGAGTTTAGGCCATTTATTCTCAAGCAGTGATTTAAGTAGCTTGTGTTGAAAGGAGTCCTGAGTTTGGTATTTCAATGGACTCAAGTTATTCGTGGATGTCTGTTTGTCTTCCAGCTCAGTTTCAGGGCTCAGCTTCGCTTCGGGTTTAACTCGGGAACAAACCGTACGGCTGATCTTTCAGTCTCACCCAACAGTATGCAAATGTAGAAATTGAACAATAAAGAAAACTCCAAATCACACTGAAATGACACTTTTTGCAACCAAATCATACCTATATACCCCTTACAAGCCGAAATGATCCTACATGTATGCCTTCCCTAGCTGAAACTGTTTGTGGGTGTGCTACAATCCCCAGAAGGGGAATTTGCATTGACACAAAGCACTAAAACTGCCAGAAGGGTTCCTCCTTACCCTCTAAGGCTGCAGCCCCATCTCCATCCTGGTTGAGCTCCTTCTGCTGGAGGCTCTGGGTGGTGCCTGAGTGAGATTTTGCTGATTCAGGGACATCAGGGTGGACTTCAATGCAGTTATTTTGCGCCTGGAAGAACACAGAGTATTCCAGAAGTAGTATGATGAAATTTTTTTTAACCACAGAGCTATTTTTAAAAAATGTGCCAAGACATACGGATGGCCCTCAAAATGGCCAGAATGAACTGAGCTCACCGTCTCCTCTTCCTGCTTCTTCTCTGCCTGACTCAGGAGGAAGCCTTCCGCCAGGGCCACCGCCTGGGAACTGGTCTCTGCCCCACACTCTCGGACCCAGCTCCCCATCTCTGGGGGCAGGATGCTCAGGAACTGCTCCAGGATCACCAGGTCCAGCATCTCCGCCTTGGTGTGTTGCTCCGGCTTCAGCCACTGGCGGCAGAGAGAGTGGAGGCGGCTGCAAACCTCTCTGGGCCCCTCGCCCTCTCGGAAGGAGGACTGCCTGAAGCGCTGGTGCTGTGTGTCGGAGCTACAAAGGTCCACTCTCAGGAACTTGTGTGTAGTTTTCACCCATGATGCCCCACTGCTCCCAAGTCCTGCTTCAGGTCCAGGTGAGTTGGGTCTCTCCATGTTGGAACCACTGTTTGTAGAAGAAGCAAACTGGATCCAAGATGCTCTTCCTGGCTCGTCTTTCTATGGAAAGAATTCCCTCAACAGGCTCTGAATGGAAAAAGGGAAGACGAAAATTTGAGAGGTGTCCAAATAAAGAGAAAATTAAAGTCAAATCCTTTGCAGACGACGTGGTTTTGATTATTGAGAATCCAGTAGACTCCGTAACAAATTGGCTAGATAAAGAAGAAGAATTGGGAAGGGTGGCAGGATTCAAAATAAAGATAAAACACAGATATTAGTTAAAAATATATCAGAAGAAAAGAAACAGGTTCTACAGAAGAAATCCAGAATGAAAATATCAAATCAGGTAAAATATCAAATAAGGTAAAATATTTAACTCTGACCTCCAAAAATTCACAATTATTTAAAAATAATTATACGGAGAAGTGGAAGGATATATCTAAGGATTTGGCTACATGGTCGAAACCGAACACATCCTTTTTAGGAATGACAGCATGGATTAAGATGAATATACTTCCAAAACTATTTATATTCATGACACTTCCTATAATAAAAAATGAAATTGGCTTTAAGATATGGACAACAAGATTCAAGAGGCTTTTTAGTGGAGAGTAAAAAAAACAAGCCCTGATGTGTTAATTTCAGAGCCAGGTAATGCTGGTCCCTCCTTCCACTGGGGCCTCTGCTTCTCCAGTCTCCGGGCCTACCTGGTCTCACCTGGCCTCCCTTTGTGCTCCCATTCAGTGCCCCCCCCCCATTCACCCAGCTGGTGCCTCCTGATCCATAGGCTTCCTTGTGAAGAAGAACCCAGTGAGTTTGAAATCAACTGAAGTAAAATATTTAGAAATCCAGATAACGAACAGAAACTCAAGAGGGGGGAGGACTCAGGCAGGCAGGTGAGTGGGTGGGCAGGGGAAAGCCATGGGCCCCTCTCTTCCTGCCTCTCCCTCCTCCGAAGGAAGGATCCCCCAGATGCTCTGTGGTGCTGACCCCCAATCCCACGTGCACCAGGCCCCCTTTTCTCCAGGCGCACGTGGCTCAAGGCCAGGCTCCATCTCCTTTCAAGGAAGGAAGAGGGCTTAGAAAGAGAACTAGCCATGAGTAACTGGCTCACATACAAACAAATCTTTAAAAAGACAGCTAATATTCGGAATATCAAAACAATGGAAGAATTAAGACAAGAACATCATGCACTCTCATGGTTCCAATATTACCAAATATACCAAAGATTCAAAGAAGATAACAAAATAGGATTCAGTGAATACAAACTCTGGGAGTCTATAATGAAAAAAAAGAGAAAAATATAAGCATTCTTTACAAGCAGTTGTTGAAATGGGAGACAGAGGATGAACAAATTAAGGAGTGCCACATAAAATGGGCCAAAGACCTAGGCCATACAATTTCTCTCCATCAATGGGAGGAAATTTGGTTTAAAAAAACTTAAATACACTGCAACCACAGAAATAACGGAAAATTGGATTAAAATGCAATTCAGGTGGCACCTCTATCCAACTAAATTAGCTAAATTTAATAAATAAATCAGACAGATGTTGGAAGTGTAATAAAGAAATTGGAACCTACCTACATCAAGGGTGGTACTGTAAAAAACAATTAAATATTGGAAAGAAATACATAAACTCAAAAAATCCTAAAAACAAAATTTAACAGAGACCCCCCAATATTATCTGCTTGGCATATCAAATTCAGCTCTCAACAAAAACCAGGGGAAAAATTTCTTCATACTAAGTGCCTGTGCCCGGATAACTCTTGCAAGACATTGGAAGAAGACTTCGACTCCCGATAGAGAGGAATGGGTATTTAAAGTACTGGATATGATCCAAATGGACTCCTTGACCCAGAAGGTCAACAACAAGAAGAAAAAGACGGACTGGTCGGGTTTTAAAACCTATATACAAAATAATAGACTTAAGTTTATAATAATTTAAATGATATATAATAAAATAGATGCATCGAATACCTAGTAATTAACTCATTAGAGAATAATTAATACATAATGAAATAGAATATTAAGTATTTACAATTTTTCTTCTTCTTTTGTTAAAATAATGATGAAGATGGGAAACTTGGGCATTTTTATGGGAAGTCTTTTATGCTATCCCCCTTCTCACCCCACTGCCCCTCCTCACCCTCCCCTTCCCCTGATTATACCTTTCACACTTTGATGTACAAATGGAAAAGCACAATAAAATATATTATTTTTAAAAAAGAAAAAGAAAGTGGTTGTTTCCCTTGTTTTCGGTCCGTGTGTGTGTCTCCGCGTGTGTGAGGCCAACCTGTGTGTGGAACAGGCCTGGGCCCACTCCGGCCCTCCCTCCAGGTATTTTGGGCTTCGGCCCCTCTTTGGCCCTTTGGCGAAGGAATGGGAAGAAGGCTGAGAGGAGACATGATAGCCAAGTATAAACATGTGAGGGGAAGTCATAGGGAGGAGGGAGCAAGCTTGATTTCTGCTGCCCTGGAGACCAGGATGTAGTGCAATGGCTTCAAACTACAGGAAAGGTGATTCCACCTGAACATGAGGATGAACTTCCTGACTGTGAGAGCTGTTCAGCAGTGGAACTCTCTGCCCTGAAGTGTGGTGGAGGCTCCTTCCTTGGAGGTTTTAAACAAGAGGCTGGATGGCCATCTGTTGGGCTGCTTTGAAGGGATTTTCCTGCTTCTTGGCAGAATGGGGTTGGACTGGATGGCCCACGAGGTCTCTTACAACTCTAGGATTCTATACATCCAGAGAACACCATAAACCCAAACAAAGATGGGTGTGGACTAATTTTGGCACAAATACCTGATACACTGTAATTTGAAGGAGATTCCATCTGAACATTAGGAAGAACTTCCTGTAAAAGCTGTTCAGCAGTGGAACTCTCTGCCCCAGAGTGTGGTGGAGGCTCCTTCTTTGGAGGCTTTTAAATAAAGACAGGATGGTCATCTGTCTGGGGTGCTTTGAACGCATTTTTCCTGCTTCTTGGCATACTGGATGGTCTCTTCCAACTCTAGGATTCTATGAATACTGGTGGGGTTGAGAGGGTTTTTTTTATTTTGACATTTGGGAGTTGTGGCTCCTGGGATTTATAGTTCACCTACAACCAAGGCACACTCTGAGCCCAGCCCACAACGGATCTGCACCAAATTTGGCACACAGACCCAACATGGCCATCTATGAATAGTAACAGACTTTGGAGCCAAGTTGAGGTGGTTCGGTCCACCTTGGAGGAGGCGGGGTTCGCAGATTCTTTGGGTGCAATCTGCCAGGGCATTCAAAGTGCTTCTTTTCTTGACTTGGGCCTTGGTTGGAATTTTTATGTAGAAATCTATCTCTGTGTGTCAGTTTTCTGTAAACTGTGTGACCCAGTTGTTGACTGAGTTTGATGATGACTAGGACATCCAGAAATGGCAGCTTTCTTTCATTTACTTTTTTCCAGGGTGAATTGGACAAGAGGGATCCTCTCACTCCCACAGGAGTCTACCATATACCATGCAGCTCTGGACAGGTCTACGTAGGGTCCATCAAACACCCAAACACAAATCAAGGAACACGAAAGGCACTGCAGACTGCTTCAACCAGAGAAGTCAGCCATAGAAGAGCACCTGATGAACTAACCTGGACACAGCATGCGATTTGAGAACACAGAAATGCTGGACCACTGTAAAAACTGCCATGTGATGCTGGCTACACAGAGGAGCCATTGAAATCCACAAGCATGTGAACTATTCGAACGGAAAGAGGAAACCATGAAAATGAACAAAATCTGGCTAAAAACTCTAAAATCAAAAAACAACACTCAAAAACAGGGGAATTCTAGACATGAAACAATCCGGGCCAGCTAACACCCCCCCCCAACAAAGGATTCCCCCAGGCAGCAACCAGACAGCCATTGAAGCTGCAAGGCCATTATATGAGAATCAAGGTGGTCAACTGCAACATTCATACTTGCCTGAAGCACAGAAGAGTGGGTAGAGAAGGGCGGGTTATAAATAACTGAAGTAAATATATAAATAATATATAAATAAATAATAAAATTCTTTCTTTCACCCTGGACATTAGTCCACAGGTATATAAACCTCACTCGCCTAGTTTCCAACAGACCTCACAACCTCTGAGGATGCCTGCCATAGATGTGGGTCAGGAGAGAACGCTTCTGGAACATGATGTCCACACAGCCTGGATAACTCACAGCAGCCCAGGGATTCAGGCTATGAAAGCCTTTGACAAGACATTATTATTAGTTATTCTCCCATGGGTGGGATTCAAAGCAGCGTACAGCGGCTAATAAACAGAGAGGCAGGCGCCGAGGCCATGGGCCGAGCAGGCAGACTCCCCTTGACAGGCCTTCGCTCCTTCCCAGAGCTTATAAGGGCCGCAAAGGAGGAGGAGGAGGCCTGGTTGTGAAGAAAGAGCAGGGGCCTAGCCCAGGCAAAGAAAAAGGGACCACGCAGGCCAAGGCGGGAGAGGAGGAGATTTCCTCTTTCCGCTCCAAAGGGAGCCTCCTCGGCCCCAAAGCCCACCATCCTGAGCCAGAGGTCTGAGTGAAAAACAGGGCCCTAGACTACAAAACCTGGAACCCCAGGTCTTAGCGGTGGCCAGGGGAGCTTTTGCACAGTTCAGGCGTGTGCACCAGCTGCGCCCATATCTTGGGAAGTCGGACTTGGCCACGGTGGTCCATGTTCTGGTTACATCCTGTATAGACTACTGCAACGCTGTCTACGTGGGGTTGCCTATGAAGACTGCAGCAGCCAGACTACTAACGGGAGCGGGGTACAGGGAGCGCACAACTCCCCTGTTGCGCCACCTCCACTGGCTGCCAATTAGCTTCTGAGCACAATTCAAAGCGCTGGTGTTGACTTACAAAATTCTATACGGTTCCGGCCCAGTTTACCCGTCCGAACGTATTCTCCCCTATGAACCGTCAAGGACATTAAGATCCTCCGGAGAGGCCCTGCTCTTGGTCCCACCACCCTCACAGGCTTGTCTGGTGGGGGCGAGGGACAGGGTCTTTTCTGTGGTGGCCCCCCAGCTGTGGAATTTCCTCCCAAATGAAATTAGGCCCGCCCCCTCCCTCCTGACTTTTAGGAAGTGGGTGAAAACGTGGCTGTGTAATGAGGCCTTCCCAGAATGAAGGAGGAAATCGCAAAGTGACTAAAGTCGCTAATCACTTGATAGGAACCGAATATATGGATTAAAAGTTGGACTTGATTTTACTTTGGCGAAAGGCTTTATAAATGTATTTATTGTATTGTATTTGATAATTTTATTGTAAATTTATGATGTTTTTAGATTTTTAATGTTAGCATTGAATACTTGCTATTTGCCAGTCTGAGTCCCTCTCCGGTATAAAAGTTTTAAATAAATAATAAATACAAAACAGGTGGGTTAAAATGGGTTGAGAGAGCTGGATATAAACCGAACTCTAAATGGGAAGTGAGGAGAGGAATTGTACATCTCAAACTAGTGTAGAAAAACCCACCAGGGAAAATATTTATAATAATAGTAAATATATGAAAGTGATATATAAGATATACAGGGTGAAAGGGTACATAATATTCTGGGATTATCTATTATCTTCTGAGTACAAACCCCAATAATACATCTCTAAATACATAAAGTGTCAAACATAGTACATCCCTCAATAATACATATATATAAATGAAAAGTAGAATATAATACAATATATTAAGAAGACAAATACATGTAGCATATGATTTCTTGAGTTCACTACACCTAGAGAGGCATATGTATGTACATCCAGTCTACAGCTATAATAATGAATGGTTAATAGCAGTCTAGAATACCAAAGACCCTTGTAAATCTATAGTCCTTTGAATACATGGTGTTATAGCCCTTCAGATTCAAGTAAGTGCCTCAGACCCAGCAGCAGAAACACATCCACTGGAGTTATCTCAGTGTGTGTGTGGGGGGGGGGGGGAAACAAACAATGATGCAGGGCAATGAATCCTGAGGCAGAAGTCTGAGGGAAAAGCAGGTCCCAAGGCCTGCCATTCCTTCCTCCTCCTCTTTCCCCAGGGAGGGTTCCTTCTGCCCCGCTCTTGTGGTGCTTCCACTCCTCCCCTTCCTGTCTGACGTCACAAGAGATAAAATCAGAAGGGAGGGAGAGAGGGGAAGGCCTTGGGGAGTGGTAGGAGGTGGCGATGAGGGACAGGGCCTTCTCGGTTGTGGCCCCTGCCTCTGGAATGCGCTTCTAAGCGAGATACGATCGACCCCATCCCTCCTGGCTTTCAGGAGCTAAGTAAAATCGTGGCTGTGGGACCAGGCCTTTGGTCAATAGATATAAAGCAGCACTTGGGCAAAAAGGACTGATAAAGGTGTTCTATACAAGGATTTGGTTTTTTATTGATGATTAAGGTTTTATACTGTTTTAATGAAGGTGGTGTGTAATTTGTGTATTTTTATGATTAATGATGATGCGTTTTAACTGCTTATATAATGGCATCGAATGGCTGAGCCTGCCTGAGCCCCCCTTTTGGGGTCGAGGAGAGACGGGGTATGAATGCTAGAAATAAGTAAATGGGAAGTAAATTTCCCTTCTCAGGGGTAGATTTCCCATTCCTAACTCAGAGTCATTTGCAAGCCAGGCGTTTGTAACTTGGGGAATGCCTGCATCTATTATCAAGGGAGTCAGCATGGCTTAAGTCCTGGAGTCTTACTCTGGAGAACAATGTTTGAATCTGCTCAGCCATGGAAACCCATTAGGTGACCTTGGACAAGCCACTCTCTCTCAGCCTCTCTCAGAGGAAGGCAAAGGCAAGCGTTCTCTGGACTAAGCTCACCAAGAAAACTCCAGGGTAGGTTCAGTTTGGGTTCACCAGACATCAGGTCAGAAATGATTTCAGGGCACACACAATAATATATGAACAGTATAAAAATGCACAAGGAAGCGGGAGAAAGGTAGCAGCACCTTTAACACTGTCTTTGTTTTTGCATGAGCTTTTATGGATATTATATATATATATATATATATATATATATATATATTCCTCATGCCAAAATAAAAACCAGTGTGTGTGTGTTTTCCCCCTTCCTCCCCACTTTTTATACTGCAATGGCCAGGCATGGCTGCCTCTTGGAAACACTGCTGGACAGGAGATGACACCAGGGGCTGGAAGCCAGGGTGTTTTGCTGCCTGGTCACCAGGTGTATTCTCCTCCTTTCCCTCCCTCAGAAGGCAGGGCAAGAGGGAGTCTCTGGGGGTGGGAGGGGGCGGGAAGGAGGCTTGGAGGCGTGCCCCCTCCGGCCCCTCCCTCACAGGTGAAAGAAGCCCCCACCTGGTCTGCTTCCAGCGGGGGAACAGGTAAAGGTCTTTGTCTCTGACGTCACAAGAGACCCCTTCAGAAGGGAGGGAGGGAGGGGAAGGCCGGGTGGGCTCCGAGGGGCCACGGGGGGGGGGGTAGGGAGGGGGGAGACCCAAGGCCTCCCCCTCATATATACACCACACCCACCCCCTTTGAGCAAGACGCCCTGCCCCCCCCCCCCTCTTCCCAGGCTGACCTCCTGGGAAGGCCACGGGAAGGAGGCCCTCCTGAGGGCGGGAAAGGCTGGGCCCGCCTCCCTCAGAAGCAGCTCAAGGCCAAGACTCTTGGGAGGGGAGGGGCTTGAGTGCTCCCCAGGGGAGGAGGCTTGGAGGCGCGCCCCTCCCTCACAGGTGAAGGCCACCCCCACCTGGCCTCCCCCTCAGATATACTTGGATCCCCCCACACACACAGGGGACACCACGCCCCCCCTTGAGCAAGACGCCCTGCCCCCCCCTCAGGCTCACCTCCTGGGCGCGTGGGGTGAGCGAGGCCGCCTGGAGGAGGAGGAGGAGGGGCCCACCGAGGCCTGGCGTGGATTCAACCAGGCAGAGAGGCCGGCTGGCTGGCTGAGTGGCTTCCACAAACAGGCACCGCCTCCTCAAGAAGGGCCTGCTTCTTCTTCGCTCTTGGAGACTGGGGAGGGCCTTGCCTCACACAGAGTCCCCTCACTCGAGGCTTCTCAGCCTGGCTTCGGACTCTGCTTCCTCCTCCTTCCCAACGGACACAAAATGGCGCCGGGCTTCTTCTTCCCTCAGCGAAGCCCCGCCCACCGCCTTCCCCTCAACCGTTTCCCTCCCATCCCCAGGGCCAATCAGGGCGCGCCCCTGGCCCTCGAGGCTGCTGCCTCCTGGCCCCGCCCCCTCCTGCCTTTCCCTTTTCTCTCCCCTTCCTGCCTCCCCTGCTTCCTCCTTTCTTTCCTTCCTTCCCTCTTTCTTTCCTGCCTTCCTTCCCTCCTTCTTTCTTTCTTTCCTTCCTTCCCTCCTTCCTTCCCAAGCCCTGCCCTCCCGGTTCCTTTGGGCTCCATCACCCAGAACCCCTGCTCCTTGGGCCAAAGCAGCTGAGGCTTCTGGGAGTCCAAGGCCAAAAGGGAGGAAGGGGGGCTGGGGGTCTTCCTACTTTCCCTGCTTCTTTCTTTCCTTACTCCCTTCCCTTCCTTTTTCTCTTCCCTTCCTCATCCCCTGCTTCCTTCTTTCCTTACTCCCTTTCCTCCATCCTTTCCTTTTCCCTTTCTTTCCCTCCTTTTTTCCCTCCTTCCTTTTACTCTTCCCTGCTTCCTTTCCTTCCTACTTCCTTTTCCTTCCTACTTCCTTCTTGCCTCCCCTGCTTCCTTCCCAAGCCCTGTCCCTATATCTTGACTATACATGGCTCAGGAGCATATCATACAATCAGACTGTAGGATTCACTAACACTTCTGGGATAAAATATTTTTAGAAGTGTTCTTAAGTGAAACTGGATATTGAATCTGTGAATGAGGCAGTGGTACTGTATTGTTTCGAACCTTCACTATTGTCTTTGTAATCAGTAGAGGGTTTTTTTTTATTATCACCATCATTATAAAGAATGACTGCACCTTTCTTAGTGGAGCATCTGGACAGAATCCAATTGGTGTTTCCAAAGCCACTTTCTGTATGTGAAAATTAGAATGGACGAGCCCTCCTCTCTCTTTCATCTCCTTTTTAAAAAGGCTTGGAGCAATTTCCAGTGTACTAGAAGGTTATGGTGAAAGAGGAGATTGAGAGGAAGAAATCCTCGTAGATCAAAGTGTTTGATCTATATCTATGTCTGGACAATTATAAGATGTACCATCAAAGTATGCGAGGGAAGGTACATTTTGTTCTCACAACTACTTATGTGTGAGAGACAATCATTCAGTCACAAAGAAGTAAGGTATTTGATTCAAAGACACCATTAGCAAGGAGATTTAACTTGATTCCTGACTGCGGTTGATCCACATTTTAAAGGGGAAATTGATCAGAAAACTAGAAGGCAGACAGATACAGTAGTAGGAGGGTAAAGTATTGTTTCAATGACTTATTTCCTCCTCTGAATTTGGGTAGTGAGCTCAGTGATCATATAGTAGGCCCTCCACGTTTGTGAGGATTAGGGACCTCCTCATATGCAGCAAGAGAAGTGCCTTCTCCCCACTTCTCTCTGCTTCAAACATAGAGTCCCCCAGAGCCATCACATGAAGCAGGGCTACTCCTGGCAGGACTCCATGGAGCTCTGTGTTGGCAGCAATGTGGCAGTGGAGGCCACCAACACCTCATAGAATAGTGGTTCTCAACCTGTGGGTCCCCAGATGTTTTGGCCTTCAACTTCCAGGAATCTTAACAGCTGGTAAACTGGCTGGGGTTTCTGGGAGTTGTAGGCCAAAACACCCGGGGACCCACAGGTTGAGAACCACTGTCATAGAACAAAGCAAGAGGAACCAAAGAGGAAAAAAGGGGACAGCAGGGAAACATTGTGAGAAGGGAGATTATGGACTCCAAAGGCAGGGAACAGGGTGTGACGGTTCTCTCTGCTTCCCCTCGATTTATTCCATTCTGTCCCCTCCTTTATCCCAGGCCATCTGAGAAGATCCTAGGTCACAGAACCCCTGCAAAAAAGTGAAAACTTTTTCACCACTTTAGAAGGAGGAAATTACCATAGGATCATCCAGAAAGATCTAGAGAATCTTACAGAGAACATATGTTCGCCCATCTCCATCTGTAAAAAGTCTGGGAGTCACCCTTGACTCCCAGCTGTCGATGGAGAACCAAATCTCCATCGTCAGCGGAGTGGCTTTCCATCACCTCCGACAGGCGAGGAAGCTGGCTCCCTACCTGTCCCGTCATGACCTAGCCACAGTGGTCCAAGCCATGGTCATCTCAAGATTGGACTACTGTAATGCCCTCTACATCGGCCTTCCCTTGTCGGTGATCCGGAAGCTTAAGCTGGTGCAGAACGCTGCAGCCAGGCTGGTGGCAGGCCTTCCATCTCGTTGCCGCATCACGCCTGTCCTGCGCGGACTGCACTGGCTTCCAATAGAGCACCGGATCACCTTCAAGGTGCTGGTTCTCACCTTCAAGGCCTTGAATGGTCTGGGGCCAGTGTACCTAAGGGACCGCCTCTCACAATACAATCTCCCACGACCACTGCGATCTGTGTTTCAGAACCTCTTGGTGGTCCCTAGCTGCCAATCCATCCAACTGTCTACAACGCGGAGGAGGGCTTTCAGTGCCACGGCGCCGGTCTTGTGGAACGCCCTTCCATCCACAATTCGAGCACAGACCGACCTGCTGGCCTTTTGCAGGGCTTGTAAAACCCTCCTGTTTGTTCAAGCCTTTGGTTCATAGATACCTCTAGGCCATTGACTGTAATGCAGGCCTAAGAGTTATTTCAATGTATATCTGCTTGTTTTTAATTTTAATGTGTGGAAACTGGTCCATTGTTTTTACAGTGCTTTTATGGTTTTATGTGTATGTAAGTCACCCCGAGCCGTTTGGAAGGGGTGACTAACAAGTCGAAACAATAAATAAATAAATAAATAAATATCAATAAAATTTGTGAGTAATCAAATCTGCAAAAGTTGTACCCATAAATTTGAAGGACAGATTATAAGTACAAGAATTATATTCAAATGAAGCTGGTCTTTGTTTGATCAGTATCTGGATGAAAAACCACAGAGGAATACTATATCGAGATCCCACTCAGACATTATACATATGCTTTTAAAGCGGGCTTTTATTTTTATTTTGTTAGAATAGCTGGGGATATGATTAAAATGCACTCCAACTTTCAGCAATATGGACAGAGAGAAGCTCACTAACGGAATCATCACTGGAGACTATATTTTGACAAGCCCATTTTTTTGTAAATATTTCGACTCGGTGGTATTTGAAGGTATGAAAAAGAGCTCTGTCTTTTGATCAATAATAATATTAAATCTAAGAAACATTCATTCAATATTGTTTCCCATGTAGATTTAAAAATATCTTATTTCAAAAGCATATTAAAAATGACCTGGGAATATAATGTCTCCTACTGTATTCAATTAAATAAAAAATGTTGCATTAGGCTCTAATTTTATGCGTTTGCTTTAATTTCCCTGGGCGAGGGGGAGCACAAAAGTAATCCATACTAGAGGTGAGGAAGAAATTTATTTGGCATATGTTTTAACTTGAGGCTATCCAATTTACACTTATGGAATTAATATTTATACTAGGGACCTCTTCACACTTGCCTATATTTCATCTGTGGCAACAGATGCTCAGTGGTTCAGCCACAGAGCCCAATGGCTCTCATCACACCCTGAAGAATTACTTCCAGGGTGGCTCCTTGGCTGCCACAAACACCCCATTGCCAGCAGCCATCTGTGACGACTTGGCTATAAAACTTTGGAGGATTTTTAAACTCTTTGGTTGCTACCACCAACCTAAAATATTAATCTTAGGATTTCCCAAAAACAACAGTTAATCTAGGCTCCAATTATAATCACCAAAGTAAACTGAGAGGATTCTGAGGTAAAATCTTCTTCCAGATTGGGAAATGAGAGATTGCTGGAACTGGCACACACTGATGGAAATGAGGCACAGTGAAACTGTCTTGTAAAGTTAGTAACGATTAATATTTATTAAACTAACAAGCAGCTTTGAGAGGCACAAATGCGTTACGGTTATCAAGTGAGGCACAATAGCGTAGTGGTTATCAATTAATGTTCATTAGCGTGTTGGTTACAGAAGATGAATCTTAGATCTTAAAACAGAGTAGAAACATGTCTAACTAGAACTCCCTCACACTAATATTTAAACTAGTTGTGAGCAGTCTACAAACTAACTATCCTAGTTAGTACCCTGAGCTAACTCTCGTTCTACCAGAAGCCCACCTAGCTATAACTCTATCTCTTAGAGTGTTCCTATAGCTGGCTTCTTCAGAGAGGTGAGCTAATCCCTAAACCCTAGGGATTTCTGAAAGCCTGTGACTGACTACCTGCCAGCTATCACACAGAGCTTTCATTGTCAGCTCACACACAGCTGACAGCAAGAGACTCCTTTAAACTCACAGCTCTGACCACAGACTGCTCTCTCTCTCTCAGAGCTCTGACAAGAAGCTCTTCACTCTTTGAGTCCTGACAAGAGACTGACTAATAAGCTACACTCTTTCCCACTCAAGTAGCTCGGCTCCTCCCCTCAGCTCTGGGCTACTCCCAGACATCTCTCTCTCCAACTCCCTCCCAGAGAAGGCTCCAAGCCACTCCCCCTTTTCCTGGCTTTTCCTGGATGCCAAACTGCTATGCTGGTCTCAGCCCAGCATTACAATGGGTGAGTCCTCATACCATCATTTGCCAGCAGCCATCAATGAGAGGCTCTCATCTTTCCATTAGGAAAGATGGGTCGAGACAGCTCAAGAAGGCTTCCCCCCATGTGATGAGGCAGGGGGGAATCTGGGAGGGAACTGGGTGTGGGGCAACAAGTCCACACACCCCCTGCACATGCACTGCTGGAATCACCACAATCTGTGGTGATACACAATGTTTCTGGCGGCGTGTGAAGTCCTTAAATTTTTACACTTCTTCCAATTTTATGCTGCAGTTCTCTGATCAAAAATGAATGTCAAAAATGTTTTGTTTTAGAAAAAACTCAGTTTAAAAATGTCTATAAATGAGTATGCGTATTTTAAAAATGCATTCACAATCTGCGGCAGGAATAGAATGGAATGAAGCTGTTCTTGAAAAGAAAGACCGTTACAAAACATTTAAATCCCTATTTTTATCTGTGAATCTTAGAAAGTACAAGTACTATTTTAGCATTTAAGATGCCACAGGTCTCTTTGCTACCACAATTGTCCCAGACACAACTCTTTTTCTGTTAAATCCTGTTTCAACTGGATTAAGACATTTCGTTCTCTAGTGTAAGATTCCCCCCAAATAAAGCTGCTCTGGGCACTAAAGGTGTGGGCCTAGATCAATATCCAAATAATCGCTTATTGATTGACCAAACTGGAAGCTGAGCTGGCAAGAGAAAATCAATGAGAAATCAGACAGGCCAGTTTGATCCATGAGGATGAAGTATGGCCTTTTTCTTTGTCAACTGCTCTAAAGTGTTTCAGAACTGGGATGCAATTGCCAGTCAAAACAATGTTATTTTCTACATTTGGTTCACTTTTTCTTATTGTAATTTCCACCAAGACATCATTATTCTTTCACATAACAAATAGTAAAGAGATTATGAATGTCCCTGCATTCCCATATTTAAAACACTTATACATTTGAAGGTATAGTTCTATCATTCCTAAATCCTGCTTGAGCTCCCACTTTAAGAAAACAGAACAAAAACACAATCCAAATGCCACTGGCAAAACTGTCTTTTCAAGTATTACATGGGCTAATTCCTCTTGAAATGATTGGTTTTGTATACTTTTAATTCTCTAGATAATTTAATTGCATTTAAACAATAACTGTTTGTGTGTGTGTGTGTGTGTGTGTGTGTATCTATCTATTACATATAATAAAAGTTAGTGTTTGCGGGTGGTGGTGTGGCCGAGCGGCCAAGCGGAGGGAGGAATATGTGGCAGCGTTTCAATTGGCTGCCACTGTGGGATTAATTGCATAACGGGTTCTGATTGGCCAGCCTCAGAACTCCAACATTCTATGGCCCCAGACAGAGGGGGTTGGTTGCCACTGAAATGGTATTTGCATAACGTACTCCGATTGGCCAACCACATTCCAACATTCCAAGGTGAGTCAGAGGGAAAAGGAAATGTCTCAGGCAGTCACCAACTGCAGGCCACAGCAATGACGGATCACAACCAAACTTGGCAAACAGGGGCCCAATGGCCCACTTCACAACCTGGTGGGGTTTAGGGCAGGATGGGCCACGAATGATGGGATTTGCAGTACATTCACCTCATACACTTCCCAAACAACACTGTAGCCTCTATAAATCACATACCACGCCCAAACGGCCCCAGACAGAGGGGATTGGTTGCCACTGAAATCGTATTTGCATAACGGACTCCAAATGGCCAGCCACATTCCAACATTCTAAGGTGACTCAGAGGAAAAAGAAAAAGCCTCAGGCAGTCACCAACTGCGGCCCACAGCAGTGACGGATCAGGACAAAAATTGGCAAACAGGGGCCCAATGGCCCACTTCACAACCTGGTGTGGTTTAGGGCAGGATGGCCCACAAATTATGGGATTTGCAGTACCTTCACCTCATTCACTTACAAAACAACACTGTAGCCCCTATACATCACAGACCATGCCCAAAATTGACAACAGGGCATCATTAACTTGATTTTCCTGACTAGGCTTCAGCACATGGGATATTGTTAGGCTCCTTCAACTTGATTTTCCTGACTAGGCCCCTGGGACTCGCAGTACCTTCACTAAATTCTTGAGACCACTGCAAGCCACATAAACATCTAATAGGAATCAACCATGGCATACAATGCCTTCCTCAAATAACTCGGCCACTCCCGGGTCGTCAGCTAGTGTGTCTGTGTGTGTGTATATATATAGTCTTGCTTTTATTTTTATGGATTACGTTTTGGACCCAGCAGAAGATTTTATGGGACAGCAATGCCCATTCCTCCTAAGCCAACAAGCTATTTCCTTTTCTTGAAACACAGAAATGTGTGTATGCCACTGTATCTGTCACCCTCCCAAAAAAAATGAGCCAACTGCTCAGGGTGGGATGGAAGAAGTCAGTCTTGGAGGCAGATTTGGCTGCCAGTCCTATGAGGATAGAGGAAGGATTTTCTGCTCTGTAACAGAAACAACAACAAACATCTGAATTTCAACATCTCAATATCTCATGATTTCCCAGGATTACCATATCTATAGTCTGAGCTTTATTTTTCTCAACAGTTATGTCTGTCATATTTTTTAGGGTTCAGATTTATTATCTGTTTTAGAACTTTTGGGAGAAGAAAACAGCTGTGAACCAGTAGAGTAGATGCTCTGAGAGTAATTCCAAATGGATTGACACATCTTTTGAATCAAAATCATCATATAGGAGAATGATAGCAAAAAAAAACTAGTGACATGGCTTAGGTCAGGAGTGGGCAACCCGCGGGCCGCATCCGGCCCTCTGAGTGCTGCCATCCGGCCCCCGGCTTCCTTGTCAAAGAGAAGGAGGCGAGGGCAGCCACAAAGCAATGTGATGCTTTGTGTCTGGCAAAAAGGAAGGGAGGGACCGAGCGAAGTGCCTTCTGTTCCTCGTCGCGGCTCCAGGGGAACTTCCGCGGGACGCCCCGCCTCCCCAAGGGTCTCTGCACGATGAGGTCACAGACGGCATCGTGCAGAGACCCTCAGGCAGGCGGGCCTCCCACGGAAGCTCCCCTGGAGCCACAACGAGGGACAGGAGAAGGTACTTCGCTCCCTCCTCCTCCTTCCCGCCGGACACAAAGCACCACGTTGCCCCACAGCTGCCCCCCACCTCCCTCTCCTCGGCAAGGAAGCCGCAGGCAAGAAAGAGGAGGAAAGAAAAGGAAGAGGTAAAGGCAGGTTGGGGTCTCTGTGTGTGGTTTGCTATGTATTTGAACTGCTGGGCTGGCAGAAGCTGGAGCTAACAGTTGGGCTCCCCACCCCCAGATTTGAATTGGCAACCTTTCAGTGAGGAAGTTCAGCATCTCAGCGCTTGAACCCACTGTAAAAAAGGCTTTGCTCAACCTCTGGTTTCCTAGTAAAACTGAATTGCTGGGTTCTGAATGACCCACTTGGAAAAGAGTGCTGCCAATAGGAAAAGTCTGGAAATAATAATAATAATAATAATAATATCTTGCCTGTCCCTCCTCAGGGTCTATTAATGTGAATGCACTTTGTTATATGTTCCTTTCTTGTAGAAGCAGGACCTCACATTTGCATGTATTTAAACTGCTGGGTTGGCAGAAGCTGGGGCTAACAGTGGGAGCTCCCCCACTGTTATTTCATTTCATTTTATTTTAGTGGTTTTTATTATTATTTTATAATTTATAATAATTTTATTATAATTATATAAGATATAATATAATGTTATATTATATTATAATTTGAATATATTATGTCTATGTATATACTATAATATAATAATTATGATATTAATACTAATAATATATGAATATTTCTTGATATATTAATATGTTAATATTAATGATGTGCAATATATAGTAAATATAGTAAATAAATAAATAATGTAGATTAGAATGTAGTTCAGCCTTTAGGTGCGGCCTCCATAATATTTTTTGGCTCTCGTGTGGCCCCTTGGAAAAAAATAATTGCCCACCCCTGGCTTAGGTTGTGGCATGTTGTCCAGTGACTTTTCACGAATCCCTGAATCATCACCATCATCTCACATGAAACCATTTTGTGCAAGAATGGGTGTTCATTGTCATAGTTAGAGCAGGAGCAAAAAGACTGAGTGAGATCCGATATATTATTTATTTATTTGTTTATTTACTATATTTTTATACTGCTCCTCTCAGCCCGAAGGGGACTCGAGGTGGTGTACACATGGCAAGAACTGAAATGCTTTAAAAAATGCAATACAACTGGCATCTCTGAAGGAGATGCATCCCAACACATGCACACACCGATAATATAAATAATAGTACATCTATATTTTGACTATACTTACACCAGAAACATATCATAAGATCATGCTGGAAGACCTAGAGAGGCCCACAGATACTTCCAAGGGGAAGAGATTTTTAAGCACCGCTAAGTAAAAGCCTGTGGATAAGGATATGAACTATAAACCCTATATGAATAAATAATATGCATCAGAAATATAGTTGTTCTGTAAATAAATTATGAATCAGCCCATAGCTAAAATCTTGAAACTAACCTGTAGAGCAATGGTTCTCAATCTTCCTAATGCGGTGACCCCTTAATACAGTTCCTCATGTTGTGGTGACCCCCAACCATAAAATTATTTTCGTTGCTACTTCATAACTAATTTCGCCACTGTTATGAATAGTAATGTAAATATCCGATATGCCAGATGTATTTTCTCTCACTGGACCAAATTGGGCACAAATACCCGATGTGCCCACATTTGAATACTGCTGGGGGGCATTGATTTTGTCCTTTGGGACTTGTAGTTGCTGGGATTTATAGTTCACCTACAATCAAAGAGCATTCTGAACTTCACCAATGATGGAATTGAACCAAACTTGGCACACAGAACTCCCATCACCAACAAAAAAATTCTGGAAGGGTTTGGCAGACATTGATCTTGAGTTTTTGGAGTTGTAGTTCTACATCCTGAGAGCACTGTGAACTCAAACAATGATGGATTTACATCAAACATGGCAAGAAAATTCAATATGCCCAAATATGAACACTGGTGGAGTTTAGGAAAAGAGACTTGATATTTGGGATTTGTAGTTTCTGGGATTTATAGTTCACTTACAATCAAAGAGCATTCTGAACCCCACCAATGATAAAATTGGGCCAAATTTCTCACACAGAACCCCCATGACCAAAAGAAAATACTGTGTTTTCTGATGGTCTTTGGTGACCCCTCTGACACCCCCTCATGACCCCCCCAGGGGTTCTGACCCCCAGGTTGAGAAACACTGCTATAGAGCGGACCTGCCTAACAGGCAGCCTGTGGGCCGCACACGGCCCGCCAGCCCCTTGGATGCGGCCCGCCTACCCTCCTGCAAGAAATGGGGTTTTTTAAAAAAAAATTGAAAAATTCAATCTGGGGGCAACACGAGGAGGGGCGGGGCCGACGCGAGTGAGGAGGAGGCGGAGGGACGCCAAATCAGACGCCCTAGGGACGGGACTTCCCCCGCCTGTTCGTCGCTCGCGCGGGGCCACTTGCGGGGATGCGTGGCAGGGCGTGGCGGGCGCGCCCTCAGCCATGTCCTGGCTGCTGCAGCGGCTGCCCCGGAGCTTACCTTCCTTTCTCTTCCTTCGAGAAGGAAGGTAAGCTCAGGCGCGGCCACTGCAACAGCCAGGGACATGGCGGAGGGCGCCTCACCGCTCCCACCCTGCCGTGCATGCCTGGCATCCTGCACGCCCGCCCCTTTATGGTGGCTTGGTGACATCAGGCATGGTGCCGGCAGAGGAGGAAGAGGTGGAGGCAGAGGCCCCGGTTCCCTCCACCTCTTCCTCCTCGCCGCTGGTGCCACATCTGACGTAATCCAGCCCCGCTGAAAAGGGGTGGGCCGCGCAGGACGTTGGGCATGTGTGGCAGGGCGAGGCGCGGCGCCCTCCGCCATGTCCCTGGCTGCTGCAGTGGCCGCGCCCAGGAACTTACCTTCCTTCTCCGAAGGAAGAGAAAGGAAGGTAAGCTTCCGTGGCGGCCGCTGCAGCAGCCAGGGACATGGCGGAGGGCGCCTCGACTCTCCCACCCTGCCGTGCATGCCAGCAAGCGCCCCCCCGCCCCGCCCTCGTGGCAGCCCCCGCGTGGCCCCACCCCCAAGAATGACGCCCCCGCCCCCACGAGCGATCCCACCCCCCCTGAAGCCGCCCCGCCCCCTGAGCGGCCCCCCCTCAGGTGATCAGCGACCAGAATTCCGGCCCTTGGGCTGGTAGAAGTTGGACAGCCCTGCTGTAGAGGATGGTATCTACCGGAGCTGGTGGGGCAGAGGCCAATTATCTTACTAATGAAAATCTTCCTTTGTTACTAATATCTCACTAGACGCTGTCTTATTCCCCCCTCTTTCAAACATGAACACATACAGACAGAGAGCCCATTTGTAGTCAAATAGATAGATATGCACATTGTTTATCTATTAAACAACAAAATGGCATATATGGCTCTGCTCTTTTTCTCTTTAGTTTTGCTTGGTGAGGTATATGAGGTTAAGAGAGTGATTGGCACAGTCATGTGAGGGTGAGTTTTAAGCTCAATAGTCCATATTCCAGGAAATAAAGCATAATTACACACTGGAGGGAAGGATATTAGAGGCAAAAATGAAGTACTTTGGCTACATAATGAGAAGACAGGAAATCTTGGAGAAGATAATGATGCTGGGGAAAATTGAGGGGGAAAAGAAGAGGGGCCGACCAAGGACAAGATGGGTGGATGGTATCCTTTTTTTTTTTTTGAATAATTTTTATTTGCAAAACTTTTTCTTATACATACATACAATAAAAACACTCTATCTAAAGATTATGGGAAGGGAAGAGCTAGGAGCATTATGGGGAAAGGGGCAGGGGAAGGTGTGTCAGGTAGGAAAAGTTAGGAAACTGGGGAAGGGATACTATGACTTCCAAATCCACTTTTTCTGCGTTTCTGTTTTTTTTAATTCTTTCATCTTTACTCTTTCCATGTCAACTTCTCCTTCCTATTTAGAATTTCGAATATTTATATAAAATTATAGAGGAATAACTCTGTCCTTATTCCATATAAGATACTTTAAATTCTTCATATAGTTTCCAATCTGTTCTTTTGATGGGTCTCCCATAAGATGTTTTCAAGGCAAAAGTTAATTTGTCAATTTCTTTGATTTCATCTATCTTTTCTAGCCAATCTTCTACTGTCGGTAATTCATTTTGCTTCCATTTTTTCGCGTAGACCATTCTAGCCGCTGTGGTTAAGATGTGAATAAAACATCTTGGTTTAAGTCCAATTTCATTTCCTCGTCTATTAATCCTAATAAAAAATATTCTGGTTTCATACTAATTTTTATTTTCAATATTTTTTCACATTTTTCTTGTATTTTTTTCCAATAAAGGTTCACTTTTGGGCAGGTCCACCAAGTATGGTAAAATGTTCCTACTTCTTTATCACATTCCCAGCATTTGTTATTAGCTGATTTATACATTAGTCCCAACTTGTGTGGAGTTATATACCATCTGTAGAACATTTTATACCAATTCTCTTTGATATGTGTAGCATAAGTATATTTGATTTTCTTTGCCATATTTGTTCCCATTCTTTTAATTTTATTGTTCTTCCTATATTCTTTGCCCATGAAATCATACATTATTTACCCCTTCTTTTTCTGTTTCTCATTCCAATAGTTTATTATATATTTTTTTGATATGGATGGTATCCTTGAAGTGACTGGCTTGACCTTGAAGGAGCTGAAGGTGGTGGCAGCCAACAGGGAGCTATGGCATTGTTGCAACCTAGACCTTGAGGATCCCTCAGTAAACCACTACGAAGCAGCCGTGATTAAATGCTTTATTTAGAATAGGTAGAAAAAAAGGAAAGAGATAAGAATATAGTCAACTGATGCTCCCAGCATCTAGATATTGCAAGACAATAGTTCTAAAAGAGTTCAAAGATCCAATAAATGAAGAAATAGTCTTAAAACCCCAATGGGCTAAAATCCGGGATAAGTCCTTGGCAAACGATGACTTGGCTGAATACTTGAGTACCTAGATGTGGAGGCTCTGCGGCCTGGTCCTGAGCTTGAGTTCTGTGGAGCTTGGCAATGAAAGCTGAACGTTGGCGCGAGATGCCAAGCACCAATGGGAACCAACTTAAATAGATCCCCCATTGTTTTGGTCTCGGAGGCGCTGACTTCAGCACAACACTTTCTCAGGAACAGTTCGTGGGTCTGACCTTCCCAAGCCTCCCGAGGAAGGCAAATATGTGTCACGATGCGGGGCCTTGGCCGGCCCCTTAATCACACACACAGAGACGGTAATCAGCTAACTACTTTATTGAAGAATAAGAAACAGTTGAAAAGGTAATTGTCCATAAAAGTATCAAAAGTAATCCAGTAGGTAAAAGGTAATGTCCAAAAACAAACTTGGCATGGAAGTTTCCAAAGACTTGGCAAAGACTTGGCAAGGCTCCGCTCAACACAAGCGGATCAGGGAACAAAGCAAAGTTGCAAGATTCAAGGCACTCCTTGGCAGGCCACTAGCCCAAACTTAGCTACGTGGTCTTGGCTCGCTACACGTCTGCATAGGATAGACGTGGCCGAGGTACTGAGGATCCGTTCCCACGGATCCTATACTTAATCCCCTTGGCGAGGCCCCCGACGCTCTAGGCTTCTCCTCCTCCAATCTGTGCTACGGGACCTCTGCCGGTCTAGGCTGTGAAACCAACCCATCCTGCTAGCCTCAATGCTCCGTCTCCTATCAAAGGTTCGGCCTTGCCTCCCAGCACCTGGTTCACTATCTTCGTGAGAGTCGAACTCCCATCTGCTTCCCGGGCCTCTCCCTCGGTTGTTTCCCACATTCTTTCTTGTGAACCTCGCACCCCCCGGCCATTCTTAATCTTCACTATCACTGCTTTCGGATTCCGTCTAGCCTTCCTGCATCTCGTAAGGATCAGGCCAGCCATCATCCCAGGCCAGGCTTTCTGTGGGGAAGAAGGCCCAGTTACCTCAAAATCCCCTTCTTCCAGCCCCTCCAAATCCTCCTCAGAATCAGCTGGCTCCAATGCAAGTGGGACCCCCGGTGCTGCCCCCCGCCCTCCAGGCACGAAAGAGAACTGGGGTGCTACAATATGTCAGCTTGTTAGCAGCTGCACCTGGAGGAATGGGGGAAGGCGAGGTTCTGCCTTTCCAGCACTCTTTATCAGTCTGGGAAGAAAGAAGGCTGCGTCCGGCCTTGACCGCTGGCTGACGCGGAGGCCTCTGCAAGGATTTCTTCTCAGACCTGTCGGTTACCTTGGATTTAACATGGCTTCTAGCTGGCTTGGTTATGGAGTCAGGCTGGGCCATGACAGGCATGAGCTAGTCCATGAGGTCACAAAGAGTTGGAAGCAACTGAATGAATAAACAACAACAGGAACTAAACCCCAAACAGACAACCCAAAAGCCAGTTAGGAAAATATGTTACTAACCATTTTCACTAACAACGTTCAATGGTGATGAAGTTTAGGAGTAGGGGAGAAATTAAATAACAAGCAGTGGTAACTGGTGGCTTTTATGTCAGTGGCATGGTGAATCTTTTTGTGACTTTGAACACCAAAGGAGTGATTCCGAATGCTGGAATAATGTTGTAGAAAATATTCAGCACCTTGGATAGCTCCTGTAACAGGCTGACTAAATCTCAGAATAGATTCAGTATCCCACAGACATGGAATCCACCAGCTGCCACCACACACAGCCCTACTCGGGGATGCAAAATGGATTTAGCTATTTCTTACTCTCCCTTTCCCTTTAAATGAACATATTCTAGTCTGTCACTTACGCACATATTTGAATTGTAAAACTGAACACAGCAACTTGCCTAAAAGCAGGCTGTTATTGAAGCTATTTTGTAAAACATCAACACAAACAAAACGACAGAGGCATAAAAACAGAACTGAATTATTTCTCTCAAGGCAATCCTATGCATGTTTATTCAGATCTGAATCCCAAAATACCCAATGAAACTTAGACTCAGAGAGTAAGTACCACTCAGTTGGCTAACTTTTCAGTATAGGTTATGCAATTCTCACTTTAATCTGATTTGTTTTAAGTCTCATCATCAATAACAGAAAACTATATTTCATGGATGGCATTTAAAGCATGTATATTTCCTTTAAAAAATACTTAAAAGAGAGGTCACTTTTCAGGTTACATTGTAAAATATCCAGTCATTGGTTTTGGCTGATCTGTTGAAATTACATTTAAAATTGGAAAACATAAAACGTCTCTGATAAATAAATAGCTGTGGCTTTTATTTATTTACTTCATTTCTATTCCGTCCTTCTCACCCCGCAGGGGACTCAGGGTGGATTATAATGTACACATTACATTTAGACACAGAAACACACAAGACAGACAGAAGCAATTTAACATCTGGCCACCAGGAGGAGCTGTCGCACCCCTTCATTCCTCAGCGTGTTTTCTGGAGATTTTTTATGGCCTCGTAAATCTGTTAAATTTAGCCTCCCCACCCACTAAGTGGTACCTTTATTTCCTACTTGACAGACACAACTGTCTTTCTGGTTGCAAAGGTCAGCAACAGGCTACACAATAGGTCAAGAGCCCACCTCGACCCCGGCAGGCCTTGAACTCATGACCTTCTGGTCAGTAGAGATCTTATGCAGCTGACACCCAGCCAGCTGCACCACATTCCCGTCTACATCTATATCATAGAATGAATGCAGTTTGATGCCACTGTAACTGCCATGACTCAATGGTATGACAGCCTGGCATTTGTTGTTTGATGAGGCACCAGCACTTCTTAATAGAGTAGTCTAAAAACCTTGTGAAACTACAACTCCCAATATTCCATAGCATTGAGCCATGGCAGGTAAAGTAATATCAAACTGCATTCATTCTGCAGTGTAGATGCACTCTATGTCTGTCTACTTGGTTCACATTATTGCAAAGCAGAAAGAGAGGGAAATCAAATAGAGTGCTTTTATTCTATTTTTCTACAGGGCAGGTTATCTGCAGTTCAAACCACACTGAGGTATCCATCAGTCTCCACACAGTTGCAAACACTCACCACACACACATGACCTTTCCTCCTGTTGTTCCTTTATGATGGATAGTTTAGGACTGCTCAAGTAAATCCCAAGGCTATATACACCAAAGTCAAGAGGAAAACAACAAAGCATCCATAAACCCGTTAAACATACAGTATTAGCAAATATTTGCCTTTGGTCTCACCCAAGTGAGGCCTCCATGCTTTCGGCTCAAAGGGAACAAGAGGCAGACTTTCTAGTAGAGTCAATCATGTGTGTTCTATCTCTAGATTTAAATGATATTAAAATATACTTTTATGTTTGCACACTTCCAAGTGTGTGCTTTGCCTGGGGCTGAGAGGTAGTGTGGCACCAATTACTTTTCTGGCTCTAGGCAAATGTTTCAGTACAGGCCTGGAAAAAATATCCCTCGGCATTACTTCGCGAACGAAGATTCTTAGGAAGGACTCATCCCACGCTTTTTACAAGTGCGTTGATGACTAAAAAGGCCTATCTGAGATAGGCAAGTTCGGTTGCAGAAAGCACAGTTTCCTTGGGTGATGTTGTTTCCAAGTTGCGGTTCTTTCTGCGTTGTCGTTTCTCTTCGAGACCCATTCAGCGTGTCTTCTCGAAAGAGGCCGCAGCATTGTGGATAGTGCATCTCCATGCGTCCCGATGTGAGGCCAGGGTGTCCCATTGTTGGTGATCACTCTGGCCAAGCCTGAGATGTTGTTTCAGGGAGTCCTTATATCTCTATTTGGGGGCGCCTCTCTTGCGCTTACCCGTGGCGAGTTCACCGTAGAGTAGTATTTTTGGGAGGCGGTAAACCTCCATCCTAGAGACGTGCCCTGTCCAGCGCAGCTGTGTTCTCAATAGTGTGCCTCAGCTCAAAAAGGTTGGGAAACACTGGTCTACACTGCCATATAATCCAGTTCATGTGGCAGGGCTTTTTGCATTACAAACTGATCAGTGAGCTAAATTATGTATTTGCTCTGATTATCATGGCCACTGCTACTGTCGGTTTTTATAATATTAGTACAGAATCATCAGGAAAGAGAAATAAACAATAGCAGGACTCAGTTGTATAGATTCTATGTATGCCAGTACTTCCAGAAATGATTACTTCTTCTCCCCACACAGCACCCCATTGATGTAGAATAAAATTATTTTCTTCTCTCTATCTCAATCCCAACTATTTCTACCCCTGGAAATACTGCTCTTGATAGTTTACCATCTCCGCAATCAATCAATCAATCAATCAATAATAAAGATACCAATGCTGAAAAGAGGCTGCCTTGGGAGGGAATCTCCCTCTCACAGAGCTCCTTCCAAAAGCGGGTGTACAATATTGGATCCTGGCCATTATAATTATCTAACAAGTTTTATAAACACTATATGGAGAAGGAGGTTAGCAAAAAAACTCCCCCTATAAATATCAGCAGACTCGGCTGTATTTATAACTATTATATGACGGGAAGTCAAATTTAAACACAGTAGGTGGGATAAGGACAAAAACAGTCCATGATAGAAGCCGATGATAGGAACATGAAGCCTAAAAAGATATGTGATTGACAAATGCCAAGGCACCCAGGGAGATAGTGGCTACATATCCTGACACTGAGTCACACAATTGGGAAACACAAAGATAAATGGGAAAGAGTCTTGCTTGAACATCCTCTTGGATCCCACGTCACCAGCAAAGCTCTTTCAGTGTTCTAGCTATGTATATTCTGTTGGGAATCTCAGACAGAACAAGGAAAAGATGAAAACCTATAAATACAAATGTGAGGGAGTTTAATGTTGCAATATTAAAATGTTTTTTTAAAAAAAAAATTAAAATTTTTATTAAATAACTCTCAAATTTGTTCTACCTTGAAGATTTTGGCTAATTCTTACAACAGTGGTTTGCTACTAAATGGAGTGAAACAAGGTTGTGTTCTTGCACCAACACTATTTACAATCTTCTTCAGCATGATGCTCCAAAGGGCTACAGCAGACCTCGAAGAAGAAGATATATATACGCTATCGTACTGATGGCAGCTTGTTCAACTTAAGCCGTCTGAGGGCTCGCACTAAGACTCTAAACGATGTAGTCCGCGAACTGCTTTTTGCTGACGATGCTGCCCTTGTCGCCCATTCAGAAGCAGCTCTGCAGCACCTAACATCCTGCTTTGCAACAGCTGCAGAGTTGTTTGGGCTGGAAGTCAGCCTGAAGAAAAAACTGAAGTTCTCTACCAGCCCGCACCATAGGAAGAACACCATCATCCCCACATCAGCATAGGCAAATCTGTGCTTAAGTCAGTCCAGAAGTTCACTTACCTGGGAAGCATCATCTCTTCAGATGCCAAGATTGATAAAGAGATAGATCACAGATTAGCAAAGGCATAGAGTGCATTTGGAAGGCTTCACAAAAGAGTCTGGAGCAACAAGCACCTGAGGCAAAGCACCAAAATCAGTGTGTACAGAGCTATCGTACTGTCTATTCTCCTCTATGGGTCTGAACCATGGGTCACCTATTGCCAACACCTACGACTCCTCGAACACTTTCATCAGCGCTGTCTTCGCACAATCCTAAATATACACTGGACCGACTATGTGACTAATGTTGCTGTGCTTGAGCAAACAAGGATCACCAGCATTGAGGCCATGCTATTGAGAACACAGCTGCGCTGGGCAGGGCACATCTCTAGGATGGAGGACCACCGCCACCCAAAGATACTACTCTATGGTGAACTCGCCATGGGTCAGCGTAAGAGAGGTGCCCCCAAAAAGAAATATTAGGACTCCCTGAAACAACATCTCAGGCTCGGCCAGATTGATCACCAACAATGGTCCACCCTGGCCTCATGTCGGGAGGCATGGAGACGCACTATCCACAATGCTGCGGCCTCTTTCAAGAAGACACGCCGAATGGGTCTCGAAGAGAAACGACAGCGCAGAAAGAACCGCATCTTGGAAACAACATCACCCAAGAAGACTTTCTGCTTGCTTTCTGCAACTGAACTTGCCTATCTCAGATTGACCTCTTTAATCATCAACATGTTTGTAGAAAGCGTGGGATGAGTCCTTCCTAAGACTCTTTGTTCGCGAAGTAATGCCGAGAGAGAGAGAGGTTTGCTACTTTTGGTCCATGAACCACCAGTGGTCCACAAGAACTAAACTATGGTCCGCGGCTTCAGCGTTACTACACTGTAGCAATGAGAGCGACTGGTCTTGTGAAACCCTCTTATAGTGCCAAGGTAATGGGGATGTTGGGACAAGAGAGGCTGACTATCCATGAAATGTGCATCAACAAGCCTTTTGACTGCTGCTTGTTCTCTTCCTCCCTCCCCCTGAGTGAAGCCATTCCATGTGGCACCTGGAAGCAGGGGCACCTTGGTGTCTTCATTTTTAGGCATGTTCCTAAGGTTATTTGGGGTGCAGATTCAGAAAATTGCATTGGATAGACCAGGGCTGTCCAACTTCTATGGGCCCAAGGGCCGGAATTCCGGTCACTGATCACCTGGGGGGCCGAAGGGCCTGCCTCCGCCCCCAGCTCCGCCCCCACCCCAGCTCCGCCCCCTCCCCGGCTCCAATTTACTTACAATTGACCTTGAGCTGTGGAGTTGTAGTTCACCTCCATCCAGAGAGCACTGTGGACACAAATAATGATGGATCTGGACCAAACTTGGCATGAATACTCAATATACCCACATGGGAACACTGGTGGATTTGGGGGAATGTTTCCTAATACCTTTGAGTTATTTGAGTCCACACTCAAATTGGGACACACCAAAAAAATCCCAAACACCTCAATGCCGTCGCAGGGCTTGATGGGGCCTCCTTTCCCAGAGGCGGGTGGAGGAGGCCCAAAGAGCTCCCTCCCACCCTCCCTGAAGGGAAAACAGGGGCAGGCGCAAAGGAAGCCACGTTGCGCCCTGGACGCGGGGGAAGGCAGCACAACAAGTGGGAGGGGGCGCGGAGGAAGGAAGTGTCGCCAAGGAAACCGCCGCTGAGGGACCCCTCCCCCCTCCCCCAACTTCCCACTGTTTTTAGATTGATTAATTCGAGCCAGGCCCTTCCTTACCCATACTGTGGGAGCCCCGCCACAAGGCCGAAGCGCCAACGCCGCCCCCGCCCCCGAAGAGCCCCGCTGGAGCCGAGGCCAAGCTCAGGCCGGGCGCGGCGGCTCTCCCATCCATGGGGGGGGGGGAGCGAGGTCTCTCCACAGGAAGAGGACGGAGCCAGGATGGGTTTCCCCTGCCTCACTCCCCCCTCCTCCCTCTCTCTGAAGGAATGGGGCTGGCCTGGAAGCAGCCGCGAGGGCGGAGGAGGCCCGCGCCCAGGCCGGCCGCAAATCCCGCGGGATTTGAGATTTCGGCAGCTATCGCGAGACTACGCAGCCACAGACGGTTTCGACCTCCCTCGAGATCCCGTCTGTGGCTGGCGAGTCTCGTGATGCTTGCCTAAACCCGGAAGTAGGTTTTTTTTAATTTATTTTTATTTGTATTTTATTAAAACAAGTTAGGGGGCCGGAGGGAAGGGGCTCAGGGGCCGTGTTTCTATCCCAGCACCAACCTGGTGTGGTGACAATTGATACATCCTTTCACCACATAGTAACACTTGTAATCCAAAATATGAGTGATGGAGGTTGGACCCCATCTTTGCTGGGGGAACACAACAAACGGGCCACAGTATTTCTTAAAGTTAATTAGAGATATCTCCTTAATTAACATAGTACATTTATCCATTTCCACAAGTCCACTTGTGGCCAAAGTCAGACTTGTCCTATACTCAAAGAGAAATATGCTTACAAACAGTAACAGTAATACACAATGCTAACCCAGGCAATTTAAAGGGGTAGACCTGTAGGCAATGCTAATGAAGAGACTCACTGATACAAAAATATCAAAAAGTGTATTCTAAACAATCTCAGAGCTGTAGAACAATATTACATACAGTGTAATGCTATGTGCATATATCACAATATATCTTACAACATATATCATGTATAAATCAATATGCCAGTGTACTAAAAGCCCTTACATACATCTGAAGGCTAAAGCGACAACATATATCATGTATAAATCAGTATGACAATATACCAAAAGCCCTTACAAACATCTGAGGGCTAAAGCGGCGACGCGCCAACAAGGTCCAGGTAACCCTATGGGGAGTCCGAGCCTAATAACTCACGGACTGGGAGACAGAGTCTGTGGGGAGCCTTGGTGGACGAAAGAGCTGGTAAACTGCCGGGTGGACAGGGGCCTACGACTAGAGGTAAGTTGACGATGCCAAGATGGCCGTTTCGCGTAAAACACGCTTCCTCAGGGCGCTCTGGACTTCTGACCGCTCCTCCCCAGGGTTGTAGTGGTTCAATTTGACTCAAAGTCTGAACGAGGGACTTCGCGTTTCCGCGTTTCAATACATGTCGATAATGGAAGTGTTCTCCTGGGCTGAGAGCAGCTCAGCTTCAGAAGTCTATCAGATGCAAGGTGCCAGCATCCCCTACATCCGAAGCGAGTTTTTAAGCTGTTTTTTCCATGATAAAACAGGCCTACCAGCCAGGGGCGGTCTAAGGTAATTTTATATGGTAAGCGAACATTATTTTGCCCCCCCCCCCCAAAAACATTATTTTGGCGCACCCCATGTAAAACAAATATACAATTATAATATCACAATACCATTAGTAGTATTACTGTATATTGTATCAATGTACAGTATATACAACATATTATAGTACATACTCATACTATATTATATCATAATTATATTATACTACATTGCAATATAATTATATTATAATATATTGACATTATAATATAATATAACATTCTATTATATTATTATTATAAAATAATAAATAAAATTATTTATTTTAATAAAATTATCCTCTACTAAATATTTTCATTACTCCTATAAAACTCAAATAACCCAAAATAAAGTAAAATAAAATATTATATATTACTATTTGCCTGCGCAGTTGCGCTTGTGTCTCCTTGATGCTCCCGGCCGGCGCGCGCGTGGGGAGGTGGGCGGTTATGGTAGGGTTCACACGTGATTGGGCCTGGCGAGGGAGTTCACCTCAGCGCGGCGGTGGCTACTTCCGGTGGCGGCTGTCAGGAGGCAATACGTCGCCAATACCCCTTTGGCTCCACTCCCCTCTCCCTTTGTCTCCGCCCCCTGCCTGCCCAATTGGGTCACCGTATTCGGCAGCAGGGCGGAGACAAAGAGAGAGGGGAAGCACTCCCTGCCTGCCCGATAGAGAGTGCTTTGCTTACAGGCTTCTGTGCACAGGAGCTACTGGGCATGCGTGGAGGTTTTCGCGCATGCACAGTTGCTCCTGTGCTCAACTTCAGTTCTGGAGCAACTGCGCCTGCGCGAAAACCTCCGCACATGCCCAGAAGCGGCATCGGAGCGCACAAGGCCGGGGCCCAAAAGCAGGCAGTCGCGGCGCTGCCTGAGGAACATCGGCAGGGTCAGGATGCTGTCTGGAGCTGGCGCCCGGTGGGCGGGGCAATTCGCCCCTTCCCAGATGACGCCCCATGCGACCGCTTCCTTGGCCTACCTGTGGACCGCCCCTGCTACCAGCATGGCCAAAAACATTTTTATCTCACTGAAAGTGAAGTGAAAATGGGGGGGTGGGGCTAATAAATGAGAGCAACCTTTGTTGAGCGTGTTTCCAAATGGGAGAGCCATGTCTAAAGAGCAGGGCTATTCTTAACCAGGTGTCTTTGGGGTTTATTATTTACCCACAGTTTTCCAAGCTGTGTAGCTGCGTATCATGCCCTATTAGTGCAGGGCTGTCATTGAAGGCCACATCAGCCTCATGATTGCCTTGAAAGGGCAGTTGAATCTATGGCCAGAGAATTCATGGATAAATAGGGACAATAATAATTTTTTTACACAGTGGACAATATTATTTAATTTCTACCCAGTTTGAGTCCAGTTCAAAGCAGAAAATGTGGGGTTTAATACAGCTGTGAGGAAGGAGCCCTAGTTCAAAGCAGATATTGTGGGTTTGTCTGCCTTGATATACTGGGTTGTATGGCTGCATGAAAAGGCCCTGAATGATAGTGTCCTGGAGCAATGCAGTTTGGAAAGCTTGGATGTACTGCGTGGCCCTGAAGGCACAGAGTGAACAAGGGATTCCCGCATGGGAGGGGGTTCGACTAGATCAGGCGTGGGCAAACGTCGTCCTTCCAGGTGTTTTGGACTACAACTCCCACAATTCCTAACGGTGCGTTAAATCCTTGTGCCGGCAGGTCTTAAGACCGACAGATCGGAGGTTCAAATCTGGGGAGAGCTCCCTATGTCAGCTCCAGCTCCCCGTGCAGGGACATGAGAGAAGCCTAACACAAAGATGGTGAAACATAAAAAACCCAAAACGAACAAAAATAGTGGTGCAATTGTTTAAACGCTTGTAGTGGCCGGACTGCTGACCAAAAGGTCGACAGTTCGAATCTGGGGAGCGGGGGTGAGCTCCTGTCTGTCAGCTCAGCTTCTCATGTGGGGACATGCAAGAAGCCTCCCACAGGATGGTAAAGCTTCCAGGCATCCCTTGGGCAATGTGGATTACCTGTTCTGATTATCTGAATTATATGGCAGTGTAGATCCAGCCAATGGTTATGACGATTTCTGTGGGGTTTCTCGGCCAAACCTTTGGGGTGCCTACTGGGGTCTTTGTAGATTTTCCTGATCTCTTTCTTTCAGTGTTCAGTAAAATCTGGTAACGGGGGAAAGGTTTCTGAATGCCACCCATAGACACGAATCCAATGCACAGGCTTTGGAGTGGACTCTATAGGCAAATGCTTCAGCTGTGCTTCACCAAATAGAAAGTCAGGAGCCCCCCATGGCACAATGGGTTAAACTAGGGGTTCTCAAAGTTTTTTAACAGAGGGCCAGGTCACAGCCCCTCAAACTGTTGGAGGGCCAGATTATAATTTAAAGAAGAAAAACATGAATTCCTATGCACATTGCACATATCTTGTTTGCAGTGCAAAAAAACCCCTCACTTAAAACAATACAATAATCAAAATGAAGAACAATTTCATTTATTTATTTATTTATTTATTTATTTATTTATGACATTTATATGCCACCCTTCTCACCCTGAAGGGGACTCAAAGTGGCTTACAAGATAGATAGATAGATAGATAGATAGATAGATAGATAGATATAGATACATACATACATACACACACTATCTATCTATCAGTATCTATATCTATCTATCTATCTATAAAATATTAATAGCATAGTACAATATCAGTATTATATATTACTATATTGTACTATACCATTATTTTGTAATATATTTAGTAATATTGTAATATTACTATTAATATTACATGTAATATAAAATATAGAATTATCATATCATATTATTAGTACTAGTAATACATTTTAACCAATATAACTTATGAGTTATGTTTTAACTAATTTTAACTTTAACCAATACAAACTTATTAGTATTTCAATGGGAAGTGTGGGCCTGCTTTCGGCTGGTGAGATAGGATTGTTGTTGTTACTGTTGTGTGCTTTCAAGACTTAGTTGACTCTGAGCGAAGGCCGGGTAAATTTATTTATTTATTTACAGTATTTATATTTCGCCCTTCTCACCCCGCAGGGGACTCAGGGTGGATTACAATGTACACATATATGACAAACATTCAATGCCATAGACACACAACACATATAGACAGACAGTCAGAGGCTATTTAAACTTTTTTCTGGACACCAGGGGAGCTGTCGCTTCACCGTCCATCTGCAACACTGATGAAGTACTTTCCGCATTCTCCACATGCTTTTTGCTAGAGATTTTTTTTATGGCCTCGTACATTTGTTAAGTTTGCCATGGGTGGTACCTAATTTTCCTAATTTTCCTAGTTGACAGATGCAACTGTCTTTTGGGTTGCAAAGGTTGACAACAAGCTACATAAAATTGGCTGGAAGCTCACTCTGACCTGTGCTGGCTTTGAACTCACGACCTTTCGGTCAGTGATCTTAATGCAGCTGACACCCAGCCAGCTGCGCCACAGTCCCAGGGCTATGACCTTGGGCCTAAGTTTGAGGATCCCTGGGTTAGACCCTTGCGCCTGCAGGACTGCGGAACCAGGGAATGGGGTGAGTTCCCGCCTGTCAGCTCCAGCTTCTAATGGATGGGCATGAGACAAGGGCTGCAGGGCTGCGGAACTGGGGAGTGGGATGAGTTCCCATCTGTCAACTCCAGCTTCTAATGGATGGGCATGAGACAAGGGCTGCAGGGCTGCGGAACTGGGGAGTGGGGTGAGTTCCCGCCTGTCAGGACCAGTTTCTAATGCAGTGGTTCTCAACCTGTGGGTCCCCAGATGTGTTGGCCTTTAACTCCCAGAAATCGTAACAGCTGGTCAATTGGCTGGGAGGTCTGGGAGTTGTAGGCCGAAACACCTGGGGACCCACAGGTTGAGAACCACTGTTCTAATGGATGGGCATGAGACAAGGACTGCAGGACTGCAGAACCGGGGAGTGGGGTGAGTTCCCGCCTGTCAGCTCCAGCTTCTAATGGATGGGAATGAGACAAGGCCTGCAGGGCTTGGAACTGGGGAGTGGGGTGAGTTCCTGCCTGTCAGCTCCAGCTTCTAATGGATGGGCATGAGACAAGGCCTGCAGGGCTGCGGAACTGGGGAGTGGGGTGAGTTCCCGCCTGTCAGCTCCAGCTTCTAATGGATGGGCATGAGATAAGGCCTGCAGGGCTGTGGAACTGGGGAGTGGGGTGAGTTCCCACCTGTCAGCTCCAGCTTCTAATGGATGGGCATGAGACAAGGGCTGCAGGGCTGCGGAACTGGGGAGTGGGGTGAGTTCCTGCCTGTCAGCTCCAGCTTCTGATGGATGGGCATGAGACAAGCCCCCCACAGGATGGTAAAACATCGGGCCTTAGTTTGAGGACCCCTGGGTTAAACTCTTGTGCTGCAGGACTGCGGAAAAGTGGAGTGGGGTGAGTTCCCGCCTGTCAGCTCCAGCTTCTAATGGATGGACATGAGACAAGCCTCCCACAGGAGGGTAAAACATTGGGCCTTAGTTTGAGGACACCTGTGTTAAAGCCTTGTGCCTGCAGGACTGCGAAACTGGAGAGTGGGGTGAGCTCCAGCCTGTGAGCTCCAGCTGGATGGACATGAGACAAGCCTCCCACAGGAGGGTAAAACATTGGGCCTTAGTTTGAGGACACCTGTGTTAAAGCCTTGTGCCTGCAGGACTGTGAAACTGGAGAGTGGGGTGAGCTCCAGCCTGTGAGCTCCAGCTTATAATGGATGGGCATGAGACAAGCCTCCCACAGGAGGGTAAAACATTGAGCCTTAGTTTGAGGACCCCTGGGTTAAACCCTTGTGCCTGCAGGACTGCAGAAAAGGGGAATGGGGTGAGTTTCCGCCTGTCAGCTTCAGCTTCAGCTTCTAACGGATGGGCATGAGACAAGGGCTGCAGGGCTGCGGAACTGGGGCGTGGGGTGAGTTCCTGCCTGTCAGCTCCAGCTTCTAATGGATGGGCATGTGACAAGGGCTGCGGAACTGGGGAGTGTGGTGAGTTCCCGTTTGTCAGCTCCAGCTTTTAATGGATGGGCGTGAGACAAGCCTCCCACAGGATGGTAAAATATTGGGCCTTAGTTTGAGGACACCTCGGTTAAACCCTTGTGCCTGCAGGTCTGCAGAAAAGGGGAATGGGGTGAGTTTCCGCCTGTTAGCTTCAGCTTCAGCTTCTAACAGATGGGCATGAGACAAGGGCTGCAGGGCTGTGGAACTGGGGAGTGGGGTGAGTTCCCGCCTGTCAGCTCCAGCTTCGAATGGATGGGCATGTGACAAGGGCTGCAGAACTGGGGAGTGTGGTGAGTTCCCATTTGTCAGCTCCAGCTTTTAATGGATGGGCGTGAGACAAGCCTCCCACAGGATGGTAAAATATTGGGCCTTAGTTTGAGGACACCTCGGTTAAACCCTTGTGCCTGCAGGACTGCAGAACTGGGGAGTGGGGTGAGTTCCCGCCTGTCAGCTCTAACTTCTAATAGATGGGCATGAGACAAGCCTTCCACAGGATGGTAAAACATCAGGCCTTATTTTGAGGTCCCCTGGGTTAATCCCTTGTGCCTGCAGGTCTGCGGAAAAGGGGAGTGGGGTGAGTTCCCACCTGTCAGCTCCAGCTTCTAATGGATGGACATGAGGCAAGCCTCCCACAGGATGGTAAAACATTGGCCCTTCGTTTGAGGACACCTGTGTTAAAGTCTTGTGCCTGCAGGACTGCGGAAAAGTGGAGTGGGGTGAGTTCCCGCCTGTCAGCTCCAGCTTCTAATGGAAGGACAGGAGACAAGCCTCCCACAGGATGCTAAAACATCAGGCCTTAGTTTGAAGATCCCTGGGTTAAACCATTTTGCTTGCAGGACTGTGGAAAAGGGGAGTGGGGTGAGTTCCCGCCTGTCAGCTCCAGCTTCTAATGGATGGGCATGAGACAAGAGCTGCAGGGCTGCGGAACAGGGGAGAGGGGTGAGTTCCCGCCTGTTAGCTCCAGCTTTTAATGGATGGGCTTGAGACAAGGGCTGCAGGGCTGCTGAACTGGGGCGTGGGGTGAGTTCCTGCCTGTCAGCTCCAGCTTCTAATGGATGGACATGAGGCAAGCCTCCCACAGGATGGCAAAACATTGAGCCTTAGTTTGAAGACCCCTTGTGCCCGCAGGACCGTGAAACCGGCGAGTGGGGTGAGCTCCCGCCTGTCAGCTCCAGCTTCTAATGGATGGGCATGAGGCAAGCCTCCCACAGGATGATAAAACATTGAGCCTTAGTTTGAAGACCCCTTGTGCCCGCAGGACCGTGAAACCGGGAAGTGGGGTGAGCTCCCGCCTGTCAGCTCCAGCTTCTAATGGATGGGCATGAGGCAAGCCTCCCACAGGATGATAAACATTGAGCCTTAGTTTGAAGACCCCTTGTGCCCGCAGGACCGTGAAACCGGGAGTGGGGTGAGCTCCCGCCTGTCAGCTCCAGCTTCTAATGGATGGGCATGAGGCAAGCCTCCCACAGGATGATAAAACATTGAGCCTTAGTTTGAAGACCCCTTGTGCCCGCAGGACCGTGAAACCGGGAAGTGGGGTGAGCTCCCGCCTGTCAGCTCCAGCTTCTAATGGATGGGCATGAGACAAGCCTCCCACAGGATGGTAGAGGTAGAGGTAGATGAAGCTCCTTGCAGACGGCCAATTCTCTCACACCAGAAGCAACTTGCAGTTTCTCAAGTCCCTCCTGGCACACACAAAATAAATTGTGGGAGTTGTCGTCCAAAACATCTGGAGGGCCGAGGTTTGCCCCTGCCCGGACTAGATCTCTCCTGTGGGCTCTTCCAACTCTACTATTCTATGATTCCGCTCCTGTCCATGACCCAGGTTGGCAGCCTCTTAAAGGCGACTGCGCTCTGGTCCGACTCCTGCTCCTTTCCGGGCTCCTCCAGCGCAGCGCCTTCCAAAAAACACGGCGGCGTTAGGACCGCTCGGCGCGCGAAGGACTGGAGGTGGTATAAGGTTTGCCTTCTTCCCTACTCGCCGGCAGTTGCCGGAGAAGATGGCTTGGAAGGGACACGTCTGCGCTGGAGCCGCCGCCTTGCCTTCGCCTAACCTTGACTGAAGTTGGGATGGGCGAGAGACAAAGGAGATTGCGCGAGGAAGCAAGGGAAGGGCGGCAGTAGGGGCCAAGTGGGGAGGGAAGGGGGAGGGGGGGAGAGGAGGAGGGTTGCGCATCGCCTCCGACGGACGGGTCTTATGGGCAGCGCAGGGAGGGCTCGCTCAAGCTGGAGCCTCGGGAGGCTGCTGGGCGTCCCGAGGATGCGCCGCGGATGCTCCTTGCGGTGAGGATGACGGGCGTCCCTTCGCAGCGCCTCCGTCGTCGGCCGAAGGGGAAATAACATGCCAGCTGGCCAAGGGGACCCGACGGAAGGCTGGAAGAAGAAGCAGCAGCCAGCGCAAGTTGCCTGGGCGAAGGCGGCGCGGGCTTCCCGCCCCGTCCGACTCCCTTGGCCCCAAGCCGGGCTCCGAAGGCGCAGAGCCAGAGGAGGGGCTCACCCGCCGGGCGACAGCCAGAGCCAGAGGAGAGCGCAAGGCGGGAGGAGCCGCTTTCTGGCACCGCCGCTCCATCCCCAGCCTCCTCGCCGCTTCTCTCCTCGCCTCGCACTGTGATTGACGCCAGGCGCAACTTTGGAGGAGCTCTCCAAACTGGCTCTAAGGACCCGTCTTCCTCGGTGAGTACAGACCGAGGGATGCTACGCTCCTGCCTTGTCCTGATGGAGGGGAAGGGCAGGAAACTTTCTCCACGCTCTTGCCTTCCTTCGCTTCCCATCTTCCCTTCCTCTTGCCCCAATCCCTGCTCCGTAGGAACCCCATCGGACTTCCTTTGGGAAACTTTCGACTCTTCCCACACTGTCCTATATCCCAGAATATCAAGGCAGGAAATCCCACCAGATCTGCCTTGAACCGAGTTATCTGTTGGCCTGTCCACACAGCCCTATAGCCCAGAAAATCAAGGCAGGAAATCCCACCAGATCTGCTCTGAACTGGGTTATCTATGGGCCTGTCCACACAGCTCCCAATTTGAACTGGATTATCTGGTTGCCCTTCCACACTGCCCTATATCCCAGAAAATCAAGGCAGGAAATCCCACCAGATCTGCCTTGAACCGGGTTATCTGTTGGCCTGTCCACACTGCCCTATATCCCGGAATATCAAGGCAGGAAATCCCACCAGATCTGCCTTGAACCGGGTTATCTGTTGGCCTGTCCACACAACCCTATAGCCCAGAAAATCAAGGCAGGAAATCCCACCAGATCTGCTCTGAACTGGGTTATCTATGGGCCCGTCCACACTGCCCTATATCCCAGAAAATCAAGGCAGGAAATCCCACCAGATCTGCTCTGAACTGGGTTATCTGGGAGCCCGTCCACACAGTCCTATATCCCGGAATATCAAGGCAGGAAATCCCACCAGATCTGCTCTGAACTGGGTTATCTATGGGCCCGTCCACACTGCCCTATATCCCAGAAAATCAAGGCAGGAAATCCCACCAGATCTGCTCTGAACTGGGTTATCTGGGAGCCCGTCCACACAGTCCTATATTCCGGAATATCAAGGCAGGAAATCCCACCAGATCTGCTCTGAACTGGGCTATCTATGGGCCCGTCCACACTGCCCTATATCCCAGAAAATCAAGGCAGGAAATCCCACCAGATCTGCTCTGAACTGCTATCTGGGAGCCCGTCCACACTGTCCTATATCCCGGAATATCAAGGCAGGAAATCCCACCAGATCTGCTCTGAACTGGGTTATCTATGGGCCCGTCCACACTGCCCTATATCCCAGAAAATCAAGGCAGGAAATCCCACCAGATCTGCTCTGAACTGGGTTATCTGGGAGCCCGTCCACACAGTCCTATATTCCGGAATATCAAGGCAGGAAATCCCACCAGATCTGCTCTGAACTGGGCTATCTATGGGCCCGTCCACACTGCCCTATATCCCAGAAAATCAAGGCAGGAAATCCCACCAGATCTGCTCTGAACTGGGTTATCTGGGAGCCCGTCCACACAGTCCTATATCCCGGAATATCAAGGCAGGAAATCCCACCAGATCTGCTCTGAACTGGGTTATCTATGGGCCCGTCCACACTGCTCTATATCCCAGAATATTGAGCCAGGAAATCCCACAAGATCTGCTTTGAATCGAGTTATCTGTGAGCCCTTCCACACAGCCCTATATCCCAGAATATCAAGGCAGGAAACCCCACCAGATCTGTTTTTGTTCGGGTTATCTGTTGGCCTGTCCACACAGCCCTATATCCCAGAATATCAAGGCAGAACATCCCCCAATATCTTCTTTGAACTGGGTTATCTGGGGGTCCTTCCACACTGCTTTATATCCCAGAATATCAAGGTAGGAAGTCCCACCAGATCTATTTTGAACCGGGTTATCTGTGGGCCCGTCCACACTGCATTATATCCCAGAATATCAAGGTAGGAAGTCCCACCAGATTTGTTTGGAAGTGGGTTATCTATGGGCCTGTCCACACTGCACTATATTCCAGTATATCAAGGTAGGAAATCCCACAAGATCTGCTCTGAACTGGGTTATGTGGGGGCCTATCCATACTGCCCTATATCCCAGAATATCAAGTTAGGAAATCCCACCAGATTTGTTTTGAAGTGGGTTTTCTGGGGGCCCTTCCACACTGCCCTATATTTCAGAATATTATGGTACGAAGTCCCACCAGATCTATTTTGGAGCGGGTTATCTGGGGCACCGTCCATTCTGCCCTATATCCCAGAATATCAAGGCAGGAAATTCCACCAGATCTGCTCTGAACTGGGTTATCTGGGGGCCCTTCCACACAGCTCAATATCCCAGAATATTGAGGCAGAATATCTCACATTATCTAAATGTGGACTCAGATAATCCGGTTCAAAGCAGATATTGTGGGATTTCCTGCCTTGATATTCTGGGATGTAGGGCTGTGTGGAAGGGCCCTGGGAAGGGATCCACTCCCAATTGTAGCTCTCAGGGTCCTTCCACAGGATCATATAACCCAGAATATCAAGGCAGATCATTCAATATCGGCATTGAACTGGATTATTTGAGTCTACACTGCCAAATGATTCAATTCAATGTTAATTTATACAAATGTGTGGAAGGGACCCCAGTTTCTGAGGCCCTTCCACACAGCCATATAATCCAGAATATCAAAGCAGATGATCCTCAATATCTGCTTAGAACTGGATTATCTGAGTCCACACTGTCAGATTATCCAGTTCAGGGTGGATTTTATACAGGTGTGTGGAAAGTGCCTCAATTTCTGAGGGCTCTTCCACACAGCCCTATAACCCAGAAGATCAAGGCAGATGCTCCACAATATCTGCTTTGAACTGGATTATCAGAGTCCACACTGCCAGATATACAACTGTGTGGAAGGGGCCTCAAACTGCCTTCCTCTGCATCCTTTGGGATCCCGACTGTACTTTTAGTATTTGCAACCTTTTTGGAGAGGGACAACCCCCCCCCCCCAAATGCAAACACTTTGCAGGCATGGAAGGGGGGGGGGGGTGAAGGAAAGAGACCAAACTTCCATACAAATAGACAGTGCGCCCTCTACTGTCCAAGTGCGGCAAGGCAACAAAAGGAGAAAAGAGGTTTGGCTTTTAAAGAAAGTACCAGCTGGAAATGGTCCAGGCATTATAAACAACACTGAAGATATGTTTTTTTTAATTAAAGGGACAACTAGGCATCTTAATTTTATGACACTGTAGCAGAAGTTCGGATGCATCCCAGACGGAGGAGCAGTTCTCCAAGTGGAGTGGCTTCAACTCAGGGCCCTTCCACACAACTGTATAAGGGCCCTTCCACACAGCCCTATAACCCAGAATATCATGGCAGAAAATCCCACAGTATCTGCTTTGAACTGGGTTATCTAAGTCTACACGGCCGTATAATTCCAGTTCAAAGTGGAAAAATGTGGGATTTTACTCAGCTGTGTGGAAGGGGCCTGAGTTATATGGCAGTGTGGACTCAGGGTCCTTCCACATAGCCCCATATCCCAGAATTTCAAGGCAGAAAAATCCCACAATATCTGCTTTGAGTAGGGTTATCAGAGTCCACACTCAGATCCTGCCTTGATATTCTGGGATATAGGGCTGTGTGCAGGGCCGTAGCCAGGATTTTGTTTCGGAGGGGGCTGAGTTTGGTTCGGGGGGCTGAGACTGGGTGGAAGAGGGTCTACCCTAGCAAACCTTTTGTATTGTTATCCCAATAACCCCATTAATGTGGGATATAATGAGCATGGTGATCAGATCATGATATGAATAAACATAACAGTTTAAATAATGTACCAGTAAGGCCTTTTCATGACCACCCTGAGAATTTCGGGGGGGCTGAAGCCCCATTAGCCCCCCCCTGGCTACATGCCTGGCTGTGTGGAAGGGCCCCCGGGCCCCTCCATACAACTGGGGAAAAAAATCCCACATTTTCTGAACTGGAATATATAGCAGTATGGACTCAGATTATTTATTTATTTATTTACTTACTTACTTATTTTATTTATATTCCGCTCTTCTCACCCTGAAGGGGACTCAGAGCGGATTACAGGTACACATACTAGCAGACAATTCCTGCTGTTTTTCACATACACAACACATATAGACGAACAGAGGCCAACTCTGGCCACCAGGGGGAGCTGACGCACTCCTCATCTCTCAGCGTTCCCAGCGCCCCTTGTTATTCCTCAGCGTTTCTGGAGTTCTTTAATGGCCTCATAATTCAGTCAAAATTTGCCTCCCCACTTAACGTGGTACCTTTATCTCCTACTTGACAGATGCAACTGTCTTTTGGGCTGCAAAGGTCGGCAGCAGGCTACACTTAAAGGTCGAGCACCCACCTCGACCCGGGCAGGTCTCGAACTCATGACCTACTGGTCAGGGAGATCTTATGCAGCTGACACTTAGCCAGCTGCGCCACATTCCCTGTAATCCAGTTCATAGTAGATACGGCAGGATTTTCTGTCTTGATATTATATGGTTGTGTGCAAATGCCCTCCGATAACTCAGTTCAAAGCAGATATTGTGGGATTTTTCCGCCTCGATATTCTGGGCTATATGGCAGGGCCCGCAGATAACCCGGTTTGAAGCAGATATTGTGGATTATCTGTCTTAATATTCTGAGTTATACGGCTGTGTGGAAAGGCTTTCAAAAGCAGCTGATTCAATCTTGGTTCGTATGGAAACCTTCAGACTTTTTCTTCCTACTGAGATAAAGTCCCTAAATAGCTTTAGCACTTCGGTCATAGGATTGATAGTTAGATAGTGGGGGAAAAAAGGGAGAAACCTCACTTGTATCAACAGTTAAAAAAAGGATTAAACTCAACTTTTATTAATTATTATTATTATTATTATTATTATTATTTAGATTTGTACACCGCCACTCCCAGAGGCTCAGGGCAGTTTACAGTAATATGCAAATACACAGAAGATAGCAACATAATAAAACAGTAAAACACAGTAAAAACAGAGTAAACGCAGGTAAAGATCTTTTGTTTTGTAATGGAAAATGTTAACAAGAGTGGCAGGCAGTCAGGAAAGACAACTGAGTTGGCTGAGCAAAGAAGAGACCCACAAAGCTGTGTGGAACCGAGCTGGAACTGCTTCTATCTATCTATCTATCTATCTATCTATCTATCTATCATCTATGTATATATGATGGGAAGTAGGGTACAAATTATAGCAAGGAAAGACTAGTGTTACTCCGGTTCAAATATTTCCTTTGTTTAGTTCTGAAATAGCAGGCGGTTTCTCTCATATGGTTGGTGAAAAATGGGTTCACACTCTCGACTCTCCCCCAAAACAGAAGCAGCAGGCAGTTGTCAAATCAGGAGGAAAAACTTGAATCAATATATACAGCTTTAAATTTTGAATATGTATTAAAGCAAACTAGTAGTCTTTACCAGTCTCTTCATGTTAATCTCCCCTCTTTCCCCCTCTCTTTCATTCTTTCATTGTCAGCCATCCGCTTTTCGAATATATACGAAAATAGGAGAATGTATAAATATGCGATGCGGATTTTTTTGGCTGGCAACAGATATGGCTTAATTCTTAGATATGTTTGAGAAGGGAAATTCGGTGTGCAATGCTATATACTGATTTCCCGGGGAGTAAGCCCCTTTCCGATTCAGTCTTAGCATACTTTTGAATAAATACATAGATAGATGGTTTTTTACAAAGATGTTGCACAATGCCTTTTAAGGTATTAGATAAATATTTTTTTATTATTATTATTTTGATTTATATACCACCCTTCCCAGAAAGGCTCAGGGTGGTTCACAACAATGAATACACAACACACCGTAGGTAAAAACAGAATAAAAACAGATCAGGACTAGAATGGAATATAGTCCATGCTTCTCCTGACTAAGCTGAGTTTCCCGTCACTCAGCTATCCTAACAAGGAAAGTGAGTCTGCAAAGGCATCTTTTGAATCTGACCAAAAAATATTTACCAGTGGTGTGATTAAAAAATTATAATAATTCCTTAGATAATAGCCACACTTTCATATCTCCCAGGAGTGTCTTTGAATCAAGAGCGTAAATGGTTTAACAAAAATAAGGGCAGATATTTAACAAGCAGTATGCACTGATATTAAACATAAATAAATGTAAAGGAGTGATCTAGGAAATAATCTTGTACAGAGACTTCCTTATGAGTAAGGTTGCTGTCCGGAGTGGGTTTTCAACAGTGTACCACCATGCAAAGGAATGCTGCCTAAGATTGTGATTCCTTTCCAACAACTTTCCTTGTATTGTGCGGATAATGGTCTTTTCCTTGAGCATCTGAATGAGATCTCAATACTGCACCCATTAAGTCTTATACTAGCTATTTAAAGAAAGAGATAAATTCTTTCAGTTCAAGACGAATTATTGCAGTATGTGCTTCCAACAGTTATACATAATATTGCTTTCATATGAAAGCACATGACATCACATGAATTCTGACAATGTGATATGATTTGGAATGTTTCCCATAGGAAGGAGAGACGTGAAACAGCCTCCTGTGGCCTCAAATTGGCTTATTTTCCAAAATAAAAGTTAACTGCCTCTCTCCCTCTTACTACAAGTTCAAATGTCACTATCCCTCGCACCCTCTTGAAAGGAAGCAATTAGCATTTTTCCACACATAGGTAGATTTAAAAACTTCATTCTTTTTATTAACATTTTTTTAACAATTAATAATAATATATAAATAAAGTGTTATTATTATTATTATTAAAAACATTTTTTACAATTAATAATTTATTAACATTTTTTTTACAATTAATAATAATATATAAATAAAGTGTTATTATTATTATTTAAAAACTTCATTCTCTTTATTAACATTTTTACAATTAATAATAATATATAAATAAAGTGTTGTTATTATTATTATTTAAAAACTTCATTCTCTTTATTAACATTGTTTTACAATTAATAATAATATATAAATAAAGTGTTATTATTATTTAAAAACTTCATTCTCTTTATTAACATTTTTACAATTAATAATAATATATAAATAAAGTGTTATTATTATTTTTATTTAAAAACTTCATTCTCTTTATTAACATTTTTTACAATTAATAATAACATATAAATAAAGTATTATTGTTATTTAAAAACTTCATTCTCTTTATTAACATTTTTTACAATTAATAATAACATATAAAGTATTATTGTTATTTAAAAACTTCATTCTATTTATTAACATTTTTTTACAATTATATATATATATATATATATATATATATATAAAGAGTGTTATTATTATTATTTAAAAACTTTATTCTCTTTATTAAATTTTTTTTTAAAAAAATTGGCACTTAACCACCAAAATCTTTTTTTTTGTAGTTTATTCCCCCCCCCCCCCCCCTTTAAAATGGATATTACCACTTTTCAAGTCCGGGACGTAAAGCACATACCCCGTTATTCAAATGGTCCAATTTTTTGCTTGTTCAGCAAACTAATTTAACATTTATGAAAAGCAATAGGTTGGTTTTAAATGCAGCCATTTCCCATATATCAGGTTTCTGGCATGGTGGGGCACAGCGGGAAATTGGCATTTACCACCTTTGATCTACCTCCAAGACAATAAAATACAAAGCCTATTATATATGCACTCCCATTTAACTGATGGAAACGAGCGCATTTTTTTCAAGCACTTGGTTGGTTTTAAATGCTGAGATGTTGTATATGTTTGCAAATCTAGTTTCTAGAGTCGTGGGGGATGTGGAGAATAGAGCTCTTAACATACCCAATCTGGGTTGCATTTAAAACCGTATTATTTGAGCCTTTTAAAAGCACAAAACTAAGAAGGGTTTAAAAAGAATTTGTATAGGTTAGGGTAAAAGTCATTTCGGAAATTTCTAATCACCTAATCAATTTTATGGGTTTTCATGTTATCCCGTGTGTGTGTGTGTGTGTGTGTTTATCTATTCTACTCTGGTCTTAATCTGTTCTTATTATGTTTTTATGTATGTTGTGATTGTGTTGTTCGTTGTTGTGAACCACCCTGAGCCTTTTTGGGAAGGGTGGTATATAAATCGAAATAATAAATTAATAAATAAATAAATAAATATTAAATAAATCTGACTATCTGTAAAGCAAATATGTTAACGGACAAAGGCAAAAAGATGAAATTCCCTCAGAGTTGTGTGTGGCAATGTAAGAAAAGCCTTGCAGTTCCAAGCACACATACTTAAAAATACGTGACACTGGAGCCTATTTTTCAATTAAATCTGCCCAAAATTTGTATTTGGGACTTTATATTTTGCTTTTTTTTTTAAAAAAAAAAAATTAGGTCTGTATGATACAGTCCTCATCTGGAGAATTCTCCTGACAGAACGTGCCATCCGCTTCTTGGTGACAGTTTTTTAAAAAAATTAAAATAATAATAATGAGAAGATGATCACTTTGAATGTGGGGGGGGAAGGCAGAGAGCTATTCATAGTGATCAAACCCATTACAAGGCGCTGCATTTGCCAGCAAATGCTAATCAGCACTGGCAGTTGTCTTTTATCATAATTAATTAGAGCCAGGATACACTTTTGGGGTATCAGATTTGCTATGCGTAATGAAGGCAGCGTGTGAGGCTGGGCGGCAGTCGTCGTATATTGCTAAAAAGGAATTGCTTGCCATGAATATATTTATATACCAAGTTTTGGGGTGTTTTTGTTTTGATTTTTTTACAAGTACTCAATCAAAGTCATAAGAAGTGCGTGGATGGTGATGTGCTTGGGTATAAATTCTGTGACTCGTGCTTTTCAAATTGGACTGAATTTGTCCAAGCTCCGTAAAGGAATCCCAGCAAAAATTGTTTGCCATCTCTCTGTGTGTTCTTGAGATCTCTATCGGAGGAATGCTTCCTGGTTGTTGTTGTTTTGCTTCTTCTTTACAGATTGTGTAGGATAGGGCAGTGTTTCCCAACCAGTGTGCCGTGAACGATCATCAGGTGTGCCGTGGGAAATTGGAACCTCCAATACCCTTTCTTCCCCCTCCTGCCGAACACTTTTTCTTCTCCACTCGGGCTCCCTTCTTCCCAGCCTCGCTCTGCTTGCTTTGCCTCGCTTTGCTCACGCTGCTGCTTCTGCGGGAGGGGGAGGGGAGGAAGACGTGACTCGTGCGGGCGCTACTGCGCAGACTCATCCCAAGCCTTCCTCCCTCCCCTCCACAGTGCTCTCTGGATATAGGTGAACTACAACTCCAAAACTCAAGATCAATGCCCACCAAACTCTTATAATATTTTCTCTTGGTTATGGTAGTTCTGTGTGGGAAGTTTGATTCCATTCCTTCATTGATGGAGTTCAGAATGCTCTTTGATTGCGGGTGAACTATAACTCCCAGCTGTTGAGCTAGACCAGTGTTTCCCAACCAGTGTGCCGGGGCACACTAGTGTGCCGTGAGCGATCATCAGGTGTGTCGTGGGAAATTGGAACCTCCAGGAAGGGGGGGGGGGGAGAGTCTAGTGTGTTGAAGTATAAAAACCCTAAGAAACCTACCTCGATAAAGGCACAAAATTACAAACACCCCCTCCCCACCCGTTGTCTACTTGGTCTCTCCCTCTCCATGCATTGGGAAGGCCCGCCTCCCTTTCCCCGAGTAGAGATCTCCTCTTGCCTCCTGGGGGTTCTGTGTGGGAAGTTTGGCCCAATTCTATGATTGGTAGGGTTCAGAATGCTCTTTGATTGTAGGGGAACTATAAATCCCAGCAACTACAACTCCCAAATGTCAAGGTCTATTTTCCCTGAACTCCATCTGCGTTCATATTTGGGCATATTGAGTATTCATGCCAAGTTTGGTCCTGATCCAACATTGTTTGAGTCCACAGTGCTCTCTGGATATAGGTGAACTACAACTCCAAAACTCAAGGTCAATGCCCACCAAACTCTTATAGCATTTTCTCTTGGTTATGGGAGTTCTGTGTGGGAAGTTTGTGTCTTTCTGCCATTCCTGCCAGGATATCTATCTATGTTGTCTTCATTGAAACAGGCCCAGGTTTCACACTGAGGGTATAAATACATTTAAAGCATATTAACTATATGTATTACTGTGTTAGAATGTCATTTTTTGTCATTTTGGTTGGTGGTGTGCCCCAGGATTTTGTAAATGTAAAAAGTGTGCCGCGGCTCAAAAAAGGTTGGGAAACACTGAGCTAGACCTTCGTGTGTGTCTTTGTGCCATTCCTGCCAGGATATCTATGTTGTGTTCATCGAAACAGGCCCAGATTTCACACTGAGTGTATAAATACATTTAAAAACATATTAACTGTATGTATTACTGTGTTAGAATGTCATTTTGTGTCTTTTTGGTTGGTAGTGTGCCCCAGGATTTTGCAAATGTAAAAAGTGTGCCGCGGATCAAAAAAGGTTGGGAAACACTGAGCTAGACCTTCGTGTGTGTCTTTGTGCCATTCCTGCCAGGATATCTATGTTGTGTTCATCGAAACAGGCCCAGGTTTCACACTGAGTGTATAAATACATTTAAAACATATTAACTATATGTATTACTGTGTTAGAGTGTCATTTTGTGTCATTTTGGTTGGTGGTGTGCCCCAGGATTTTGTAAATGTAAAAAATGTGCCACGACTCAAACAAGGTTGAAAAACACTGGGATAGGGCACATGTGGACAATGCAAGGGTCAAAACACCTTCGGAGTAATGAGCTATCGTTAACAAAGGAGAGCTTTGGCTCGCCATGTGCCACAGCGCTATTCAATATAGTTAGCATAATCTATTCCTTTCCTTCACCCTCAGCGGGTTGGAGTCACCTTTCCCTTCATCAGTAAAGACATCAGTTTCTGCATGTGAGATTCTATGGATCAATTCAAGTTAACACAGCAGATTGCATGATCAGATGGTAAGCAGAGGTTATAAAGTCAGAGAGGATTAAAAAAAATCTCAGGCGTGTGTTATTTATTAACACTTCCTGCGTCGGAGCAAATGCCAATAAAAATATTATTGAGAAAAAAAGCTTTCTCCTATTGTGGTCATATTTGAAATCTCTTTACATTGCAGATATTAAAGTTCGGAAAGTTTGCGATCTTGGAAACTCTTCATTGCTGAGTGTAATGACTCGAATGGAGCTGAACCAAAGTTCTGTTCAATAGTAATCCGCTTAGGGTCGAAGTGGCAATTTTCAAGGTCTTGTCTACCTTTAAAAAAAAGATTGCTTCATCTCTTCTTGGAGCAGTGAAATCTGGATTTCGCAGAGAACGTCCCCCCCCCTTCCTCCACAAACACAACGCGGGTCACATGGTGCCGTTACCAAAACCCTGCGACCCTTAGCGTATGATCTGTAGTCGATACCATCCCCTGTGTCAATGGGAAATCATTAATAATGAGATACTGCCAACTAGCTAAGCTATGCTGCGTTAGCTCTTGCCAAAGCATGACATTTTTAATACATTAATAATATGACTGAAATGTAATGGAAAACTATTAATCACATACTGGACAGGTGCCAGAAATTTAAGCTATAATTGGCCACTTCTTGTCAAGCATGCCAGTCGCATGTTCTGGCATCTGCCTGATGCTTAAATCACCTGCACGATTGTCACCACTTTCCCCTTCCTAGCATACTGAATTCGATCAATGTGATAGTCTATAATTCTAGGTAATGACCATTATTATGACGCAAACTTGCTTTAATGAGAATTCATTATACAGGAGAAATGCTATAGCCCAATGAAGAGAGAGAGAGAGAGAGAGAGAGAGAGAGAGAGAGAGAGAGAGAGAGAGCTGCTAGTGTGGCATTTAGTCTCTTACTCTTCTGCATTTTTCATTGCAGTTTGTATCTGTTGATATTGTGGTGAAAAGAAAGAAAGCGTGGACCGGAGATATGAGGGAGGGAGGGAGGGAAGAAATACATCTCCCCAGTGTCTTATTAGGCAGTGTTTTTCAACCTTTTTTGAGCCACGGCACATTTTTTACATTCACAAAATCCTGGGGCACACCACCAACCAAAATGACACAAAATGACACTCTAACACAGTAATACATATAGTTGATATGTTTTTAAATATATTTATACACTCAGTGTGAAACCTGGGCCTGTTTCAATGAACACAACATAGATATGACTTCCTCTCACATATTTATACATGGCTATCATGTCTTCTCTCAGCCTTCTCTTCTTCAGGCTAAACATGCCCAGCTCTTCAAGCCGCTCCTCATAGAGCTTGTTCTCCAGACCTCTGTGAAATTTCACCCTGAGTGAAACTTGCTTCCAGTTAACTATGGATTTCATGAAGCTGTTATAAACAATTCCTTGGGGGGGGGGAGGCAACTCTCAAAAAATCCAGTAAAATAGTAAAACAAATATTTCCAAGTGGAGAGCTCAATTTGTTTCTTGGAAACCTGTGAAGGGGCTGCTAGGGGGGGGAGTGCCAATTTCTCATGGCACACCTGATGATCGTTCACAGCACACTAGTGTGCCATAGCACACTGGTTGGGAAACACTGTTATTAGGTATAAGCCAGGGGTGCTCATTAGGTAGATCGCGATCTACTCGCAGATCGCGTAGGGCGTCCTGGTAGATCGCAGGCAGGGTGGGAGGAAGGCTCAGTCCTGCCCCGCAAGCTCCTGACACCACCCAGGTGCAGAAGGAGGTTGGACTGGATGGCCCTTGGAGGTCTCTTCCTACTCTAGGAACCCATTATTATTATTATTATTATTATTATTAGAGGCTGAATGGCCATCTGTGAGGAATGCTTTGATTGTGTTTTTCCCTTATGGCAGAAGGAAGTTGGACTGGATGGCCCTTGGAGGTCTCCTTCTACTCTAGGAACCCATTATTATTATTATTATTATTAGTAGTAGTAGTAGTAGTAGTAGTAGCAGCAGCAGCAGCAGAGGCTGAATGAATATCATCATCATTATTATTATGAATAAATTCAGGGGCTTATTATACTCACATTTAGTTGAATTCAGTCTTAAAATATATTATATGGCTCCCACTGAAATAAATTTCCAAATATTTTGCTTTTATGACTCTCTGAGTAGTGGGTAGGTAGATCATTTTGACTTGGTTGTTTTATAAATAACTCGCATGCTGAAAAAGTGTGAGCAGCCCTGGTATAAGCTGTTTGAATACACATTCCTTTAGGAATAAAGGTGTTCTACAAATATGATATTTATTTCCACTATCATACTTTGCACTAACATTGATTCAGGTAATTCTTTCATATCCACATTAAATACAGATTTTTTGAGTTTTTTAAAAATATATCGATGTGATTTATTTTTCAAATGATATTTCCAACGGGATCATTTCTTCAGTTCCATCGCATTTTAGGCATTTTATAATTTTCAATTTTTCAAAATAATTTTATTAATGAGATTTTTATGTGCTGTTGATTATACTTATGTAATTGTATTTATACTTACGTATTGTTCTCTTCATGTGGCACTTTGAGTGCTTCTGTGAGCCATCCCGGGTGCCTTTGGGGAGAAGATGGTTGGGTACAAGATTATTATTATTATTATTATTATTATTATTCAGTTGAAATTCACCACTCAATTATAACAATTTAAACATTATTTCATATCTTCCTCAAATATGTGCCTTTAAGACAGTAGATTTGAAATGAATCTAATACTATTTTATTTTATTTATTTATTTATTTATTTATTTATTTATTTGATTTCTTGGCCGCCACTCCCAGGTGGCTCGGGGCGGCTCACAAATCACAAAAAGTACAGCGACAAAACATTAAAATACAGCAACAACAAAAGGCGTTACCTTAAAATTCATGGAACTAAAACCAACTAAGTTACAAAGGCCTGTTGGAATAACCAGGTTTTACAGGCCTTCTGAATTAAGGCATAAACTAATTTGGAGATGATTAGAGAAGACAAAAAAATGCAAAAGGAAAAGAAAGATCTTGGACAACATGGTGTAGTTTGAAACAAAGGATCCTGAGTTTTTGTTGTGAAATGCTTCTGTATTTGGGACAGAGTTAAATTTGATGTTCCCATGTTGTGCAGCTGACTGCTAAAAGCAAATCCAACTAGCCAACATGCTTTCTTATACAATGCATCGCATGTAACAGCTGTACGATACCATTTTATGAAATGAATATAATAGGAAATTGCACTTGCATCCATAAGGCAATTATTGTAATTTGCTATGGAAACACAATTCAGCCATCTGTTGGCACTGCATAGTGTCTGTAGCGAAGTTCAGTTTCAAGATGATTCCTTATTTGAATAAAAGGAACTTGTTTACAAAATTGCTTTGAAGGCAAGGTTCTCTTTCCTTGAAAGTGGGTGTTTTCGAAGGAACTGTAATCCTGCCAAAGTCACTAAAAAGCTGTGTTCTTTTTATACGCCTAGCATTGTGGAAATCTATATAAATAAAAATGTAATGTTCGTTTGTGGGATTAACATAACTCAAAAACCACTTGACAAATTGACACCAAATTTGGACACAATATACCTAACAACCCAATGAGTGACCATCACTCAAAGAATTGATTTTGTCATTTGGGAGTTGTAGTTGCTGGGATTAATACTTCACCTATAATTAAAGAGCATTCTGAATGCCACCAATGATGAAATTGACCCAAATTTGCCACACAGGACTCCCATGACCAAGAGAAAATACTGGAAGAGTTTGGTGGGCATTGACCTTGAGTTTTGCAGCCTGTTCTGTTTTTATGAAATCAAAGCAGTCGTAACTGTCTAGACCAGTGTTTTTCAACCTTTTTTGAGCCGCGGCACATTTTTTACATTTACAAAATCCTGGGGCACACCACCAACCAAAATGACACAAAATGACACTCTAACACAGTAATACATATAGTTAATATGTTTTTAATGTATTTATACACTGAGTGCCAAACTTGGGCCTGTTTCTATGAACACAACATAGATATCCTGGCAGGAATGGCAGAAAGACACAAACTTTCCACACAGAACTCCCATAACCAAGAGAAAATACTATAAGAGTTTGGTGGGCATTGACCTTGAGTTTTGGAGTTGTAGTTCACCTACATCCAGAGAGCACTGTGGACTCAAACAATGAAGGATCTGGCCCAAACTCAGTACGAATACTCTATATGCCCAAATATCAACACACATGGAGTTTGGGGAAAATAGACCTTGATATCTGGGAGTTGTAGCTACTGGGATTGATAGTTCACCTACAATCAAAGAGCAATCTGAACCCCACCAATGATAGAATTGGGCCAAACTTCCCACACAGATCCCCCATGACCGACAGAAAATACTGTGTTTTCTGATGATCTTTGGTGACCCTTCTGACACCTGCTCGTGGTCCCAACCCCCACATTGAGAAATGCTGCTTGAAAGCCATCCAGTCCAACTCCCTTCACCAGGGCAAGAAAACATAATCAAAGCCCTTCTCACAAAGAACCATCCAGCCATAGATATAGAGAGATAGATAGATATGATTCACACACATATATGTATATGACAGGTACATTATCTGAAAGGAATCCCTAAAGAAAGACAATTATATGTTGCATGTTCCAGAGTAGGCAAACCAGGCAATCGCTATATCAACACTGACAAAGAAACAACAAGAAATACTGTTTACCCACAAGAATAAAGAAATTACATATATTAGAAACCAACATTTTCTCATTACTTTATTTTCCAAATCAGCACACTCGGCCACAGCAACACATGGCAGGAGATGGCTAATAATAATAATAATAATAATAATAATAATAATAATAAACACTTTTTAGACGGTCAGACTTTAAATGAGCAAGACAAGGTAAGAAGGTTTGTGAGGCAGCACAAGTGCTTCCATATGTTTACTTGCAAAGGAAAAAAAGACTTAATGGTGGTAGTTACTAATTCATTTTTTTTTAAAAAAAACAAAACTAAAAAACATGATTTAAACTTGGCTTTAGAGTCATATTCTTCATCCTGCAAGTGTTTTCTGTAAAGTTCGATGAGCAAGCCCTGTCATTGAGATGAAATTACTCAAACAGGTGTACATGCCTTTGAGTGTTATTTTATTCTGGCCCTAGCCTAGACCAGTTATAGCCAAGTTCAGGAGCCACAGTGTTCCCAAGACACTAGTGAATTAGAGAAGTTGGATCTGCTCAGAAAATACCAGGATCTGTCATTTTGCTGGCATCTTCTACTTTGAAGATTTCAACAGTTTTTTTTAGCATTTATATAGATACACACATGCTATACAAAACTCAGACAAGATAGAATCATGGAATCGTAGAGTTGGAAGAGACCTCATGGGCCATCCAGTCCAACCCCCCTGCAAAGAAGCAGAAAAATCGCATTCAAAGCACCCCCAACAGATGGCCATCCAGCCTCTGTTTAAAAGCCTCCAAAGAAGGAGTCTATGACCCATTTGGGGAAAAGATCCCTTCCACATGTCTTAGGCTTGAATTATTTTCCTTTGCCGTTATGAATAAAATAATTGTGACACTTTTAATCACTCACTAAAATCATGTATAATACTGGAATTTTTTCAAAATGGTTACAGGGCTAGGTCGAGCCTCTAAGCCAGTGTTTTTCAACCTTTTTTGAGCCGCGGCACATTTTTTACATTACAAAATCCTGGGGCACACCACCAACCAAAATGACACAAAATGACACTCTAACACAGTAATACATATAGTTAATATGTTTTTAAATGTATTTATACACTCAGTGTGAAACCTGGGCCTGTTTCGATGAACCCAACATAGGTATGACTTCCTCTCACATACTTATACATGGCTATCATGTCTTCTCTCAGCCTTCTCTTCTTCAGGCTAAACATGCCCAGCTCTTCAAGCCGCTCCTCATAGGGCTTGTTCTCCAGACCCTTGTGAAATTTCACCCTGAGTGAAACTTGCTTCCAGATAACTATGGATGTCATGAAGCTGTTATAAACAGTTCCTTGGGTGGGGGGGTGGGGGGGCAACTCTTGAAAAAACCAGTACAATAGTAAAAAAAATATTTCCAAGCGGAGAGGCTCAATTTGTTTCTTGGAAACCTGTGAATGCTTCAGCCTCTCGATGCTCCCAGGTTTGCTCACTGCCCAATTCACCGACATGGAGCTTCTGGCATTCGGCGGAGCCCTTCCTTTGCCTCAGGGAGGATCTTTGGGGAGGGAAAGAGGGAGAAAGAGCTGCTTGGGGGGGGGGAGTGCCAATGTCCCACGGCACACCTGCTGATCACTCATGGCACACTAGTGTTTCACGGCACACTGGTTGGGAAACACTGCTCTAAGCTGTCAGTTAGCAATCATTACGATACAAATAACTTGAAAATGTGGCAATGAACTGTGTAAATTTTATTTGTGTTTTCTAGATGTCATTTTAAAATTATTTTATTTAATATTTTATGCCCTCTGCAGAGGATGGTTTCTGTTAAGAAAATTGACGCACCAAGAGACATTAAAATAATAATAATAATAAATATCAAAGGCCTAGATAGAGGGGAATTATTATTATAAGCTGCAAATGAACCAACTGTTATCTTTGTCATTAAACACAATTAAACAAAAGAAGCAGAGCTTTTCCAATACTAATGAGAAAAAAAATCCAAAGAGACAGAAGTATACTCATAATATCTCTCTTATTAAGCCAACAAAAGCTTAGACGTGTTCTAGACATTTTGAGCTCTCTGAGGTCTTCTTTGCAAAAGATGAAAAGCACACAAATTGTTGTCAGTCCTTTGTCACTGTAATAAAAGATCCTCTGCCGTTGGTGGATTGGGATTTCTATCCCTGATCTGGTTATGAAATATGAGGACTGTTTTAAGTGCTGTCGTTTTCTCTTGGGTTTCGCCAAGATGGAAAGGCTGTTGTTTTGTAGACAAACAGGAGGAAGGGGAAAACCCCGGAACATGGAGATAACATTCTGTATGTCTTTGTTAGAAGAGTCAAATCTTTCATGTCAAAATAATTTTGGCAAATGAGCGATTCCGCTACTTTCTTCATTCTAGCAATGCACCTCCACTAAAGGTTATCCAGATTATTCCAATTTATCTTGCATTATATCAAACCTCTTGAAATGCCAACAGATCATATATTTTCTAATGCATTGATTCCTGGACAATAATTCTTATTTTTATTGTTTCTAAAAGGATGCCAGTGCCGGAAGGAAAGGATGATTGATGGCGGAGAGGCTATAGACATTCATCGTTTTGCTCCACCAACTGATTTATCGCTGTGTGCAGTCATCCCTCGTGCGTTGAGTAAAGGGAGGATTGCTCAGGATTACTGACAACACCACTGAGGACTGGAAACATTGCGGAGTTATTGTCTACTTTTGGACACCATTTACCTGCGCGCTCAAAAGTCTTGAAACACTTGAGGGCAACAGATGGTCCTTCGGATTGGTTTGAACGGCATCTCTTCAATATTCTAGGCTTCCACCAAAGTTTTCAACTTTAAAAAACCCAGCCAGCATAATCTCCTTCTTATCTTCTGGTTTGGAACACATTTTACAATAAATTCAGCCTCCTGTGTACATATTTGTGTAATATAGACTGCGCTTAGCTCTTGGCCAGTTATCGCTATCAAGACACCCGTGAAGGCTTTAGAGATGTATTTCTCAAGATTCTTGTCCCTTCACGCCCTTTGGGTTACTGTCTCGTCAGTGATACAACACTATCCTTCGGTGTGGGGACACTATGATGTTTGCAAGACTCAAATTTACACAGATGAAGGGAAGATTTGGGATTACACAGCTTGCCAGCCAGAAGCCGTCGACATGATGAAATACGTGAAAGTAAATCTGGATCCACCTAACATAACATGTGGAAATCCACCGGAGAATTTCTGCGGAATGGTAAGAACCCCCTTCCCCGTGGTATATTATGACAAATTGCAGTCCCCCTCAGCAAGAAAAAGTGCATATCCTTTGCTTTGGTTTGTGGATCAAGGCCAAGGTTTTAAGTGCCAGGTAAAAGCTGCATGACATTGCATACTGTAGATCTGAAAAAGCTTCTGGCAAGGAGGAAGCATCGAAGCTTTTTAAGCGGAAGAGTACAGTTAAATAGTTATTCAGCAATGTCCTTTAGGTCTGGTTGAAATCAATGGCAAAACTTCCGACTGCTTTCTTTAAGTGCAGGCTCTTTTCTTTGACAAATGGAGCATTTGGGGTAGACATTTGCCCAGACTTGTCTCTTGGTTCACAGTGCAGACAGATCGGACTCTAAGGATACGTCAGCTTCTCAGAGTGGGGACACAAATACTACTTTCACTTCTGTACAGTGGTGTAAACAAGTTTCCTATAAAGATATTAATTTCTGTAAGCATTGAGGGTCTCAGACAAATGTCCCACCCCACTGGTAACCTTTTACAGAGTTGTTTTAACAGTAACATTTCCTCTCATTTCTAAAGCCATTCATTTAACATGTGCTGCCGTAAGTGTTGTTCCTTCTTTCCTGTCACTGAATGAACCCAAAGCAGGTCTTGTTAAAGTTCAAATGTGACAGAGGTATTTCTCTGCTGTGAGATGAATAATCTACTGATGATGTATAACAGTACACAAGCAGTTCTAGCCTAACTTGTATGCGAGGCCTACAGGTTCACATCCCACGAAATGATTTGCTGTCATAGATCAGGTCAGAAAAATTGATGACCGTAATGCCTTAGAGCAGTGATTCGCAACCTTTTTTGAGCCGCGGCACATTTTTTACATTTACAAAATCCTGGGGCACACCACCAACCAAAATGACACAAAATGACACTCTAACACAGTAATACACACAGTTAACATGTTTTAAATGTATTTATACACTCACTTAGTGTGAAACCTGGGCCTGTTTCGATGAACACAAAATAGATATCCTGGCAGGAATGGTAGAAAGACACACACGAAGCTCTTGCTCAACAGCTGTCAGTCTCTGTTTTTAGTTTTCATCACAGTCAAGCTTGAGAAGCTCATCTCACAAAGATATGTGGTTGAAAACGGGAGCTGCAGCACTAACTCTAACTTTGTTTACTTAGCCGTGTCTGAGCGAATCCAAGATGGCGCGACCATAGCACTCTCGCGTCACTTCTTAGGTGACGCGAGAGTGCTATGATTCCATTTCTTAAAGGGACAGATGCACCTTATAGTTTATATATGAATGAAGTTCGGAAATAATTTCCCATGGCACACTAGTGTTCCGCGGAACACTGGTTGAAAATCACTGCCTTAGAGAATCAGGTGCCAGGAGACTGGGAAGTGGGGTGGGGTACTGCACATGTTGGTTTTTCAACCAACTCACATAATGTTGAAACTTGTTCCACAATTTAAGAGCACTGAATGTTTCAGCTCTGGTTTTTAATTTGCCATATTCATGCAGATGAATACTTATTCTTATCCAAACACACACCTACACTATTTGAATTAGTCACAAACCTTCTTCTTCTGTATTTGAAATGTAGACCTGGGTGTTATATGTAGAGCCTGAGGAAAGAATTCAGGGAAAGAAGCAGAAAATACAATGACATGTCATCAAAGTCTGAACACTGTCATATCTAGCTTACTTGATTTTTTTTACAATGTTTGCCTATATGTGCGAATTCTGTCTCAGCCCATGTATAAAGGTTGACAGTAAAATTGCTCACTTATGGATGCAAGCTGATGTAAGTGTGCTGCCATATGCATTTTTCATTCATTGCTTATGTACCTGGGCATAGGAAATTCAGAAGATTGTGCTTACGTCATTGAAAGCTCTACTATAATAGATCATAGCATAAAGGCAGTGTTGCAGACAATGCTCCACCTGTCCAATAACTGGGATTTGTATGTTCAAAGGAGGAACATTTCCGTGATGGAGCCCATATTTTGCAAATCAGAAGTCCTAGGATCTATCCTGGTATCATGGGATCATTTAGCAATTGATTGTACAGACCACTGTCAGGTCATCTTTTGTTAGGTCTCCAGCAGTGGAGGCTTCAAAGATCCAAAATGTATCTTAGTAACCCAGCTCATAAGAATGAACTGGAACATAGTAGATAATATACTGAGATAACACAACTCTTTGATTCTCACAGTTGCTTATTCAGAAGTTGATATGGCTGCTCTACAGTGTGCAGGTTGTGCAACCTTTGCCCTCTGCTTGCAATACCCTTTTCTGACTTCGTGTGTGTGAAGAAGATATCAGAGGAACGCATTCACTAAAGACTGCAAAATTCTGTGAATGGATGAGTGATGGCTCAGAAAGAACAAAGGGAAGGATGATCACTGTTATATCAGTGCCTAGAATAATCAACATAGAAGATGCATAAAATATTAACATAGATGACTTGACAGCCTCATGCATGATTGTGTGTCTTCATTTTCTATGGTTGCCAGTATCTATATCAGTTAGCAGAGTCTGGAAATGGGTTTAGGAACTGATTGCTGAGCTCTGAGGTCAGCATGGGATTTGCATATCACTCATCCATCCATCCAGTTGTTTCTGTCAGTGCAGCAAACATGTAACCACTAAATCCATATCTGCAGTTTCACTTGCCTGTGTCTTGGCGGTAAATAGTTTCTGTAGGTATTTTCCACCACCTTCTGGTGATTCTATAGTATCCTTCTTCCAGAAGTTGCCATAGGGTTGTGTTAGAGGACCTAGCAAATTCCTAGGGAGAATATCACTCTAAGAATCTCTAAGAATCACATTAAGTGGGGAGGCAAATTTTGACTGAATTATGAGGCCATTAAAGAACTCCAGGAACGCCGAGGAATGCGGAAGGAACAACAAGGGACGCTGGGAACGCTGAGAGATGAAGAGTGCATCAGCTCCCCCTGGTGGCCAGAGTTTGCCTCTGTTCGTCTATATGTGTGTATGTGGAAACGGCAGGGATTGTCTGCTAAGTATGTGTACCTGTAATCCGCTCTGAGTCCCCTTCAGGGTGAGAAGAGCGGAATATAAATAAAGTAAATAAATAGGTATTCCACCTAACTCTATAGTATGCTGGGACTGAAAATGATGTAATTTAAAAGAATTTGGTCATATCTGTAGTTTCATAGAACTATGGTCAAGCTAGAAACACATTCTCCATGGATCTTGTTGGATAAATAGCCAGAAGTTTCCTGGGTTGAGTGGCTTACTCATTTCACCAGGGAAACTTGGAGAGACAACATGATTAAGCTAAAATGTTTTCACAGGTTGAGAAGTACATGTGGGTCTGCATGGTGACATGACAACCTTTTTGAGAGGACAGATAAATCTTGCCAAAAAAAAGTCTTGGTATATAAACATTTAAGTCTCTTGTGATCAAAGCAGCAGAGAAACTAATGTTTATTTGACTCACGCTTTCATGAACTGCAGCCTACTTTTTGAGATGAATAGTTAGAAAAAAACACACAAGTCAACACAATTCTAAAGTGCATAAACAAATTACAGAGTATGTCTACTTTGATGTCCTGTGCATTAAGTTGTTCAAGGGATCGATCAATTGATGTTTTGTTCTGCTAGAAAATGTGAATGAGAGACAAAAACTTGGTGATCAATAAAGATGTGAAGCTCTGAGGTCGGGGGTGGGAATTTTGGTTGGGAGGAAATTCATCCATTTTTCCTGCCTTTTTAGAATGAAAAAGTAAGACGATAGAGATAGAAGGGGGCTGAATTTCACAATTCAAGGCCAGTTTTGCAGTTCTTAGCCCTTTCAAAACCATGCTGCAGAGATTCAGTAGATGCAGTCAGGCCCGGATTACCCATAAGGCCACCCGAGGCCATGGCCTCGGGTGGCACTTTTGGGGGGGGCAGCAGATCCAGACCCCCCATTTTTTTTAAAAAAAATCCCCCAATTTTTTTTAAAAAATCGAATTTTTTTAAAAGGGCGCATGCGCGGCCGCCCCCTCCCTTTGCTGTGCTTCCCTCGGCTCTGCTTTAGGAGGGAGGGAGGATCGGCTCCACCCCTGACTCCGCCCCTCCTCGCTGGCACGGAGCCAATCTGCCCTCCCTCCTAAAGCCGGCCTGAAAAGGGCGTGACGACGCAAGGGAGGAGGGTTCGGTGGCGCGAATTAACCCTCGTCCTCCCTGCCTGGGGACGCCAAGCCAGGGAGGTGGAGAGAAGCCGCCCCGCCACCCCTCCTCCCTTGCGTCGTCACGCCACGCAAGGGAGAGGCGGCGGCGGGACTCCTCTGCCTCCTCCCTGGCTTGGCATCGCCAGGCAGGGAGAAGCCGCGCCACCGCCCCTCCTCCCTTGCGTCGCGCCAGCCCTGCCGAAAAGGGGTGGGCGGCGCGCAGGACGCGTGGCGGGAGGGTGCCTCTTTCTCCTCTTCGCCCCGCCCTCCTTCCTTCAATCCGGCAAGGAGGCGGGGGCGGGGAGGGGTGGGGCCAGGGGTGGGGAGGGGCGGAGGTGGGGGAGGGGAGGGGCGGAGCTGGGGAAGGGGCGGAGCCAGGGGAGGGGCGGAGACAGACCCTTTGGCCTTGGGCAGCAAAAGGGCCTGATCCGGGCCTGGATGCAGTCAATTATGATCCTGAACAGATTTTAGGTTAGTTGTGCCAGGAATTTTCCTTAAGACCTGTCAGAGTTGCTCAGCACGTGTTTAGGAAAAGATAATTATATATTGCCACCTGGACATCTGCCAGAATGATTTCTAGAGTTTAGGACCTGGAAAAGAATGCTACAGAATACAGTTCACTTCAGGTCCGGGGGGAAAAAAGCAAGATGCTCAGTGAAATCCTGAGATTGGCAGAAGTATTTAATAGCTTAAAGTGGCCTCAAATAAACAATGCAGTGATGGCATGTTGATTATTCTATATTGCAAAATATCTACCAATAGTTCCCAGAAAGTTCAGCTATCTCTGCTATTGCCTGTTTACCCAACCAGTAATATTGTGCAGGGATGATCTTCTCAGGGTTCTAGCTGGTGAGGCATGTACTCTTCTGGAAATGCAATATATTGTCAGCAATTTTTCCCAATTTTCCTTCCTAGTGGTTCTCTCCCAAAATAAGTTTTAAAATTGGGGCATGAATAGCTTATCAAATGAAAGCCAACAGGATGTAGCAGTTTCAACAGTGGACAATGGTTCTGGAGACCAAGGTTTGAAACGCTGCTCTACCATTGAAACCCACTGGGTAGCCTTGGGTAGGTTGGCGTGCATCAGAAGTACACCCTCTCTGAACAAACATGGCTTTATATTTATTTATTTTGCTTCTAGACTGCCTATCTCAGCCCGAAGGCGACTCGAGGCAAAAACTGCCCAAGACAAACATATCAACAATTATCAATACAATTCCATCATATACAAATCAGCACTTAACGTTAAAAACACAATATCAGCGTCTCATTATTAAATTGGTTTCCAATTGCATCGTCGTCGTTCCGTAAGTCTCAATTTGATAATCATACTACATCTGCAAACGCCTGGTCAAACATGCCTGGTCTTGACCTTCTTGCGAAATGTCAGGAGGGAGGGGGCTGATCTGATGTCATAAGGAAGGGCGTTCCAAAGCCGAGGAGCCACCACTGAAAAGGCTCTGTCTCTCGTCCCCACCAATCGCGCCTGCGAAGCCGGCGGGACCGAGAGCAGGGCCTCTCCAGATGATCTTAAGCATCTTGAAGGTTCATAGGGAGAGATGCGTTCGGACATGTAAGTTGGACCAGAACCGTTAAGGGCTGTAAAGGCTAAAGCCAGCACTTTGAATTCTGCCCGGTTGCAAACTGGCAGCCAGTGGAGCTGGCGCAACAGAGGTGTTGTGCACTCCCTGAGTGCCGCTCCTGTTATCAACCTGGCTGCTGTCCATTGGACCACTTGAAGCTTCCGAACAGTCTTCAAAGGCAGTCCCATGTAGAGGGCGTTGCAGTAATCTATACGGGATGTAACCAGAGCGTGGACTACTATATTTAGAAAAAAACTAACACAAAATCTACGAACAGACATAAAAAGCAAAAATGCAAACCATAAGACAAAATATAAAGACAAAAAAGTGTAGAGATCAATTTTTCTGATATGACAAAACACGCTACACTACAGCCACTAAACATTGATTAGATTTAAGTATCTAAGGGCTTTACATTCTCTGCATAATGGTTTTATTCCCTCATTTTTTTTAAAAAAATGTCATTTTCTATTTTTGTTTTAATCATGTCAGAGGCGACTTGAGAAAAAGCAAGTCGCTTTTGGTGTGAGAGAATTGGCCGTCTGCAGAGATATTGCCCAGGGGACACCTGTGGGATGCTTCTCTCATGTCCCCACATGAGAAGTGATTAGGTTGGTAACTATCGATGTGTTTATCTTGGGCAGTCCTTGCCATATACACACCGCCTCGAGTTGTCTTCGGGCTAAGAGGGGTGGTATAGAAGCAAAGTAAATAAATAAATAAGTTGGAGCTGACAGACAGCAGCTCACCCTGACTCATGGATTCAAACCACAGACCTTCAGGTCAGTAGTTCAGTCAACACAAAGATTTAACCCATTGCGCCACTATGGCTCCTTCCTTTCCTAGTATAATGACACTCTTCTAATTCGAAAAACAAATAGTGAATGTTTGCTGCAGTAACATCATGAATAAATCTCAGTCTTTCTTGAAATTGGTTTCTCTTTAATCAGCATTATAAGTTGAACACATTTTGCCAAGAAAAACCCATGGTAGGTTTCCCTTCAGGTTGTTATAAATTGGAAATGACTTGAAGACACACAGCAACATGCACCCAGAATGGTTAGTGTGCTTTAATTTATGTTGTTGTTGAAAAGTGTTCCAGTGATAGGGCACTGCAACGGCTCAGTGGAGGAGGGCATTTTTAGTCCCAGGCCTGCATTTTCAGGATTCATGACAGTGACTGAAGACAAAGATATGCCATGCAAAGGATGTATATGGTAAAACAAAAAAGTGGAAGAGAAGGTGCCCCTCTGCAAAGGAGATCACTCCCAAACATAATTTTCACGGCGAGAATCTCATCAGCATTCCACTTATATGATGCTGCCGTGAGTTTTTATTACTACTAATTAAAATATGTACATGTTCAGCATCTTTTATCTGAAATTTAGAAATCTGAACTGTTCCAAAAACCTGAAAGTGTCCCCATAGGTGGCTGAGATAGCAACATCTTTGCATCATGATGGCTCATTGTACACAAACTTTATTTGATATACAAAATGATTTGAAACATTGTACAGGCAGTCCCCGAGTTACAAACACCCGACTTACAAATGACTCATAGTTAAGAACAGGGGTGAGACATCAGGAAGTAAGAGAAAACTATCCCTTGGAAGGGAAATCCACTCCTGAAAGAGTTATTATCATGGTGAAAATGTATCTCCATTGAAGCTTTCTCACCAATCCTTGTTTCCACAACAAACCTTTTTTTTCCAAAATCCAATTATTACAGGGTCAGAAAGTGAGGTGAAATCTTCTGAACAGGGGCACAGACAGCAAAACAAACACCACAAGGATATTAACCCTTCCCTATGCTATGCAAAGCGTGTGCATTCAGATAGATATTTATTTATTTATTTATTTATTTATTTATTCCTTCTTATATTCCGCTCCTCCCAGCAGGCTCGGGGCGGATCACAGCATAAAACCCGGCTAACATGAGGCATAGATAGATAGATAGATAGATAGATAGATAGATAGGTTGGAGTTCCACTTTAAAAAGTACCTGTTCCGACTTTCATACAAATCTATTTCAAATCATACAAACTTGGTACATTTAGTACATTAAAATCTATGTATATAATAAAAGTCAGTTTTTGCGGGCGGTGGGTGGGTGGTGCGACCGAGCGAATATGTGCCAGCGTTTCGATTGGCTGCAACTGTCGGATTATTCGCATAAATGGCTGTGACTGGCCACCAGCCTCCTAACATTCCAACACAGGACAGAGAGGAAAGGGAAGGGCCTGAGGCAGGCATAAATGGCTAGAGTTGAAGTTAGCCAGTTGACAGTTTTTTTCTGTTGGAAATGGAATGTTAAGTACCTTCACCCAATACACTTCTAAGGTGACTCAGAGGGAAAGCAAAAGGCCTCAGGCACAGCAATGATGGATCAGGACCAAACATAGCAAATAGGGGCCCACAGGCCCACTACACAACCTGGTGTGATTTAGGGCAGGATGGGCCACGAATGATGGGATTTACAGTACCTTCACCTCATTCACTTCCCAAACAACACTGCAGCCCCTATACATCACAGACCAGACCCAAACTTGGCACACAGAGTACCCATGACCCACTCTACATCCTGGTGCAGTTTTGAGTGGGACAGACCATGGATGATGGGATTTGAACTACCTTCACTCACTTTCTGAGACCGCTGCAACACTCATCCTGAGACTTCCAGTACCTTCCCTCACATCCAGACACCACTGCAACCCTCATCCAGAGAATGATCAAGACAAAATGTGACACACACAGCCCACATGACCCACTCAACATCCTGGTGCTGTTTGGAGGGGGATGCACCATGGCCCCCTCCAGGCATGTAGCCAGGGGGCTAAGGGCTTCAGCCCCGAAATTCTCAGGGTGGTCCACGAAAAGGCCTTACTGGTACATTATTTAAACTGTTATGTTTATTCATATCATGATCTGATCACCATGCTCATTATATCCCACATTAATGGGGTTATTGGGATAACAATACAAAAGATTTGCTAGGGTAGACCCTCTTCCACCCAGTCTCAGCCCCCCCCCCCCGAACCAAACTCAGCCCCCTCCTGAACAAAATCCTGGCTACGGCCCTGGCCCCCTCGCAGTACCTTCACTAAGTTCCTGAAACCACTGCAAGCCACATAAACATCTAATAGGAACCAAACTTGGCACACAATGCCTTCCTCAAATAACTCGGGCACCACCGGGTCCTCAGCTACTATAAATATAAATACTGAAGCACAATAGGGGTGAGGGAGCAGAGGGGGAAATAGGGTAAAAACATACAATGCACAGGTCTATCAGCAAATTATAGATTCAATGAAGATGATTACTGGATACACAGTTAACTTTTAGGTCTAGTCATCCCCTGACGGATTGTGTATGCTGCTGCACAGAACTTTTCAACATTGTAAGTTGTAGCTGTTGTAAGTAGCAGGGAGGTATAAAATTGTCCTGAATGGCCTGGGTGTTTGTATATCAGAGGTAAGATAAGCCTGGCACGAATATCCCTATAGATCGGGCAGTGAAGGAGCACATGTTCTATTGTTTCTATATGACCCGAGTGACAGGGGCAGAGTCTCTCTGGGAAAGGGATCTTCCGGTAGTGGCCTTCGAGTACAGCTGATGGAAGAGTGTGGCATCGAGCCAGGGTGAAAGCCCTTCGAGGAATAGGAATCTCTAAGTTTGTTAAATATGCCATAGGGGAGTCAAGATATCTGCTGATATAAGGAAGGTTGGAATGGAGGCCAGATCTAGTTGGCGCTCTGTGTCTGTGATACCTTGTTTAATAAGTGATTTAGCTTGATTGTAATCCATAGTGAGTAGTAGACCTGGAGAAAATCTCAATGAGGAGATTTTGGATGCTACCTCCTGCTTCCATGTGGATTGGAAGTCATTCTCCATGGTTAGTGGGGCAAGACCAAGGGGTGAACGGGAAAGTCTGAGCAAGAGGTTGAGTATGACCACCCACACCCTGGCCTCCACCCTCATAAAGCCCATCTCCAGTTGCAGGGTGGCATTAGAGATGCATTTAGGTACCTGCAAGGTCTCAGAAACTTTGACTGAACCAGCTCTAATGGGGAAAAACTGGGGAAGGGGCTAATTTAAGAACGAAACTACAGAACCAATCTTGTTCATATCTTGGGGACTGCCTGCATAACATTATCTTTAGACGATGTGTATGGATCAACAATTTTTTGAGTCTCTGCAATATTAATTCTTATGTCTATACATATATACAAATACAGATATTTCAAAGTGTGAAAAAAAATTAAAGTTCAAATCATCTCCGATCCCAAGCGCTTTGGATAAGGCACACACTACTGTTTTTCACCAGAGTTCCTAAAGCAAATCATTTTATTTGAAGATGGTATTTACAAACAGTTTATAGCAATGCCAGAAGCCAATTTTAAAAACTGGAGAATAAACTATCTTTTGGGATCACAACAAGTTGGAAGCCACTCTTATTTTCCTTGTGGAATGAAGTTTTATAATGTAGGCAATACTGTAAAGCAGTGTTTCCCAACCAGTATGCCGTGGCACACTAGTGTGCCATGAGTGATCATCAGGTGTGCCGTGGGAAATTGGAACCTCCAATACCCTTTCTTCCCCCTCCTGCTGAACACTTTTTCTTCTCCACTTGGGCTCCCTTCTTCCCAGCCTCACTTTGCCTTGCTTTGCTCTGGGGCAAGTCTGCACAGTAGCACCTGCACGGGTCACGTCTTCCTCCCTCCCCCCCTCCCCTCCTGAACACGCTCACGCTGCCCCCTCGGATCAAAATGGCAGCAGAAGCGGCAGTGTAGAAGAAAAAGTAAGTGTTCGGCAGGAGGGGGAAGAAAGGGCGTGAAGGGGAAGGGGGAGGAAGAGATCTCTGTAGAAAGCTGGCATGGGAAAACTTGGACCTTCCAGGTGTTTTGGACTCCAACTCCCACCATTCCTAGCAGCCTCAGGCTCTTTTTGCCCCCTCAGCCATTTAAGCAGGAAAGGGCCTTAGGCTGTTAGGCATGGTGGGAATTGAAGTCCAAAGCACCCAGAGGGCCAAAGTTTTCTCATGCCTGTTTTAGGGACCTTGAAGTGGTGAGCCTCCTTCCAACATTGTGATTTTGGATAGAAAACAAACAACAACATAACATAACATTGTTTGAGTCCACAGTGCTCTTTGGGTGTAGTTGAACTACAACTTCCAAACTCAAGGTCAATTCCCAAGCAAACTCTTTCAGTACTTTTTGTTGGTAATGAGAGTTTAATATGCCAAGTTTGCTTCAATTCCATTGTTGCAAGAGTTCAGGATGCTCTTTGTGTGTTAACTATAAATCCCAGAAACTGTAACTCCCAAATGTCAAGGTCTATTTTCCTCAAACTCCATCTGTGTTCACATTTGGGCATATTGAGTATTCATGCCAAGTTTGGTCCTGATCCAACATTGTTTGAGTCCACAGTGCTCTCTGGATATAGGTGAACTACAACTCCAAAACTCAAGGTCAATGCCCACCAAACTCTTATAGTATTTTCTCTTGGTTATGGGAGTTCTGTGTGGGAAGTTTGTGTCTTTCTGCCACTCCTGCCAGGATATCTATGTTGTGTTCATCGAAACAAGCCCAGGTTTCCCACCGAGTGTATAAATACATTAAAAAACATATTAACTATATGTATTACTGTGTTAGAGTGTCATTTTGTGTCATTTAGTTGGTGGTGTGCCCCAGGATTTTGTAAATGTAAAAAGTGCCACGGCTCAAAAAAGGTTGGGAAACACTGCAGTAGAGCCTCTGATAAAGAGATCAATTTCCAGTTATGAAGTGGGCTTTCAGCTATCCCAGTCTCAAGACATTTAGGGCTTTATGGACTTGAAAAAAATGAAAAATGCATGAAAGCAAGCATGCATAAATATTCAGATATAATATAAGGCCACAAAGCTTTTTAGGGCTCTGTATGGATACTGGTCCAAATAGGATAGAGCCACATAGAAAGGACTGGGAGTATTGAGAATGGAGATAGTGGGACAGAAAGGGTAAAATGACTACTTGCAGATTGCTGGGACATACTTGTAATTCACAATAAACAGCTTGTGTTTTGAAAGCTGAAAGAGTGACAAGTGAATGAGAAGATTGGCTCAGGACTTAGGGAGATTTGGCTGTCACAGCCCAGTGCACCATCTGAGTGACTTAGAAGTGGTAACATTATCCTGGAATTATCTGCAGCCAATTTTTCCCTTCCTGGAGAGGTGATATCGAAGGCTTGAAGGAGCCTACAATTGGAGGAAGTCGGGTACATTTGTACAATTTACAGAGCAGAAGTGCTGATGGCAGCAGAAAAATGAGCTTTTGAGTGCCACTGTGGATCTCATTGCCAATCAAAACTAAATTAAGAAACAAAGATTATTAAAAAGTCTTTTGTGCATGTAATTTTGGCATAATGTTGTGAGTTGGACCTTAAACATTGTCCTTGGAGATTTTCAGCATCATTAATACAGCATGCCTTTCATTACAAGGAGGCTTGCGTTGCTAGAAAATCAGGGAAATAAAGAGCTCATTGGTATAGTTAGCAATATCATGATTGTGTTTACTGAAATAATTAAACCACTGGATTCCATCATTAGATTAGTATGGAAGGCAAAAAGCAAATGCAGATTCATTCGGAAATGCTGTACTAATATATGCATGAATAGTTCAGGACAATAAATCAGTATTTTAGTCCAGCAGTGATAACAACATAATCTATCCATCTATCTATCTATCTATCTATCTATCTATCTATCTATCTATCTATCTATCTATCTATTAGGCATGGTTCCGAACCCAAAAATGGCGATTCTAAAATCAAATGGGGGGGGATTTTTTTTGATTAGTAAAAGAAAGACTTACAAAAATTTTTCCAAAATTTCTAAAATGTAACAATTACTAACGAAATTCGTTAGTAGTTCGTATCTCAGCGCATGCGCATTCAGATGGTTTTTGGCCTACAACTCCCAGAAATCCTAACAGCTGGTAAATTGGCTGGGATTTCTGGGAGTTGTAGAACAAAACTCTTGAATAAATCACACTGAATTCTAGATGGGACTCTCCAAATAGGAAGGAGGGAGGGAAGGAGGGAGGGAGCGGGTATTCTATTCTTGGAAGCAGCAAAAGAAAAGGAGGAGGAGCCCCCTCGCTCTCTCGCTGCCTCTCACCCCGATCCCGAGGGAGCGAGGGCCCAAGTTTGCCCAGGCTGGTCATATACCTACATTCCATGCACATGCAATAATACAGCAGTAATAACAATGGGTATAAGAAGAGGTAAAATTCAAACCGAAGTATTCTGACTGGTCCCTCCTCATGCGGTGCAAACGGGCTCTTCTCTGTGAGCCCGGGAAAAGCCAGCGTTCTCTGCTTGGGTGCACACACATACATATTCTTTGGGGGGGATTTGCTGCAGAATCTTCTCTATGAGCCCGGGATTCTGCAGCAACCCCCCCCCCCCAAGAATATGTATGTGTGTGCACCCAAGCAGAAAAAACGCTGGCTTTTCCGGGCTAATAGAGAAGAGCCCGTTGCACCGCATGAGGCAGGGACCAGTCAGAATACTTCGGTTTGAATTTTACCTCTTGTTATTGTTATTACTGCTGTATTATTGCATGTGCATGGAATGTAGGTATGACCAGTTGGATTACTTATAATATTAGGCACTTACAGTAGCATTCATTCTATTATACATTAGGTTGGTTTCTCACCCCAATACTCTTTGATGCTTTAGATCCTGGCAGGCAGGAAAGGCAGGAAGCCTGGAAAAATGTAAACAGAGGGTTTACTCAAGTAAATCCACAAGGAGGGCACTTCATCCAAAGTGCCCTCCTTGCAGATTTACTTCTGAGTAATCCTCTCTGTTTACATTTTTCCGGGCTTCAGCCGAAAGAAGGAGCGAGTTTAGGGCTTGCCTTGCCATAATACTTATTGGCAAGGGAGGCGGGAAGGTGGTGAGAGAGAAGGAGGGTGGCCCCCCCTTACGACCTAATAACGACACTTAAGAAAATCCTGGCCCCTGAAGTTCTATAAAGAAAGTCCACTTCCTGGTTGGCGTTCCAGGTGCGGAAATCCTCAAAAGTAGCATTTCTTACGAATTTCTTATGAATCATTTCATTTTCATAACTTTTTTCTCATGCCTACTATCTATCATGTACTGTATATAATAAAAGTCAGTGTTTGCGTGCGGTGGGTGGTGCGGTGGTGTGGAGGGAGGAATATGTGCCAGCATTTCGATTGGCTGCCACTGTGGGATTGTTTGCATAAAGGGCTCTGATTGGCCAGCCTCAGAATTCCAACATTCTACGGCCCCAGACAGAGGGGATTGGTTGCCACTGAAATGGTATTTGCATACAGGACTCCGATTGGCCAACCACATTCCAACATTCTAAAGTGACTCAGAGGAAAAAGGAAAGACCTCAGGCAGTCAGCCACTGCGGCCCACAGCAATGACGGATCAGGACAAAACTTGGCAAACAGGGGCTCAATAGCCCACTTCACAACCTGGTGTGGTTTAGGGCAGGATGGGCCACGAATTATGGGATTTGCAATACCTTCACCTCATTCACTTCCCAAACAACACTGTAGCCCCTATAAATCACAGACCAGGCCCAAAATTGACAGCAAGGCTTCCTTAACTTGATTTTCCTGACTAGGCCCCCAACAATGACAGAACAAGACCAAACTTGGCACACAGACCCCTGCAAGATGCACCCTACCTCCTGATGCAGTTTGAGGGAGGATGGACCATGGATGGTGGGACTTGCAGTACTTCAATTCACTTCCTTAGAGCACTGTGGCCCACACCAATGACGAATCAGGACCAAACTTGGCACACAGAGGCCCAATGGCCCAATTTACAAACCTGCTGCGGTTTACGGCAGGATGGCTCACAAATGATGGGATTTGCTGTACCTTCACCCAATTCATTTCCCACAGAACATAGCAGCCCCTACAAATCAGAGACCAGGCCCAAACTTGGCACACAGAGTACCCATGACCCACTCTACATCCTGGTGCAGTTTTGAGCGGGATGGACCATGGACGATGGGAGTTGAAGTTGAAGTCTCATCTAGGACGTTTTGGAGCTCTCGCTACAAGCGCTCGATGCTCCATGGGTCTCACCGGTCTTCTACAACGGACAGGAAGGACACTGCGCTGAGTTTGGAAGTTGGCGGTCCCCACTTCCCACTGGCGCGGTGGCATCGATGTTCCTGCTGGGACGTTCTTGCCTGCCCTCCTTTGATGGCAGAGTGGTGCCTTGATCGGCACCACTGTTGACACTACCCCCACCCCCTCTCTTTCCCCACCCTCTTGTTCTTCCCTGTGTATTATGTATTATGTTGTCTTGATGTGCCGCTGGTGTTGTAAACCTTGGCGGTATACAAGTTTGAGGTAATAAATAAATAAATAAATAAGTACCTTCACTCACTTTCTGAGACCGCTGCGACCCTCATCCAATGACTGATCAAGACCACACTTGGCACACAGAGCCCCCATGACCCATTCTACATCCTGGTGCAGTTTGGAGAGCAGGGGGCCATGGATGATGGGACTTCCAATACCTTCCCTCACTTCCAGAGACCACTGCAACCCTCATCCAGAGAATGATCAAGACCAAATGTGACACACACAGCCCCCATGACCCACTCTACATTCTGGTGCTGTTTGGAGGGGGATGGACCATGGCCAATGGGACTTGCAGTACCTTCATTAAGTTCCTGAGACCACTGCAAGCCACATAAACATCTAATAGGAACCAACCTTGGCACACAATGCCTTCCTCAAATAACCCGGGCACCGCCGGGTCCCCAAGCTAGTTTGTCATAAAGGAGAGCAGAACCTATTCAGATTATATTGCTCCTTTATTAAGGTGTGATTCTTTATTTGGCACATGTTTGTCTCTATGCATAGGATGTAAGGTGTGATCAACTTCCATTTTTGTAAGGAAAGATTGAAATAATCTGGAACACACAGAAGCCATATTGAAGCATGTGTGGACAACTTCCATATCCATACATTTGCTCCAGTGTACAGAGAATGGAGGTTTCAATCCCTATTGCGGAAACCCTACATCAGTGTTTCTTAACCTTCCTAATGCTGTGACCCCTTAATACAGGTCCTCATATTGTGGTGACACCCAACCATAAAATTATTTTTGTTGCTATGCCATAACTGTAATTTGCTACTGTTCTGAATCATCATGTAAATATCTGATATATGCAGGATGTATTTTCATTCATTGGACCAAATTTGGCACAATTACCCGACATGCCCAAATTTGAATACTGTTAAGGTTCAGGGGAGGGATTGATTTTGTCATTTGAGAGTTGCAGTTTTTGGGATTTATAGTTCACCTACAATCAAAGAGCATTCTGAACTCCACCAACAATTGAATCGAGCCAAACTTGGCACACAGGACTCCCATGACCAACAGAAAATATTGGAAGGGCTTGGTGAGCATTGACCATGAGTTTTGGAGTTGTAGTTCACCTCAATCCAGAGAGCACTGTGGACTCAAACAATGATGGATCTGGATCAAATTTGGCATGAATACTCAACATCCCCTTCTCTCTCTCTCTCTTTCTCTCTCTCTCTCTCTCTGCATTACTTTGCGAATGGAGATTCTTAGGAAGTACTCATCCGACGCTTTTTACAAGCACGTTGATGACTAAAAAGGCCAATCTGAGATAGGCAAGTTTGGTTGCAGAAAGCACAGCAGAAAGTCTCCTTGGGTGATGTTGCTTCCAAGTTGTGGTTCTTTCTGCATTGTCATTTCTCTTCGAGACCCATTCGGCGTGTCTTCTTGAAAGAGGCCGCAGCATTGTGGATCGTGTGTCTCCATGCCTCTCGATGTGAGGCCAGGGTGGACCATAGTTGGTGATCAATCTGGCAGAGTCTGAGATGTTGTTTCAGGAAGTCCTTCTATCTTTTTGGGGGGCGCCTCTCTTGTGCTGACCCATGGCGGGTTCACCATAGAGTAGTATCTTTGGGAGGCAGTGGTCCTCCATCCTAGAGACGTGCCCTGCCCAGCGCAGCTGTGTTCTCAATAGCATGGCCTCAATGCTGGTCATCCCTGCTTGCTCAAGGACAGCAGCATTAGTCACATAGTCGGTCCAGTGTATATTTAGGATTGTGAGAAGACAGAGCTGATGAAAGCGTTCGAGGAGTCGTAGGTGTTGGCGATAGGTGACCCATTTTTCAGACCCATAGAGGAGAATAGACAGGACGATAGCTCTGTACATACTGATTTTGGTGCTTTGCCTCAGGTGCTTGATGGCCCTACCGGTGACTATTATGCCACTGCCAGCATAGCTCACAACTTCATTAGGGTACGCAAGCTTCTCCCCCACTGCAAGGGGGTGCCAATGGAGAGGATACTCAACATGCCCCACCAATAATAGAATTGGGCAAGACCTCCCACACAGAACTCTCATGACCTACAGAAAATACTGTGTTTTCTGGTGGTCTTTGGCGACCCCTCTGACACCCCCTTGTGACCCCCCCCCAGGGGTCCCGATCCCCAGGTTGAGAAACACTGCCCTATATGCATAGATGCAACCATCTGTTGATCATGGTGTGGCAATATGACTGGTGTATCAGTATTCATTCCCAAAATAATGCTGCTGTCACTTACAGTCCATCCAAATTGTTAGGATTTTAGGGGGGTTAGGAGGGCTGCTGGAGAGAAGGCATGGCGGCCCATTATGTTTTTATTTTATTTGAAGGCTTGTGTGGGTTGGGGTGGCACCATTCCAGTGTGGTAGTTACCATGCTGAAATGGAGACAACCCCTGGGAAAGCCCCATTTTTTTGGGTGCCCGTGGGGGCTTAAAACCACTCTGGAGTGCCTTTAAGCCCTGTGTGGAAGCACCCTGATTCTATACTCATCAGTACCTTTAGGCTGAGCCATAACACCAGGCAGGACTTCCTGAACTTTGAATGACTTTCTCTGTTTTCAAGTAACGGAAATCCTTGTCAGGTGGGACCTTATCATGCGACCCAATTCTAATTCTGTGTCAACAACATTTGAAATGATTTATCCTACTAGATCATCATTACCTTCAAAATCATCTGAGCATGGGAGTGTGTTTCTCTCAAATACTTTTCAAAGTTGGTTCTTTAACTTTTCCCCATGCATTTCTTTTTTTCTCTCTCAATAATTTTATTAAGGTTTTCAAATACAGCAAAACTGGGAAAAGGTGTGAGGGTGGTGGTGGTGGGGGTTCCTGGGACCTTGGTAAGGGGAGGGGTGGGGAGGGGTTGAGGGTGGGTAAGAGGTCTGAGTGGAGGTGCGATGGGGAAGGGGGGGAAAGGGGGGAGGCTAGGGAGGTGGGAGGGGAGGGGGGAAGGAGAAGGAAAAGGGGGAGTTATGTTGACTTCCGGTACCTCCGTACAGTCTCGTTTGTTCAGTTCTTGTAAAAGGGAAGAAATGGGGGGTTAAGGTGTGGTTGACATTGTGCGAGAAGGGGGGGGGATGCTAGCTCTTGGAAGATCAGCTTGTCTGGTTATAGGTAGTCCCATTCCTTCATCAGGTAGCCAGGGGTCATTGACTCTTGAGTTTACCTGGTTGGGGGGTTCGCGTTGTTTGTTGTTTGGTAGGAGGATCCATGTCCATAGTCCATTCCTTGTCTTTTAATGTAGTTGCGTCCGTTCCTTTCATCTTTCTTGTCCTCCTTCCTAACCATATTCTTTATGGGATTCTAGACCTCCTACATCCGCCTCCATGTTTTCACCTCTCGAAGGACTATATTCCGTGGGCCTCCCTGGAGAGTAAGGATGTCTTTTCTTTGGAATTTTCTTTCTGCTTTGTTGAGTTGTCCTCCTCTGGCTTCTCATTCCATTGGTCTGTCCCCCACTCCGTTTAGCTTTGTTCTTTTTTCCCATGCATTTCTAATTGTTATATTGCTATCCAAAACAGTGAAGCTTTTACAGAAAACTTTACATTTGTTTTGCTTTCATCCCTCAGAATCATCATCATAAGATCTGAATGCTGAAATAACATCTTGATCCGTTGGCTGCAGCAATGGTTGTGTTTGTAGCCATGAAGGCAATCTGATTTCTCAGAAGGACTCAGAGCTCTAGGGTACAATGGAACCTTATCAACAAGCAGTAGAATCTTAAAGGAATTTTTGTGCTTCTTATGAACTTAAAATAATATGAGAACCAATTTTCAAATAAATTAGGAATCATCCAGTCTTTTACATTATTCTTATAATAAACTAGAAGGCTAGACTTTATGTATTTTGTACGCTTGATTGATTAGCCCATTGGCTATATCAAAACACTTGACAAACACACTTAACACATACACATATTGCACACAACCCACAGTACAACAAAAGTTAAAATAAACAAGCTGTTAACAAGGGATCAGGATCCCAATGCAGATAAAATATCTGCATTATCCCTACAGTTTATCTCAATCAACTCCAAATATGCCGTTCTCAGCTGAGTTGCTTTATATAGTGAAAGGGCCATGTTGTATGTTATTTTAGCATTCTGGCCGGCCAATAATAATGTAGTTTTAATATAAGGATCCCAGTGTGTCTTTTGTATGATGTATGGTCTTGAGGTATTACCTGTCCGAACGCATCTCTCCCTATGAACCATCGAGATGTTTAAGATCATCTGGAGAGGCCCTGCTCTCAGTCACGCCTTCTTCGCAGGCGCGACTGGCGGGGACGAGAGACAGGGCCTTTTCAGTGGTGGCTCCTCAGCTTTGGAACGCCCTCCCTAAAGACATCAGCTCGGCCCCCTCCCTCCTGACGTTTCGCAAGAAAGTCAAGACCTGGTTATTTGAGCAGGCTTTTGCTAATGAAATATAAGGCTTAATGAGATATATGGAATGATGACGATGTGATGGATACTGATTTCAACATGACGCTGAGGCTGCAATTGTATGTTTTTAATTGTTAAATTGTTATTATATGGTTTTTTTCGGGGGAGGGGGGGTTGACTTGTTGCTGTGTTGTATTGAGGGCAGAGACTGCCTGTGTAAACCGTCCCGAGTCGCCATCGGGCTGAGAGGGGCGGTATAGAAACGTGACAAATAAATAAAAAATAAGTAATTCTCTCTTTATTATACAAAAGTAATAATAATAATACTTTATTTATATCCTACCACCATCTCCCCAAGGGGACTCGGGGCGGCTTACATGAGGCAAAGCCCAATGACACATAATAAAACAACACAGCAGCCACTGAAGACCTGGCTCTTCCGAAAGGCTTACGGCTAAGGACACCCTCCAGACTTAGCCTGAGTTACTGGAACTATTTTAATTAATCTTCCTATTATTTTAGCTTTTAACTATTGAACTCTTTTATGTGTTTTATGTGTAAGTCGCCCGGAGCACTGACGTGGAGGGCGACTCATAAATAATAAAATCAATCAATCAATCAATCAATCAAATAATAAAACAATACAATCAGGGGCGGTCTAAGGTAATTTTAAATGGTAAGCGAACATTATTTTGGCACCCCCACAAAAAAACATTATTTTGCCCCCCCCCATGTAAAACAAATATACAATTATAATATCACAATACCATAAGTAGTATTATATTATATCAATGTATATACAATATATTATACCATACTCATACTATATCACAACTTAATTATACTACATTACAATATAATTATATTATAATATATTGACATTATAATATAATATAATGTTCTATTATATTATTATTGTTATAAAATAATAACTAAAATTATTTATTTAAATAAAATTATCCTCTACTAAATATTTTCATTACTCCTATAAAACTCAAATAACCCAAAATAAAGTAAAATAAAATATTATATATTACTATTTTGTACAATACCACTATACTGCAATATTGTTTGTAATATTACATGTAATATAAAATATATCATTATTCTATTGTTATATTGTATTTTTATTATATTGTATGACAATATTAAGCAGAACTGTATAATAATCAACAAGAAATGCAATGTAAATGCATCAAAATCAGAATATATTATCTACCACCCGTCTCATAATTCATAGGAGTCTCCCATAAGTCCAAAATTAGGATCCCAATGTAAATGTAAATAGAAAAACAGCCAAAATGTTCAAATGAGGTCGAATACAGGCAGCGCGGCCTGGGCAAACTTGGGCCCTCCCTCCCTCTAGGTGTTTTGGACTCCAACTCCCACAACTCCTCATAGCTTCAGGCCCCTCAGGTCTAGACAGAAATAGAGCCGAAGAAAGGAAGGAGGGAGAGAAGAGGTCACAGAGGAGGAGGAGGAGGAGGAAAGCCCTTCATTCATTCCTTCACTTACACTTTCTTCACTGATTATTTTCTCCTTTCCCGCAAACGTGCGCGCGGCGGAGACAAAGGGAGAGGGGAAGCACTCCCTGCCTGCCCGATAGGGAGTGCTTTGTTTACAGGCTTCTGCGCAAGGGAGCTACTGGGCATGCGCTGAGGTTTTCGCGCATGTGCAGTTGCTCCTGTGCTCAACTTCAGCTCCGGAGCAACTGTGCCTGCGCGAAAACCTCCGTGCATTCCCAGAAGCGGTGTCAAAGCGCACAAGGCCAGGGCCCAAAAGCAGGCAGCTGCGGCACTGCCTGAGGAACATCGGCAGGGCCAGGATGGTGCCCCATGCGGCCAGGATGGCGCCCTCTTCCCAGATGGCGCCCTATGCGGCCGCTTACTTGGCCTACCTGTAGGACCGCCCCTGAATACAATACAATCAATGTAACTTACAACTTATACAAGTTAAAATTAAACGGTACATGTGTGAGATCTTCTGCCCACAGATACAAAATTGTTCATTATATGGAACTTGGTGAAACTGTCCATGTTTCACCATTGTTTTCATCTGTTCAAATCTAGTTCTGATAAATACCCTCCTGAGGTGTTTAGGCTCTTCTGTCTTTAGATATTGGGCTTTTTGAAAAGTATGTTTAAAACAACTTAGCCATTTCAATGAGCTGGCTTTACTGAGAGCAGCAATGTCTTTCCATGTGAACGAATTTTGGATCTAGTTCTTCTTGATTTGGATACAGAATCAGAACTCCACAAGTCTTAATGTGTTTTGTCAGTTGAACTAGCCAAGAGGACTGATATTGATTTTTTGTCTGCTCTAACAGGCACAGTTTTGGTAGTCTGTCATTTGCCATAGCATTCAGTTTTACCCAGTAGTTGTATGCCCTAATTCTGGATAAACCATCAACTGTATATATTTCCAGTTCTGCTCTTACTGCGGTCGCTGAGGTTCTTTTGTCCACTAATCAACTACAAAAGCAGAACACTATAATTCACAATATTCACTGTGGTATTGTTGCAAAAGACCACTGGTAGGGTGATAACACAATTAGCATTAGTCTGAAATAATGACATAAACAATCCCACCCACTTCAACTTTGTGCACGGGACAAAAAACGACTTGTAATACTCCTGTAGCGGAGAAGCAACTCACAGTGATTCGCCAGGTCTCGCTATGTTTCTATGTGGCTGATAGTAAATATGCCACTGTTCTCAAGACTACAGCGGAAGCCTTGGTAAATATAGTGTCCCAAAACCAAAATGTTCAAATGTAGTCACTGTAGTTTCCTTCTCAAACAATGTATTCAATCACTCAAAAGGCAAATCCAAGTAAAATCATGGGTCTTTTTAATCCAGGATAAATTCCTATTCACAAAAGTCCCTTGCTCACCATCCAGAAGCCAACATCGCTACTAACATCGCTAATGTTAGTAAGCAGGCCTTTTTCCATCTCCGGCAAGCGAGACAGCTGGCACCTTGCCTTTCAGAGGAAGCCTTGGCTACAAGCATCCATGCGATGGTTACATCTAGACTGGATTATTGTAACGCTTTGTATGTTGGCCTTCCCCTGTCGACTACTCGGAGGATCCGCATTATTCAGAATGTGGCTGCCAGGCTACTTGCAAAAACACTTTTGAGATGCCACATAACTCCAACTCTGTTACTTGCACTGGCTTCCAACGGAATTCCATGTGAAGAATTAGTATTCTGAGTGAAATGTAAACTCATATATCACTGCTTGTATGTACTGTATTGTATGTATAGTCCTGTAATCCTGGTGATGAAGGAGTTAAGTGTAGAACATCTGCCAGGACTCATGATGCAAGACACTGGTGACCTTGCTTCTGTGGGAGGGACTGATAAGTCAGCGTTTTTGCTCTGTTCTGTGCTGTGTGCTGTTTGGTGTAGGAAGCATGATTGCTCTGTCTGTACAATAAATCTATTTTCACTAACTCTGGAGTTTGAAGCTGCAACTATTTCCTGACATTCTGGGCCCTGTTTAAGTTGTTGGTTCTGACCTTTAAGGCACTTTATGGTCAGGGGCCAGCATATCTCAGAGACCGCCTCTCCCCTCTTCGCCTCCAGTGGTCGCCACGACTCCTCCAACTAAACTTACTGTATGTTCCAGGCCCCAGGGAAGTACGTCTCAACAGCACAAGACATAGGGCTTTCTCCATCTCTGCCCCTGTCTTGTGGAACTCCTTGCCTCCCCACTTGAGGGATATGCGTGACTTGCGCCCCCTTTGCTCAGGCACTCAAGACCTGGCTTTTTAGCAGAGCTTTTAATGTTTAATGCAGTCTATTTGGTATTGTGTATTTTTTTTAAATGCAATTGTTTATGTAAATCGCCTGAAGCATTTTAATGGAGGGCGATTAACAAGTGAGAAACTGATGATGGTGATGATGCTATAACAAGATGCTACACTTTAAGTAGGTTTTAAGAGCCCTAGGATTTGCTGAATGCTATATAAGCATAGACTTTAACTTGCAGTTGGCAACTACATTAGCCCCTAGCAACAGCATTATCCTATCATTTACAGGTTTGAATCCCAGGATAGATTTATCTTCTTTTGCAATAGAAGTTCTAGTTGGCATTTCTTTCCAATATAGGGATGTTTCATCTACATTGAAAATCTCTTGCTTTGTTTAGTCACCATCTTCTGTCATTTTTTTTTGAAGCTCTGCGGGATATGTTTCTCTCAGCTGTGGTATCTGTGCTAGCTGCTTCTTGCACTTTTACATTATGCAAATTGGCCCTTGCCTTAAATCTATTAAACTAGCCTTTGTTAGCCTTACATGTCTCTCCCACTGATGTTTCTCCTCTTTCAGTCTTCATTATATTAAATAGACTTAGGGTCTGAATAATGCCTGTGCATAGAGGAATGTTGTGACTGATTTGGTCTTGAAACCACTGACTTAATTTTTTTCCTTATCAGCTATTAGGACTACCCTGTTTTCTTTTTCTTTTTTTTTTGAAGTAATTTTTATTCACAGATACAGACAACACAATACATATAGTACGACACAATAACAATACACTACAATACACTGCAAACCATCCACATAGATTTATACTATCCTAAAATACCCCCTAGTCCTCCCCCCCCCTACACCATCACCACGCACCCCCCCCCCCCCCCTACAAATAGATTTCTTATATTGTCTTCCTTGTCCGTTAGCGGTAGCTCTAACAATTGTTTTATCTTACCCTAGGAGGTGGAGGTCAGTTATCACTCCTCCTTCCTATTATCCTTAGACTATTGGTCCCTTAGTTTTTAATCTTTCCTTCATCTATATGAAATTATATCTATTCCTTTTGAGGTAGTCTGTAAATTGGCTCCAAATAGTTCTATTTGCGTATGGCCTGTTCTGTGCGACCTTCTGTGTCAACATATCCATATTCATTATATCATATGTTTTTTTTAACCAATCCTGTGATGTTGGTACCTCTTTTAATTTCCAGAATCTAGCTAGATTTATTCTAGCAGCTGTGGCCAAATAAAAGAAAATCCTATCTTCATTTTTGTTCAACTCAAAATCATATATCCCCAACAGGAAGTATTCTGGCTTAAACTCGAATTTTTTCTGTAAAATATCCATTGTTTTCCTGTATATCTCCCACCAATATTTCTTAACTATTTTACATTCCCACCATACGTGGGCATATGTGCCTGTATGTTCTCCACATTTCCAGCACTTCTTATTCATTTTCCCCTTGCTATATTTTGAGAGCTTCTCCGGCGTCAAATACCACATATAGAAAACTTTGATCCAGTTCTCCTTTATCTCAGAAGCATAAGTATACTTCAATTTTGTACTCCATACTTCTTCCCATTTGTTTAAATCTATCGTGTGTCCTACTAGTCTGGCCCATTTCACCATTACCTCTTTTGCAAGATTGTCCTCCGTATCCCATCCCAGTAGCATTTGATGGGTCTTCCTTATCATTTTTGTATCTGTTTTAATGATTCTACCCCAGGTGGATTCCTTTGTTTCGAATCCCTTTTTTAGGTCCTGTTTATAGTTCTCTTTTATCTGCCAGTAATGAAACCATGTTATTCCCGGTTCTATTTTCCGTACCTCTTCTTGTCCCTTCAGTTCGACATCTTGACCCCTGATCCTTAGTAAATTCCTGTATGTCAACCACCTTTCGCTTGGTACCTCCCTCTTGTGATCCGCTTCATTAGGGGAGAACCATAGAGGTGTTTGGGTGCATAGCCTCCCCTTATATCTGTCCCATACGTTGATAAGCGCCGCCCTTACATAGCTATCTATGGAGGGGGAAAGTTAAAATTGAGAAAAAGTTCAAAAAAGGACTACCCTGTTTTCTAATAACTTCGCATTTGTAACTTTGTCTAACAGCCCAAACTTTCTAAGAGGCACCAGGAACAACTGACCACAGATTGAATGAAAAAAATGTCATAATTAACCGAGAGAGAGAAATCAGCACACTGAGTTAACTGAAAAGGAGATAGGGGGAAGCATGCAGTCATAAAAATGTTGGAGAAGTGGAACAAGTCTCAAAAATACGGTTCAGGGTTTAAATTGAGAGCATTCAAAAGAGCATGTCATTGAAAAGTGAGGCATCGAAAAGCAGAGGATGGCTATAATTGGAGACGCTTTGTCTTTTAGAGAATTCGTTCAGTGCAGGATGAAACAGAGTCGAGTCCAAAAGAGAATAAGGTCTAGTTAGAGAGTTGAGAAGATTGTAAGATTTGAATAGAGTTTTGGGAAACGGAGAAAGCAGAGAGAGTTTAGGAGAAAGTGTTTCCTGGTTTGAAACACAAGGGGTACCATATATTTTGTGAATGGAACAAGCATTACATGTATATTTTATTTCCTACTAGATTGCGAACCCGGTGTTGCATGGATTATTAGAAGTCATTTTTTTTATTTAACAAAATGCATAAGGTTGTGGGTGAACTACAACTCACACCATACCAGATGAATTTCCTGAACCTCCACCAATACTTAAAGTTTGTCATGTTGGGCAAGTTTGCTCTAGATCAGGGGTGGGCAATTACTGGCCCTCCAGGGGTTTTGGACTTCAACTCCCAGAAATCCCAGCCAGTTTACCAGCTATTAGGATTTCTGGGAGTTGAAGTCCAAAACACCTGGAGGGCCGGTAATTGCCCACCTCTGCTCTAGATGCAGCGTCAGTGGAGTTCAGTATGGTTTCCAGCAGCAAGATGAATTACAACTTCCACCATGGTGGGTCAGTCCTATCAAATCCCTCCAGTACATTCAGTTGGTCATGGGGATTATGTGTGCCAAGTTAGGTCCAGGTCCATCATCGCTAGGGTTCAGTGTGCTCTTTGATTGCAGGTGAACTATAAATCCCAGTACCTACAACCAACAGATGTCAAGGCCAATTCCACCCTAAACCCACCAGTATTCAAATTTTGGCATATCAGGTATGTGTGCCAAATTTGGTGCAGATCCATTGTTGTTTGCATTCACAGTGCTATCTGGATATACCGGGAATGTGGCACAGCTGGCTAAGTGTCAGCTGCATAAGATCTCTCTGACCAGTAGGTCATGAGTTCAAGGCCTGCCTGGGTCGAGGTGGGTGCTCGACCTTTAAGTGTAGCCTGCTGTTAACCTTTGCAGCCCGAAAGACAGTTGCATCTGTCAAGTAGGAGATTAAGGCACCACATTAAGTGGAGAGGCAAATTTTGACTGAATTATGAGGCCATTAAAAGAACTCCAGGAATGTGGAAGGAACAATAAGGGATGCTGAGAGACGTGGAGTGCGTCAGCTCCCCCTGGTGGCCAGAGTTTGCCTCTGTTCGTCTATGTGTTGTGTATGTGAAAAACAGCAGGAATTGTCTGCTAGTATGTGTATCTGTTATCTGCTCTGAGTCCCCTTCAGGGTGAGAAAAGTGGAATATAAATAGAGTAAATAAATAAATAAATATAGGTGAACTATAATTCCTATAAATCAAGGTGAATTTTTCCCAAAGCCCTCCTGTATTTTTGTTGGTCATAGAATCATAGAGTTGGAAGAGACCTTGTGGGCCATCCAGTCCAACCCCATGCCAAGAAGCAGGGGAGTCAGACTGGAGGTCTGTGTGCCAAGTTAGGTCCCGGTCCATCATTGCTAAGGTCCAGAGTGCTCTTTGGTTGCAGGTGAACTATAAATCCCAGTACCTATAATGACTATAAATCAAGATGAATTTTCTTCAAACTTCTCCAGTATTTTTGTTAGGTCATGGGGGTTCTGTGTGACAAATGTGGTCCAGGTCATTGCCAGTGGGGGTCACACCAAACAGCACCAGGATGTAGAGTGGGTCATGGGGGCTCTGTGTGTCACATTTGGTCTTGATCATTCTTTGGATAAGGGTTGAAGCGGTCCCGGAAGGTGAGTGAAGGTATTTTAAGTCCCATCATCTGTGGTCCGTTCTCCTTGAAACAGCACCAGGGTGTAGAGTGGGTCAAGGGGGCTCTGTGTGCTAATTTTGGTCTGTATTGGTCATTGGGTGAGGGTCGCGTTGTGAAGTGGGCCATTGGGCCCCTGTTTGCCAAGTTTGGTCCTGATCCATCACTGCTGTGGGCTGCAGTGTCTGACTGCCTGAGGCCTTTCCTTTTACCTCTGGGTCACCTTAGAATGTTTGAATGTGGATGGCCAATCGGAGTCCTTTATGCAAATACCATTTCAGTGGCAACCAATCCCCTCTGTCTGGGGCTGTGGAATGTTGGAATTCTGAGGCTGGCCAATCAGAGTCCTTTATGTAAATAATCCGATAGTGGTAACCTATCGAAACTCTGTCTCATATTTCTTGTCACCGCCGCACCTTCCAGAAAATGATCATTCCATTTCCAATGGGAAAAAACTGTCATTTGGCTAACTCAAGCATTCAGTTGCATTCTGTTTTGTTGGCCAATCAGAGTCCTTTATGCAAATTGTCTCTCAGTGGCAACCAATGCCCTCTGTCTGGTGCCTTAGAGTGTTGGAGTTTTGAGGCTGGCCAATCAGAGTGCTTTATGCAAATAATCTGGTGCCTTAGAGTGTCAGTGTTCTGAGGCTGGCCAATCAGTGTCCTTTATGCAAATAATCCCACAGTGGCAACCAATCGAAATGCTGGCACTTATTTCTCCCTCTGCACCACCGCACCGCCGCAAACACTGACTTTTATTATATACATCGATAGATCGATAGATAGATAGAGATATAAATGTAATGGTTTTTTTGATCTTTATTTGGACACTTTTTACATTCTTTATCTGGAAAGTTGGTTTTAATATTTGTTAAGGAGAATCACATATGGACACAAACACTGTTGAAACCATCTAAATACAGAACACAGTTTTTAAGATGAATGGGCTGGTGGCAAGGCTGCTATGACTATGAGAAACCCATGTTCATGGTTAGAACACATGGGGCGGGAGAAGAGGAACACTGAAGGATAAATAGACAAGTGGCATAAGAAGTTGAAAAATCTTCTGACTCAAATGTGATTGCACTAGGCTTGTCACAGTGTATGAGAACATTTCTGGTTGGTCGAAATTTTATAGTGAGAGTGGAGGAGAGGAGTTTTGGTTCTTAATGAAAGCAGATTATCAAAAAAAGTGGACAATCAAAAGTAAGGGAAGCAGTATATTTTTGGGGCAGGCTTGTTTGTCTCATTAAAAGAACATTAATGCTCCCAATATCACTAAATCTAAAATATGGCTTGCTGTGGGGTATATGTTTTGTTTGCTCTCTAAAAGAGAGCAACACAATTAAAATAAAGCAAATATATGTTTCATAAATCAAAATTAAAGGCTTACATTTGGGGGGGGGAAACCCAGATCTGACTATCATTCATTAATTCACTTAGAAGCACATTTCTAAATTATTAATAGGAGTATGCCATGTTGAATTTAAGTTTAAATTTGTGTTCTCTAAAAGCAAAACTGTGTGTTTGTGTGCTTCTTTTTAAAGAAAAAGAATGATAATCATGCAGAGAGACATTTTGCCCTGGATCACATAAACACATTTTTCAGTGAAATCAGAATTTCATAAACAAATATGCTACTAGTGAAGTTGGACACCATCGTGGCAGTGATGTAAAACAAAACGCTTTTTAAATAGAACCATATGCTGGGAAAGCAGACTACTAACTGAATAATAAGCTAAAATTCATTCATAGCAGCTTTCATAAGCAGAGAAAGTCAATCCAGAATGTTATGTTTGATAATCATCTGGGGTCATTTGTCTGGCCACAGAGGAGCTAGAGCTATTAATGCTATCAGTCTGCTATCTAGGGCAGATCCAGACAGGTCTTTATCCCAGGAAAATCTGCATTTAAAAAATGCAGATTTTCCTGGGGGCCTGTCCACAGCTACCCCAGAAAGCACGAGGGAACATCTGGAGGCCCTATATCCCTCCCCCCAAGCCCCCAGACCCCTTAAAAAGTAATGAAAACGTACCCGGCCTCCATTACAGGCTTCAGCCAACTCTCCAGGAGAACGGGGTGGGGGTGGGGATGTGCCAGGAGAACGGGGGGGGGGGAGAGTGATTTTCCTCCCTCCCCCTATCCCGCTCTCCTGGCGTGTAATTTCCATGCACCGGGAGAGCTCGCCGAAGGCTGTAATGGAGGCCGGGTAAGTTTTCATTACTTTTCTAAGGAGTCTAGAGGCTTCGGGGAAGGGGGTGGGTATTCCCAAAGTTTGCTGGGCTTATTTAGCCTGGTCAAATGTGGGAATACTGCAGTCTAGAACCAGAATAAACCCACTATCTAATTAATTCGGGACTGTTGGATCTTAGACCTGAAGGACCCCTCAGTAAACCACTGGAGACCGGCCACATTTAAATGCTTTATTTAGAATAACTGGATAGAGTAAAGAAAATAGAGATATAGTCCTTTTGTGCTTCCAAACACCAGGTAATGCAAAGCTATAGTCCAAAGCAAACAGGAACAACGATGAAAAAAGCTTGATGCCCCAATGGGCTAATCCACAGGCAAGGTTCTTGGCACAAAGCTTGGCAAATAGAGTTCAATGGCAGAAGGCTCTGTAGCCCAAACAGAGTCCATGAAAGGCAGGAATTCAACGGTGACGGGAGATACTAGACATCTCTCAGTCCCAAACTCTTATAGGTCTCCTAGGCTTTGAAGTTCCGACGTAGAGTGCGTCGGACCGGGTTCTCACAACAGTTGTCCAGCTGAGGCTTCTCAAGCCTCCCGCATTGAATTGGAATGTAAGCCCAATTAGCAGTAGCACCTGGCCGAAGGGGAGTTAACTCCGCTCTACCAGGCTCTCGGTTCTTATCAGCCCGAGCCGAAGCGGCCTGGTTTCTGGCCTTGAACGATGAATGAAGTAGGGCCTCTGCAAGCAGCTTGTCTTTAGGCTGTGGAGGCCTTTCTGTGACTGTGGTTTTAACATGGCGTTGGTCTTGCTGAGGGCCAGGGGCACGCTGGGGTATGACAGGGACTCCAGAATGTTGTCTGGCAGTCCCTCCTTTATTGCAGTAGATACCGCAACAGAGGTTAGGGTTCCCATATGTCCCTTATTTTGGCCCTGAAATTTGTGTCCCTTATTTTCAGGCCCTGTCCCTTATTTTTGACTAGCAGGACAGGACTGGGCGGGGTTCACCAGAGGAAGCTGCGCGCTGCGGTTTCCATGGCAATGCCTGCCCGGGGATTCCAACTCGCAGGGCAGCCTGCGTCCCCGTTGGAAGGAAGAGGCGATACAGGACTTTTTCAAAGTACAGTAGACTAATTAACCGTTACCCAAGGGGAATGTTGGATCATGTTGGATAAAGATAGTTTCTGGTTGCTTGAGAGTTACTCTTAAAATAGACCTAGCTGTGCATCCCAATACTATACAATGCTGTGTATCCCATACTATACTATACCATTAACTATTGACATAATAATCATGAAGATGTACTGTCTTATAAAATTTATTTTATTTTAATGTTTAGACAGTGCACTTTTAAAGTCAGCAAAGTCAAGTACTAAATACAGATGGAGAAAATTAGGTAGTTCTAATAATGTTTTTTCAGCATGACAAAGCATGCAGAAACATACCATGTACTGTTAAGAGGGTATAAGTCAGTTTCTTTTGTGAGTTTCAATCATTATCTTATTCTGTTAATAAAACTATTTCTACCTAATGTTTGAGTTTCAAGTTTTTAATGAAGTGTCCCTTATTTTTGTGAAAAATCCCGTAAATGTCCCTTATTTCTTATATCCAAAAATGGCAACCCTAACAGAGGTACTGACTGGACAGGCCCTAGACCTCATATGGACTGTTAGTGGCCTCTGACAACCTCTTCACATGGGCTGCCAGAATTGCCACACATCATGGTGAATCTGGCAACTGCCATCAAGGAGGTATGGGAAACTCATTGCTCCATGCCCTGTATTGCACAGCTTACAAAGAAGCTGATCCCACAGAGGGAAACGTTGACCACGCAGCTTCCCCCACTACTTCTGGTGCAACACAAGAAGCCTCCCATGTTGCCCCCGTAGTGGTATATGCCAGTTTTGTGCTAGTTGACTCACAGCCCTGCCAGAAGTTCCTCTGAGTTGTGAGATAAGAGCTAACGGCCTCTGTGGGTCAATTAGGGCTGAACCGGCATATGCTGTGTCTGATGAGGTTGCTAGCCAGACGTGAAAACATGTCTTTGGCTCATGTCAGAATCCTGCAATTGTTTTTTTTTTAAAGAAAGCTTGGAAGAAAAATATTTTAAGACAGTGTATACCTTTTCCCTGAAAGGTCTCACCAAAGAAATGTAAAAAGCTTATATTTCAGTTTGAGGAAAATGTAACTGGGATCATGGGATGTATTGTAAAGATAGGACTTCCTTTCATTCTTGAAAGTGATCATTATTCAGGATCATTAGTCCATGTCAAAAAATATTTGATTTGAAGTTTAGTCTCCCCAAATAAATTGAAGACTTGGTTATTAGAGGCAACTAAAGGCCCACTCTGTTTTTGATCTCTGAAGAGATAGCAAAATCTTAAACGTGCCTAGGAGATTCTCCTTCTGTTTGAAACTTTTGGTAATTTGAGATTGACAAAAGGAGACCATGCTTACTAGTACCACTTTCTGATCACACCTCTTAGCCAGATTCAATCAGGTGAAGCAGAACATTCTCAATTGCCATTCTAGAGGTAGGCAAACTCATTTCATTGGATCTTAATTTGGTGGCTCTATCAACAACTATAGGCCTTCTTCATGCTGTATCCATTTTAGAACTCATTTCAATTAAGTCCGAATAAATAAATAAATAAATAAATATAGGTAGCATGTTCTCGTCTACAAAAATATCATTTTCCTTCAATATACTTCCGTAATTAGCTGTATAGAGTTAGATAAGGCCCCATCAACCCTGCCTTATAATGCAATTTCAAACTGCATTATATGATCTATGTAAACTGATAGAATACAGTTTCACTGTATTGAACTGCATTATATTGAACTGCATTATATGAGTCTACACTGACCATATAATGCAGTCCCAAACTGTATTGAAACTAAGGAAACTTGTTAGCCATGATTAAAAGTTCTGATTTCACTGGCATTTTCTAAGCTTGTCAAGTGTGGGTCTAATTCAGTATGTTTGTGGGGGTCTCAGTGGTCTGTGGAAATCAGAGCTGAATCGATTGAAGATACTGCAAATCCCATAATCCGTTGTCCGTACTCCCCCAGACATATTGTTTTTGTGATTAATCACTATGCTTTACTTATGTTCAATTTGTAACAATGAAAACACATCCTGCATATTAGATATTTGCATTAGAATTCGTAGGAGTAGCAAAATTATTTATGAAGTAGCAACGAAAGAAGAGGTTGTGACAACTGTCAGCCTGAACAACTTCAAGGCAGGATTAGACAGATTCATGGATACCAAGTGTATCGGTAGTTACTGAAAAGGACATTCATGCCACCTCGTTGGTTGGTCACCACTGGTTGTGGGGGTCGGGAAGGTTAGGGTTTTGCCTGAGATCCCTGTGTACAACTGGTGGGCCACTGTGTGATACAGAATGCTGGACTAGATGGGCTGAGGTCCGATTCAGCATGGCTCTTCTTATGTTCTTATGTTCTTATATGGTTGGGGGTCACCACAACATGAGGAACCTTATTTAGACGATTACCACTGCATTAATACATATATCTTTCTGTTTAATTGCTATTAAATTTTAAAAAATTAATTTCTAATGGGGTGGTGAGTAAAATATTTTCTGGAAAGGGGGCGCTAGGCCAAAAAAGTTTGGAAGCCACTGGTGTAGACAATGGTTTGAGATTATACAGCTCTGCTGTCACATAAATAAGGACTATAAACTATGAGTCTTGGGAAGTTTCATAAACCTGGTTTTCTTCTATCACTGTATTGTCTCCAGGATACCCTGTCTGTCTTCCAGCCTCAGAGATTTAACTCCCTGGCATTTTCTGCATGTAAAAATATAACGGCTGCCAGTGACTTTTAACTTCAGTGATACGAAGTGGTGAAGGGGTCTGGCCCCTGATGACTGGGGAGAAATAATGCTCCATCGTCTCAAAGTTGTGCAGAGCCACTATTAGACACGTCTGAATTATTTTACCAATATCAATTAATCTACACTTGGATTGGGCTGTGTGTGTCTGTCCAGGTGTTATTGGCCAACAACAATCATAACCTTTTGCCATTGGCTATGCTGGCTAGACGCTCAGTGAAAAGTACAGTGTTCCCTTGCCACTTCGCAGTTCGTTTATTGTGGACTCGCTGTTTCACGGATTTTTAAAAAATAATTTTAAAAATATATATTGGTATTTTTGCTGTTTTGTGGGGTTTTGCCACCGCCGCTCTCCAAGGTGTTTTCCCCTCCCCAGTCCTCCCTCCCTCCAGCCTTGAAGGGCATTTCCTTCCTTCCTTCCTTTCCTTCACTTTATTTTAAGTTTATAAAGACTTAAAATAGTGTATAACTACTAAAATAATGTATAAATCTTTAAATACAGTGTCCCTACATCGCAGTTTTTCACTTATTGCGGTAGGTCCTGGAACCTAACCCCAGCAATAAGTGAGGGAACACCATAGTCCAAGACGATACGGGGAGCTACACATTAACCATTCCTAATGTACAATGAACATAACTAACTTTGTGTTTATAACATCATTACACTTTTGGTGATTTATATTTATTTATTTACTATATTTCTATTCCACCCCTCTCAGCCTGAAGGTGACTCGAGGTGGTTTACATTATGCCCACAATATAAAATACAATTAAAAACAGTTATATACTAACAGATAAAAACAATAAACAATTTAGCAATTAAAATAAAATATATATAGTTCCCCATCATCTCATCATTAAAATCAGTTTCCATTGCATTGTCAAATCATTCCGTGATCACAATTAAATAGTTATATTTCATCTGCAAAAGCCTGCTCAAACAGCCAGGTCTTAACTTTCTTTCGAAATGTTAGGAGGGAGGAGGCAGATCTAATGTGGCATTCCATAGCTGAGGGGCCACCGCTGAGAAGGCCCTGTCTCTCATTCCCACCAATCAGGTCTGCGAAGAAGGTAGGACCGAGAGCAGGGCCTCTCCAGACAATCTTAAACACCTGGATGGTTCATAGGGAGAGATGCGTCCAGACAGGTAAGCTGGGGCAGAACCGTTTAGGGCTTTAAAGGCTAAAGCCGGCACTTTGAATTGTGCCCGGTAGCAAACTGGCAGCCAGTGGAGCTGGCGCAACAGAGGCGTTGTACGCTCCCCGAGTGCTTCTCCTGTTATCAACCTGGCTGCTGCTTGTTGGACCAATTGAAGCTTCCGAACAGTCTTCTAAGGCAGCCCCACATAGAGAGCGTTGCAGTAATCTATACAGGATGTAACCAGAGCATAGACTACCATGGCCAAGTCAGACTTCCCAAGGTACGAGCGCAGCTGACGAACAAGTTTTAACTGTGCAAATGCTCCCTGGTCACTGCCGAAACCTGGCACTCCAGGCTCAGTGATGAGTCCAGGATCACACCCAGACTGGGAACCTGTGTCTTCAGGGGGAGTGTAACCCCATCCAACACAAGCTGTAACCCTATGCCCTGTTTGGCCTGATTTATAGCCAATCATATCCTATCAAGATTTGCAGCTTTGTATTCAGCAGAATTATACACATATGGATTGTGGTGGGTGCTAGTAACAGACGCTAGTTACTGAACAACATTTCTGTTTTGTTGTTGTTTTCTGAAATGCTAAAATGTGTAGGTCTGCTCTCAGATAGGAAATTAAGTAATTTTATTCAGTTTATCTGCAGGACTAGTTTTCAGCTAGTTCTTTAAAAAATTTAAGTAACTGAGTGCATGAGTAAAAAGAAAGATATTAATAACCCAAAAAGTACTGGAAACTATTCTCTTCATATGGCATATATGTTATTAAAATTCATTCAAAGGCTACTGTCTATAATTACATTCACACTGTCAGGACTTAAATATCAAGACAGTGTCACTGTCAAGTGACTGTTCCCATGTGGATTTATTAAATTCTAGAGTCCAAAAACAGTACTAAAAATATAACCTTAAGAAATGATGTGTTTATGGATATTTCAGCCTCGGGATATTGCTGAACCTTTGGCTCCTAAGAGACTAATGTTTTTATATCCCAAGCTTCTTTGCCTCACTCCATTAGATAAAGCATCCAGGATTACTGCCAAATTTTCAAAGTAAAATACTGTGTGAAGATTAGGAACGTATGTTCCCATAGCTGAACCATCCAGTTGTTAACCTGATTTATTGTAAGAGCTAAGATTGTCCTCTCTTTCTTTCTGAACTTCAATTTTGCTTTAAACAACATGGTGAAAGAAGGATGAAGGGGGTCAAACAACACTGAGGGGAGGCTATCCGTCCCCCACATTTGCCACATTCAAAATTAACAAATTTACAAATCAGCTAAATTATAGGGGTGGATATTTCCGGTCATTATCCTTAGAAAACCGTTATTATTTCATATTAAAATCAATTTAGACCACTGATTCTCAAAGTGGGCGGTACCACCCCCTGGTGGGTGGTGAGGCAATCCAAGGGGGCGGTGGGAGGCTCAGGGGAATTTGGGGGGCAGTGAACCCCTTTAAGGGGGCGGTGAACAATTGGCCATTTGGGGGGGGGGTCGTGCGACCTTCTTCTTTGGCCCCACCCCCTTTGCTTTGACCCCCACATGCAGTGCAATGTGAAGGCTGCAGTGCAAAGGTCTTCGCGCCCTTCGGCAGAGCCTCCCCACCACTATTTTCTCAAAACTCCACCAGTGTTCAAATTTGGGCATATTGAGTATTCGTGTCAAGTTTGGTCCAGATCCATAGTTGTTTGGGTTCTCAGTTCTCTCTGGATGTAGCGAATTTAGTTATTAATTACGTTACAATTCCAAAAATTTTACAATTTTTTTCGAAACACTTTCTATTTTGAAACAACAGCGGCAAATGCCCCCCCCCGAGTTTAGAAACAAATTTTCTAAATTCAACCACCCCTACTAAATAAGCCTCCCATGCATTTATCCTTCTCCAGACGTGAAAGATAAAGTTTGAAAAGGTTAAATTTTTGGAATACAGCTCCCACAGTCGTATGCAAAATTTCCTTAACATTCTGAGAGATGAAATCAAAACAAAACAAAAAAAATCCCACAAACATTTACTTTCCCAATTTCTGGGTAAAAAGCTATGTTCGTAGTAGAAACTCGAGGTCTGCAATAAACATTGGCAATGGTTATTAATTTTCATGTATTTTTTTTAAAAAAACTTACAGGTCAACTTTTTTCCAATGACACACACACGCCTTTCCCCCTCCCTGTTACCACCCATGGAAAACTCAGATAATGTCACACCAGCACTGATTTTAATAATAAAGCAACTGACCAACCTGAGTCTAAGGTATTATTTTGATTGAGCCATACTTTCCATTCTGAGTCCAGGATACAGCTGCATTCAGACTAACCAAAATGCCACTCTTTTTAAATATAGTGCTTTCTATATTTTCACTGTGGTATTATAGCTGCATAAGGAGCACTTTCACACTTCTGTGTAACACCAGTATGGTATAATGGTTGGATCATTGGACTGAAAGTTGGGGGAGGATCTATCTTTCAGTAAACCATCAACTTAATGGGTGATCTACTGTTTTTCTTTCTCAGCCACCCAGGGTTGTTGTGAGGATAAAACTGTAGGGCAGGGATTCTCATTAGGTAGATTCCGATCTACTGGTAGATCGCGTAGGGTGTCCTGGTAAATCGCAGGCAGGGCGGGAGGAAGGCTCAGTCCCGCCCCGCAGGCTCCCGACGCCGCCCAGGTGCAGACGGAGGTTGGACTGGATGGCTCTTGGAGGTCTCCTCCTATTCTAGGAACCCATTGTTATTATTATTAGTATTATCAGAGGCTGAATGGCCATCTGTGAGGAATGCTTTGATTGTGTTTTCCCTTATGGCAGAAGGAGGTTGAACTGGATGGCCCTTGGAGGTCTCCTTCTACTCTAGGAACCTATTGTTGTTGTTACTATTATTATTAGTAGTAGTAGTAATAGTAGTAGCAGCAGAGGCTGAATGAATATTATCATCATCATTATTATTATGAATAAATTCAGGGGCTTATACTCACATTTAGTTGAATTCAGTCTTAAAATATATTGTACTAGCTGTACCCGGCACGCGTTGCTGTGCCCTATTTAGGAGATGCGAGAAAGTCTGAGTATGTAAGGGTTGGAACTGATGTTACTTATGGTCTTGGTGGGGTCATGGCTGTGTTGTTGTGGGTTGTTCTGGTGGGTGGGATGTTGAAGTCCTGGGGAGGTGTCAGTGTGTGGTGTTGCTGGCGTTCTGCAGAGCTTGTGGATATAAAATGTTTTTTGTCTTTCCGTCTGCTGTGTTGATGGAGAGGTTCTGTGGTTTCCCAACTTTGAAAAAAGAAACTGTGTTTCTGTTCTGGCGTTTGTTCTGCCCTGTTTTGTTTGATGTATGTAGCGTTGTGAGTGTGTTGTCCGATGCTGTTCTTTTTAGAAGGCATGGCTTGTCTTTTGGGTCAGCTTATGCCTGTGTGGAAGGAAGGAATGGCATACAAATGGGTTGAGCAGTAGACGCAAGGTTGTGTTATGTGCGTATTGTGTTGTGTGTAGGTATTACTTTTTTGGTGAGGTAGTGAGTGTGTGGTGGAATTGTGGGTGGTAGTATGTTGTTGAATGCTTGTGTGGGTGGGGTGTTTTGGGTGTTTGTGTGTGTTTGTAGAGTATCAGTGCAGTGTTGTGTTGTGTTTGGAGTACAGGTGGAGTTTGTTTTTGTTTGAGGTGGTGGTAGGTGTTGGGTCCCGCAAGTTTGGGGGGATGGGTTGTGATAGGAAGTTGTGTTGTATTGTGTGGGTAGGAATTGCTGGAGAATTGCTCCCTCATAGAGTTTGGTTTTGACAGTTTAACCCTCAAACACCAACTGACTGAAATCAAATCACTCAGCATTCTATCCTTGCCTTGGCTGGCTGTGCCCAGCATTACTATGGTTACTCAGCCTCCCTGCATTCTGTGTGGGCTGATGTTGGTCAATGGGTTTAGCTGGCTGCCGCAGAGGATGCTGGGAAATGTAGTTTTTTGTATCGTTGTTTTTGGGGCCTTCTAGGTTTTGGGGGGAAGTTTCTTTGCTAAAAAACCTTCCTTGCCTGAGGCCTATTTGTGTTGGCAAGTTTGGTGTCTCTGCCTTGGAAGGTTTCTCTGTCTCTGTCAGTCGTTCAACGATGGGACCTCCTTTATATAATAGATGGCTCTCATTGAAACAAATTTCCAAATATTTTGCTTTTATGGCTCTCTAGTTTTATTTCATTTAATACCTAATGCCCATATGTTCTTCATGGACCAAACTGAAACTGGAATGGCTACTTCTGACCTAAATGTTTTGTGAGTCCTGTTTTTCCCCCAGCACACTGGACATTAGACATTTATGCTTTTCCATCAGTGGCAACTCCTGAGAACTGCTTTGGGTCTCCAATCTTGTTTTATTTTCTCTTGTTTTCCATTTCTGTCTGCCTGTTGACACCTTGCCTGACCTGTTTGACCTACTTTCTTGACTGTTGAGAATGAGAAGTACATAGGGACCACACTTTGGAGACAGAGCACATGCTGTGGATGCAGAAGGTCATAGATTCAGTGACTTCTATTTCTGATTTTTTAAAACTCAGTTATTGAGTAGTTGGAAAATCCTTTCTTTCTGAGACTTGGAGAGAGCAACTACTTAACAAGATGAACCAGGATCAGTGCCAGATTTACCATTGTGCTTAGGTATGCACAGGACCCTGTGTGTGTGTGTGGGGGGGGGGGAAGCATCTTCCTGTCCCCAAAATTATAATGATGGATTTTGCTTATGTACTACGATTCTAATGATTTTAAGGTCCCTCAATAGAGGTGAGAAGGTTGGGGTACAAATGTTTTAAATAAATAAATAAATAAGGTGTTCTGTTTCAGAGACATAATGGTAGAATTGATAGTCTATGGGAGAGTGTCATGAAGCAGGCACTGTAAGCCTACCGCAGGGGTGCTCATTAGGTAGATCGCGATCTACTGGTAGATCGCGTAGGGCGTCCTGGTAGATCGCAGGCAGGGCGGGAGGAAGGCTCAGTCCCGCCCCGCAGGCTCCTGACACCGCCCAGGTGCAGAAGGAGGTTGGACTGGATGGCCTTTGGAGGTCTCCTCCTATTCTAGGAACCCATTATTATTGTTATTATTATTATTATTATCATCAGAGGCTGAATGGCCATCTGTGAGGAATGCTTTGATTGTGTTTTTCCCTTATGGCAGAAGGAGGTTGGACTGGATGGCCCTTGGAGGTCTCCTCCTACTCTAGGAACCCATTGTTGTTGCTGTTACTATTATTATCATTAGTAGTAGTAGTAGTAGCAGAGGCTGAATGAATATTATCATCATTATTATTATGAATAAATTCAGGGGCTTATTATACTCACATTTAGTTGAATTCTGTCTTAAAATATATTATATGGCTCTCGCTGAAATAAATTTCCAAATATTTAGCTTTTATTGCTCTCTGAGTAGTGGGTAGGTAGATCATTTTGACTTGGTTGTTTTATAAGTAGCTCGCATGCTGAAAAAGTGTGAGCTCCCCTGGCCTACCAGGTCTACCTCCTTCAGGGCTAAAGTTAGAGACCTCATAATTTAACTAATACACGGCCCAGGGCCGCAGCCAGGATTTGGATTCGGGGTGTGTGAGTTTGATGGTTTGATTAGGGGGGCTGAATCTTAATGAGAGAGGGTCTACCCTAGGAAACCTTTTGTATTGTTACCCCAATACCCCCATGTCTATGGGATATACTGAGCATGGTGATCAGATCATGATATAAATACACATAGCAGTTTAAATAATGTACCAGTAAGGCCTTATCGCGTACCACCCTGAGAATTTCGGGGGGCTGAAGCCCCCCCGGCTACATGCCTGACAAGGCCTCATTTGTACTAAATCTGGCACTGATCAGGATTTCTTCTCAGTTTAATTCTAGTTTATGACTCATGGACACTATACTCTTAACCTTGTATAAATCCAATGAGAATATAAATGTTTATAAACCCTATTAAATCAAAAGAAGAAGCTGAGGACTCCAGGTAGCATGCTTATTTTGTCAACTGAAAGACTGAAACCCTTTGAAATAGTCCACAACTGTAAAAGTAACATTTTAAAAATCTATATTGCTAATTTACAACCTCAGTTATTATTATTTTTTAAAACCAAATTTATTCAAATTAATAAAGTAAGCATCTTTTTTCTTGAAAGAAGAAGACAAAGGACTCGTTTCAGGACTTCTATTTTCTGAATAATTTTTGAGCATATTTCTAATCTGTACCATGATTAAACTGACAGAGATGGGAGGAAATCTTAGCAAATACTTTCGTAGCTTAGTGCGGGAGATGGGGAGAGAATGCACCCTATGGCTCAGGTGTTTCCTCTGACATGCTCAATGTTTCATCACCACCCTGGAGCCACAGAAATTTGCATGCTTGCTTGCTTGCTTTCTCTCTCCCTTCTCCCCTCTCCCTCCCCTTTTCTCTCCCGGACACATGGAGATTTTATCACAGACCACCATTCTTTTTAAAGGCCTGATCATGTTGGATCTGTATTGTTTCTACTGTGGGATTTTCTCCTCCTCTTTACAAAAGCAGTCCACCCTCCCCCATTATATTAAAGCCTCTCACAACCAGGGTTTTTACCAGCCCTCTTTTGCAAAGAATCTATTCCTGTTGTCTCATCCTGAGTTTTTAATCATTTTAACTTTTTTTTATCTTGTGCATGCGGCCCGCCTTGTCATTTGTGATTTGAGTCACTTATCTGTATATTGTTTTTATTGATATGCCTGTATTTTATTTATTTATTTATTTATTTATTTATTTATTTATTTATGGTATTTGTACCCCATAGCTTCTCACCCCGCAGGGGGACTCAACACGGCTTACATTTGCAGCACTGCAGGCCGCAACACCACAATACAATATAAAATTACACCATATAATCAACATCATTAAAAGGCATTAAAAACATTTTAAAAAACATTACATTAAAAACCACTACATACAACAATAATTAATTAAAGCCATCAAGCGGAACACATTGTCAGTCCAGCCAAGTCCAAAGTGTCAATCCAGTCAAATCCAAAGGTACAATTTACATCTGCTGTCCAAAGGCCTGGTCCCAGAACCACCGCTTTAGCTTTTTTTCTAAAAGCGATAAGAGATGGAGTCAATCTTATTTTGTTTGGGAGTGCGTTCCATAGGCGAGGGGACACCGCCAAGAAGCCCCTGTCTCAGCCACCGACCTCAAGGAGAACTGGTACAAGATGTTCTTCAGGTGGTATATGATGCCACACAAGCTTGGCCTGATGTACAAAAACGCCCAGGCCAAGTGCTGGAAATGCGGAGGCCTGACAGGCACCTTTTACCACATGTGGTGGTCTTGCCCGGCAACCTCGAGGTATTAGAAGGAAATACACATCCACATCCAAAAGGTCCTGCAGACCACGTTAGAAAAAACACCAGAAGCCTGCCTGCTGGGGATGGTGGACGAACGGGAACTTCCGAACGAGAACGCCGAAAGACTGTTTCTGTACCTCACCACGGCCGCGAGGATGGAGTACGCAAAAAGTGGAAATCTGCAGAAACGCCTCGGATTGAGGAATGGACGAACAAAGTCCAAGACATCATGAGCATGGACAAACTCTCATACTACATGAGCGAATCGGAGGGAACCGGGCTGCGAAGAACAGACTGGACACTCTTCACATCCTACCTAAAGACCTGGACTCCAAATCAGCCCCGAGAGGCCAGACGGGAAAATGAACTTGTTAACCAATCAAAAACATAGATTTTTACAACGGCAACAATTGAAACTTTGGAACTCTTTCTCGACGCCCCCTCCCTTCCCACCCCTCCCATCCCTCTTTATAGAAAGAGTTGCACACAAGGAACTGCAAGGAGGTGCCGGAGTCAACATACTTCTCCCAATCCCCTCCCTCCCCCTCTCTTCTCTCAACCCCCTATTCCCCCAAATCCCCCCAACCCCACTCTCCCCCCCGAATATGTGTGAAAATTCCAATAAATCTTGTTTTTAAAAAAGAAAGAAGCCCCTGTCTCTTGTCTCTACCAACCGCATTTGCGATGCTGGTGGGAGCGAGAGCAGGGCCTCCCCAGATGATCTTAGACTGCGAGATGGGACATAGAGGCAAATGCGTTCAGTCAAGTAAGCTGGGCCAGAACTGTATAGAGCTTTATAGATCAATACCAGCACTTTTTATTGTGTTTGTTTTATTTTATTGTGTTTGTTGCTGATGTTTTGATTTTTATTGATTGTGTTTGTTGTTTGGACCTGGCCACATGTAAGCCGCCCCGAGTCCCCAGTGGGGAGATAGTGGTGAGGTATAAATAAAGTTTATATTATTATTATTATTATAAATAGGGTGATGGATAATACTTCTACAGGTACTGTTGACTTCTAAAAATACAAACAAATGAGTTCTAGGGTAAATCAAACCCAAACTCTCCCCAAAAGATAATTAAACAACATACCGTTGTATTTTGGCCATATCGTGAAAATACACAACTCACTAGAAAAGGCCGTAAGATAAAAGAAAGAAGGAAAAGAAGAAAGCCACATTACAGAAGAATACACTCAAGGAAACCGTGTCTCTGTTTGCAACACCTGAGCTGAATTGTCAATACCGATAATAGAGTGATTTGGAGGTCTCTCATTCATTTAAGTCTAAATTAATTAAAGGCAATGAACAACATCAGATTTCTGTTGTGTATCACTTTGGAAGCCCTGGCAAGCTGGGAGCCATTCACATTTCTCTTTCAAATGCTCTCCCTTCTATATGTTTTTTAACAGTCTTGTGGGACAGTGTGTGTGTGTGTTTGGTACTTAGAGGTGTGCAAAATCTGCCTGTTAAAGCAGTGGACATTTCCGACTAAAACAATTAATAGCTCTTTTGAATCAAAACAAGAGCCTGCTAGTGCAGCATCTAGTTTCTCAGTGTGGCCAACAATAATGGGAATACCATAAGTCAGATATAGTAGCCAGTCACTCCTTCTTGCTCTTTGCCCTGAATAATTGGCACTATGGCCCTTTCCATACAGCTGAATAAAATCTCATATTATCTGCTTTGCACTGGAATATATGGCAGTGTGGACTCAGATGACCCAGTTCAAAGCAGATATTGTGGGATTTTCTGCCTTGATATTCTGAGATATAGAGCTGTCTGGAAGGGCCCTGAGAGGTGGGCTCCTACTGATACTGCAAGCAATATATAGCTGCCATTACTAGCCACTGTTGATAGCAGCATTTCTACATGCTGTCCTGCATTCATTTGCAACAGGGCAGTCAACCCTCCAAATTTGCAGATTTCACTTTTGCAGATTCAATTATTCACAAATTTTATTAATATGTTTTCTCTATGAATCTCTAGCTCATCTTGCATGATTCTATACTCAATTTCCAGAAATTAACTATAGAGTTGCATTAGAGGACATATCTCTAGGCATTTATAGGTCTTCCAGAATGATTCTTAGACATTGACCTATATATGGGCTTCTGCACCTCTAACCCTAGTTAATCTATGATGATTCTCCCTGTCTTTCTCTAATACATTTATTTATTTATTTATTTATTTATTATTCACACGTATCAGTCGCCACTCCCAGTGTGGTTCGGGGCGACTTACAAAAGTGAAATCACAGGATAAAAACACAATAAAACACAATAAAACAGATATTAGCTAGATAAAAACAACTCAACAAGAGCTGTACACATAGAACGGGCGGGCAAAGTGTCCGAAGGATCAACAGCCTTAAACCCCAAAAGTCTGCTGGAACAGAAGAGTTTTGCATGCCTTCCGGAATGCCAATAGATCTGTAAGGGCATGAACATCGGAAGGCAACGCATTCCGCAAGGTGGGGGCAATTATCGAGAAGGCCCTCCTTCTTGTAGTAGTGAGGTGGTACATTTTGAAACTAGGGACCTCCAAAAGTTGTCCTGACTCCGAACATAGTGGTCCAGTGGGACAGTATGGGATGAGGCGGTCCCTAAGGTACACTGGCCCCAGACCATTCAAGGCCTTGAAGGTCAATACCAGCACCTTGAAAGTGATCCGGCATTCCACTGCTAACCAGTGCAGCTCGTGTAGAATAGGTGTAATATGGCTGCTCATAGGAATGCCAGCCAACAGCCGAGCTGCCGCATTCTGGACCAGTTTCAGTTTCCGGATCACCAGCAAAGGAAGGCCAACATAGAGAGCATTACAGTAGTCCAGTCTTGAGATGACCGTGGCTTGGGCCACTGTGGCTAGATCGCGACGGGAAAGGTAGGGAGCCAGCTTCCTCACCTGATGGAGATGGAAAAAAGCTACTCTACTGATGGCGGAGATATGCGCCTCCATCGTCAGTTGAAAGTCCAGGGTGATGGCGAGGCTTTTAACTGTTGACGACGGACGTAATGTCACGCCATCCATGGTAGGAAGCTGGATCTCCATCCCACCCGGGCGACCCAGCCACAGGATCTCAGTCTTCGCTGGATTCACCTTCAACCTACTGGCTCGCAGCCATCCAGTAACGGCCTCAAGGCACTGATGGAAATTATCGGGTACGGATTCAGGCCGGCATTGCATTACATTAAATAATGTTACATTGTATTGCAGCCATATATCTTTATAGAAAATTACTGGTACATTATTTAAACTGTTATGTTTATTCAGATCTGATCACTTGCTCATTATATCCCACATTTGGGGTTATTGGGATCAATACAAAAGATTTGCTAGGGTAGACCCTCTTCCACCCAGTCTCAGCCCCTCCCGAACCAAACTCAGCCCCCTCCGAGACAAAATCCTGGCTACGGCCCTGATTGCAGCCATATATCTTTATAGAAAATCCTGAATACGTATTAGATCTTGCAGAACATTTATCTGGCTAGGCGTTTTCACAGCTTTACCTGGACAGATTTTTAAGGGGAAAAATACAGCATGTTTCAATTAATACTTGATAAAAGCCTTATTATAATTGACTAGATTTAAAAACTATTAAAAGGGCTTTTTATGAGCAAAACAGATTTTTTTAATACATGCAAGTGTAGTGCTTTCTAACGTTTGGGAGATTTTTAATTTTTATCTTTAAAACTGATGAAAGGCATTTTCTGAATTAATCAGACTGATTTTTTTCTCTGCTTCTGACAGTAGAAATTATTCTTCTAGGGAATATTTGCAGTTTTGGCTGACATTTACAGAAGACCAAGGGGGCAGGGAGTGTGGATAGGAAGGAGAGAAACGAAAAAACTCAACAGTAAGCTACCAATCCCATCCAGCTATATTGCATATATGCAGCTTCAAAGGGCAATGATACAGGTTTCCTTCCCTGTTTTAAACCAAGGGGATGTCAATTTTGCACCTTTGTTTCTGGAATGACTGTCTGACAACCCTTACCTATAAAAGAAAGACAGAACCACTGCTGTTTTTGAAATATAATTTGAGCATCCCATGTCTAGAATTCTAAAATCTAGAATAGTCCAAAAACTGGAAAAGTCAATTTGGGTAGCTCAGACAGTGATGTATTTGCTCTTTGATGTTTCACTGTACACAAACTTTGCTCCATGAGCAAAATTATTTTTTTTAAACTATTTTATATAAAATTAACTTCAGGCTATGTCTTTAGGATGCATATGAAACATAAATGGATTTTGTGTTTCGACCTGAATCCCATCTCCAAGATATCTCATTATCTTATGTGTATGCAGATACAGGTATTCCAGAATCCAAAACATGAAATATATCTGGTCCCAAGCATTTTGGATAAAGGATATTCGACCTGCACATGGAAAAAAATCAATGCACACTGGATGCATCTTCTTAATTGCATTATGTTTGCATGCAGAAAATATTCCCTCCTCAAACATATCCCCTCTCTGAGGCTAAGCAATATAATGGGGATCTCAATTATTCTTGTATAATGTATGCATAGATGCTAATTATTTATTTGATATTGCTGATCAGTCTCTTGCTTAGGTGATGCACATCAGACATAGACAGTAAAACTCTCTCTCTCACACACGTAAACACAAACACACACAGCTAAAGCACCCCCTAAAAGGTTGAGTGGAACAATATAGCTTCTACTGCAAAAATAGTAGGGATAGAATCAATTTGACTTTTCTTGGAAAGACAATTCACAAGTGGTATGCTGTCCAAAGAAACTTCTATTTCATGTACAAAATAACTTCGCCTTTCAGGGTGAATACAAACTAGAAGCCACTGCATTTTATTTAATTTTTATTTATTTATAGTTCGATCTTGTATGCCGCCACTCCCCACGGGATCGGAGCGGCTCACAACACAATGTAAAACACCATAAAAGCAAAAATTAACATTAATTATACCAAATTAAAATTTGATACAAAGTAGGTGATATGTGGTCTCCAACTTGATGGCACATAAACACAGAAGAAGCATTTCACACAACAGTCTGCAGATGTATTTTGTAAGGACAATCATATTTTACTTGATGTACGAGGGCGGGTCAATAAGTCCGTGACTTTTTGTAAGAAACACAGGTTTTTGGATTTAAAAAATCATTTTATTTTTCAACGTAGTCTCCTTTGAGCTCTATATATTTTGTCCAACGTTTCTCCAATTTTTTTTATCCCTTCCAAAAAAAGAGAGATTTGTCGAGATCATCAAAACAGGTATTTGTTTGTGAGATGATTTCATTTTTGGAGTCAAATCTCTTTCCGCCGAGCCATTTCTTCAGGTTTAGAAACAAGAAATAGTCACTCGGGCTAAATCCGGAGAATAGGGTGGATGAGGGAGCAATTTGTATCCAAATTCATGGATTGTTGCCATGGCAACTGCACATGTGTGCACCCTTGTATTGTCCTGGTGCAAAAGAACTTTTTTCTTGGCCAAATGCGGTCATTTCCCCCCCAAATCCTCATTAAATCAACCCAATAAGTTGGCATAATATTCAACATTGATTGTTTTACCCTTTTGAAGGTAGTCAATGTGGATTATACCGCGTGCATCCCAAAAAACGGTCGCCATGACTTTATTGGCTGACAAACCCACCTTGACCTTCTTTGGTGCCGATTCACCCGGAGAAACCCACTGATTTGACTGCTTTTTGGTCTCTTGTGGTGGATCCACGTTTTGTCCCCGGTTACGAAACTGCAAAACTCTGTCCATATTGTGGTTGAACAGTGCCAAACACTCCTGTGAAATTGTCACACTATTGGGTTTGTGGTTGATTGTGAGCAAACAAGCACCCAGCTTGTGTAAAGCTTTCTCATACCCAAGTGATCATTTAAAATTGAAACCACTGAGCCATGTGAGATGCCTGTGGCTTCCACAATCTCTCACACTTTCAATCTCCGATCGGCCAACACCATATCGCGAATTTTTTCAATTGTTTCGGGTGTAGAGACCTCAACTGGGCAACCAGAATGTTCGGCATCTTCCGTGCTTGTACAGCCACATGTTCATGTTCATGTGGCATCGAATTGCTGCCTATATACGTGAGTTGCTCTGAGTCCCCTAAAGGGTGAGAAGGGTGGGGTATAAATATTAGGCCTGTTTGATCCATGGTTCTAAATGCTTCTAAAGTACTTACAAAACAAAAGTTCTGGTGGTGAACATTTCAGAACTCTATCAGAATTTCATTATTATTTCATTATTGGCGATTTTTAAGACAGATTCAATTAGGAACTGCCATTTATAACGAAATTGTGAAAGTTTTGTTTGAGTCCTAAAATGTTCACTACCAGAACTTTTGTTTTGTAAGTACTTTAGAAGCATTTAGAACCATGGATCAAACAGGCCGAATAAATATGGTAAATAAATTAATAAATTAAATGGGAAATAATTAAGTTTGAACCATTTTGACCGAATTCATACACAGAACATTTTGCACCGCATCCCTGGGAGTAAACCTCGTTGAACTCTATTGGACTTTAGACTGTGAACTGAATGTGGAGAAAGATGGGGAAAAGAGAAGGTGGGGAGGGGGAAACTCTCCTCAATCTCGCCACAAGCTTTCAACAACAAGAAACGGAAATAACATTATTTATGCAATAAAAGCAACAATGCAATGATGTTATTAAAGACAGGAAGAATCCCAAATTCCTTTTTTAGCAGTATCTGTGTCAGGAATTTTCTGCAGAAAAGCCCAGTGTCTTTTGTTAAATTATGTTTCTTTCCTGTAATCTTTCCTGGGGAGGATTTTAGAATACTGTACTGACAATGAAGCCTATTTCTCCATTATAACCACTGTGAGAAAACAATGAAGAATTCTTTAGATGTGTGTGTGTGTATACAATTTCACATCCCTTTCCCATATCAATCTTAGAGGACAGATTAAACACAAGCATCCTTTGGAATCCCAGTTGGAAACCAAGTTTCTGGAACTTATCACTCACTCATACTGACGTTTTTATTACTCTTCAAAAAGCGCTTAACTTTAATTGTTTTTCTGTCTTAGATTGGAAGTATAACCCACTCTGGCAAAAGCTTTCTTCCCTGTTAGTTTTGTTTTTCACTGCTGACCTTGCATTTCAGTGGAAAGGCTGAATAATTGTGAATATTATTTGTTTAAAAAAATGGAAGTAAAGCGAAAGAAAGGCTTCCTTAGATCCCACCTCATGAAGTTGGTGGTTATAAATTCAATAAATAAGTTATGACCAGGCTTAGCTTGGGATGTTAGTCTGGGACAGTGGATTGATCAGCAACCATTTGTTTCATGTATTGTCGAAGGCTTTCATGGCCAGATTCACTGGGTTGTTGTGAATTTTCTGGGCTGTATGACCATGTTCCAGAAGCATTCTCTCATAACATTTCATCTGCATCTATGGCAGACATCCTCAGAGGTTGTGTGGTCTGACCTCACAATCTCTGAGGATGCCTGCCATAGATGCAGGCAAAACATCAAGAGAGAATGCTTCTGGAACATGGCCATACAGAAAACTCACAACAACCCAACCATTTGTTTGTTTGTTTTCCCCATGAAAATTTGTATACCTTCTCTTTGTTCCCTATGACCAGTTCTTCTACTTCTATCATTCCAAAAACTTTCACTCTCAATTTGCATCTCTTTTGTCTTTCTTCACCTTCCTCCCATCTTTTCTCTAATCTTGCATTATCTTCTCTTCTTACATCTTGTGGTTTATCTAATTAAAATTAGTTTCTTTTGAAGAATTATTTGGCCTCACAGCCTCTGAGGATGCCCACCATAGATGTGGGGAAAACATCAGGAGAGAATGCTTCTGGAACATGGCCATACAGCCCAGAAAACTCACAGCAACCCAGTGCTGGCCATGAAAACCTTCAACAACTCTTTGGCCTTTGTTATTGAGTTTAAAACATATCTTCTCTCTTAAAAGTGTAGAGATATTTCTTCTCAGACTAATGTATGAATCACAAATTAGCTGTCCACTACATTCATATACAACCTGAATGTTTTGAACAACTATTGCACATTGTTTAAGTGGTTAAGCAGATGCTTCTAATAAATCTTGAGCAAGAAGGTATATTGCTATTTGTAAAATATTGATGTGAATAAAGAGAATGCAAACTTTGTAAGGGTGTTTCAACTTCTATACTGAAGTTTAGCCTGACTCAAATGCATCATGGGAGTGCATCATGGGTGCACGTTTTGCCGTGCTTTTTTCCCATTAAAATTATTGTTTCAGCTTAACTGGCTGAAGTGCACTTTTCTCAAATAGCTACCTTTACAAAACACATTGGAAATGATGTGTGAAGTGGATCGCAAGCTTGTAAATATATGGGTTACAAATTATGTTCATGACCACATTTGGTTCCAGAAGGTGTAAATTGGATAATGTGTGTGTGTGTGTGTGTGTGTGTTTGTGTTTAATGAGCTTTTCCTCCATCTCTGCCATTATTATTTAGTGCCAGTGATGTCATTGTGGTGTGATGCAAGTTATTATCACTGGGTTGCTGTGAGTTTTCCAGTCTGTATGACCATGTTCCAGAAGCATTCTCTCCTGACATTTTGCCTGCATCTATGGTAGGCATTCTCAGAGGTTGTGAGTTGTTATCATCATCATCATAATTTCCAACTCTGCCTAGAAGCCGTAACTGGATGGCTGCGAGCCAGTAAGTTGAAGGTGAACCCAGCGAAGATGGAGATCTTGTGGCTGGGCTGCCCCAGGGGGGGGGGGGGGGGGAGATCCGGCTGCTGACATTTGACGGCGTGGCACTGTGCCCACAGTCTTTAGTAAAGAGCCTTGGGGTCCGGCTGGACCCCCAGCTGTCTATGGAGGCACAAATTGCTTGTGTCTGCAAGACAGCCTTCTACCATCTGCGGCAAGCAAAACGCCTGGCTCCCTATCTCTCCCGTTGCGGCCTGGCCATGGTGATCCAAGCCACGGTCATCTTGAGGCTTGATTACTGTAACACGCTGTACATTGGCCTACCTTTGTCGGTGATCCGGAAACTTAAACTAGTGCAGAACGCGGCAGCTCGCCTGCTGCTGGGAACTATTAGAACATCTCATATAACACCTTTCCTGCGCGAACTGCACTGGTTGCCAATTGAGTTCCGGGTCTCCTTCAAAGTGTTAGTTTTGACTTTCAAGGCCTTACATGGTTTGGGGCCAGTGTACTTGAAGGAGCGGCTTACCCCATATGTGCCCAGAAGATCCCTGCATTAAGAGGGTCTTAACATGCTTGAGGTCCCAGGTCTGAAGCTCTATAGGCTTTCCAACACACGGCAGAGAGCATTCTCGGTGGCTGCTCCATTCCTGTGGAACTCACTACCGGCCGAGATGCGGGCCCTGCGGGACCTGATGGCCTTTCGTAGGTCGTGCAAGACCTGGCTGTTCAGGCAAGCATTTGGTGACTGACCGGTGCTTGAAGTAATAATCTCCTGCCTAGCCGTGCTACTACTGTCCTGTCACGAATTCAGCCTTGTTCTGATTCATGTGATTTTATGTAAATGTAATTGGTTAGGATTGTTTTATGGTGTTTTAGGATGTTTTTAAATTTTTATGTGTTTTATATGCTTGGAAACCGCCCTGAGCCTCGGGAAGGGCGGTTTAGTAAATCTAAATAATAAATAAATAAATAAATATCATCACCATCATCAGTTTCTCACTTGTTAATCGCCCCCCATTAAAATGCTCCAGGCGATTTACATAAAACAATTGCATTTAAAAATTCACAATACCAAATAGACTGCATTAAACATTAAAAGCTCTGCTAAAAAGCCAGGTCTTGAACGCCTGAGCAAAGGGTCGCAAGTCACGCATGGCCCTCAAGTGGGGAGGCAAGGAGTTCCACAAGACAGGGGCAGAGATGGAGAAGGCCCTACGTCTTGTGCTCTCAAGACGTACTTCCCTGAGGCCTGGAACATCCAGTGAGTTTAGTTGGAGGAGTCGTGGCGACCACTGGAGGCGAAGAGGGGAGAGGCGGTCTCTGAGATATGCTGGCCCCGGACCATAAAGCGCTTTAAAGGTCAGAACCAACAACTTAAACAGGGCCTGGAATTCCGTTGGAAGCCAGTGCAAATGTAACAGAGTTGGAGTTATGTGGCAGCTCAAAGGTGTTTTTGCAAGTAGCCTGGCAGCCACATTCTGAATAATGCGGCTCCTCCGAGTAGTCGTCAGGGGAAGGCCAACATACAAGGCGTTGCAATAATCCAGTCTAGATGTAACCATCGCATGGATGATTGTAGCCAAGGCTTCCTCTGAAAGATAAGGTGCCAGCTGTCTCGCCTGCCGGAGATGGAAAAAGGCCTGCTTACTAACATTAGCGATCTGAGCCTCCATAGTCAACTGTGAATCCAGGATGACACCCAAACTCTTAACAGTGGAAGATGGATGAAGGGGGGCACCATCGAAGTTGGGCAGGCAGGGTGCCACTCCAGGCGGGTGGCCAGGCCACAAAATCTCAGTCTTAGTAGGATTCACCTTCAACCTACTGGCACGCAGCCATCTCGATAAGGTGAAATTGTCTGGTATTGAGTGCTGTTGAGAGCATAAGTAACAATTCCAGGTCTCTGATCCTAAAAGCTTCCTCTTTGTGGGAAGAAGACACAAAGAAAAGATAACATGTACAAGGCAGTTACAGGTATCAGTTTTATTGTAGAAAGCATAGTAATTCCGTTTCACATTTTCTGATCCAAAACATTGCCAAACACAGAATGCCAGTGATGCCTTCAAAAGACAAATGTTGACACCTGCTTTTCAGCTGTGATTCTTTTGCCAGCTCACGATAAAAGTGCTCCTTTCAGAAACCCCTAAGAGAGCACCTGATAAAATCTCTCTAATCTCCTTTTTGTATTCATTACATAGATCAACTTTTTCTTGCAAGTTTCTTTAGCCAACACACCGTCTGTCTCCAGCAGTTTTGGAAACTTGCAAGAAGAACAAAGGGAGTGTGATGCTGAGATTGTATCAAAAAGGATAAAACACTATTGAAAATGTGAAGACAAGAGAGAGGTGATGGGGTACCATGAAATTCTCAGTTCAGTTTTGCCGGATTTGGGAGCATTGTTATATTGTCACATTATGAGTGTCTGTTACTGTTTTAGTCACATTCAACTACCTATGATAACAGTGAGAAAAAAAATAAAAATGAGATTTCTGTTACTTGTAACACTCTCATCATTTCGAAGAAGAACTATAAAAGTTTATGTATGTTTAATTTCTACCCTGCAATTCTGCAGAAAGAGAGAGAAACAGTTATTACAACTCATCATAACATAGTTGAGAATCCCTTATCTGAAATGTTTGGGAACAGAAGTGTTTTGGATTTTGAATATTTCATATTTTCAAATACATACATAATGAGATATCTTGGAGACGGGACCACAGTCTAAATATGAATCTCATTTACGTGTCATCTACACCTTGTACACGAAGCCTGAAGGTAATGTTATTCAATTCGTAAAGTCATTTTGTGCATGCAACCAAGTTTGTGTATGCTAAACCCTCAGAAGCCAAGGGTTCTGTTTCTGCCACTCATGCGGAAAATTTTGGATTTTAGAATACTTTAGGTTTACGCATAACGGATGTTCAACTTGTGCTTTGAAAAGAAAATCACAAAACAAATCATGGAAAGAAATACATTTAAAATACAATACAAAACCCTCCAATACAAGCCGCCTTCAGCCAAAAACCAGCGTCCATGCCACCTAAAAATGTCCTTGCTCAGTGATACAATAACAACAGAGGAAGAGTGTATCTGATTACCTCGGCAAAAAACTTCCAGGGTTTGCGATTGTCCAAGAAAACCTTCCCTTGCATACAAACTAGTTGTGCCTCTCATGGTAGCATGAGGATTAAAAGAATGAATTTACCTGAAGATCTTCTTTCAAGACTCATATGGCTTTATAAGTCTGGAACAGGCCCGTAGCCGGGGCGGGGTGCGTGGGGGGTTTGAGGGACTTCAGCTCCCCCCCCCCGAAATTCTCAGGGTGGTCCGCAAGGAGGCCTTTTTAGTACATCATTTAAACTGTTATTTATTTATTTATTTATTATTTGGAATTACTAGACCGCCCCTCCCGAAGTTCGGGGCGGTTTCCAATACAATAAAAACACACAGGTATTCTAAAAACATCATAAAACATAAAACATTCCTAAAAACCAATCACTATAGCATAAAATATCTCAGTGGATCGGGTCGAGGCCAATCTGCAGAAGAGTACAGGAGCAGCACAACTAGGTGGCGAGGTTAGTTTTCAGATGCTAATCAGTTATGTGTATTCATATCATGATCTGATCACCATACTCAATATATCCCATATGCATGTGGGTATTGGAATAACGATACAAAATGTTTGGTAGGGTAGATCCTGTCAGCCCCCCCCCCAATTAAACTCAGCCCCCCACCCGGTGAATCAAAATCCTGGCTACGGCCCTGGTCTGGAAATATGGTTTAAGTCTGAAAAAGAGAATACATTTAGAGAAGCGGAATGTAGTAAAAGGCCAGTTTTAGCACAGCAGGTTAATTACCAGCTGCAGCAACTCTTGCCAACCAAAAGGTTGACAGTTCACAGCTGGGTCAGGGTGAGCTCTTGGCCTTCGGCCCAGCTCCCTTGCCCACCTAGTGGACTGAAAACAGCAATGTGAGTTGATAAATAGGAACTGTTCAACAGTCAATCCCACCTGCTGACCGTTAATTACATGGCGATATAATGATGCTGCCACTAATCTAAATGTATTGGTCTATGATCACACCATGTACTCTTCCCTGGGCCTCTGGCCCATGGACCACTGGAGTCAGTTCACAGAGCCACTCAAAAATGGAGGGAAACTCCGACTCGAAGAGTGATGTCTGTTATCTAGACAGGCCCCATTCTTATAAAGACACACTGAATACTTGTGGTGAACTGCAACTCATCGCCTGGCTTTCTCGATCGTGGCTCCAACACTTTGGAACACATTGCCCACCGACGTTCGCGCCATCCAGAGTCTCCTTCCGTTTAGGAAAGCCTGCAAGACTCTGTTATTTCAACAGGCTTTCGGAGTTGGATGAATTGCAGTCTTTCTTTATGTATCCCCATCTTGTATTATGTGCTGTCGCCGCAATTGTTTCAATATGCGGCCTATTGTGACTTTTATCTGTTTTAATTGTGGTTTTAACTTTTTAGCTGTGTTTTTTACTGTGGTTTTATGGATATGCTGTGAGCCGCCCCGAGCCATTGGGAGAGGCGGCGAACAAATACGAATAAATAAATAAATAAGTAAGTACAAATAGATTTGTGAAGTTTATGTGAACTAGAACAAGAAGGCTTCTCAGATATTAGGAGAGGTTCAGGCGCTTGGTGGTTTCAGAGGATTATCAAGCTGTTTCCTTAAAAGAAAATGGTTCCTTAACTTGTCTTCCACAGAACTATGTTCACTCACAGGTGAACTAACCAGGCTTTTCAAAACCCCGCAGTCCTCCCTTCCAGAGGCACCTAATATAAGCACTCTGTCCCTTAGAGGCTCTCTAAAAAATTTAGCACTTCTCCCCAAATACTATTTTAAACTCTTCCCCCCACAGAGGTTTTCCCTCCTCCGTCCAAACACTTCTTTTCTCCCCCTCAGACTTCTCCTAGAGTGCCACTCTCCCTGGCACTCTCTACCTTCTGTAGCTAGGCAACACTCTCTAACTCCCTCACCAATCAGGCATCACTACCATATAAGGAGTAGGCTGTTCCCTCCTCCTTTAGCTTGGATCGGGCCTTTTCTCCCAGGGCCTAGAAACATTCCTACACACTATCCTGGCAAGGTAGGCTCATTCTGTTACAATCCGCATTAAACAGCAAGGCATTTTAAGCATGGTATTTCAGAGGAAAGTTTCAGAATGTTTACGAGCAAAGAAAGCTCTTCGGCAAGGAGATGGAGTGACATCACCCCCCCTGTGGCCGGAACTGAGCACAACCTCCAAAAATGCCAAATGATGAGAAAAAGACTAAGTATACTTCTATCTATTGTCTGTCTTATCATTGTATAATTAGCATTGAATGTTTGTCGTGTATGTGTTCTGTGATCTGCCCTGAGTCCCCTTCAGGGTGAGAATGGCAGAATATAAATACTCCAGATAAATAAATTGTTGGGCCTGTGAGTTCAAAGATTGTGGGACCTAGAGTGTCAGGTCATGGAAATTTGCAAAGGCACAGTTTTGGGAACATAGTAAAAAGGGAGTTTGGTTCTTCTGGGAACCGGTCTGCTGAGGCAAAGCAGTGTAGATAAGTCACCTGGGTTTTGAGGTTTGTGAGAGAAATAATTTGTAGTGTTCCAGCTAGTGGCCCAAGCCCCGCGGGTGCCAAGGCAGGTGCTTGCTGATTCGGGGCAAAGTGGGGATGGGCTAGATGACCCAGGGCAAAGTGATAGAAGAAGAAATATCAGAGATTCCAGGAAATCGTGGGGCCTGTGACAGGGGGTGAGATGGGTGCCCCGGGATTAGCTTCTATATTAGTCTTTGCTTTTGGACTTTGAATTAGATCTGAAGCCACATTTAGTTTGAACCAAGTCTCCCGTTCAGGTCTTCAAGCGAACCGTTGGAACGGTTCGGATCCGCGCTTTGTTTGCCATGTTTTCGGTTGCTTTGCGGTACCACGTCAAGCCACCGGAGCGGCTTGCCTTGCCTTTGAACTTTGTCTTGTTTATGGACTTTGCCTTTCTTTGGACTTAAGCCTTTTTGGCTGGCAATTATTGAGCTATATTGGACAATCTTTGGTTTTTGATAGTATCTTCTTTTGGACTATTTTTGTACTCTTATTTTTGGACTTTTCTATCTTTTATTCTAAATAAACTTGTGGTGTTACATTTGGCCTGTGTGTGTGTGATTTAGGGGGAATTGCCAGGTTCTGAGGTGCAACAGAATTTTAATTGGCAGCTCCAAGGTCCTTGCTTTTGGCTGCGGAGTGAGAATGCCAATTAGGGGAAAGTGAAAGAAATCTAGTTTCTGGGTATATAGTTTAGCTCCTGCTTTGGGAAATCAGATTCTTGGCATCTTCGTCAACTGAAGGTTAATACATTTTGGCCTAGCTTTAGATTCATGTTCTTGGACTTAAGATTCTGTTTTACCTTTGGAAATTCTAGCTTGGAGTTTAGGACATTGACTCTATTGGATTCTATTGATGATCTTGTGTCATCTTTTTTGTCTTTGGCTCATGGGACATTTCTCTTATGGATTATTGACTGCATTTTTACCCTTTTACCTTTTATTCTTTTGCTGCGTTTATTTGATATTGTTTGCTTCAAATAAAAGACTATATTTCAAGTGCTGGAGTTGTGTGAGTGCATTTAGAGGGCCTAGGTCACCTGGAGTGCGACATAAATACATAAAGACAAATTGCACATAGCTTAAACAAATGTGGGTCCATGCTCTAGTTTAGGACTAAAATCTGGGTTTGGAGAGGTAGAAGTTACTGGTTACACATATTTATAGTCCATACCACATTGTGTACGTGGTGAAATGTGTTTTTTTCCCTTTCAGTATCAATCTACATTTTGAAACTAAAGTAAGACCACATGACCATGAAACCCTTACCCATTTTTTTCACTTTACTGCACAAGGGAAGACATGTTCTCTCTAGGAACTTACTTCCTCCTCTAAAAAGACCATGTGATATTGCTGGAAATTATTGTAGAGTTGCCCAGGAGGCAAAAAGATCATAGTTGAACAGAAAAAATAAGACTGATTCTTAGGTAGGACAGACAAGAAAAATGTGTGTTGTTCTTCATATTTCTGTTATTGGAAATACGTTGAAAGGGTGTTTAGTTTTCACAAATAAAGAAATTGCAGCGTGTTACAACTCTATTGACCAGAAAACGAGCAAAGAGCAAACTTTTCATTTTAATGAGATGTCATGTGCCAAGGCATCTGCCTCCTGCATCTTAATGCACCTGGTTGGCTGGGCAAGTTTGGGGCTCTGAGCTTTTGTCATTTCTCGGTGGTGCCTCTCTCCAATTCCTTGTGACACATAGTGCTAAAATCTTCCAGAAATGTGAGCTGAGGCAAGGGAGAATTCGTGCAGACTGCCTTGCTGTGAGAGCACTAATTTGCATTATTCATTAGATGGGAGCACTGATTTCCATCTTGTTGTGGCTGTCTCCATTTTGAGGCAGAAGGTTTTTGGGATTACTATGTTTTTAGGGCATTAATATTGCTTGTTTGCGGATATCGCATTTCCATTGTCTCTTGGCCTGGATTTTGCCCTGTCCACACCAGGAATGCTTTCAAAATGCTATATGCCATCATATCTTTAGGGAAGAGCACAAATTCCTGCTATTTAACCAAACATGCTCTATTTTTATTACACCATTAAATATAGAAATTTGTATATTTATGTGACAGAAATATAGCCTGCCAGTCCATGCACCCAATTAGGCCGTAATTGCTGGCTGCTTCCTCTTTTTATATGGCTATATACTTCACATATGCATGCTTCTCTTGCTGCAATGTTTGTACGCTGTTTAATAACATCTGCAGTACTTTCTGCCTTTTAGGTTGTCAGAAGTAATAGCATGTTAAGGATTTTATGTATGTTGCTCAACAGGACAGCTGTTCCAAAAGTAAAAGAATGGAGGATTGAAATAGCCTGTTAATTAATTTTCATTGTGCTTTGCCTTTACAACTAATTTTCAATTTACAAATGAAGTTAGGGTAGGATAGGAAAACTAACCGTTTTCAGAATTATATAGGCAATAGATATTTTACTTGGATTGTTAGTGGCATTATTAAACTATGGCTTTTTTTAATAAAAAAAAGACCAAACCATATGTCCATTAGTTTTTAATTCCTATGTTTCTAATTAAAGTTAGCATAAGTCCTGGATCACACCCAGACCTGTTAGTCTCGGGATATGATCCCCCACCATCCTCACAGCTTTCCCCTGCAGCGGATCAAAATGGAGGGCAGATGGGGGACATCTGGTGAAAGTTGTTTTTTTTAAACCCTCTGTTATGCATTGGACCATATATTTGCACATGTAAATATCTTAATATAAACATAAACAGATTTGTATTGCACATATGAGGTCCAGCACTAATGGAGGGATGTAAAAAAAAACTACATTTGATCTCTCTCATCCCCCAATTCTTAATTCATGCTCTGTTTAAGATTATAAAATAAAGAGTTTCACAGAATTCGAACTGCTTTCCATTTGTGCTTCCTTAGAACCACCTGTGTGTCCATTTGACAACCTGATCAGCTGCTAAATGACTGTCACGATGCAAGGACTCGGCCGGCCCCTTAATCACACACACAGAGACGGTAATCAGCTAACTATTTATTGAAGAATAAAGAACAGATGAAAAGGCAATTGTCCATCAAATATAGAAAAGATCAGTCCAAAAGTAAAGAGTCCGTAGTAAAATCCAAAGGCAAAGGTCTTGGCAAAAGGCTTGGCAATCTGCTTGGCAAAGGCTCCGCAAAACCAAGCGGATCAATGAACAAGGCAAAGTTCAATCAGGGCCCAAGAAACTTCTTGGCAAGGACACGAGCCGGAAACTTGGCTCCGTGGTCCTCAGCTCGCTTCACTCCGCTTAGAATAGAAGTGGCCGAGCTACTGAGGATCCGTTCCCACGGATCCTATACTTAATCCCCTTGGCGAGGTCTCCGACGCTCTAGGCTTCGGCGGTAATCTGTGCTACGGGATCTAGCGTTTCGCTGACGCTCTAGGCTGCGGTGCCAATCCCTCCTGCTGGACTCAATGCTCCATCTCCCATCAAAGCTCCGAACCTTGCCTCCCAGCACCTGGCTCACTATCTTCATGAGAGTCGAACTCCCTTTCAGCTTCCATGGTCTCATTGCCCATGTTTTCCCAAATTCTCTCCTGTGATCCGTACCCACCCGGTTTCTCATAACAATCATCGCTATCAGCATTTTCTGAGTCATCCTGACCTTCCCAGTTCTCATAGCCATCCATCGTCCCAGGCCAAGCTCTCTGTGGGAGAGGAAGGCCCGGCTAGCTCATTAACCCCTTCCTCCATTTCTTCCTCAGCTGCGGCTGGTTCTAATGCAAGTGGGACCCCCGGTGCTGCCCCCTGCCCCCCAGGCACAAAAGAGAACTGGGTTGCTACAATGGCTTTTTAAAAGTGCATGTGTGCAGGAGCAGTGTAGGGGGGGGGGTGTAATGGAAAACATGTGTTTTGCATGACTTAAGGGCTATACACTCATGCAAAGGTGTGCTTTTTTCCGGCGGAAGCAAGATTTGAGTGCATATGCTTTTTAGTTCTTTACCAGATCCCTCCTACACATTGGCTAAATGCCATTTCGCCCCCCCCCTTTAACTCAGTTACTTCTGGGTTTTACAGCATGTGTAGAAGGGCCCTTTGATTTCAAAGGTTAGTGTTGTAGCTGAGCCTTTAAGTAGCACTGAAAGTATGGATTTGGGAGCTAGGAAGGGAAAGCGGGTTACTCGCGAGCAAGAACCAGATGAAGAGCAACAAAGGAAAAGGATCTGGCAAATACTTGGGGAATCTACTGATGAAGACTCTTTTGAGGGTTTCTCTGGGGATGAGGGGTCTGTCAGTGAGAAGCCAACTATGGAAAGTGTAGCTGGGAATCCTGAGGATGGTTCTAGTGCTATGGACTGGACTAGAGTGCAGGAGGTGTGCAATAGTTGTGCAGATGGGAATTGGGGTTCTGAGGATCAGACTTCATCCTGTTGGGAGCTAAGTCTTTACAGGAGATGGAGAGATTGGAGAGGGAGGCAATGGGCTACACCTGAGGCTGCCGTTGCAGCTGAAAGGACTAATGAGAGGGTGTTGGCTAGTTCCAGCTCTGACAAAGATTTGTGAACAAAAGGGGGCTTGGAATCTGGGGTCCTTTGCAGTTAGCAAGGTGTTGCTGGGTGCCCGGGTCTTGTCCTGTATGCTGTGCTTTCCCTGGTTCCTGTGAACTCACATTAGAACGTGAGTTTGGGTCCTACATGGACTTGAATATAGGAGGGGCTGGTTTCTGGGGTTTGGTTCCCTTTCGGCTACACTTTGTATTCCTTCCTATCTGTTAGGTTGCCGTTGCCTGCTTTGCGACTGACCTGGTTGGCTGCATCACTTCTGCTGCTTCTCCCTCGCTGGCATTGATTTGATTCGGCTGAGGGGTTGCTGGTTTCCTGTATTCGACCATTAGCTTGTTCAGACATCTCTTCGCTTTCGGCTGCTCCTCCCTTTTGATGACATTGGCATGATTGACAATGTATGGTTTTTCCTTTGTGTAGTGCTTTAATTTGGGATTTAATGTGGGTTTTCCAGCGATACAATCCAGATTTTATGTTCTACTGACTCTCTGACTGTTTGGTCATTGTTTTTGACTTGTTTTACCATTCACACTGAAATTAAAGTGTTTCTGGCTCTTTTTCTGAGTTGACTGAGCTGTTTTGGAATAAACTGTATTTGACTTACTACCCAGTCTGGCTCTTTAAGACTTACTGTGTTGTGACAGTTATAGCTTTCAGTCCAACAGCATTTGGAGTGACACATGAACCACATCCTTGATTTAGAGCCAATAAAGAATCATAGATAGAAAGATATTGATTATATAGAATCCCACCTTTATTTGTAGGAACCAATTTAACCTCATAAGAACCCTACTAGGAAGATTAGATTGAGATTTACGACCTCATCAGATGGGGTAAAAGTCACTGGCATACAGTGGTGTCTCTTCAAATTTGTGGTGGAAGCCATGTGGGGTGTGGGACAACAGGCTCTCCCCACTCCCTGTCAGGTACCGTTGGATTCACCACAATCCATGGCGATGATGAGGTCCCTACTGACACAAAGGAAATGGTTCAATGTGGATAAATGGAAAATAAGACAGTGAACTCCACTTGTGCAGATAAGTTCATCATGATGTAGTAGCTATCTTTGGAAACGGATAGTGGATTCATGTTAAAACAATGCAGAGTATTTCAGAAAGATTATAGGGGGTTGTGCGTGCTCCCGTCAGCCTTGCTTGTAATCCCATCTGACATTTAATGGATCAGATGTTTTTCAGATGATTTCATAAATCCACATAATGTCCCTGATTATTGTATACTGTTTATTTGGATCCCAGATTTCTTTCGCATATGTGTATAACAGCCTCCTCTCACTGTGTATGGTTGTCATAGCTTTGTCAGCTAGCTAGCTCTCTCTCTCTCTCTCTCTCTCTCTCTCTATATATATATATATATCTCAAAGAGGATGCTGGAAAGCCTGCAATTCTGACAAAAGCTGACATTAAATGTAAACCCCAAACTATTCCCTCTCAGCTCAACCTGTTTGAGTTAGCAGCCTATGGATAAGTGTTGCTTTTGGCAAATTTCACATGCTGAGGGTCAAGCTGTATTCTTTGTGAAGATTCTGTCTTCCCAGCTGTAGAAAAACTGAGGGTAAAAGGAGTGTTGCCCCTTTTGGACCAATGTATCTGGATGTAACTAGGACAGCCGGCAAAAGTCCCAGAAGTGCATCACTAAAAGACACATTACAAAAGAGGATATAAAAATCACAGCTGTTTGCCAATAAGTTCTTACCAAGTGCTAGAGCCCACTGTACTTAAAACCAAAAAGAGGAGGAGGGGCAAATGGCACATAAAAGTCCTGTCTTTCGTATGCATAATTGGGATGTTTCCAAGAGGTCTGCACATGACTGGTAGGTTTCAGAATGATTTTAATAACTTGAACATTCATGCCGCGGCTTCGGCGTGTGGCGTACACACTCCATTAAACTCTACCGGTTCCATGGGACCCCTTCTTAGGAGATTTATATTGTAATAGTTCTGCTCTCATCGTATTTGTCTGGCGTAAATAGACACATCTTGCAAATTCTCAGTATGCAATATTGGAAGAAGGCCAGTGGCTGCCTCATTTCTCAGCCAAACTCCCACTGAAATGAGTGGCATCTTTGCCTCATTAAAGAGTTCAGAGCAAGGCCTGCAATATGCAAAATCCCAGTGCATGTTATTTTTGCATATCCCTAGCGGAGGAAGGAATTTGATAAAGGCAAGCTGCAGTTTGGTTTCCCTGTCTCTTTGCTGTCCACTTTCACCTCCCTTTTGAAGATACGGCTTTGAAGAAGACAAGTCACAATTATTCTTTACAGTCCTAAATGACACCTTGAAGTGAGCCTCACTTCTAGAAAACAGCAAAGCTTTCCAGACTTCTTAGATCAACGGTTTTGCAAAGGAAGCTGTATTTCAGTTTCCAAGTACTGTATATCTATTAATTTGAAAGGTGTATTTGGGTAGCAAAGTGAATTAGAAAAATTAAGGGAGTGCAAAAGCCAGGATCATGTTTTTAAGGCTCCTATTTTTCCTGTTCCTATTACCTAGATTTGCTAATGAACCTGGGATTTGGAGTAATTTGTTGATTTCTTCTTAACTGTTTTGTGGTTCTGCTGCCTGAAAACAATCCTTTGCTCTATGTTGTGTGGAGGGCAGTTAACCCATTCCAACTTTTTGTATGAAACTTGTCCAATGTTCCATCTGACCATTTCAAATGTAATTGGGGTTTGAGTATCACTAGAGCAGTGTTTCCCAACCTTTTTTGAGCTGTGGCACATTTTTTACATTTACACAATCCTGGGGCACACCACCAACTAAAATGACACAAAATGACACTCTAATACAGTAATACATATAGTTAATATGTTTTAAAATGTATTTATACACTCAGTGTGAAACCTGGGCCTGTTTCGATGAACACAACATAGATATCCTGGCAGGAATGGCAGAAAGACACAAACCTCCCACACAGAACTCCCATAACCAAGAGAAAATACTATAAGAGTATGGTGGGCATTGATCTTGGGTTTTGGAGTTGTAGTTCACCTATATCCAGAGAGCACTGTGGACTCAAACAATGTTGGATCAGGACCAAACTTGGCATGAATACACAATATGCCCAAATGTGAACACAAAAATGGAGTTTGGGGAAAATAGACCTTGACATTTGGGAGTTACAGTTTCTGGGATTTATAGTTAACACACAATCAAAGAGCATCCTGAACTCTTGCAACAATGGAATTGAACCAAACTTGGCATATTGAACTTTCATTACCAACAGAAAGTACTGGAAGGGTTTGCTTGGGAATTGACCTTGAGTTTGGAAGTTGTAGTTCACCCACCCAGAGAACACTGTGGGCAGGAGGGGGAAGAAAGGGTATTGGAGGTTCCAATTTCCCACGGCACACCTGATGATCGCTCATGGCACACTAGTGTGCCATGGCACACTGGTTGGGAAACGCTGCACTAGAGAAATGTTTGTTTTGTCTAGTGTGATTTTGTTTAGCAGCATTAGAGTGGAAATGCTTCTCAGCCTGAGGAGAAATGCCTAGGAGAGTGTCAAGGTATGATATGAGGCTGGCTATCAGTTGATCCACCCAGTCAGTATGTCCCTCCTTAGACTGGGAGTTTTCCCAGAGTAGGAAAGTTTGAAGATGGACAAATATATGCGTATTATATCCTTGCTCATTCCCCATAGTCTGTGTGGCTGTACACATTTGTTCTGTTTGGTTTTTTAAAATTTCCCCCTTATTTTAATTTTCTATTTGCTGCAACATGGGGTTCTTCTGTGAATGTTAACAATTTCAATGGCGTTGAGGTGTGGACACTCACAGCCCCAGTCAGATAGCCAAAACTGAAGGCACAAAGTCTTCCTCTAGATGCCAAATGACTGGTATGAAGACATTTGAGACTCCTCAGGGTCGCTCACCTTCCGATATGCTGAACATTCTGCTTGATTCCCAAAGAAAATTAGTCTGGTATTGGAAGATGGCCTGACCAAAGCCTGGTCTGGCAAACCTTCTAGACCCGTCCTTTACAGGAGGAGTCATGGAAAGCTCTGGCTGTAAAAATGCTTGCTCCCCAGATCCCTGGGAAAGGGGGTGGAACTAACTCAACTGGGCTCTGCAAACGATGATTGGCAGTTGCTAGGGACCAATCAATGCAACTAAACCTTAAGCAAACTGTGCAAGCTACAAAAACACATTTTCACAAAGCAAACCTTTGCAAACTCAAAATCTTTTATGCAGTGGCGCTCACTGCGCTGTCACACTCTTGCATAGAATCTAAAAAATATTTCAGGGCAATAAATATGTGAATATCTTACATTAAACATTTTATCTATAAAATAAAATAAAGTATTCTATAATCTGTTTTTTTTACCCCCTCCCCTCAATCTTTCCAGGAAAGAAAAAGAAAAAGATGGGAGGGGGAGATTTTTCCTTATTTTTTCCTAGATCATGTTGTGGTGGAAAGGTCTTGATTAGGTTAAAAAAACAGCCGTTTTCATCCAAAGCTTATGTATTGGTTTATTGTTTTTAAAAAAACCGAATTGGTTACTAACAGCCATTTTGCTGTTAGTAACCCATTACAAGAATTCAATTTACCCCTGCCTCTCTAGGAATTTCCTTGGTCCTCCAACTTACTCTATGGAAGGCAATCCCAGAAAGGTATCATAGATTTGTCATGGAGGGCCAAGCAAATTCCTTGAAAGGTTACCTCTCTAGGAATCTCTAGACCCCTCAGAGCAACTGTATGATATGCTGGGTCAAGAAGCTAGTAGTCAGGTAACGTAATTGTGTTTGCACATATAAGCAGTTTCAGGTAACTGTACTCTAAGCCAGGAATGTGGATATTACTGTATATTTATTTCTCTGTGGCAGCAGTCAGGTGAAATGATCTGGAAGATACCTATTGCTATATAAATATTCTTAGAGGAATAAAGCAAAGAAACTCTCATCTCAGCTAGTGCTTTTTCCAACATTTTTTCAGAAGGAGAGATTCAGATGCAATAATTTAGCAGTCAAACAATCTGAGCACTATTTTCTATTAGCTCATGTAACACTCAGAACAATCACAAAGGGAGCATTGCTGTATTTGTTATTCCATATATTACTGAAATAAATACTACTTGGCTATCTTTCTTAATTAAAAAACACAATGTAAAAGAATGCAACGTTTTTCTGAATTGAGATGAGGGGAATTTGCCTCCTAGTTTGAGTTAAAATGATTACAGCTGTATCTGTCCCCGCAACCCACACCTCAATACCCTTCCAATAATGTAATTAAACCAAGAGGAATGCTTCATTTTCTGGCTATTGCCAAAACATGTTTCTAATTTCTGGAGAAAGCATCGATTCCATTTCTTCCAGCCATACAGATGCAATGGAAAGAAAATAAAATTAATTAAAACTGTGGACACATTTATCCCCTCCAGATGCCATGAAAAGGTACTGGGAGAGACATTTCTCAAGTAATTAGACATACATTTCTGTGTTTACTAATGAGTTATCACTCCTCTCTTAAATGCATCAAGCAGGATGCATCATCTGCTCAAATTTAATGACTGGAGAGTCCTCCTTGGGAAGATGCAACAGGAGTAACTGCTCTTCATTTCGAATTACCCCAAAAGATATTACTGCCACAACAGGAGCAACTTTAGCAAGACTCTGAATATCTCACATACATTAAATTCAGTTCTGGTTCCAAGACCTAAACAGTTTTGCAACCTCATCAGACAGGGCTTTTTCTGGCAGCATATGCTGGTTAAGCCCTAGGTCATCCAAGGAGCCCTCCAGCTCCCATCAAATCATGCACAGGAACTTCCGGCGGGGCTCTGTGTTTCCTAGGAAGCAATTTGGGGAGGGGGGGGGGAGCTGCATGATCAATGACATCAGCTTCCTCATGAGCTATATGATGTGGGGTGTGGGGTGATGGGTTCCCCATGTCCCCTGACGAGGGTTGCCAGACTCACCATGATGCATGGCGATTCCGGCGGCCATGTGATGAGGTCAAGACTTGGTTACTTGGCAGAGCACTTTCTTGCCCTTACAAACCCATTCAGGCCATCTTGTGAAGCCTTTCTGCTGTCGCCCATATGGCAGCAGAATCATTAAATGCCCAGGAGATTTAATATGCCACTTGCTATAAGACAGACCAATCTTTTGGCTTCTCGGCTACAATGGAAGATGAAGAATTGTCTTGGGCCACACATAAAATACACTAATTATGTTCTGCCCCTTTCAGAGGGTCTTTTAAAATCACTGGGTAGGTCACAAGTTTGCAATTTTTGATTTAGAAAATATACATATCTAAAGACTATTTTTTTTATTAATTTTAAAACATATTTTTATTATAAAAGAAAATGAAAAGAGGGCAACATAAAACATATTTGACATTGTTTTTGAGAAATAAATGCCTCAATATCTGATTCAGTGGAAATAGTTGGAATTCTCAGTTAGAATTGGGCTCCATTACATAAGAACATAAGAAGAGCCATGCTGAATCGGACCTCAGCCCATCTAGTCCAGCATTCTGTGTCACACAGTGGCCCACTAGTTGTACACGGGGATCTCTAGCAGAAAGGAGGGCAAAACCCTCACCTGCTCAGTACCCGGGAAAATATCAACACAGAGGTGGCACTTGGGTCCATTTCAGTAGCATTTGGTATCCATGAATCTGTCTAATCTGCCCTGTCCTGGGCTGCATGGGACCTGTGGGCCGCAGGTTGGACAAGCCTGCTACAAGGGATTCTCTTCCCTCTTGGTATTACACATGACAAGGGTTCTCAGTGTCAAGTCCTAGCCCCATATTTCCACTACTCGGGAAAGAATCTCAGGGCAGGAGTATTGCTTTTAAAAGTGTGAGCTTATGTTGTTTATATAAAGTGTCGGTGTGCGTATTCAATGAAGTTGTGATTGTTATTTAATGTATCATGTTGTATACCATCATTGGGGCCTGCCCCATTTTAACAGCACATTGTATTGTCCCTGGATCTCTGGTCTGAGCTGTGAAATGGCAAGGCTTGGGATACTCCTCACCTGGACTAGCCTGGCAAGTTTTAGACTTCATTCACACAGTGGCTATAATCCACTTTGAAGTAGATTAAAAGGAGTACCCACTCCTCCATCTCCCCCTCACCAATTAGGTCCTTTAGCCCCTTAGAGCTTCCAAAACTAGTTTAGGGAAACCGTTCCTGCCTTTAGATAAGAAGAAGAAAAATACTATCCTCTGTTTTGATGAGGCCAATCTGGATCATAATATAGTTTAAGAGATTCAGTTGTGCTCTGTGAGAGCTTGCAGCCAGTTCCATGTAGGCACTTCAGAGTAAATGTTATCTTTTAAATTCACATTCTGCTCTGGATTAAATAGACGTGTGGAAGCAGCCTTCAGTACACATGTCCATGGTTTTGTTAGCCTTCTCAAAATATTGTATGATCTCCTATATGGGATAGTTTCCCGAGCTTATTATGGACGTATTAAGCTGCAGACCATATCAGGAACAATATCCAATGGAAGCTGACCATTGTGTCATGCTGAAGGACTTAGAAAATGCCTAGGAAGAAAGCCTCTTTACAATTTCTAGTCCTCCAACTTCCGACAGAAGCACTGAGAATGTGGCGCAGCTGGCTAAGTGTCAGCTACATAAGATCTCTCTGACCAGTAGGTCATGAGTTCAAGGCCTGCCTGGGTCGAGGTGGGTGCTCGACCTTTAAGTGTAGCCTACTGCTGACCTTTGCAGCCTGAAAGACAGTTGCATCTGTCAAGTAGGAGATAAAGCTACTACATTAAGTGGGGAGGCCAATTTTGACTGAATTATGAGGCCATTAAAGAACTCCAAGAACGCTGAGGAATGCGGAAGGAGCAACAAGGGACGCTGGGAACACTGAGAGATGAGGAGTGCGTCAGCTCCCCCTGGTGGCCAGAGTTTGCCTCTGTTTGTCTATATGTGTGTATGTGGAAAACGGCGGGAATTGTCTGCTAAGTATGTGTACCTGTAATCTGCTCTGAGTCCCCTTCGGGGTGAGAAAAGCGGAATATAAATAAAGTGTACTATTATTATTATTATTATTATTATTATTATGAAAAACTTGAACTGGAGGACATAGAAAATGCTTGGAGAAAACATCCTTTTTTGAATGCAGGTAAATGAAATTATGGGTCACAGCCCCCTGGATAGAGGGGTTGTACTGTATTTCAGGCACCATGTATTTTATGGATAATTCTAATATTATATAGTGATTGTATGTATTTGTAGTATGGTGTATTTGGTGACATAGCTTTGAAATCTTTAGATAACCACAGTTTGTAAAAATTAATATGATAATCTCAGTGGTCCCCATTTTCTTTTTGGCATGCTTTTTGTTGTGCCTCTTTCCTTGGTCTTCCTTCAGGGTCCCATCAGCATTATATATCACAGGGCTGTCCAACTTCTACCGGACCTGTGGCCAGAATTCCGGTCACTGATCACCTGAGGGGCCAAAGGGTCTGCCTCCGCCCCCAGCTCCGCCCCCTCCCAGGCTCCGCCCCCTCCCCCGGCTCCAGGGAGGGAATATAAATACATCAATAAAATATAATAATATCAGAAAGGGACATGGATGGAATGAGGGAATATACATACATTAATAAAATATAATAATATCAGAAAGGGATATAGATGGAGGGAAGGAATATATATACATTAATAAAATATAATTAATGCTTCCTGCCTGGAGGAACCCTCCCAACCCCTGAGGCTGTGGGTTCATTACCTGGGGAGGCACGGGCGGAGGCGGCGATGGCGTCGCAGGCCTGCCTCTGTGCGGGCGGGAAGGGGTCCCGGAGGCCGGCGCGGAAGGCAGCGGAGGCCTTGGGCAGGAAGGGAACCAGGGCCGGGCCCTCGCTGGTGCCGAGCAGGGCGGCCAGGAGCTGGAGCAGGCCCAGGCGGAGCTCCTCGCAGGCCCAGGCTCCTCGCAGGTCTCGCCTTGGCCTTGTACGGCCTCGCCCTGGCATAGTCGCTGAATCCAGAGATTTCGGCAACTGTATTAACTATCGCGAGACTACGCCAGGTACACGGGTTTTCGCTCCCAATGCGAGATCCCGCGTGGCTGGCGTAGTCTCGCGAGACTTCCTCCGGAACCCGGAAGTGGGTAATTTTTATTATTATTTTTATTTAATTTATTTCCCTTTTTATTTTTATTAAAAAGATGAGGGGGCCGTAGGAAAGGGGCTGGGGGCCGTGTACGGCCCCAGGGCCGCCAGTTGGACAGCCCTGATATATCAGACTGACAGTGAAACATAGAGGCCAATGCAGGCAGGGGGTCAACATTTCTTCTTCCTCCTCCTCTCACGGCCCACATACATCCAGAAAAGAGGTAGATGGTGCTGGACTCTTCTACTGGGGTATGAGCCTGAACGTTGCCTGACTTTGATTTGGTTTCCACAGTTATATTATTGAGATATAGTATTTTAAAAGTGGGACTGTGTTCAAGTTGAAACAAAGCATTCTATCTTCAACAGAGGCCCCTTTACATTGTAAAGGCAGCTCTTTGTGCGCTTGAATTCTTCTTTCACTGATTCAATCATCTACTACTAGAAAAGGTTCCAGGACCAGACACCAAAATCCATGGATATTCAAGTCCCATTATATACAATTGCATTGAAAATGGTGTTCCTTCCTTATATAAAATGACAAAAATGAAGGTTTGCTTTTAAGGTTTGGTTTAAAAAAAATAAGCTGTCAGAGGTTGCATCTGTAGATACAGAATCTGTGAATACGAAGGGCTTGACTGTATACGTTATTCAGTATTTATGTTATGTAGATTTTATTCAATAAAAATAATTTGATAAAAGAAAAATGATGCCTAGAGCTGGAAAGGGCATGCTAAAGAGTAGCCAAAGTGAATCAACTGTTTGGAGCATCTCCCATTGGAACTGCTAAGGTGTCAGGTATCATTTTGTTTAGAACAACAACTAAAGGAGAGAGGGAAACATAAGAGAGATTTATAAAAATTATTTCTGTCAGGGTAACAATGATCTCTTTGTAGCTCTTAGAAATGGAAGTTCAGCCCCATAGCGGAACACATATTTTGCATGCAGAAATAACCCAGTAACTCTCCTGTTCCCTTGGTATAGGCATAGCATACAATTTGGAATGCATGCTTAAAAAACTTTTCCTCTGCCATTGGTAAGGTGAACACAATATAATGGCCTTCAAGCAGAGGCCAGCAAACTATTAAAGTGCTCACATAGTCCTTTATTGTAGTGTCATCACAGACAGATCCATTGGACTTTTGTCTCCCCCCTCCCCCTTCTGCTCAGCATCTTTTCCCTTTAACTTCCCCCAGCAATGCCCTAAACACACACACACACTCACATACCCCATCAATAATCCTTGGTCCCTCTTCCCATAGGATTAAGAGAGCATACTGTCTTCAGACCAAGGGCACAGTTAAGACTCGTGCGCCAGCTGCGCCCGTGCCTTGGGATGTCTGAGCTGGCTACGGTCATCCACGCTCTGGTCACATCCCAAATAGATTACTGCAACGCACTCTACATGGGGCTGCCTTTGAAGACAGTTCGGAAACTGCAATTAGTCCAACAGGCGGCTTCCAGATTACTAACGGGAGCTACATACAGGGAGCATACCACCCCCTGCTGTGTCAGTTCCACTGGCTGCCTGCCCAATTCCGAGCTCAATTCAAAGTGCTGGTTTTGACCTTGAAAGCTCTATACGGTTCTGGCCCAGCTTACTTGTCTGAACACATCAGCCGCTACGTCCCACCTCGTAACTTAAGATCACCTGGGGAGGCCCTGCTCTCGCTCCCGCCTACTTCTCAAATGCGGTTGGTGGGGACAAGAGATAGGGCCTTCTCGGTGGTGGCTCCATCCCTCCTGGCATTCAGAAAGAAAGTGAAATCCTGGTTATGGGACCAAGCGTTTGCACATTAGCACGATACGGCACTTTAGATTGGATTGAAATGGCAACCGGTGGACAAGACCCAATGTTTTTTATGGAGAGAATACTGTTTTTAACTGATGTGAATGTATATGTTGTATTTTAATGTTAATTGTATTTTAATGTATTTTAATGCTAGCTGTATTTTAATGTATTTTAATTTTAACTGCTTTTGGTTTTATTATATGTATACTGTGTGGCATCGAATTGTTGCCATTGTTAGGCCGCTCTGAGTCCCCCCTCGGGGGTTGAGAAGAAGCAGGGTAGAAATGGTGGTAATAAATAAATAAATAAGGGCAGGACCCTCTGACTCCCTCAACCCCTTATGAGAATACACCTAAAACATGCATATAATACTAGTGAACAAACAAAAGAAATAGTTTAAAAACCTTTAAAAGTAACTATTAGGGTAAGCAGTACAACAGCCATCATTGAAATCTCTTCTGCATTTGTGGCCAACAGCCACATTGGTGTTTATCTACCAGTGAAAGGAGAGGAGAAAGATGGTTTCTTAGACTGACTTCTCATTAAAGTGAGACCAGTCACAGAGGAGATCCTCTCTTGTTTTGCCATGATAAGTGACTATGTTAGTGGTGGAAATCAAAGAAAGCATAGTTATCTCTCCACATTTGCTGGTGTTTGGACCACAGGACCGCCATGAAAGTGAAAAACTACAAATAAAGACACTGCTATTTCTTTGATCTGAGAGAACACTTCTCTGGGAATTTATAGTTCCTCCAGCATGATTCTCAACTTCTGCTGGAGAAGGCCCAAGCTCAACATCTGAAGTGGTTTCTAGGGGTCGATAGAAGCTCCCCAGCAGCGGCAGTTAGGGCGGAGTTGGGAATAGTCTCCATTAGCACACAATCTAAGATCAGAGCCTTTAACTACTGGCTCAAGGTCATGGAGGCGTCTCGCCTCCCAAAATTATGTTTGCTGGAACAATCTAGCAGTTTTTATAAATCGGGGGCTGACCATTTGTTTGATTACATCAGAAGGTGTGGCATTCAGGTAATATTCCCAGTTCACCTATCTGGTCAAGAGCTAAGTAAGCACTTCAAAGAAGTGCACCAAAGAATTAATGACATTGCAGCCCAAACCGATATAGACTCCTTGGGTTCTACTGTTTCCCTGAGATGGTTGAGTGGTTTTAAGAAATCCTTCCAATTAACCACTTACTTACAGCAGTGTTTCCCAACCTTTTTTGAGCCGCGGCACACTTTTAACATTAAAAAAATCCGGGGGCACACCACCAACCAAAATGACACAAAATGACACTCTAACACAGTAAAGAACGGCTGGGGGTTGGTGGCCTGCTGGGAGCAGCTGCTGGGAATGCCAAAGCTGGGGAGGGGGCGGAGCCAGGCTGTGCCATGCCCCGCCCCCTACCCCCGGCTTCACCTCTCTCAGCAGCTGCTCCAGCCTTGAGGGGGCAGTGCCAAGCCAGCGGTGCCAGAGCCAGCACAAGGCTGGCTTGCCACTGTCCACTCAAGGCTGGAGCAGCTGCTGGGAGTGCCGAAGCCGGGGGAGGGGGCAGAGTCAGGCCGCGCCATGCCCTGCCCCCTCCCCCCAGCTTCAGCATGAGCGGTGGATGGGCTTTAGTGGGCGGGGCTCCTCCACGCGGCTTCAGCGAGCAAGGGGCTCGCTGAAGTCATGGTGGGAGTCATGGCGGATGGAGGCTGGCTGGGGAAATGGCCGAAGGAGACGGCGCCCGGCCCTTCTTCTTTTTCTTCGCCACTGCCCGGCCCTTCCTCCTCTTCCCCCCAAGCAGCAGGAGTTCGGCAAGAGAGGGGAGGACGGGGGCAGAGAGCTTTTCTCACGGCACAGCAGGAGGTCCTTCACGGCACACTAGTGTGCCACGGCACACTGATTGAGAAAGACTGACTTACAGCAAGGAAGGCAACACCACCTAAGAAAAATTTTCACTAGAGCCAGGTTTGAGCAATTAGATTCAATGGTGAGATATGGGAGGTTTAAGAAAATTCCCTATGAAGAGCGTATCTGTATTTGTGGTGCCCCTGAGATCGAAGATCTAACACATCTTCTGCTCTATTGCAAAATCTATCAAAAAGAGAGAAAACAACTGCTAGAGATATTTCTCGTGGGAAAAAATCATTGGGACCCTCTAGCAAAAGTCTCACTTCTGCTGGCCGGCTCCAACAAGCTGATAACAGACGCTACTGCACGTTTTCTCTGTAAAGCTATGAAACTAAGATCTGATTACATAGATGGAATTGGAATTAATTGTGTTGGAGATGAGGACCTGTGAATTGTTATCACCTACCTTAGATTCCCTCCTGCTGGGCAAAAAGGGTCTAACTGATGTAATGGTCTAGAATTCTCCTCAGATTGTTTTTAGAATTATTGCGTTGTGACTGTACTCTGTGTGTATTTGATATGGCTTTTGGCTAATCAATAAATTGTGTTGTTGTTGTTGTTGCTGGAGACTGAACATAGAATTTCATTGGAGGAGAAATTTCTCTCTAGAAATCTCTAGGGCCTCCACGCTAGAGGAAATTGAGCATAGAGCCATATTGGAGGCCATAGAGAATTCTAGAGAGAATCATTTAAATCAAATCCATGAATAATCAAATCCCCAAAAGTCAAAACCCTAATTGTTGAAAGGTCTATTCCCCTAAAATATAGTAGATAAGAAGCTTCCTTTGGTATCCCACAGTATAATGAACAGGGTTTAGAGATGCAGGAAATAATTAATTGAGATTAATGGTTATCATTTTAGCATGTGATAAATCATAGGACCAACTTGCACAACATACTATGAGGGAAAAACATCCCTTCCATTTTGGGTTCCCATTGTCAGAAAAGTCCTGTGTTAAGTCATTAGTAGTATGGGTGTTTGAATTCCAATCAGTCATATTAAAAACAAGGGCTCCTCTCCCTAAATTCTCATTCATATTTAAAGGTCTGCACTAAGTATTGGAATTGGCTAGGATACCTTCCCTTTTGTTAATTTATTAATTAATTAATTTTATTTACATCATTTCTACCCCACTCTTCTCAACCCCTGAGGGGTGACTCGGAGCGGCCTAACAAAAAGCAAAAATTCGATGCCGATACACAATATAAATACAATATAAAACCATAGACATTCAGCATTAAAATACAGTTAGCATTAACACATAATACACATACACTTAAGTTAAAAACAGTGTTCCGTCCACAACATAAGCATTGAGCCATATCCATCAACTTGCCATTATAATTACAATCTAAAGTGCTGCATTGTGCTTATGTGCAAAAGCCTGGTCCCACAGCCACGATTCCACTTTTTTCCTGAATGCCAGGAGGAATGGGGTTGATCGTATGTCGTTTGGAAGCGCATTCCACAGACGGGGAGCTACCAGAAGGCCCTAACTCTCGTCCCCACCAACCGCGTTTAAGAAGTTGGCGGGAGTGAGAGCTGGGCCTCCCCGGATGATCTTAAATTAGGAGGTGGGACGTAGCGGCAGATGCGTTCAGACAAGTAAGCTGGGCCAGAACCGTATAGAGCTTTAAAGGTCAAAACCAGCGCTTTGAATTGAGCTCGGAAGTGGACAGGCAGCCAGTGGAGCTGACACAAGAGGGGGGTGGTATGCTCCCTGGATGTAGCTCCGGTTAGTAATCTGGCTGCCGAATAGCTGCAATTTCCGAACTGTCTTCAAAGGCAGCCCCACGTAGAGTGCGTTGCAGTAATCTATTCGGAATGTGACCAGAGCGTGGACAACCGTAGCTACCTTTTATTTTATTTATTTATTTATTTTATTATTCGGGCTTCTATGCCGCCGACTCCCTGAGGCTCGCGGCGGCTTACAGGAGCCGAAGGGCACAGTAAAATACAGGCAATAAGCAGTTAAAAACAATTAAAAACAACAGCAGTATAGTAATTAATAACACAGTTAACACAATGAACAGCACATCATCCTCAGAAGAATGAATAGATGGCGGGGCATGGGCAGGACTTACTCACCAAAGGCCTGCTTAAACAGGTATGTTTTACAGGCCCGTCTAAACGGGAGCAAGTCCTTCATAGCCCGAGTTCCGGCCGGGAGGGCGTTCCACAGCGTAGGTGCTATGACAGAGAACGCCCTCCGGCGGGTAGCAGTCAGCCTTGCGAGTTTAGCTGAAGGTATCTCCAGGAGATTGGAGTCCTCAGACCGAAGTGATCTCGGAGGGCAATATGGGGTGAGACGGTCCCTCAAATACGCTGGCCCCAGGCCGTGTAAGGCCTTAAAGGTGAGGACCAACACTTTGAAGGTGATCCGGTGCTCAATTGGCAGCCAGTGCAGATCCTGCAAAACAGGTGTTATGTGGGCGCCAGCTGGCGTGCCAGACAGGAGCCGGGCGGCAGTGTTCTGCACTAGCCTGAGCTTCCGGGTCACCGACAGAGGAAGGCCAACGTAGAGCGCGTTGCAGTAATCCAGCCTTGAGATGACTGTGGCTTGGATCACCGTGGCCAGATCGTTCCGGGAGAGATAGGGGGCCAGCTTCCTTGCCTGTCGCAGATGAAAAAAAGCGATCTTGCTGACCGCAGAGACCTGGGCCTCCATGGTCAGCTGGGAGTCCAAATGGACCCCCAGGCTCTTTACGGAAGGCGATGGGCATAGCGCCGCACCGTCCAGGCTCGGAAGCTGGACATTAACATCACCCGGGCGACCCAGCCACAAGATCTCCGTCTTCGCCGGATTCACCCTCAACCTACTGGCTCGCAGCCATCCAGTAACGGTAATTTTAGCTACTTAGCTTTCAGAAGAAATTACTAGAAGAAATAAAGATAGTTAAAATTATGGTTTTTCACAATGATTTGCCAACACTGAATGCTGATGACTTTCGCTCCCCTTTTGATGTCTTTGAGCTTTGCATAAAGAAAAAAATCTTAAAAATTGCATGAACTTTTAATTTTTAATATACAAAATGAACTTTCTGGAAGTGGAATGTTCTCACTGTAATTGACAACAGCATACACTAGAATCATTTACATGGCAGAAGAAATGCCACAGTTGTCTCCTAATGCCAATGTGTGGGCATTTTGCCAGTAGAAATGAATTCTATGGAGGATGTTTTATTTAATGGACTCTTCCACCCCAGCCCCCTCTTCATACACTTATTCTCTAATACATCATTTCGGAAACTTTCTTTACCCTTTTAAAGTTTTTCCGGCATGGCACTAGATTAATAACAAAGGGCTTTTTGTACTGGAATGATTCTGTGGTGTGACCTTCAAAAACCTCACACAGCTATACCAGAAATGATTATAGAAGATCGTGGCTAAACTCTATCACTGCATGGAATTTTAAAAGCAGTCTGGGTAATTCATTCCTGGAAGGAAAATGTAAGGAAAAAAAAAGAATGGTCTAATTTCAGTATTTTCCTTTAATACCCATGAACTTGGTTGCAAATGTGTGATTTTGAAGCATGTGGTTGCTGCTACAGTGATCATGAAATACTTGTAAGGACAAATGAAAATCAGAACAAGTTCCTTTGGTAAGACTTATGCACTCATCGTGACAGGTCCTTAGCCTGAAGTTTGACCTTATAAGAACTATGTGGTTGTTGCTAGAAATGCTGCGCCATGCCTAAAGATCTGGATGTTCAGAATCTCTCTCGGCATTACTTCACGAACTAAGATTCTTTAGGAAGGACTCATCCCACGCTTTTTACAAGCGCGTTGATGACTAAAAAGGCCAATCTGAAATAGGCAAGTTCGGTTGCAGAAAGCACAGTAGAAAGTCTCCTTGTGTGATGTTGTTTCCAAGTTGCGGTTTTTTCTGCGTTTGTCGTTTCTCTTCGAGACCCATTCGACGTGTCTTCTCGAAAGAGGCTGCAGCCTTGTGGATAGTGCATCTTCATGCCTCCTGATGTGAGGCCAGGGTGGACCATTGTTGGTGATCAATCTGGCCGAGCCTGAGATGTTGTTTCAGGGAGTCCTAATATCTCTTTTGGGGGGTGCCTCTCTTGCGCTGACCCGTGGCGAGTTCACCATAGAATAGTATCTTTGGGAGGTGGTGGTCCTCCATCCTAGAGACGTGCCCTGCCCAGCGCAGCTGTGTTCTCAATAGCATGGCCTCAATGCTAGTGATCCCTGCTTGCTCAAGGACAGCAACATTAGTCACATAGTCGGTCCATTGTATATTTAGGATTGTGCGAAGACAGCGGTGATTAAAGCGGTCGAGGAGTCGTAAGTGTTGGTGATAGGTGACCCATGTTTCAGACCCATATAGGAGAATAGACAGTACGATAGCTCTGTACACACTGATTTTGGTGCTTTGCCTCAGGTGCTTGTTGCTCCAGACTCTTTTGTGAAGCCTTCCGAATGCACTATATACCTTTGATAATCTGTGATCTATCTCTTTATCAACCTTGGCATCTGAAGAGATGATGCTTCCCAGGTAGGTGAACTGCTGAACGGACTTAAGCACAGATTTGCCTATGCTGACGTGGGGATGATGGTGTTCTTCCTGTGGTGCGGGCTGGTATGTTCAGAATACAACTGCAAAAAATGGGCTGGATGTTTTGAATAGTATTTTGTTTTTGTTTTTAATTGCCATTTTCTCGTGGAAATATTTGAACTTAAAAAGAATGGTATTTTGTTTGTGTGGAGAATTCTTAAGGGAATATTGAGCATTTTAAGTGAGGATGAGGTTTAGTAGGAAATTGCAATTAGAAAAAGAGTTGAGAACAGAGACAAAGAATAATTACTGTGATTCAATATGGAGAATAATCCCTTATAGAAGACGTTCTGGTATTTCATGAGTTCATCAAAGTCTGTTTTCTTTAGTCAGACCTCACCTGGAATACGGTGTCCAGTTTTAGGCAATGCAATTCAAGAATGATATCAAGTTGGAATGTATCCAGAGAAGGGTAACCAAAGGTTTGGAACTTAAGCCCTATGTGGAAGAGCTTAGGGAGCTGGGTATGTTTAGCTTGGAGAGGAGAAAGCTTAGAGGGGACATTATATCCATGTTTGAAATGATGTCACACTGAGGAGACAAGCATGTTTTTTGCTGATCTAGATCCTAGTACAGTGGTTTCCAAACTTTTTTGGCCTACCGCCCCCTTTCCAGAAAAAAAAATTACTCACCGCCCCCCTAGAAATTATTTTTTTAAAAATTTAATAGCAATTAAATAGAAAGATATATGTATTATTTTTATTATTATTAATTATTTATTATTTGGACTTGTACGCCGCCACTCCCCGAGGGCTCGGAGCAGCTTACAATGCAGTGGTTCTCAACCTTTCTAATACCGTGACCCCTAAATAAGGTTCCTCATGTTGTGGTGACCCCCAACCATATTTTCGTTGCTACTTCATAAATAATTTTGCTACTCTTGTGAATTCTAATGCAAATATCTAATATGCAGGATGTATTTTCATTGTTACAAATTGAACATAATTAAAGCATAGTGATTAATCACAAAAACAATATGTTTGGGGGAGTATGAACAACGGATTATGGGATTTACAGTACCTTCAATCAATTCAGCTCTGACTTCCACAGACCACTGAGACCCCCACTAATTAAAGAACTGGACCAAACCTGGCACACAGAACCCACATGATCAACAGAAAATACTGGAGGGGTTTGGGAGGAATTGGCAGTGATTTTAGGGACATGTAGTTCACCTACATTTTGAGAGCACTATGAACCCAAACAACTATGGATTTGGATGAAATTTGTCACAAATACTCAATATGCCAAAATTTGTACACTGGTGGAGTTTTGAGAAAATAGCCCTTCTCATTTGGGAGTTGTAGTTGCTGGGATTTATAGTTCACCTACAATCAAAGAGCATTTTGAACTCCAACAGCAATGGAATTGACCCAAACTTGGCACACAGAACCCCCAATCGTTCACAGCCCCCAAATTCCCCTGAGCCTCCCACCACCCCCTTGGATCGCCTCACTGCCCACCACGGGGCAGTACCGCCCACTTTGAGAATCAGTGGCCTAGTACAGGGCTGTCCAACTGGCGGCCCCGGGGCTGGATCCGGCCCCGTAGCCTTTTGGACACGGCCCCACCTATGCCCTCAGCCGCCATTTTGAAATTTGAGGAAAAAAATCGATTTTTTTAAAATGGCGGCCGGGGGCCGGGGGGGGGGGAGGCGGGGCAGGGAGGAGGAAGAGAGCTAGCTCCTCCTCCTTTTCGGCGCCCCTCCCTACCTAGGGCGGGGCCGCCGAAAAAGGGCAGAAGGCGGCGCCAACAGCAGCGCGTCACAGGCCTGGCGTGACGCGCTGCTCCTGGCACCGCCTACTCTCCCTTTTCGGCGCCCCTCCCTTCCTAGGGCGGGGAGCCGCCGAAGCAGGCAGGCGCCAAGAGCAGCGTGTCACAGGCCTGGCGTGACGCGCTGCCCCTGCGCCGCCTTCTGCCTTTTTCGGCGCCCCTCCCTTCCTAGGGCGGAGGGGGGCGGAGGGAGGGCGGCGCCAAGAGCAGAGCGTCACAGGCCTGGCGTGATGCGCTGCTCTTGGCGCCGCCTACTCCTCCGGCGCCCCCTCCGCCCTAGGAAAGGAGGGGCGCTGAAAAGGAGGGCGGTGCCAAGGGGCAGCGCGTCACGCCAGGCCTGTGACGCGCTGCTCTTGGCGCCGCCTTCTGCCCCGGCCGTTTTAGGGGGCGGGGCCTGGGGGCGGGGCCTGGGGCGGGGCCGAGCGGCCCCCTAGGTCATCAGTGACCTTTTATCCGGCCCTGGACCCCGTAGAAGTTGGACAGCACTGGCCTAGTACATAGAGCAATGCATTGAAATATTTCCTAAACATTAGGGAAAATGTCCTGATAGTAAGAGTTGTTCAACAATGCAATATGCTGTTTTGAGGTGTGGTGGAGACTCCTTTTCTGGGGCCCATCCAGATAATACCTTTATCCCAGGAGCTTCCACAGAAAATTGGAGGGCAGCCAGATGCCATTACCTGAAAACACAGAAGGAAGCGCTACAGACAGCAAAAACACAAAATTTTCAGATGCAAGAATATCCAGTTCTGAGCTGAAAATCAGCATCTTCAGATGTCTGTATGTCCCTGCAATCAGAAAACACAGGGTTTTTTAAATCTGGGTTTGTTCCTGGGTTTTAGATGTTTGTGTGCAATTGGACAGTTCTTAAAAAGAAGAACACGAAAATTTTGTTTGTGTGCCAGAAACTTCATAAAACATGTGGAGGCACAATTTCTCTGGCCAGGACAAAGTTGTGGCCCCCTAGTTGATGTTGTACATTGTTCTTATATAACCCAGGAACAGCAATCTGTTGTTTGATGCCACAAATACACAATCAAATCTGTCTGTACAAATGGCCAGGCAGGTTCTAAAAAGTGTCAATAATGACAAAGTTCTGTTCCTGGCTTGAAAGTGTTTGTTCCTGTTTGGAGAGTAGTGATTCTACTCCATTAACGTCATTTGCTTGTCAAAAACTTCATGAAACGTGTGGATCACAAAGTTTCTGTAGCCATGACAAAGATTGGAACTTTTGCAAATATTCACAGCTTTGCATATTTGCATTTTCGGTTTTTAATTTAATTTTTTTAAAAAAATCCTGAAGTTTCTGGTGGATGTCCTGTAGCAGTCATCTTTGGGACTGCAAAATCCCAGGACAAAGCAGCAAGTGTGTACAATGGAGGCAGAAATCCCAGGACCAACAGGTCTGTATCTGGACAACTTCTCAGGTCTTGGGAGTTTTTTGCCCCTGACTAAAGCACATGATTGAATGCTGTCTGGAACCGTCCTGAATTTGAAACAGAAGTTGGATGGTCATCTATTGCAGTGTTTCCCAACCTTTTTTGAGCTGCAGCACATTTTTTACATTTACAAAATCCTGAGGCACACCACCAACCAAAATGACACAAAATGGCATGCTAACACAGTAATACATATAGTTAATATGTTTTTAAATGTATGTATACACTCAGTGTGAAACCTGGACCTGTTCTGATGAACACAACATAGATATCCTGGCAGGAATGGCAGAAAGACACAAACTTCCCACACAGAACTCCCATAACCAAGAAAAAAATGCTATAAGAGTTTGGTGGGCATTGACCTTGGGTTTTGGGAGTTGTAGTTCACCTATATCCAGAGAGCACTGTAGACTCAAACAATGTTGGATCAGGACCAAACTTGGCATGAATACTCAATATGCCCAAATGTGAACACAGATGGAGTTTGGGGAAAATCGACCTTGACATTTGGGAGTTACAGTTTCTGGGATTTATAGTTAAAACACAATCAAAGAGCATCCTGAACTCTTGCAACAATGAAATTGAACCAAACTTGGCATATTGAACTCTCATTACAAACAGAAAGTACTGAAAGGGTTTGCTTGGGAATTGACCTTGAGTTTGGAAGTTGTAGTTCACCTACACCCAGAAAGCACTGTGGACTCAAACAATGTTATGTTAAGTGTTCGGCAGGATGGGGAAGAAAGGGTATTGGAGGTTCCAATTTCCCATAGCACACCTGATGATCGCTCCCCACACTAGTGTGCCACAGCACACTGGTTGGGAAACACTGATCTATTGGAAGTGTTTTGATTAAGGCAGGTGCATGGACTGGATGGCTATTGTAGCTTCTACCAACTTCGTTATTTTAAAATTATTATTATCCTCAGCCACATTGATCATAAATAAAAAGTTTAACACAAATACATTTTATCCCATTTATGATTAATACCTGGGAATACAGTATTCTAAACAGATTCTGCAGTTGCACAGAATGTCCTCAGATGAGTGGGAAAGTGATGGTCTTGTATTCGATATTTTAGTGTAGCTTCCATCACCATCTTCTAGTAGCTATGCATTTGCTTTTCAACAACAACTGAAGCACTGCAAATTGCCCAAACTCTTTATTTCAGATCCATAGAATGCACCTAGATTTGACAAAGCTAAGAGTAAAATGATGGGGGAAATCATCTCCCCTTTAGTGATTAATTAGAACAGTTTTCTTCCTTTTTCAGGATAATTTTATAGTTTATATTTGCTATTGATTACATGCTTCCAGGTCAAAATCAGTTATGAAACAAATACAAATTGCTCAGTTATATATTTACACCCACCATAGTAAAACATATCAATAACAACCAGATGTAGATATATCATGTGCTCGCATCAATCCCTATTTAGCAAAAATAACATCTGAGAAGCCTGAAACATGTTTGTAAGATAAATCCAACATTAATTCTGCCAGTGAAACCAGAGTACCCATGTACTCTCCATCTTTTGCTGCTGCCTTTCAGTTTACACTATAATCTTTTCCAGTTATGTCATCTTATGATGTATCTAACATGTGACAGCATCAATTTGTCATTTATACTTGTGTATAGATCAACCTCATATATCAATTGAGGGAAGATTTTGGGCCAAACCGACCCAACGCTCGAGTAACTGGGGCCTCTTCTTCCAGCTGCCTTCTGCTTCGATGTCCTTGCAGAATGAGGGAAAAGGGGCTGGCAGCACACTATGCCAGCCCCTCCTCCTTTCCAGTACATTCTGCGAAATTACCCAATCTCTTCTCCGAGGGGAGGAGACAAAAATGCTCCACCCCCCAACTTGTTGGAGGGTGAAGTGTATTCTGGCGGATGGCTTGTAGTGGCCATCTTTGGAACTGCAAAATCCCAGGACAAAGCAGCAAGTGTGGACAATGGAGGCAGAAATCCCAGGACCAACAGGTCTGTATCTGGACAACTTCTCAGGTCTTGGGAGTTTTTTGCCCCTGACTAAAGCGCACGATTTAATGCTGTCTGGAACGGTCCTGAATTTGAAACAGAAGTTGGATGGTCAACTATTGCAGTGTTTCCCAACCTTTTTTGAGCTGCAGCACATTTTTTACATTTAAAAAATCCTGAGGCACACCACCAACCAATATGACACAAAATGTCACGCTAACACAGTAATACATATAGTTAATATGTTTTTAAATGTATGTATACACTCAGTGTGAAACCTGGACCTGTTCTGATGAACACAACATAGATATCCTGGCAGGAATGGCAGAAAGACACAAACTTCCCACACAGAACTCCCATAACCAAGAAAAAAAATGCTATAAGAGTTTGGTGGGCATTGACCTTGGGTTTTGGAGTTGTAGTTCACCTATATCCAGAGAGCACTGTAGACTCAAACAATGTTGGATCAGGACCAAACTTGGCATGAATACTCAATATGCCCAAATGTGAACACAGATGGAGTTTGGGGAAAATCGATCTTGACATTTGGGAGTTACAGTTTCTGGGATTTATAGTTAAAACACAATCAAAGAGCATCCTGAACTCTTGCAACAATGAAATTGAACCAAACTTGGCATATTGAACTCTCATTACAAACAGAAAGTACTGAAAGGGTTTGCTTGGGAATTGACCTTGAGTTTGGAAGTTGTAGTTCACCTACACCCAGAAAGCACTGTGGACTCAAACAATGTTATGTTAAGTGTTCGGCAGGATGGGGAAGAAAGGGTATTGGAGGTTCCAATTTCCCATGGCACACCTGATGATCGCTCCCGGCACACTAGTGTGCCACAGCACACTGGTTGGGAAACACTGATCTATTGGAAGTGTTTTGATTAAGGCAGGTGCATGGACTGGATGGCTATTGTAGCTTCTACCAACTTCGTTATTTTAAAATTATTATTATCCTCAGCCACATTGATCATAAATAAAAAGTTTAACACAAATACATTTTATCCCATTTATGATTAATACCTGGGAATACAGTATTCTAAACAGATTCTGCAGTTGCACAGAATGTCCTCAGATGAGTGGGAAAGTGATGGTCTTGTATTCGATATTTTAGTGTAGCTTACATCACCATCTTCTAGTAGCTATGCATTTGCTTTTCAACAACAACTGAAGCACTGCAAATTGCCCAAACTCTTTATTTCAGATCCATAGAATGCACCTAGATTTGACAAAGCTAAGAGTAAAATGATGGGGGAAAAATCATCTCCCCTTTAGTGATTAATTAGAACAGTTTTCTTCCTTTTTCAGGATAATTTTATAGTTTATATTTGCTATTGATTACATGCTTCCAGGTCAAAATCAGTTATGAAACAAATACAAATTGCTCAGTTATATATTTACACCCACCATAGTAAAACATATCAATAACAACCAGATGTAGATATATCATGTGCTCGCATCAATCCCTATTTAGCAAAATAACATCTGAGAAGCCTGAAACATGTTTGTAAGATAAATCCAACATTAATTCTGCCAGTGAAACCAGAGTACCCATGTACTCTCCATCTTTTGCTGCTGCCTTTCAGTTTACACTGTAATCTTTTCCAGTTATGTCATCTTATGATGTATCTAACGTGTGCAGCATCAATCTGTCATTTATACTTGTGTATAGATCAACCTCATATATAAATTGAGGGAAGATTTTGGGGCCAAAAGTATGGGTTCTGAAATGACCCATGGATAAGTTAAGGGTCATTCCACAGAGAGTGGAAAGCACCAATGACACTTTGGCCACAGACTGAGTGAAAACTCATAGTAATGCAAGATTTGTGGGTATAGTAGTGACGTCACAAATTCAGGGTATTTTGGGTGGTCCAGCTGGAAATATACAAGTTAGATGATATTTTCTAGGATAAGCTGTTTTGAAAACAGTGTTTAAATTGAGTTGGCTCCATTTTTTGCAGTGAGTTTCATGTATTTAGCACAGTGTTTCCCAACCAGTGTGCCGGGGCACACTAGTGTGCCGTGAGCGATCATCAGGTGTGCCGTGGGAAATTGGAACCTCCAGGAAAGGGGGGGGGGGGGAGAGTATAGTGTGTTGAAGTATAAAAACCCAAAGAAACCTACCTCGATAAAGGCACAAAATTACAAACACCCCCCTCCCCACCCGTTGTCTACTTGGTCTCTCCCTCTCCATGCATTGGGAAGGCCCGCCTCCCTTTCCCCAAGTAGAGACCTCCTCTTGCCACCTGGGGGTTCTGTGTGGGAAGTTTGGCCCAGTTCTATCATTGGTGGGGTTCAGAATGCTCTTTGATTGTAGGGGAACTATAAATCCCAGAAACTACAACTCCCAAATGTCAAGGTCTATTTCCCCTGAACTCCATCTGCGTTCATATTTGGGCATATTGAGTATTCATGCCAAGTTTGGTCCTGATCCAACATTGTTTGAGTCCACAGTGCTCTCTGGATATAGGTGAACTACAACTCCAAAACTCAAGGTCAGTGCCCACCAAACTCTTATAGTATTTTCTCTTGGTTATGGGAGTTCTATGTGGGAAGTTTGTGTCTTTCTCCCATTCCTGCCAGGATATCTATGTTGAGTTCATTGAAACAGGCCCAGGTTTCACACTGAGTGTATAAATACATTTTAAAAACATATTAACTATATGTATTACTGTGTTAAGAGTGTCATTTTGTGTCATTTTGGTTGGTGGTGTGCCCCAGGATTTTGCAAATATAAAAAGTGTGCCACGGCTCAAAAAAGGTTGGGAAACACTGATTTAGCATATGCATATGCATACCATCATCTCTATATACCTAACTTTGGAAAGGTAAGTTCTCAAGAATAGGCCATCTCAATTTTCAGAAGCCTGGAGTGAAGTGTACCTGGTAAACACACTTTGTAAATGAAGTGCAGCATGAACAGTTTCAAAGTTCACAATGAGGGAAAATCAGTTTTAACAATTGATATATTGCATTCCTTATTGAAAGAGAAATGTGCATATAGCATCTTGGAAAAGATTCTGTGCACGACTTTGGCTCTTTTAGTGCATTCATTGACAGGTCTAAGGCTGCCTTTTAAATTCATCATAAATAAAAATCTTTACTTCCTGGAAAACCTGTACCATCAGACTTAGTGTACGGTGTTTATTCCTTTTATTCTTTCTTAAAGATAAATGCTGGCTAATGTAATACAGTTAATTTAATGTTTAAAATTGTTTATTTTCCAAAGGCACCCAAAGTTTATCTGAATAACATAATATACATCATAACAGGGTTATTAATTATATTCTTACATGGCACCCCCAAAGAACGAAAACAGAGTATGTAGCAGGACTCCAAATGTTACATACCGTTCATCAATCAAGTTAAAGTTCTGACCATTATCCCAAAGGGCGCAGGTGACTACTAACAGTGAGTTGAGTTAATATAAGGTAGCGTGGAAGCCAATCTCAGGTGCTTACATTAATAGGGCTTTGGAATCACGGACGGGTCTTGAAAAACAGACACGAAACGGGGTGGCCATACACAAGTCTCCCGTCGACCCCAGGTCCTGACTCATTGCGGGCGTTCCAGTCACCTCCAAACACTCACAAACGTGAACGGGTTACAGTGAGTCCAGTGTGTTATCAACGGAGGATTATTTGGACATTGCTTATATACTACCAACTATTTGGATATATTTTGTGTTGAAACCACAGAGAAAGTGTTTGGAAGACTTTAGATACAAAAGACTTTATTTCTCTGGATAAATGGACATTTAAACGAGTAATCTGGATTTTTCTCACTGTACCGGTTTACCATGTGTATTGATGAATTGTACAATACTTACCACTTTGAAAGATGAATGATGCTGATGTTTGTTATTGAGACAATTACAAGATTAATGTGAGTCACACTAATTGGAGTGTTTGTTATATGATATGTTAGTACTACTTTGATATTACGGTTTTGGGTTTATAGACATATTATACATTGACATAGACATTCACTGCTCTCCTTTTGTTTGTTTATAATATCTTTGTGCCATGAGTGACTTGAGAAACTGCAAGTCGCTTCTGGTGTGAGAGAATTGGCTGTCTGCAGGGATGTTGCCCAGGGGATGCCAGGATGTTTTGGTTTTTAAAAAATGTTTTTACCATCCTTGTTGGAGACTTCTCTCATGTCCCCACATGGGGAGCCGGAGCTGACAGAGGGAGCTCATCCGCGCTCTCCCCAAATTAGAACCTGCGACCCGTCGGTCTTCAGTCCTGCTGGCACAAGGGTTTAACCCACTGCACCACCGGGGGCTCTATGTCTATAATATAAATATATAATTGCCCCACTCCCCACCCACCCAACCCCTGATCCAGAAATAAACCAAGACAGGATTGTAGAGCCTTTATGACTCAGAAGGTATTATGTAATAACATTTGTTTGTTTATTGCATTTTATGACACTTTTTTCTAGATTGGAATCCAAAGTGGCATACAAATGTGTTTAAAGTCTACAGAGTTGTGTTTTACATTAACTTGTCTAAGGAGATAGATAGACAGATAGATACACACACACACACTCACACACACATCCCCCCCTCTCTCCCTCTCCTCCCTAAACACCGAAATCTGCAAAAAGGGCTGTCCTCTGCACATCTTAACTTGGTACAATGTACTGTGTGAAAACATGAAACAGAGCCTTCTTCATATTCTAGCCAGATTATGGAATTCCTTTCAGTCCCCAATTGACATCAACATTCAAACCTTTGCGACACAATTGGTTTTCTCCAAATCTCCATGTGCATTATGGTTTTAGGTTGCTTTAAACCAGTGGTTCCCAAACTTTTTTGGCCTACTCACCGCCCCCATAGAAATTAATTTTTAATTTTTTTAAATAGCAATTAAACAGATGGATATATGTATTAATATTTCTACATTTTTTGTATAATATAATAAAGTTGTAAGTTAGAAACATTGAAGTTTGAAATTATGAAACTATTTATTGAACTTAGAATAAAAAGATAATACAAAAAAAGTTAAAACATTCGAAATCTTCTTAATGAGAAGGATTAACCTGGTATGCCGCTACCAATCTAGTAATCCTCAGCTCTATTTTCGTCAGCAGAAATCTCAAATCATCGCGATTGACTATTCTGCAATCGGTTTCTTTCTTTGTTAATAAATTGGTTACCTCACTGAATCCATGTTCCACTAAATATGTTGAAGGACATTATTATTGCTATAAGACTCAACCAGTTGGAAGGGAACCCCAAAGGTATTATTATCCCTTGCTTGGCGAGAGGAGGAGGAGGGAGCAGGAGGAGGGAATGTCACAACGCGGGACCTGGCCCTGCCCCTTAATCACACACACACGGACAATGTCAATTAACTATTTATTAAGCACAATGAAAAGCAGGTGAAAAAGGTAAAATGTCCAAAAGGTAATTCTGAGCACAAACTAATGGAGTCCAAAATGATTAAACAATCAATGTCAAAAAAAGCTGGGAAAGAAAATCCCAAAAAGACAAGGGAAAGTAAAATCCCGGATGAGGAATGAATTTTAAAAAAATGTCCATAAAAACAAAGCGAATCAAAGTAAACATTGAAAATTTAGTCCGTCAGTAAAACAAGGCAATCCAGGGTTTTAGTGGAAGAAACAAGGTCTCTTGGCAAGATGCAAGCCAGACTTTGGCTTTTTAAAAGGTCCAAGGAACAGTGGGGACACAATCCAGGGTAATGGAAGAAACAAGGTCTGTTCAGCTAAGACTTGGTCACCCAACTGAGGAACTTTCCCACAGAGTGTATATTTAATTCCCACCTTTGTGAGACCAGCGCCTCTCCAGGCTTCGCCGCCAATCTCGGCGCCTATCCACAACATTACTCCTTCGGTCGAAACTCCTCAAAGGCCGAGCGCCATCTGGCTCGCTATCTCCCTGGGAACACACCTCTGCTTTGGTTTCCATTTCTTCCTCCACATCTAGTGGCAACAAACGTTCCTGTGAACTGAATCCTCCCGGATTCTCATAGGAATCATCTGACTCATCTGATGCTGAATCTCTCTGACCTTCATCATCAGAGTAAGCAGAACGCCAGGTGTCATCCCATTGTAAACTGTCAGTAGGAGATGCAGGCCCATCATCCCTTGCATCCCCTTCAGCTGGGTCCAAAGCAATTGGGACCCCTAGAGCAGCACCCCCCCCCCCCGGCTGGAATGGAGGCTGGGTTGCTACAGGGAAGAAGAGAGAGACACACACAGAGAGATGGATGGTAGCCTGTCACCTGGCTCACACCACTGACCCCACCGCCCCCTTACAGGGGTTCAGCTCCCCCCAAATTCTCCTGGGCCTTCCAGCACCCCCCTAGATCGCCCCACCACCCACCAGGGGGGTGGTACCGCCCACTTTGGGAACCACTGCTTTTAACCAAGGGCTCCCAAACCTTTTCAGCTGCAGATCTCTTTTGAAGCATATGTTTCTCATGGAGCCCCAATAAATGCTAATATAATATAATATAGATTATATTATATACATTGTATATATATGACAGGCATGGGCAAACTTTTTTGACCAACATAAACATAACAGTATTAACAGTATTTCAGTGGAAGACCCCAGGGGCCATTCAGTCCAACCCCCTTCTGCCATGCAGTGAAAGCACAATCAAAATACCCCCAACACCACAGTCTTTGTAATAATAACAGTAATAGAAATAAGCCCAGAGGCCATCGGGTTCAACTTCCTTTTGCCATGCAGGAAAAACATAATCAAAGCACCCCCTAAGTGGAGGGAGAGAAATATGGTTTTGGAAGCAAGTCATGGTGACATTGGAAAGTATGCCTGCCTCTTTCCACTGTTCTACCCCATTATATTCTTCCCTTCTTCTTTTAGCCTTGGAATTAATTCTGCTAATGAAACACCCCATGTACCTATGAAATGTAATTTTCCCAAAATACATGACATAGATGCGGATAATTAAAAACTTTTAAGGCCTTACATGGTCTGGGGCCAGTGTACCTGCGGGATCGTCTCATCCCATACCACCCCACTAGACCTCTGCTCTCGGAAGAGCAAAACCTCCTGGTCATCCCTAGTGTTAAGACTTATCGTTTAACCGCGACTCGTTGGCGGGCTTTTTCGATCGTGGCTCTGGCTCTCTGGAACTCATTGCCCGCCGACGTCTGCGCCATCCAGGGTCTCCTCCCATTCAGGAAGGCCTGTAAGACTTTGCTGTTCCAGCAGGCCTAAGAAGCTGGATGATCTGTGGTTTTCTTCGCCATCTTGTACTATTGTCGGCTGGCGCAATGCCTAATGTGCGACCTATTGTGTTTTTATATGCTGTTTTTAATCATGTTTTAACTTTGATTGTGTTTTATTGTGTTTTATGATATGCTCTGTTTTTACTATGTTGTGACTGGACTTATTGTGAGCCGCCTCAAGCCATTGGGGGGGGGGGGGTAGACAAATACGAATAAATAAACAAAAATAATTACCCTTCCCACACTGTACCAGAGTTTTGATGTGTAGGTTGTGGTCCAGAATTCAAAGTGATGTTTCTGGGATGAGACCTGCCTATTCTTAGTGTGGGGTAGTTATAAAAAGAAAGAGCTTTCTTCCATAGCATCAAAGTATGCGGTTCCTCTTAGGATACAGCTTTGGTCCATAAAATATACAGTAGGAGCTCAATATCCACTGGGCTTACATTACCAGAGATCACAGATATGACCAAACACCATTAAATTACCTGATTATTTGATAGCAGTATACCATGCCCTTTCTAATAATGAATGGAGTGAAACAAGGTTGTGTTCTTGCACCAACCCTATTTACAATCTTTTTCAGCATGATGCTCCAAAGGGCTACGGCAGACCTCGAAGAATAAGACGGCATATATGTACGCTATCGTACTGATGGTAGCTTGTTCAACTTAAGCTGTCTGAGGGCTCGCACTAAGACTCTAAACTATCTACTCTGTGAGCTGTTTTTTGCTGACGATGCTGCCCTTGTCTCCTATTCAGAAGCAGCCCTGCAGCGCCTAACATCCTTCTTTGCAACAGCTGCAGAGGTGTTTGGGCTGGAAGTCAGCCTGAAGAAAACAGAAGTTCTCTACCAGCCCGCACCACAGGAAGACCATCATCCCCATGTCAGCATAGACAAATCTGTGCTTAAGTCCGTCCAGCAGTTCACCTACCTGGGAAGCATCATCTCTTCAGATGCCAAGATTGATAAAGAGATAGATCACAGATTAGCAAAGGCATATAGTGCATTTGGAAGGCTTCACAAAAGAGTCTGGAGTAACAAACACCTGAGGCAAAGCACCAAAATCAGTGTGTACAGAGCTATCATACAGTCTATTCTCCTATATGGGTCTGAAACATGGGTCACCTATCGCCAACACTTACGACTCCTCGAACGCTTTCATCAGCGCTGTCTTCGCACAATCCTAAATATACACTGGACCGACTATGTGACGAATGTTGCTGTCCTTGAGCAAGCAGGGATCACCAGCATTGAAGCCATGCTATTGAAAACACAGCTGCGCTGGGCAGGGCACGTCTTGAGGATGGAGGACCACCTCCTCCCAAAGATACTACTCTATGGTGAACTCGCCATGGATCAGCGCAAGAGAGGCGCCCCCAAAAAGAGATATAAGGACTCCCTGAAACAACATCTCAGGCTCAGCCAGATTGATCACCAAAAATGGTCTGCCCTGACCTCACATCGGGAGGCATGGAGATGCACTATTCACAATGCTGCAGCCTCTTTCGAGAAGACATGCCGAACGGGTCTTGAAGAGAAACGACAATGCAGAAAGAACTGCAACTTGGAAACAACATCACCCAAGGAGACTTTCTGCTGTGCTTTCCGGTGACTTGCCTATCTCAGATTGGTCTTTTTAGTCATCAGCGCACTTGTAAAAAGCGTGGGATGAGTCCTTCCTAAAGAATCTTAGTTCGCGAGGTAATGCCGAGATACCATGCAATCCCTGTAGAGGGAAAACTTTCTTACAGAGATTTGGTAATTTCTCTATGGTAATTTCAGGGGGAAGCCTACTCTAGAATTTCTTGAAGGACCTAGCCGATTCTGAAAGAAACTATATTTCCCCAGGCATGGGAAAGTGAAACTATGGATATGGGTTCTGCAATTACAGATGTCTTGCTGTGCTTGTTCTATTTGAATCATTTTTATTATTATTTTAATCTTCGTAAGAAATTAGATGAGTATTTTATAGCCCTTAGCTTTTCTGTGATGTGATATATTGATTAAAATGTGTTATGATTGGTTTTCTCAAGCGCCTTTAGGATTTTTGCTTTAGCGAGCGGGCTTTTGTTGAAGTGTGAGAGCTTGTGGGCTGGGAGCATGACCTCTGCATTTGACATCACAATTTCTAAAACCATCAGCATTGAGGTAGCCCAGGATTACGATGACTGACAGTTCAAAAATACAGTGATCTGTTGTGTCTAACCTGTGTCAAGCTAGAGAATATTTAAATCAATAATAATGCTATCAGAAGAGGGAAATCAAATGCAAAATAATTCCCCGAGCTTCCTATGTATAATGACATTTGCTCTTTTGATGAATTGCTAATGCATTCTTGCACAGGAGAATTGGCAGAACAGCCTAGTCTGGAATAAAAGGGGCAATGCTGGAAGAATGGATGATTTCATTGCCATTCCAACTGATTAGCGCTTATTTATTTATTTATTTGTAAGCTTGACAATTCATTTCTCCCGGTTGTAATCTACCAAGTATATATTAGCTTTCGCTCTTCAAACCCCACTCAAATGCTTGTGTTATTTGACACAGAAACCATATTTGAATGTCAAGATAAGACCTGGTTGCTGTGATGGGAATAAGACTGGGAGAATTTCTAATGAGCTCATGCATTTTCTCCCTCCTTCTTCCCAAGGAGCACAACGGCAAGATGTTCAAAAGACTTCACTTCTGTTTTTGACTAACTGTGCATTGCCATGTGGCTTAAACTGACAAACACATCACTTTTTCCCCCAACAAATCATTGTTAGGTTAAAACAGTGATGGCTTATGGCATTCCTCCCTGTGAATGTGTGTGTGTATGTGAAAGAGAGAATTTTCTCTTGGTTTCAGCTTAAACTTTACAGGTGCTAGCCAATGTGCTGACACAATTTGGTGGCTATGGTTCCAGCATATTATGTACATTATTTAAAGTTCAGACCCCTCCAAAATCCATTTGCCATCCCACTGCTATGTGAACCATTACCACTACTTTGAAAGAACAAGTTAGTTGAAGGTTTTCCCCTGACATTTAGTCCAATTGTGTACGACTCTGGGGGTTGGTGCTCATCTCCATTTCTAAACTGAAGAGCCGGCGTTGTCCATAGACACCTCCAAGGTCATGCGGCCGGCATGATTGCATGGAGCGTCGTTATCTTCCTTTCAGAGCGGTACTTATTGATCTACTCACATTTGCATGTTTTCGAATTGCTAGGAAGGCAGAAGCTGGGGCTGACAGCAGGTGCTAATGACATTCCCCAGATTCAAACCTGGGGGGGGGGGTTCTAGGGTTCCTTTCTCCCTCATTGTTACAGCTATTCGAGTGAAACTTGCTGCAATGATAGAACACAGATACTACTATTATTCCATCAAATTTGAGCACATTTCACTTCTCCACAGATTTTTGGGGAATTTTCAAAGCTTTTATAAACAACATTTTCTTAATAATAGAGAAAATATGTACTTAGTTTGAATATGTTTCCTAGTTTGAAAGTATTTCCTACTTGAAAATAGTTATTCTACTCCAAAAAATGTGCTTGTGTGGCACAAACTATGTTGAATTGGTTGAGACCCGATGATGAGATAGTCATTGAAACAATATTGCGCTATAGCACAATGTCCTTCCCGCAAAGACAAAGTTTCAGTTCTAAAGTTTGGTCTGTTCAAGGCAAGCCTGTTCACAACAAATCAAGGGATACACAATTTGAGGCAACCCAAATATGGGATGAGATATCAAGCCCCTGCATTCTTTCTTGTATAAATCAGGACACCTGTGAATCCTAATTTTAAATGATAGTTGTTGAAAATAGCAGTGAAAACTTTCCATGTCCTATTTGTGGATTAGGAAAAACAATGAGCAGGCTAATATGTAAAGCAAGTAAACACAGGTGAATAGCAAAAACAACACTGGGTCTGATGTATATAGTTCCGTGGATAATGGAAAGAAAGATTGTACAAATGTTTTTCCAACATGCAAGGTGACCAGGAAATAATTATGGAAGTCCAAACTGGGTTATATTGTCCAGAGTTTCTTAGTAGCGGGATAAATAATCCAGAGTCTCTATAGTGGGCCCATATGAATCAATGGGGTTCAAAGTAATCCAACCAGCTCACTGTAGGATCAAACCACGGTAGGATCAAACCACGGTAAAATATGCACAGTTCCAAGTAATCTACAGAGAGGCACCTCCTTGGTGCATGTACCCCCAGAATGGAGTGAAGTATGCTCCGAACGAAGGATGCGTGGATGCGGAGACCGGAAATCGAGCTTCTCACAAGAGAAGGCGAACTTTACCAAGCGCCTTTGTGTATTAGTCAGAAGACAGCATGATGGCAAGGAATAGGGGAAAGCATGTGAAAATCAAAGTTTTCACAGGCTCATTTGTGGTATAATAAGTGAATGTTTATCAAGCTATACCAAAGCAGCTCAAATGCCCCATTGCTTATTATAGGACATGTTCCAAACTTACAAAAGACATTGAGTTGAGTCTATATATTCTTGATACCTGGATGTGTGTGTACCCTGACGTTTGCACATTTGCGTACATGTGTTTGTACATGTGTGTGTAACCTGATGTTTGTACATCCTGATGCTTGTACATTTTTGATGCTGGTCATTCACCGTAATAAATCTTGTTGTTGTTATACAAAACATACTTTCCTGAAAGAACTCCTGCCTGGGAGTTCTTAGGCACCCAAATAGCTGTATTCCCTGAAGCCAATGAGAAGTATACAGGCTTTTGGGAGGAGACTGGTATATGAACTGAACTGAACTGAACTTTATTATTTATGAGTCACCCTCCACGTTTGTGCTCCGGGCGACTTACACAACTAGCGATTAAAATATTAAAAATATTAAAATTTTAAATGGTTAAAATACTAGAATATCAGACTCAGTGAATTCCGAGTCGCTGGTTCTGTGTTATGCGTAGGCTTTCCTGAATAGCCATGTCTTAAGTGCCGCCAAGAACTGGGGCAGGTCGAGGAGCCTCTTTGGTCTGGCGGCAGAGAGTTCCCACAGGGCGGGGCCACAACAGAGAAGGATCTCTGTCTCGTGGACTCCAAGTGAGCCTCTCTTGGACCCGGGACACAGAGGAGGTTCTCGTTTGCTGGCCGTGGTGCTCTTGGGTGGGCAGGTAGGGTCAAGCGGTCTTTTAAGTATGAAGGGCCCCGGCCCCGCAGGGCCTTGAAAGTCAAGGTCAGGGTCTTATAGAGGACTCTGTATTCGACCGGCAGCCAGTGCAAACGCTGCAGGGATGGTGTGATGTGGCATCTCATTGGTGTTTTTGTGAGGAGCCTGGCGGCAGCATTCTGCACAATCTGGATCTTGTGGGTTAGTGACCGAGGCAGACCCACATATAAGGCGTTGCAGTAATCCAGCCTTGACGTAACCGTGGCGTGGATCACCGTAGCTAACGCCTCTGTTGGAAGGTAGGGCGCCAGTTGCCTCGCTTGGCGTAGGTGGAAGAAGGAAGAAGCAGAGGATGGTGACCCCCCCTGCTGCCTCTCAAAACGAGCTGTTTGGTAACTCGGATTCAGGACTTTTTGAGAAAACAGCTTTTCTATAACATTCTTCTCAATATGTTTGTTTTCTCTGTTCAAGGAATTTGTAATATCAGTGAGCCTTCTGTCAGTCTGTCATCAACATACCCACAGATTAATTGTATACTCCTTCAGCTCTTATTTGAAAAAAGAATAATAGAAAATACTGGTTGGAAGTTAAAAAAAATAAACAAAATAGAGGTAAAGGGATGAATTAATCACAAAGTTTCAACTAACATGCACACATGGTTTTAGATTCTTAGATAATCCCATACTTTACTTGTTGTTGAGAGGAAAATCCTTGTAAGTATATCTAGGCAATAAATATTTGGCATAGGTATATTCTTGGTACACTCGAGGTAAGAAAGACACCGTAAGCTGTGCATCTGCTAATGCACATAATTCTTAATTAAATTGGACAACTTCACCAATTCATATTTTATGCATTTGTGGGAATTTAATATAACCACAACTAAAAGGTTTGGTTTGAGAGGTCTGAAACTTCCTGCAGCACTTTAACAAAGCACTTTCAACTTAATTGATGTACTTAATACTACTCTTATGCCCATTAAAGATGCTATGGAACAGTCTTTTTCAAGCTACCTGATTAGAAGGACCGGATCTCCCCCGGCAGTGTGCCATGAAGCAATACTGTATTTGTGCCCATCAGCTAGATTTGATCCTTTCTTTCCTGTAAAACTGCCAGGGATCTGCAGATAGTGGACCAGCGCTGATTCATAGGACATCACTTTGTGTCATAATTTTATGGAGATTTTTAAGTAAAGGAGATATTTATTATTACTCTCTAATATCCATCTAGTCCTTTACACAGTAGGAACATGCTGATCAATATGGTCCTTCACATTTCTACATAGAAAGTCTTGGTATGTTCAGTGGTGCTAATGTTCAGGTAAATGTATATGATTTCATTGTCAAGAGCTTGAGATCCATCCCAATACTTCCAGATAAAGAGGAGAGCAACTTGTTTCTGAACTATAAACAGGTTTCATACTAGAATTCCCATAATCCATCAGAAATGACTATGATTTAGAGCGGTGCTTCCCAACCGGTGTGCCAAGGCACACTAGTGTGCCATGAGTGATCATCAGGTGTGCCGTGGGAAATTGGAACAATCAAAGCACTCCCAATAGACAACCCACTAGCATGTTGCTCTGAGGCAGCAGCTGCTGCTGCTCCAAGGCTTGGGCCTCCCTGCGGGGCTGTAGCGCCGGAGAAGGAGGGGAGAGCCAGCCTGAGTACTGCTCCAGGGCCACGGACACGCTGCCACCTCCCTCCCCTGCCTCTGAGGAGAGGAGCTGCTCGGCCACTGGCACTGCCGTCATCTTGGGCCTCACCTCTTCCTCGGTGCTTCCTGTGGCAGTGGTAGTGGCGCCATCGTTCCCGCCTCCTCCTTCTCCAGCAGTGCTCTTTCTTAAAGGAACAGCACCCTCGTGGGTGAGGGAAGCAAGGAAGAAAGAGGATTGGGCCGCAGCTGCACTGCAGACGGAAGGAAACAAGGGAGGCAAGAATGCAGCCCCACCTCTCTCCAGCCTAGGCTTAAGGGAGAGTCCTGGGGAGTTGTCGTTTCACAAGGTTTTTAGGGCAGTGGGAGTCGGGACACCTGGGGGGGGGGGTCGCCAAAGACCATCAGAAAACACAGTATTTTCTGTTTGTCATGGGGGTTCTGTGTGGGAAGTTAGGACCAATTCTATCATTGGTGGAGTTCAGAATGCTCTTTGACTGTGGGTGAACTATAACTCCCAGCAACTACAACTCCCAAAGGACAAAATAATTTTTTTTACTGATGGTCCCTCCTTGGGTTAGTATTAGTATGTTTTGTGGCCAAATTTGGCAGCAATTTGTCCAGTGGTTTTTGAGTTATGTTAATCCCACAAATGAACATTACACATACACACAGTCACGCACACACACACACACACACACATATGCTCAGGCAGAAAAGCAAACATCACAGGGAAGGAGGGTGAACATTAGGAAGAACTTCCTGATTTTGAGAGCTGTTCAGCAGTGGAACTCTCTGCCTCGGAGAGTGCTTCCGTCTGGCTGCTCTCTTTCCAGCCGGCTTCCCTGAGGACTGGGTATGTTTTCGTGTTTATGTTTACCAACTATTACTACATTTGGCATTGGCTGGACGTGATAGCCTTTCTGGTGACGGTGTATCAACACTCCTGTTCAGGCCCAGGTTTCACACTGAGTGTATAAATACATTTAAAAACATATTAACTATATGTATTACTGTGTTAGAGTGTCATTTTGTGTCATTTTGGTTGGTGGTGTGCCCCAGGATTTTGTAAATGTAAAAAATGTGCCGCGGCTCAAAAAAGGTTGAAAAACACTGATTTAGAAGACTGTTAGCATTGAAATCCAAAAACATCTGGAAGGTCACATTTCTTCCCCACAGTTCCAAGTACCCCAATATTCCCAAGTATTTCTTTTAGAGATTGCTTCTAGTAGTGTAGTATGTTTACAGAAGACCGTTCCCATGAACATTCTTAGTTGTTATTCACACATTCTTAGTTGTTCTGTGTTATTCTGTTCTGAAGCTTTGATCACCTGAAGTTCTTTACATATAATCTGTTTTATGTGGAGAATATAGTAAAATGACTGTACAATTCACTTCAACTGTGTTCCGGGTCATGATTTTATTCTTTTGTCACCTCCAAATTACCAGAAGAAAGGATAATATGTCCCAACCGATGAATTTCCAAGTGGTTTGTCAAGACAATGTGCCAGCTATTTTATTCTTCTTTTGAAGCTTTTGTTTGTTCTTTCTATGAAAGAGAAATTTAAAAAATGGCAGGAAATGTCAAACTTAAATGTTCCAAATTATGCTTCTGGGAATTTTGTATCCTCTTCAGAGACAGCAACACACAATGATGTCATTGCTGTGGTAGAAAACCACCTAATAATTTGAAGCATACCATTAAATAATATCAAAAGGGACTTTTCTTATAATAGGATTTTTTCCCTTTAGAAAAGGACCTTCAAAAAAAATTACACAGCCAAACAGGAAAGATTATGAAAAATGTTGGCTTCAGGCAAGAACTTCAAGTCATGTATAAATTTTCAAAAGTGGTATGAATGATTCATTGTAAAGCCTAGGTAGGGAGGCATAGAAGAACTCAATACTCTATACAAATTTTAACTAATTTCAGTCTGAAATTCATGACACTATGTGTCAAAAATAGGAACAGAACAGAACTCAGCTGGATCAAACCAAAGACCTCTATAGTCTGGATGAGGACAAACAAATTGAAATTGAATCCAGACAAGACAGAGGTACTCCTGGTTAGTCAAAAGGCTGAACAGGGCATAGGGTTACAGTCTGTGTTGGACGGGGTTACATCCCCCTGAAGACACAGGTTCGCAGCTTGAGAGTGATCCTAGATTCATCGTTGAGCCTGGAACCCCAGGTCTCAGCGGTGGCAAGGGGAGCTTTTGCACAATTAAAACTTGTGTGCCAGCTGCACCTTGGGAAGTCTGATTTGGCCACGGTGCTCCACGCTCTTGTTACATCCCTAATAGACTACTGCAACATGCTCTATGTGGGGCTGCCTTTGAAGACTGCCTGGAAGCTTCAATTAGTCCAATGGTTGGCAGCCAGGTTCCTCACTGGAGCAGCATACAGGGAGTATACAACTCCTCTGTTATGCCAGCTCCACTGGCTGCCGATCTGCTACCAAGCACAATTCAAAGTGCTGGTTTTAACCTTTAAAGCCATAAACAGTTCTGGCCCAGACTACCTGTCCAAACATATATACTGTTATGAAGCATCACGAAGTTTAAGATCATCTGGAGAGGCCCTGCTCTCGATCCCACCACCGTCGCAAATGTGATTGGTGGGGACGAGGGATAGGGCCTTCTCAGCAATACCCCCCCACCTGTGGAATTCCCTCCCCAGGGACATCAGATTGGCCACCTCCCTCATGTCCTTTAGAAGGAAACTCAATACTTGGCTGTGGGTACTGTGGAGAAGTTCTCTATATATTTATAGGTGTGATTTGCTACTAGCACATAATCTATCACACTGCTTCCACTTCTGGATATATAGGTAAATTCGGCATAATTCTCAAATGTAGGGTCACCATTTATTATGTTTAAGGCGAGTCTTGTTGTCATCTGCGCTAAGCATGTTCCTGCGAAGTTGATCTTGTTATCCTTAGATTTCCTATCAGTCTTGTTTAAGTGGTCATCCATATCTTCCATATGCCATAACTTAGAGGCTAATAAGGTTGGATTATCAGGACCCAGGCGAGCATTGAAATCTTGGGTAACAATTAAGTTCGATTTTGGAAAGTGTGATTCTAACGTTACTATATAATCTTCCAGTTCCTCCCAAGTATGGATTAACTCTGCCCTCTTGCAGCTGGGAGGGATATATACATTAACAAGGAGTATCTGTGTAGGTCCATATTCTATGTGGCATGCCATAGCTATATGGCTGCAATTATCAAAAGGTTTGATTTTAACCCCAAGAGCTGTAGACAGCAAAATGGCCAGGCCTGCTTTCGGTCGCCCTCTACCTTTTTCCAATTTAGCTGGGGAGTCAATTATGGTGTATCCATTAAAATCTAGAGGTCCTTTACTCCAAGTCTCTTGTAGCGAGATCATGTTGAAATTCCTCAAGAATTTACCAACTCCTTCCTCCTTACTTCTGGTCTGCCAACCTGCTATGTTCCAGGATAGACAGCTGAGGTTAGATGATTTTGTTTGCAACGTTTTCACTTTTTGGCTGGTAGAGGTTGCAGAATAGTGGCCTGAGTGGGAGGTGTTTCATTTTTTACTTCATTCCTAAATAGTCAATAAGACATAAGCAATTTGAAGTGACAATGAACTGAAGCGGGCTTTGGTTTTAACTAGCATGTTTTTAACAACTGTTTATTTAATGTTTTAATGAATTTGTTGAATTTTTTTAATGATTGTGGTAGCACCTAATGGTGTTTGCTGTGAGGCCACCCTGAGTCCCCCCACTGGGGTGAGAAGGGCGGGGTACAAGTGTATGAAATCTGTATACCTTAATAAAGCTGAATGTGTGTATGTGTCTGGAGGGCGGAAGGGCGGAAGGACATGTGGCAGCTTTTGGATTGGCTCCCACTGTGGGGCTATTTGCATAAACAACTCCCATTGGCCAGCCAACGCGAACATTCCGAGAACTCAAAAGTGCCAGAGGAAAGTAAGGAAAAGGCCTGAGCCAGTCAGGCATGGTGGGAGTTTAGGTCCAATACACTTTGCAGCCCCCAACAATGAGACAACAAAACCAAACTTGGCACACAGAACCCCCAAGACCCACTTTACGTCTTGGTGCAGTTTGAGGGAGGATGGACCATGGATTGGCCAGCATTCCAACATCCCAAATCTCAAAGGTGCCAGACAGAGTTCTTTACAAAAACGCTTCCTTCAGCTGATTTTAAAAACTAGCCCTCAGCCTGAATTGACAGTAAGGCTCCCTCAACTTGATTCTCCTGACTAGGCCTCAGCCAGACCTGAACCAAACTTGGCACACATAACCCCCATGATGCCCTTTACATCCCATGACACATTCTACATCCTGCTGCAGTTTGGAGGAGGGCAGACCATGGATGATGGGACTTGCAGTACCTTCCCTCACTTTCCAAGACTGCTGCAAACCTAATCCAGTCACTGATCAACACCAAACCTTGCATACAGAGCCCTCATGACCCACTCAACATCCTGATGCAGTTCTGTGTGAGATGGAACATGGATGATGGGATTTGAAGTACCTTCACTCACTTCCTAAAAATAATACAACCCTCATCCATTCACCAATACAGGTCAAACTTGGCGCACAGAGCCCCCATGACCCAATATACATCCTATTGCAATTTGGGGGAGGTTGGACCACAGATGATTTCATGATACCACTGTAACTCCCAATACTGATGGATCAAGACCAAACTTGGCACACAGGACACCCCCCAAATGACCCACTCTACATCCTGCTGCACTTCTCAAATGACCCGGGCACCGCCGGGTCCCCAAGCTAGTAATAAATATATTTCATTTTTTTGCCATGGACAACTAATGGCCTATGAGAAGCCCTCCTGATGGAAATACATTGCAGCAGCATTCCTGTGTTCATGCTCTCCAGTAACTGATAGGTAGTGTCTCCAATATTAAAGAAAATATATAGTCGTTAGGGTCAAAGCTGCAAAGTGGTAGCTGCTAGGTTTGATTTCCAGATCTCCTAGTATTAGCAAAATCTGTCACACAATTGCAGTCAGTGTTGCAGTAAATTGTGTATCTTTTATTGTTTGCTTTTTTTAATTTAAAAAATCTAAGCTGTGGATGGTGGTATTTGTGGATTTAGTATCCATGGATACTATGAGTCAGTTGTACAAATACTCTCATTTCTCAAGTTACTTGACAACTCAGAGATCTACCACCTCATCAGATTGCCAGCATCAGAAGGAGGCAGTGGTCTGCTTCACCATGAGGTGTGGGGAATCTGGCACTTTACGCCTCACATTGCCCACCTCAATGGGAGGGCAATCTCATAGGGGAAAGCATGGAGCGCTCATGGTATGCACGGCTTCCCCCCTAGATTGGGCCAGCTCCGTGGGTGATCAGGCTAGATCAGCATTTGCCACTGTATCTAACCCCACATTATGAGGTTACTTGTTCCATTCATGATGCTACATTGAAGTTACTGGATAGAATATGAATTTTAGCATTAGACTGCCTGTTCAATTAAGGAAAATAACATATGTTGCTGTGGCTGACATCACTTATCTTTTGAAGTCCCTTTTTACAAGGTGCATTTGCCTCTCTAACATGATGGCACTTATCAGATACTTTGGACTACAAATCCTTCAATTTGCGTACTGGCTAGAGTGGATGGAATTTATAATCCAACCCAATTGAGAAGTGTCAGTTGGAAGAGGCTGGCCTAAAGAATGATAAATGTTTCAGTTAAATGTTGCTACTTATTTTCAATCCCTCCTTTATACTTTCTGTCACCACCACCACATGCATTCTGCTCATCCATCCTTCAAATATCATGATTTCTGAATTGAACAACATGAGTCAGGAATTATGTATTTATCCAGTATGACACAGACATAAGGCTTGTAGCAATAAGTGGCTATAGAAACCAACTGGTAAAAAAGGATGAGGAATTCTTGGTCAGACCTGTTTTTAGTGCTACTAAGAATATGTAAGACATTTTTGCACTGCTAAATGCTTTGTAAGCCCTTTTTTTTTTTTGCATGGATGCACTTAGACTCAAGAATCAAGGTCTATAAAAGTCAGTGAAATACAGTCAGAGGTTTCAAATTCAGTTCCTGGCATCTCCAAAGAATGAAATAATTCCTAGTCCCCTGAACCTGTATTGTTTAAAATATCTGAACTTTGCTGTGGAAAGCTGGTAAAAATGAATGTTTCATATTCAAAAGCCACTTATTTTAGATTCGCAGACTTCACATGTTCCAAAGTAGTCATGTAAATGTCTAGCAGACTTGCTGCAAAGACAAGTTTTTGTTGGGATTGCATTACAATGCAACAGACAACAGGAGGAAATCTGTTTCCATTGGGTCTGTAATGAAGTCGCTATGTTGATTGTTTTTTTCCTCTTTGTTAAATGTGTGGTTTCCATTATTACATTTGTATTGTGTTAGATGATTAAATGTTAGACAGACCACAAAGGGTTAACGGAGGGTATTAGAGTGCCTGGCCTCTGAGAAGTTCCATTGCCATAGCAACAGGAGACAGAGCCTACAACTAGCCTTAGAATTTCCAGATTTGAAATTCATCAGTTAGTTAGTAGCGGTTAGACCAGCTGGTGGCAGTTTTGAGAGGCGGCTGTTATCTGTTCTGGGGAGAACAGAATAAAGGCTGTGTTTTGATACTGCAGAAAGGCAGTTAGGTTTTAGAACGCCTTTAAAGACCGCTGTTTGTAGGTTAGGCTGAAAAGCTAACCTAGAAGATAGATTAAAAGGCCTATAAGTGGGCAAAGTATCTATAATATTGTTGAGTCAGTGTTTGGAGAAATACAGTCAAACATTGTATACCATTTAGCAACTTAGTAACCTTAAAATCTGTGCCTCTAAGAAGATATTGTAACCAACTAAGCTCTGTGTACCTTAAAACCTCCACACTTTAAACCTTGTTAACAAATAAACAGTTAAAGTTCTTTATTCATAAATCTCTCTCAGTGACCTCTTTTGGTGCAAGCTTTACAAACATTGGGTGGTCAAGAATTACTCACTGGTGGCAACAGATTTACAGTTTGGTGACACACATCTCCATTAATTTGAGGCAGAATTGGAGATCTTTACAATTAGGGTCCCTGATCAAAAATACCTCAGTTCCTAACATTTGGGTGGTGGCAAAAGTTATAAAGTAGAGAGTCTTCACAGGGTCTTACATCCTATGTATAAGTGTGTTAATTTATTTATATTTCAATTATCCCCCAGTGGGCAATACGGGCAGCAGATAGAGAAATAAACTGACCCAGCTCACCCATTTATAGCTTAGAACCAGTCAAGGATTAAACCAGATCTGCCAGTTCCTCATCCAATAGCTCAGACCCTATTGAGGAATAAATTGTATCAGCCAATTCCTAATCCAGCAGTTTAACCCAAGGGTGTGCAGTCTATCAGTGAGTGTCCTTCAGGATCCTTAAGGACATTTTTACAGCTTCCTGGAGACTACAAAATACTTGCCCCCAAATGGTGACTAGCACCCTCCTCCAAATACAATTTGTAGCACTAAAAAAAGCATTTACAACTATGCTGCCCCTAAAAACATTGCTTTTGATTTGATATTCATCATCTTTGCTTTTGATTTTTCTCTTTTTATTTCTTCCTTTAATTAGATTTAAAAGAGCAGCGGGGAGGGGGGTCATGTCTTTCCTGCCCTCTCTAACTATTTCCATGACGACAACAGCCTTATCACTGGAAAAAAAAATGAAAGAAATAGAACCTAGGAAATAATCCTAATCTACACAAATTCAAGGCTACAGGGAAAAAAATTGTATAGAGATGTCAGTGTAAAATTCAGACATCTCAGGTTACTACTAAACTCAAGGTAAAGTGGGAGAACAATTGCTTTCCCCCCCACTTTTAACATGTGGGAGGGCACCCCTGTGTTGTGTTCTTTGCTAGTTCAATTGCTTTTCTCCCTAACTTGATTTATTAGTGAAGTTGAGTAGCAGGGGAAGAAGAGAGGCAACCAGAGCCAGAGCATTCTTCCAAGGCAATCACACTCTAACTTGTGATCTTCTTACTGAAAGTGTTAAGGAGCATGACATTGCCACTCATCGCATATTTATGCGCCATCAAAAGTACAACCCTACATCCTCACCTCAATTAAACTTAAGTGCTTGGATTTAAACCAATTCAATTCCACTGACTTCAAGGAAGACACAGCCTGTTTATGTCCATGAACTGCAGCTTAACAAGGCTGTAGATTGAGCTGCTTACTAAGCAAGAGTTTACATTTATTTCCATCCACCTAGTAGCCACTTATGGTCAAACATTGAACTAGGCAGGCTTTGAATCCCAGTGTTTCTTGATCACCAAGAAATAATTTTGACTGAGTAAAAATAGAAGCAAATCCTCATAAATAATTGTTGCTCAGTAACTTTGAAAAGTTTAGTATATTACTGTATGTCTACACAGAAGCATGTAACTGCAGCCAACAAATGTACTCAATTTAATACATTGAATTTCCTTCAGTTTATGAGAGCAGGCGCACATTCCTGACTGGAATTACATTGGAGGGCTTGGCTATATGGGCATTAAAACCCAAACTTGTTTTGAGTTGGCTCCTGGCTATCCCCACAGCATTTATCCCCTTGCAGTGAGTATCTTGGTTAAGCCATGGGCACATCTGCACTGTATTGTTTATATGACTATGTTATGAATGCATGAGGCATTGTGAATGGAGAGTTGAGGGGAAAAAATCTGCGTTCTTTGTAGCTACCAAACCACAGATAGATAGATAGATAGATTGATTGATTGATTGATTGATAGAAGTATGGTATATATACAGTGGGCCCTTGATATTTACTGGAATTTAGTTCCAGAATTCCCAATGGATACCAAAATCCATGGATGATCAGTCACATTATATACAGCAGCATAATAATATGATAGCCCTTACATAAAATCAGGGTTTTCCTTTTTGGATTTTTTTTAGTGGGAGTGTATTTTCAAACTATGAATGGTTGAATCTATTGATACGAAATACATGGACATGGAGTGCTGATTATGTGTGTGTTAGTGTGTGTGTGGAAAGACTGGTACATATGAACCATCATATGAGATCCATTCTTCTTTCTAATGTTAGACAACACTCAATTCTGCAATGTAATTACATATACTTTTATTTTTCAGTGTAGTTCGACAGCAGGTTGTGCCAATTGATTGTTTAAGGTGTGCTTCTTACACCTGGGGCGGACTGATGGAAGCCAGTATTATGAGTAAAGATTATTTTCTTCTTCATATATATTTTGGGCTTGAGTGTACACTTGATACAATAGAAATTTCATTTTATAATGTGTGTGGGTGCATGCGCGCAAAGTATGGCTGCCAAGGTAATATGAAATCTGTAGCCCTCTGTTTCCATGTTTCAACACCTTCCTGGTTTTTTTTAAAAAAAACTCTGGCTAATTCTATAGTTTAGGTGTCCTAAACAGCATTGCCCTTCAAGTTGTAGACAACAGACATTAACCCCTACAGGCTATTGAAAGAATAATTAATAATTAATTGAGTATACAAAAAAACCCCATACTTTGAATACTGTTAAGAGAGAATCTGATCACTCTTGCCTCAGCATATTTATGTGTCCTTTTAGTAGCATCCAGTAGTGTGGACTAATGATACACACTATGTTATTGAATACAGAGCTTGGAAAAGTTTACTTTTGAAGTACAATTCTTACATTCCTCAACCGGCATTGCTAGTGGTTAGAGCAGTGTTTTTCAACCTTTTTTGACCTGCGGCACATTTTTTACATTTACAAAATCCTGGGGCACACCACCAACCAAAATGACACAAAATGACACTCTAACACAGTAATACTTATAATTAATACGTTTTTAAATGTATTTATACACTCAATGTGAAACCTGGGCCTGTTTCAATGAACACAACATAGATATCCTGGCAGGAATGGCAGAAAGACACACACAAAGGTCTTGCTCAACAGCTGTCAGTCATGGGAAAACTTCGGCCCTCTGGGTGCTTTGGACTTCAACTCCCACCATTCCTAACAGCCTGAGGCCCTTTCCTCCTTAAGTGGCTGAGGGGGAAAAGGAAAAGGGCCTGAGGCTGCTAGGAATGGTGGGAGTTGGAGTCCAAAACATCTGGAAGGTCCAAGTTTGCTCATGCCAGCTTTCGATTCCATCGCCACATCTATCTTCAGCCTCTGGCGGTTTGAATATATGTGATTATCTACATGATTTTCTACCTTGTCGCTATGATTATGGTGCTGCTTCTTTAAATTGTCCACAAACTGACTGTGTTATTGTGCGGATCCCGGAACGGACATTGGATAACATCGTGAGGATGCACTTTGTTTTTTGCACTCACTTCCGTGATTTCATCAAATATTGTGAGTTTTCCGTAGAGGAGCACTCCGTGAACTCACTACTTCCTGCTTCGCAACTCCTCCGCTCTCTGTGACAACCACGCCGAACTACTTTATGTAAGACTTTTGATTTTCTCCAGCAAGATTGGGTACTTTGAATGTGTTTTTTACGTGTGATTATGTATGATTAATTGTGCATTTTGTACTGTGACGTAGCGGCGCACCTTTAATAAGTAAGGGTATTGGAGGTTCCAATTTCCCACGGCACGCCTGATGATCACTCACGGCAGACTAGTTGGGAAACACTGGTATAGAGGATTTTAAGAGTTGTCAATTCAATTTTTTCCTGAAGTTCAGAAAATATAATGGTATGGGTATGTACGTATGTCTAAGGGGAAAGGAAAAGAATGTGACAATCAACTGTTGAGTTTGGTAGCAGTCTTTTGTGTTGAAACTAATATTTACGGTTGATTCACAAGTAGCTGAATTTCACACTCGAACAAAAAAGAATTGAGCCTTCAGCTTTTCATGTGGCAGCATGTCTTTAATTAAGAAGGGAAAGACAAGTATATCAGGTTATGGTGAACCTGAGGCCACAGGAATAGCTTTCTCCCTACCACTTGTCTCATTTAAAATTCACAGGCCACTAGGATCTGTCTGTCATTTGTGGTTAGAAGTTGACATCCTTTTCCCTTTTAGTTAGAATGCACTTGTCCTTTTTGTTCTACTTTGACACTGACACCATGTTTTGCTTCACTTTGAACACAAAAGCACAAGCACCCCGTGCTGCTTCAACATTGGTGTCACCTACTCCACCTGAAATTAGCATTCCCCAGCACCGACTGGCATATTTATACTGAGCGGAACGTCCCAACGTTGACAAGTTAGGAAACAAAACCAGTGTAGAACGAACATGCCAATTGAGGCTGATTATATTAATTGCTATTCAGGTCAGTGCTTAGATTAATTATTATGTTTGTGTAGCATGTTTGTTAAGTGTTTGCCTGATTGCTGTTCAGAAGATTGATTACTTGTTACATTTACCTTGTGGTTTCTGTGGGGAAAATTGTCACGCACATTTCATCAATTCACAGCACAGTGAGGTCGAGAAGGGCAATGGTATGTTGATCTCTCCATGGAAGAGTGTTCATACCTGAAATTGCATCAAACAGGCATAAGTTATGTGAATCCTTTTTAGTCTTCTGTAAGATGCATCCATAAATCATGGCATAATATTTAAGGGCATTTATACTGCCCGTCTTTCATGTATACATTTCACTTTGCCTTATTTTAGCCAATATACTACACTCATTCTGTGATTGTAATTTGATGTAAAATGTCCTTACTAATTTTGCTCAGAATGAACTTTTAAAAAGTTATATTTATAGTTTCAAGTGTACAGCCTTGCTAAACAGTGGAATAAGTAACCGATTTTAAAGCGGATATAAGTGATTTTAATGTTTATGGTGTTACGTCCTAGCATTGAATGTTTGCCGTGTATATGTTGTGCTCTGCCCCAAGTCCCCTGAAGGGTAAGAAGGGCAGAATATGAATGTTTCAAATAAATAAATAAATATCTCATTGCTCATGCTGTGACTTGTGCTGCTGCGTTATATTTTGTTGTGGTAGTTGTCTGAGTTGACAAGTGGATGAAAGCAGTGTTTTGTGCCACATAATGTCAGAAGTTTTTAGCATACTGATTTTTCTAAAAGAAACTAGTTAAACTAAAGTAAAAGAAAAGGTAATAGAGAAGGGAAGGGGTTATCTATTGTGAATATTTAAATTATAAATGTAACTACTTTAGTGTGCTCTTGGAACTGGAGCTATATATCTTACAAAGTAACTGTCTACACCAACTTCAGGCCTCCAGGTGTTTTTGGACCAACTCCCACAATTCCTAACAACTAGTAAGATGGCTGGGATTTCTGGGAGTTGAGATACAAAATACCTGGAGGCCTGAAGTTTGCCCATGCCTGATCAATATTATAGAATGAATACAGTTTAGTTCCACTTAATTGCCATGTCTTAATGCTCTAGAACAGGGGTGTTCATTAGGTTGACCGCGATCTACTGGTAGATCGCATAGGGCGTCCTGGTAGATCGCAGGCAGGGCAAGAGGAAGGCTCAGTCCTCCCCCAGGCTCCCAATGCCACCCAGGTGCAGAAGGAAGTTGGATGGGATGGCCCTTGGAGGTCTCCCCCTATTCTAGGAACCCATTGCTATTATCATCATCATCATCATCATCAGAAGCTGAATGGCCATCTCTGAGGAATGCTTTGATTGTGTTTTTCCCTTATGGCAGAAGGAGGTTGGACTGGATGGCCCTTGGAGTGGCCCTTCTACTCTAGGAACCTGTTATTATTATTATTAGTAGTAGTACAGAGGCTTAATGAATATTATCATCATTATTATTATGAATAAATTCAGGGGCTTGTTATACTCACACTTAGTTGAATTTAGTCTTAAAATATATTATATGGCTCTCACTGAAATAAATTTTCAAATATTTTGCTTTTATGGCTCTCTGAGTAGTGGGTAGGTAGATCACTTTGACTTGGTTGTTTTATAAGTAGCTCGCATGCTGAAAAAATGTGAGCACCCCTGCTCTAGAATAATGGGAGCCATAGTTTTACAAGGTCATCACCGTCTTTGGCAATGAGTGCTGTGCCTCCCTAAACTACAACTCACAGAATTCCGTAACATTCACCCATGGCAGTTAATGTTGTGTCAAACTGCACTCATTATACAGTGTAGATGCATCCTAACATAACTTCCTAAGGGCTGAAGATATTGAAATCATTAACCATGCTTTCGGTTCTACAAAGAGACAAGGCTTTGCCCTCTACATTGTACTTCCTTATTCCAGGCATGGGTGGATTTGCTCTTCTCACAGAAAGAAGGAAGACACATGGCATGATTTTGGGAGGAAAGGGCAGACAGCGCATGTTCATGCATAATCAAAACTGTATGAAATCCGCAAAGGTGGAAGGACAACTATATGTGGAGGGACTATGACATGGGCTTCTCCCATATGACCCAAAGGTTCTTGTATAAGTTTTCCACACCATGGAAGGGAAATCAGGAAATCTAATGAAATGCTGGAGTAACATGAGAAGACAGTCTTAAAACAGTCAAGAAAGTGCAAGCTAGCCAACAGTGGAAAAAACAAACAATCAAACAATTGTATGGATGTAAATAAATGTTTTATAAGTTGGAAAAAATATAGGAAAGAATCCATGTCAGAGAAAGAGAAGAAGAATATGTTGGTACTTGATAAGTTAGGGCAGTGTTTCCCAACCGCTGTGTCACGACACACTAGTGTTCCATGAGCGATCATCAGGTGTGCTGTGGAAGAACCGACCACCGCGCTACGAGTCATCTGAGCAGCCTGCCTCTCTCTCTGTCTCTCTGTCTCTCTGTCTCTCTCTCTCTCTCTCTCTCTCTCTCTCTCTCTCTCTCTCTCTCTCTCTCTCTCTCTGGGGTGCCAGCAGGGCCAATCAACACCGGCCAAGAAGCAAGCCTCACCTCTCTAAGGGTCTCCTGCCCGGCACCACCATATCTGTTCAGGGCGGAAGTCCCGAGAGAGGGGAGGGGGTGAGGCCTCAACTTCCTGGAGAAGCCGTTGGTTGGAGGCTGAGGAGGGGAGGGGCCAGGCAGCGCCTTTCCCTGTGAGGTCACTCGCGGAGGAGGCGGAGAGCTTCCAAAGAGGAGCGTTGGGCTTTGTTTTCCTCTCAGCTGGCTCATCTATGGGCTTTGGGGCTGAGGCGGCTCCAGGGCCTCCTCCCTTCTTCCTCTCCTGGGCTGGGCTCTGCCTCGGTCTCTCCTGCTCTCAGGCCTTCTTCCTTCCTTCGCGGCCTGCCTCTCAGCTTCAGAAGGGAGAGGCCTGCCTCTGCGCCTCATTCCCTCCCTCCCTGCTTGAGGGAAACCCAGGTGAGCAGCGGCCTTGAAGCACCGGGTGGTGATGATAGGGCAGAGTCGGCCCAGGCGACCCAGTCCAAAGCACACAAGGCGGGATATCTATGTCAGAAGCACACAAAGCGGGAAATCTATGTCCGAAGCACACAAGGTGGGAAATCTATGTTGTGTTCATCGAAACAGGCCCAGGTTTCACACTGAGTGTATAAATACACTTAAAAACATATTAAGTATACGTATTACTGTGTTAAGAGTGTCATTTTGTGTCATTTTCGTTGGTGGTGTGTCCCAGGATTTGGTAAATGTAAAAAGTGTGCCGCGGCTCAAAAAAGGTTGAAAAATACTGAGTTAGGGCATTGTAGATCCAGCAGAACAGGAGGCTTCAGAATGAGAAGTGGGAAGAGGGCTTTATACTCCGGTCTGATTTGTGTCAGAGGAGGGGCTTTCTGTTCTGCTGCTGTAGTCCTCAGTCAGTATTGAAACAGGCAGAAATGTATTGTTAGGTCTACAGCATTGAATATAAAGGGGGAAATGAAGCAACAATAGCTGCCAGACTGCTGCCTGTGACAAGCACATCACCATTCAATTATACATGATATCTTTTATAGTGCTTACTCACTTCAGCCTGGCTCCTAAACATGACTACACTCATTAAGTGTGTGGTTTTCTTAGAAAACCCACGAAGGTGTGAAGTAACAAACACATGTTTGTTAAAAACATCTTTGCCATGCAGGTGCATTTTTCCGGATTCTGTGATAAGGTTGCCATTTTCTGTTGAATGTACACTCAGCTGCTCCTATTTTTGAATCGAATGTTTGCATATTTGCTTATTAGTGATTTTGAATGATATATTTTCACTAGGAGTCCCCAGGGTCAACTTCTGGCAGATGTAGACCATTGAGTCACACTGAAGGACCAATGCATTCCTAGATTAATGGTCCCCTGAGTTAAAAAAATACTATTCTATTCATGTTTTTCCCTTTTTTGCAAGGTTCTTGCACCCCTTATGCTAGCAAAAGTGGAAGGCCTTCTGTACCTTAAGTGCAAATCTGACATTTGCGACTAAAATGATCAAGAGTCTGGAGAACAAGCCTTATGAGGAGCGGCTTAAAGAGCTGGGCATATTTAGCCTTCAGAAGAGAAGGCTGGGTGGAGACATGAAGGCCACATATAACTATGTGAGGGGAAGTCATAGGGAAGAGGGGAGCAAGCTTGTTTTCTGCCACCCTGGAGACTAGGACATGATACAATGGCTTCAAGCTACAGGAAAGGAGATTCCACCTGAACATTAGGAAGAACTTCCTGACTGAGAGAGCTGTTCAGCAGTGGAACGCTCTGCCCCAGAGTGTGGTGGAGGCTCCCTCTTTGAAGGATTTTAAGCAGAAGCTGGACAGCCATATGTCGGGGGTACTTTGAATGCGATTTTCCTGCTTCTTGGCAGGGGGTTGGACTGGATAACCCACGAGGTCTCTTCCAACTCAATGATTCTATGATTTGAATGTGCGAAATGGTCATTAGATTAAGATGAAGCCCTTGTTGATCCTTGCTACTGAGTTAAAACAAAGAATTACTCTGTTGAAAACCGTCTGGTGCTTTATGAGGAAATTGTGCTAAAGGATGTCTCAAGTGGCGAAAAGCTGATCTTTATAAAATACCCGGAATAATGAAAATTATAGAGTTTAAAATAGAAAACGGGGTGTAAATACAAAACAGCACAATGTTTGGAATTTTGGTTTCCATTGTATGATGTAAGACTAGATCATAAGTAGCAGCACATATTCATGATTGTCCAAATTTCTCTATTTTTCTTATATACTGTTATTTATCTTTTGCTGGTCTGAATTTACATTTTGTGTTTCCTGTACAGTCAATGAAACAGATATTAGATGGGGAGGGGGGTAAACAGTGGGGTCTATTCCCGGCCCCAGGGCGGCTTGCCTGGACTCCACGAGGCGCAGAGCCTTTTCGGCTCTTGCCCCAACCATGTGGAACTCCTTACCTCCATACATTAGAGCAGGGGTGCTCACACTTTTTCAGCATGCAAGCTACTTCTAAAACAACCAAGTCAAAATGATCTACCTACCCACTACTCAGAGAGCCATAAAAGCAAAATATTTGGAAATTTATTTCAGTGAGAGCCATATAATAGATTTTAAGACAGAATTCAACTAAATGTGAGTATAATAAGCCCCTGAATTTATTCATAATAATAATGATGATGATAATATTTATTCAGCCTCTGCTGCTACTACTACTAATAATAGTAACAACTACAGGTTCCTAGAGTAGAAGGAGACCTCCAAGGGCCATCCAGTCCAACCTCCTTCTGCCATAAGGGAAAAACACAATCAAAACATTCCTCACAGATTGCCATTCAGCCTCTGATAATAATAATAATGGGTTCCTAGAATAAGAGGAGACCTCCAAGGGACATCCAGTCCAACCTCCTTCTGCACCTGGGCGGCATCGGGAGCCTGCAGGGCGGGACTGAGCCTTCCTCCTGCCCTTCCTGCGATCTACCAGGACGCCCTACGCGATCTACCTATTGAGCACCCCTGCATTAGAGCTATACCTGATTTGCGGTCATTCTCCCAAGCTCTCAAAACTTGGCTCTACGTCAAAGCTTTTAAACTGTGATTTATTGTTGACATGCTTGTTGTTTTATTGCTGTGTAAGTCGCTCGGAGCACTCCGGCGGAGAGCAACTCATCAAATAATAAATTGAAATGAAATAAAATGCAAATGAAATGAAACAGCTCTATCTTACTGTTGAAAGTTTCAGCCACAATTCTGCCATGCTAAATAAATAAATAAATAAATAAATAAATAAATAAATAAACAAACATTATTTGTATTCCACCCTATTTCCCTGAGGGAAATGTTTGTTTAAGTTTTGATCCAACAATTATTCTGTTGGTTGGTTTTTGAATGCACTGTATTATTTGTGTTGTATTTTAATGCATGACAGCACATTTTCCATTACCTGATTACTTACTGTATAGCTTTAAAAATAACTGGTTTTTTTAGTCATTCTGCTTTGATTTTATAAATTTCACTTGCATGCAGGCACTTGCAGGATGCGATCATGACAGCAGATATGCTTCAATTGCCCGAAAATGATTACTCATTTTCAACATAAAGATGGAAGTCCCTACACAGAGTAAATCAATTCCTTATAGTGACAGCCTATTCGCTCTGCAAAGCAGAGAGATCCCGCTCCCATTACTAATCCAGCTGGTCGTAAGCTCTTCTGTTTATTCTCAGTTGCCTACATTTCTTACACACAGACCTAGTCCCGTCCCTGTAAGTGTCTCCATTTAGAATGCATACCTCAGATAGTCCAAGTTGTTTCACACTGGAGTAACATTGTGGTTATAACTGTAACTGTCAAGCTGCAGGCTCTTATTTAATGGAAAGTCATAAATCTTCTTTAGCACAGCATTGCCTTGCATGCTTTTCTACCCCCCCCCCCCCTTCACTGTTAGCTTTGGACATACTGAAAGGATATTGAGCTAATGCACAAGACTTCAAGAAGTAATGTATAGACAGATTCCCCCAGGAAACACTTTTGTAAATGTGTCTTCAGAACTTAAGAGCATCTAATACCATTTTGTAACAACAACAACAACAACAACAACAAGAAGTGATGCAGCATCTCACACTGCTGAATATATTCAACACCAAAATGTAAACATCTCCCTACATTCTGGCCAGTTGTGAATGCATTCTACTAATCGCAAATGCAAAAAGCTAAACACAAGTATGATCTTGCTGTCAGTCATTGGCTTGCCATGGAATACAAATCGAATGCTTTCCTTTTTTCCTTCACTGATCATTGTTAGCCAGTTGGATATTTCCTGTTAGCTACCTTAAGTGCCTTTATCATGAGAAAAAAGATAAATAAATAAATATGATGTTACATGTGGTACTAGTCTGGATCTCCTGAACCAGTGGCCTGGGTAGAAAAACTCATCTTACAAACCTATTTATACAGTGTCTCCAGAAAAGGATCAGATGAAATACACTTGGTCCTCTGTATCTACGGATTCTGCATCAACAGATTGAAAAAATATATTTTTGCATTGTATATAAGAGGCACTATTTTACAACACTCTTGTATATATTAGGACTTGAGCATCTTTGGATTTATCCACATTAGCATCCTCATACCCAGTGTATTTCAGTGAGTTGAACAGGCCCGGATTACCCATAAGGCCACCCTAGGCCATGGGGGGGGGGGGGGGCAGCAGGTCCGGACTCCCCCAAATTTAAAAAAATGTTTAAAAAGTTTGATGTTTTGGCGCTCCTGCCTGCGCGCGTAGCGCCATACGCCCGCCCTAGGGCCTTTGACGTGGCTTCCTTCACTGAAGGAAGGAGGGGTGGGGCCGATGCCACGGCAGGGAGGAGGGGGCGGCGGAGCTTCTCTCCGCCTTCTCCCTGGCGATGTCACGCCAGGGAGGAGGGGGGCGGAGCCTCGCCGCCCCTCCTCCCTGGCGTCATGTCACGCCAGGGAGGAGGAGGCGGAGAGAAGCCTCACCGCCCCTCCTCCCTTGAGTCGTCATGTCATGCCAGGGAGGAGGAGGCGGAGAGAAGCCTCGCCGCCCCTCCTCCCTTGCGTCGTCACGCCACGCCAGGGAGGAGGAGGCGGAGAGAAGCCTCACCGCCCCTCCTCCCTTGCGTCGTCATGTCACGCCAGGGAGGAGGAGGTGGAGAGAAGCCTCACTGCCCCTCCTCCCTTGCGTCGTCAAGCCACGCCAGGAAGGAGGGGGCGGTGCGGCTGGGCTTCTCTCCGCCTCCTCCTCCCTGGTGAAGCCGACAATGCAAGGGAGGAGGGGCGGCGAGGCTTCTCTCCGCCTCCTCCTCCCTGGCGTGGCATGACGACGCAAGGGAGGAGGTGCGGCGAGGATTCTCTCCGCCTCCTCCTCCCTGTTGTGGCGTCCCCAGGGAGGAGGAGGCGGAGAGAAGCCCCACCGCCCCTCCTCCCTTGCATCGTCGGCGTCGGCCCCTCCTTCAGTGAGGAGGAAGGAGGGCCCTGCCCCTGCAAGCGGCCCCACCCCCAGATTGGGGGCAGCGCGGGCCTGGATCCAAATCAGTTGATCCGGGCCTGGAGTTGAAATAAATGCATTGCGGCAAGACCTAATAAGGAGATAAGAAGTCACTTGAGCACTTGGATTTCTAACTTGGACTCAACATTGAAGGATGATATTTTAAAGGACATACACATGCCAGCAGTCTCCTTGGTCTGATGCCAAAATGAGATGGTATGCATTAAGCATACCTCCAGTGTCAGTAAAGTCTAAAAACAAAGAGCTATCACACTAAGCACTTAGTTAATAAAAATTCCTGAATAATAATTAACAATACAACAAGCTTTACTTTGTTAATGGGTGAAGAAATTATAACAATGGCATTTTAGATCTTGTCAAGGTTTCGGGAGTTTAAAAGCATGTGACAGCTGATTCTAGGATCTTACAGTTTACGTTCTTGAAATATCACTACACAATGTGAAATTCATCGCATTTTCCATTCAGAAAAATTGTCATAATGCATGACTTTACAGAAGAGATTTGTATGTCAATCTATTTGGTTCTGAAGTTTGCATCCAGGTCTTATTTATTTATTTATGACATTTCTATCCCGCCTTTCTCAACCGCAAAGACAACTCAAGGCAGCTTACAAATTGGCAGCAATTTGATGCCATAACAATCCACAATATACAGTTAAAACATTTAAAACAGTATTATAAAATCAATATAAATCAATACAAATACCATTAAAAGCATATAATAACCAATGTCTTCCTGTTAATTTCACTTTCCAGTAGCATCAAATAAGCCATTCCATATTTCAAACTTACATAATTCTGTGTTTGTCTATTGCACTGCATTTCCAAAGGCTTGTTCAAAGAAGCAGATTTTTACTTTTTTTGGCATGTCAGGAGGGAGGGGGCTCATCTAATATCCCTAGGGAGGGAGTTCCACAGCGGAAGGGCCACCACTGAGAAGGCCCTGTCCCTCGTCCCTGCCAAATGAGCTTGCGAAGAAGGCAGGATTGAGAACAAGGCCTCCCCAGACGATCTTAAATTCCTAGATGGTTCATGGGGAGAGATACATTTGGACAGGTAAGCTGGGCTGGAACCATTTAGGGCTTTATAGGCTAAAGCCAGCACTTTGAATTGTGCCTGGTAGCAAATTGGCAGCCAGATGGAGTTGGCGCAAAAGAGTTGTGTGCTCCCTGAGTAATGCTCCAGTTAGCAACCTGGCTGCCACCCACTAGACCAGTGGAAGCTTCTGAACAGTCTTCAAAGGCAACTCCACATAGTGTTGCACTCTAGACCTGAAGGATCCCTCAGTAAACCAGCCGTGATTAAATGCTTTATTGAGAATAGTGGAGAGAATAGAAGAGATAGAGATATAGTCCATTGATGCTCCCAGCAAAGCAATAGTCCAAAGAGTAAAAGGCTCAATAAAGGCAAATAGTCTTGATGCCCCAACGGGCTAAATTCCAGGATAAGTTCTTGGCATCAAAGGCTTGGCAAATTCTTGAGTCCAATGACTTGAAGGAGTCAGGAAAAGGTAAATGCGCATCAACACAGAGTATCCTAACAATAAACAATCAAAACCACATTACTCACAGTACCCTTCTGATGGATAACGCAACACAAAGTCTAATGACAATCGTCTATAAAAGTCAAGTGTCTATTTCTATGATATCTGTGCCACGGTGGTTAGATCAATCTTTTGTAGAAATTATAATCCTGAGCCCGATGGCCAAACGTCACAATAATCCTGGATGCTTAGGTTAAGAATGAAAGTAAATGAATCCAGGGGTACGTGGGGTAGCGGTTCCGGTGATCAATACTGAATCACTCTGTGGTGTTGGAATCAATGGGTTGTCCACCTGGATTCATTTACTTTCATTCTTAACCTAAGCATCCAGGATTATTGTGACGTTTGGCCATCGGGCTCAGGATTATAATTTCTACAAAAGATTGTTCTAACCACCATGGCACAGATATCATAGAAATAGACACTTGACTTTTATAGACGATTGCCATTAGACTTTGTGTTGTGTTATCCATCAGAAGGGTACTGTGAGTAATGCGGTTTTGATTGTTTATTGTTAGGATACTCTGTGTTGATGCGCCTTTAGGAAAAACATATGATTTATGCATTGTTGAATGAATAGATGGTATACTTATTTGAAAGTAATATATATATATATATATATATATATATATATATATATATATATGACATTTACCTTTTCCTGACTCTTGAGTTATTAGTGTGAGAGAAGGCAGGAACTTTATTTTTGCTGTTATATACTACAATGACTTGAAGGCCCAACGACCCAGGCTAAAGTTCCGTGAGCTTGGTAAGGAAGCTTAACGTTGGCGAGAGATGCGGAGCCTCTCTAGGACCCAAGGCTTTGATCTTGAAGGTGCTGACTTCGACGCAGCCCGTTCCCATGGACAGGTTTGCCAGCTTGGCTTTCTTAAGTCTCCTGAAGAAGGTTGGTATGTCAGCTCATTAGTGTCCGCACCTGGAGACAAGGGAGGCAACCAGGCTCTGCTTTCTCCGCGCTTCTTATCGGCCTGGGAAGGAGAAAGGCTGCGTCTGCCCTTGTCCGCCGGCTGACACAGAGAACTCTGTAGAAGCTTGCTTTCAGGCCTAGGTCTTGGAATTAACATGGCATTTGTCTGGTTTGGCTTTGGAGTCAGGCCTGAGCATGACACATAGAGCATGTCACAGTAGTCTATACGGGATGTAACCAGAGCATGGACATTTATTGAACCTTGTCTTGTGTTGCCCAATGTGTGTAATAGGACAGGAATGAGAAAGCAAGTCTAGACTCAGAAAGATTCCTACCAAATAATTATTGTATGCCCACACTCAGTAGAGAAACTGTGTTTTCGCTGAGGTTGGCAGTTATATGCAGAGATAATATGCTGAGTTACACCATAACTCAGGGCTGAGAAAAACCGAAAGCATGGTTCAATAGAAATCCTGAAGCAAGGAATGGCTCATCACACGAACAAGCCCCAAATGTTACTCTTAGTTAGTCATTGCTTCATTTCTCTGGTTTTTGCAGGGGATGGAAGAAGAAATTCATCCTTCAGATACATTTTATGGCAGCTGGAAGACCTCTTTCATTTTGAAACTGTTTTTGGTATTGTTCATTCCTGTTTGAAAAGATTTGATAATATTTGCCACCTTCAAATGAATGTTAGTTTCAGCCAAGTAACTAAATAAGTAAAAAAGCAGTTCGACGCCACTTTAACTGCCATAGCTGTATCCTATGGAATCCTGGGATTTATAATTTGTTGTGGCACAAGAGCTCTGTGACACAGATATCTCACAATATTACAAATCACAAAATTCAGTTGCTTGACAGTTAATGTGGTGTCAAACTGCTATCATTCTGCAGTGTGGGTGGAAGTTTAGAGTTAAGACATTGTATTGCTATTCTGATAAATCGTTTGGCATTGGAGATAATTTAAGATAAATGTTCATGTTCTTCAAACCTAGCGATACAAGTTGTAAACAGATTATTTTTGGTTTCTTTCCTTTCCTCCTTCCTTTCTGCGATAGATTGAATAAATTATGATTTTTTTTTCTCCAGATGCTCTCTGAAGTTAATAAGGGTACTCTTTGTAAATCATAGTGATCAATGTGGATAAATTCAATTAATTTGCTCATCTTGATTTCAATCATTATTTTCCCTTATTAATTATTATAATTAAAAAATCATATTACTTTAATACTATTTTATTACAATAAAAATAAAGCTAAATTGAATAGAAATGTATGACACTGAGATGGCTGGATGACAATATAGCATGCATGCTTAAATTGAATATCTATCCTATCTAGACCATACCCATTGAAAACAATGCGATTCAAGTTAGTTGTAACTAGATAGTGTCACTCATATAAATTTATCTACTCTAGGTAGGACTGCCATTGGATTTAGCCCCAAAATAGAATGATCTGCCTTGGTCTGCTTATATTTAGGGATGAGAGACTGTAGGTATTTCTTTCTGTGTCGATATTTATTTTCTGTAGTTGTTTGACTCCGACCCATTGTTTATTTACAAAATTAATGAGCCTGATGAACAGTCATTTAGTTATTTAGTAAGTTTAGTATAATTAAGTAGGAGATAAAATGAATTGTAGCAGAGTATTATAAAGGAATCTTGGTAGGCTAATTATGTGTATTTAAAAAGTTTAATTAAGTGATTGTATTTGCATTAATTTGCATCTGAAGAAAAACATTGTTGATGAAAAATTAATGAATTGTCTGCATTTTTGAAATACAAACATCCCCTTCCTTTGAATAGGGCATCCTTAAATCAGTGGGCACAAATGATTTTGAAGTGTTTGTTGGATTTCCTGGCCATTCTCAGAGACAACAACTATAAATATTCCTAGGGGGTGTCTGTGAAAAGGATATAACACAAATACTTAATGTTTGTAAGAAGGCAGACCTTACCCAAGCCAGGGCTGTCCAACTTCTACCGGCCCAGGGGCCTGAATTCCAGTCACTGATGACCTGGGGGGCCGTAGGGTCTGCCCCCGGCTTTGCCCCCGCCCTGCCCCTCCCCCGGCTCCAATTTACTTACAATTCCTAGTTGCATTATTAATTATAAAATAAATATAATATTTTACTAACATTAAATGCAGGGGGGCATTCAAATACACAATTACATAATAATAACATAAAGATTAGCCTACCTTCCCAAACGCGCGGGATCCAGGAGCAGCCGGACCACGCTTATTTTTTTATTTTTATTTTTAATTAAAAAGCTTAGGGAAGGGGCTGGGGGCCGTATATGCCCCCCCCGGGCCGCCGGTTGGACAGCCCTGACCTAAGCCATGCTGGAAAGACATGCAGCATATAGGTAACCTTATGTTTTCTATTTCACTTCCAGGTACATTCAGAACTGAGCAGGTTTAATGTTCTTGGTCCAGACCATGGTGAATTCATTATCACAAAGTCAGCTTTTTGTACACTGGACATAAACTCTCAGCATTACTTCGCGAACAAAGATTATTTAGGAAGGACTCATCCCACGCTTTTTACAAGCGCGTTGATGACTACAAAGGCCAATCTTGAGATAGGCAAGTCTGGTTCCAGAAAGCACAGCAGAAAGTCTCCTTGGGTGATGTTGTTTTCAAGTTGCGGGTTTTTTTGCGTTGTCGTTTCTCTTCGAGACCCGTTCGGCATGTCTTCTTGAAAGAGGCCACAGCATTGTGGATAGTGCATCTTCATGCCTCCTGATGTGAGGCCAGGGTGGACCATTTTTGGTGATCAATCTGGCCGAGCCTGAGATGTTGTTATATCTCTTTTTGGGGGCACCTCTCTTGCGCTGACCCGTGGCGAGTTCACCATAGAGTAGTATCTTTGGAAGGTGGTGGTCCTCCATCCTAGAGATGTGCCCTGCCCAGCGCAGTTGTGTTTTCAATAGCATGGCTTCAATGCTGGTGATCCCTGCTTGCTCAAGGACAGCAACATTCGTCACATAGTTGGTCCAGTGTATATTTAGGATTGTGCGAAGAAAGCGCTGATGAAAGCATTCGAGGAGTTGTAGGTGCTGGCGATAGGTGACACATGTTTCAGACCCATATAGGAGAATAGACAGTATGACACACTGATTTTGGTGCTTTGTCTCAGGTGTTATTCCAGACTCTTTTGTGAAGCCTACCAAATGCGCCATATGCCTTTGCTAATCTGTGATCTATCTCTTTATCAATCTTGGCGTCTGATGCTTCCCAGGTAGGTGAACTGCTGAACGGACTTAAGCACAGATTTGCCTATGCTGACGTGGGGATGATGGTGTTCTTCCTGTGGTAAGGGCTGGTAGAGCTGACTATAACTACACCAAAGCAAGTCCCATTGAGTTCAAGGACTTATTTTCAGAATTGCAGGCAGAATTACAATTTTTAGGTCATAAGATTCTTTATTTTTTCCCCAAGGATTTGCTGCTACATCATATCTATTACTTTTGCTGCAACATCTCACTGCCTTGTGATGGAAGTGGTAATGAAACATGACATATTGTAACTCTTTGTTTCCCTGGATAGAGCAAAAGAAGGATGGGCACCGGGAGCTAGGCATGTCAACTGCTTTTGCAGTGTATCAAATCATATTAGAATGCAGTCCGTCACTTTGCCTCAACATCACCTTTTACAAATCTTCTGCGCACCTAAGCATCATGTGTTTGAGAGTAAATCATATAGTGTTGACTCAGCCAGTCTTATTGGGGTCACTTATCATCTATCAGCATTGACAGATCCTACCTATATCTGCTCACACCACAAAATATCACATTGCTCCTGGAATAGCTTTATAAATATTTGTGTTTACAATAAGCCAGACTTTTAAAAATTCAATAGATGGCCATATTAAAATAACAAGACATTGAATGATCTTGTAAGACATTGTGTTTCCAATAGGAAAAGCAGAGGAAGATGGACACCTGTAGAAACTCATTTATTTATTTATTTATTCGCACTTGATTAGCCACCTTTCCCCGGAGGTTCAGGGCGGCTCACAGCATATTCATAAACAGTCAAAATATAACAATATTAAAAGCACGGTTAAAAACATATCTAAAAATACAATAAAACACAGAGCCGTAAGCTGAACAAGGTAATGCACAATAAAACAAATGGACAAATGAGGCGATATATAATGGCTCCTGCAGCTCATCCTATTCCGAACACTTGTTGAAAAAGCTGGGTCTTTAATGCTTTCTGGAAGAAAAGGATGTTCTGCATGGCACGGACGTCAGCAGGCAACAAGTTCCAAAGTGTTGGAGCTACTATTGAGAAGGTCCACCGACGGGTTGCCGTCAAGCAATATATTTTGGGCGAGGGAATGACCAAAAGGTTCTGTTCCTCGGAAAAATGCCACTCTGCTGACGGTGGAGACATGCACCTCCATTAACAGCAGAGGGTCCAGGGTTACCCCAAGGCTCTTGACAGAAGACGACGGATGTAGTGTCACGCTGTCCAGGGTCTCAAGTTGGACATCCCTACCGCCCAGGCACCTGAGCCACAGGATCTCCGTCTTAGCCGGATTTACCTTCAACCTACTGGCTTGCAGCAATCCAGTAACGGCCTCAAGGCAACGATGGAAATTATCAGGTACAGATTTGGCCCGGCCATCCATTCTCAGAATGAGCTGGGTGTCAACTGTTTAGCAACTGTTGTTAATCTTTCTCAAAAATAGTATATGAGATGTAGTGAGCATGTGTTCAGACTTCATGGTGGTATAGGTGAGACTAGGAAATGAGGGCATTGCATCCAAATAAGAATTCTGTCCTCTGCATTTTCCCTCAGTCCCTTAATTTCTAGCAATTCAATGAGATATCTTGATTTCATATCCTTGGGGTGCTACACCTGGTTTCTTTGCAACTTGTTGGATAGTGTGAAGGTTTGTTCTTGGAGGATGGATCACCTCTTCTGAGTAAAATGATTGCAGCCCTGAACTTCTTCCAATTTCTGGCAATACAGCCTCAAATATATAGAAATTGTTTTAAAAACTCTTTTTGAACCAATGACTGGCTATAACTGAAATCCTGAGGAATGTTTCTCAATCATGTTATGATGTGTTTCCATATAGCAAAACTAAAGTTCACAAAGCCCCATAGGCAACTATGTTTTGTGAATACACAATGTTCACTCAGATATGCCTTTAGCCTCATTTAGCAGGCTCTACTTTTTTATACACTGTACTGAAGTGTGTATCAAGCAATCACTAAGTACTTCTACTGTCTGCTTTCTGCCTATTGCGCCCATTCTTTGAAATGAATTTTCTATATTTCTTCTGAAACCTTCATCCCTAGTATAGCTGTGTGAAATTTTTGAAGGTCTTGCCATGGCTTTTTTTTCCAAAAACGAAAAAGAAAAAAAGGTCTTTAGATATTATTTAGTGGTATGCTGAAACACGATTAGGTTTTCTTCATGAGAATGGCATGATTGTATATGTTGCTGCATTCAAAGAGGATGTACAATTATAAAGGAAAATAATCTAAAACACATTTAAATTTGACTTTTCCTGCCATTTTAATTTTTGCCCCTCTATGCAAAGAACAGACAAAAGTATCAAAAGGAGAATTAAAATAGCTGACATGTTGAATTATTCAGATAGCTCAGAAATTTATCAGTTTGGTAATTTCTACCCTAAACTCTCTTGTACTCATTTGCTTAATTGATTTATTTTAGAACACACAGAATCAGTTGATATTAGCCCTTCTGGATATTTGGAACATAACAGGGAGGCATAAGGCTGTAAAAAAAAAGACAAATGTGTTTTGAAGGCCAGGTGTGGTTCTACCGTTGTCACAACGCGGGCCCTGTCTTCATCCCGTAACCACACACACACAGACGTTGTCAATTAACTATTTATTAAGCAGCAAATAAAGGCAGGTGAAGAAGATAGAATGTCCAAAAAGTAGAGATCAAATAGTCCAAGGTAAAAGCAAACAATGTTCAAAAGTGTTCAAAAATAAGGAACCAAAACAAGGTCCATAAAAACAAAGCGAATCAAGCAAGGCAATAGAATCCGTGGTTAGCAAGGTAATCCAAGGTTCATGGAATCAACAAGGTTCAAGGCAGCACTTGGCAATGCAAGCCAGGCTAAGGCTTCCAGGGAGACAGCAACTGCTACGTCCTTTCAGTTCAGACGTGGCCAGCAATCTGAAGAAGTTTCCCACGAAATACATATTTAATTCCCTCCTTTGTGAGACCAGCGCTTTTCCAAGCCTCGTTTCCAATCTTTCCGGTTAGCCTCGATACTCCCCCGTCGGTCGAATCTCCGCTCAGGAATGGCCCCATCTGCCTCGTTTTCTTCCTGGGAAACTGATTCGACCTCGGCTTCCATAGCCTCCTCACCATCTGGTGTAAACACCCTTTCCTGAGACCCGAATCCTCCCGGTCTCTCATATTCCGTATCTGATCTGGAATCATAAACATCCTCGTCATCAGAATAGGCCTCGGGCCAGGTATCATCCCAGAGCAAACTGTCTGTTGGTGATGAGGGCCCTTCATCCTCGCCATCCTCGTCATCGGGGTCTAAAGCCAAAGGAACCCCTGGGGCCGCAGCCGCCCCCTGGTGGGGGTGGGGGCAGATTAGCCTCCTGCCCCCCCCCCCGGTCCACTGAGGGCTGAGTTGCTACAACTGTGTAGAGCTAGCCAGAGTTTGTTTCTACACAGCCAAGAAATCTGGTTCACTTTGGAGTGCCTACACAGCCCTCCCAGGAACCACTTGCAAACAGGAACAGTAGCCTCAAAGATCCACTGATTGTGGATTGATCCAATCCAAGGGTTCCCTCCTTCCACCTTCTCTGGTTAAAAAACACCTTCTCAGTTCTTGACTGCAGCAGGGCAAACCAAAAGATGAAAATCAAGTGTTCCTACAAGAATGCTGTGGTTTTCTTTCTTGGGGGAGGTGTTTGTTTCTCTTCATGCCGAGCTATGTATCTGAGTTCTTTTCCCCTGGCCTCTGCACCATAAGCCCTGACCACAAAAGTGCTTCACATTTGGCATTCAGCTTTCTCCTGTGCAGTGTTTATACACAGATGAGCTTCAGTGGATTTTATGGCTTGATTTGGAATTTTCAGGGGTTTTTTTTAACACGCTGTTGTAACTTGCATTAGGGATGTACCTTTTGTAAACACCCTGACTTTGAGTCGACTTGAATCCAGATGTTAGTGGCTGTCTAGAGCAGTGATTTTCAACCAGTGTGCCGTGGCACACTAGTGTGCCGTGAGAGATCATCAGGTATGTCATGGGAAATCATTTTCGAACTTCATTCATATATAAACTATAAGGCGCATCTGTCCCTTTAAGAAATGGAACCATAGCACTCTCACGTCACCTAAGAAGTGACACGAGAGTGCTATGGTCGCGCCATCTTGGATTCGCTCAGACGCAGCTAAGTAAACAAAGTTAGAGTTAGTGCTGCAGCTGTGCATCAAGTGACAGTGGCAATTTGGGATCACACAAGACAAGCGAGTGACAGTGATGGAGAAGTTTTTGAGAAGGGAAAATGCAAATGCCAAACAGGGCCCTGGACAAAATTATGACAAAATTATGTGTCTTTTTACCATTCCTGCCAGGATATCTATTTTGTGTTCATCGAAACAGGCCCAGGTTTCACACTAAGTGAGTGTATAAATACATTTAAAAACATATTAACTATAAGTATTACTGTGTTAGAGTGTCATTTTGTGTCATTTTGGTTGGTGGTGTGCCCCAGGATTTTGTAAATGTAAAAAATGTGCCGCGGCTCAAAAAAGGTTGAAAATCACTGGTCTAGAGGAGCCCTTAGTGTTCCTGATATTTTCAATCAGTGTTAAGTATGCAAAACAAATGACTGCTCTTCTTTTCTGTTCAAGTAAAGTGTAACCATGTTCAGCAATCCCATCCTTATTGCTGTCTTTGTTTGTTTATGACAAGACCGCAAGAATCCGTGTGATGACAGAAATTGTGTTAGAGGAATAATGTGTGAAGTTAAAACAGAGAAAACCGCAATTGTACATATAAGACCTTAGTGAGTATCATTTATGATTGCACCTCTGACCAAGAAACAAATTCCTTGGAGGGGGGAGTATTGATCTACATGGTCCTTCAGCCTAACAGCCAATTGCATTCTGTGCTCTTACAGTTGTTAGAAGCCAGCTGCTTCTGTTCTCTTTTACCTGTCAGTCCTAACAAGCAATTCACATCTCTTCCCTGTCTCAAATATCAGACTAAAAACAATGGGAAAGTTCATATATATATTTTTTAAAAAATCAGGAAGACAGGTTGTTTGCACAGTACTATAAAGCAAGCACTGCACATGTTCATAGAAGAGTTTTCTTCTCCAAGACATTGGAATAGATAGCTTTATGGAGACTCATGATTGGAACCAGAGTCTGAAGTCTCATCTTTCCTATGTGTGAGGTTTTTTCATGGCAGATTTAGGAAATAACCAGTAATGTAATTCATCGTACAAACAATTATATCGGTTTTTTCCCAATGTGAGAAAGATTTGAAAAGAAGTGGATTTTCAAAAAATAGTTGCATTTTGGGTCTTATTCCATACAAAATGCATATATTGGGGGTAGCACAAAATGCAGTAAAATAATTTCAGAGCCAGTGAGCACCACAGAGAATGCCCTCTCTCTTGTCCCCACCAACCGTGCTTGAGATGGTGGTGGGGCTGAGAGAAGGGCCTCCGCTATCAATCTGAGAGCCCGCGCCGGTTTGTAGAAGGAGATGCAGTATCAAAGATAGGTTGGACCTGAATCATATAGAGCTTTATAGGTAATAACCTGCACCTTGAATTGAGCCCAGGAACTTGTTGGGAGCCAGTGGAGATGCTTCAGCAAAGGGGTTATATGTTCCCTGTAGCTAACTCCAGTTAGCAATCTGGCAGGCGATTTTTACACTTCAAGATCTTGTAGTGGTCCTTCATAGCTACCCTTCCAAGTTCTTCTGATTTATTGACTGTAGTCTCTATTCTGGTCAATGACTGAGGAAAGGGATGGAAAATCATGAATTATCTCAATGTGTTCATATTGTACATAAATATTATATAAGTAATATATGGTAATTATTTTGTTTTTAAACTGTAAACATGAATTTGCACTTTCTTCATCAATTACTCCAAGGCTTTGCTATTTTCTACTATAGTATAGTGTGATCAGCATATTTTAAATTTTTAATATTTCTTCCTCCAATTTTTGTTATTCCTTCTTCTGAATCTCTTCCTTCTTTAAATATTAGGCCTGGTTAGGTTCGTTGGAATGCTTCTAAAATCGGAACAAATTTGAATTAAATTCACTTTTGAAGCGGTTTTGAAGCGATGTAAGCAACCCGGAAGTGAATTTGCCATTTCGAAGCCACTGCCGCCATTTTTAGAAAGGAATCAGTGGGTTTCCTTTTCCTGGCCTTCCCTTCTATGCGGATTTCTTCCTTCCGCCTGAGAACTGGGGCGAAAGCCACTTTAAATGGCAAGCAGATGGCATAGCACTAGCCCACCTCCTCCTTCGGGCCCGTATTACCTAATACCATTGGGCTCGAGGGCTTCCTCATGCTGTTGGTGCACACACACGCGATCCTGCATCCGACACTGAGTGCCATGGGACTGGCACCGGTCTTGATCTCCCTTGGGGAGTAGATCAGGGTCCTCGTCCTCTTCAACCTCCTTATTCTCCTCCTCTTCTGCTGCACTATCCTGGAGGAAGGGTCGAGGGGCGCGCATGTTCGTTAATGCGGATTTCTCCCCAGTTTTCAGGCGGATGGAAGAAATCCTCGCCAACTGGGTTAAACACCCAGCTTGGTGCGGATTTCTTCCCTCCACTTGAGAACTGGGGCGAAAGCCACGTTTAAGGCGGTTGTCGCCCAGTTCTCAGACGGAGGGAAGAAATCCACGTCCAACTGGTGTTTAACCCAGTTTGGAGGCGGATTTCTTCCCTCCACCTGAGAACTGGGGGGAAAGCTGTGTTAACGAACATGTGTGCCTCGCGCTGCAGTTCTCAGACAGAGGGAAGAAATCCACATCCAAACTGGTTTAAAAATGTGTGTCCACCATTAACAACGCCATTCCAAAATTTCAGAATTTTTCCAAATAAATTTTGAATTTTTTTTTGAAAAATTTCGGAAGGCATTCATATTTGAAGCACCGGCACCCCCTACATCCGGAACGAGTTTTGAACAATTTTTTTAAATCAACTAGGCCTATTAAATATATGTTCTGCATACACATTAAACAGATATGGTAATAAAATGCAATCTTGCCTGACCCCTTTGCCAATTGGAAACCATCCCATTTTAGTTCCTTCTGTCTTAATGGTAGCCTTTTGCTCTGAGTGCAGTTTATGCATCTGGACAATCAAATGTTGTGGGTAAAAGCAGTCCATTGTTTTCATGATCACACAGTCAAAGGCTTTGATATAAGATATATATCACCGATTAATTTTCTTTTGAAATTCTTTGGTGCAGGCCATTATGGCACAAAAACCATAAAAACATTAAATAATCAATTCAAGCATTTATTTATAACAATCAGAAAGAAACCAATTCAAACGTAGTAAAAGATGCAGCACAACCATAAAATATCCTTCTAAAAGCTGACAAGCTGTGCCTGCTGATGAAAAGAGAACATGGAGGAGCCAGATGAGCTTCTCCATAGCCTACGTACAGCCACCAAGAAGTATGTCCCCAGATTAGCCTGCAAGGGAGACAAATCAGACAAATTGGATAAAAGAACAACCACAGTTTCCTGCTATGGCATTTACCCGTCTTCTGCCTCTCTTCCTTTTTCTAATTGACAAGTCCTTGGGGCTTGATCCTTCATGGCTTTCATTCATCCGCTCAGAGTTGTACAGGCTTAGAGATACTGTTGCTCTGAGCCTTTCTGAGTCAAGAAATGGTATGATAAATGTGATCAAATATAAGACATCTGAATGTTGAAAAAGACTTTTTTATCTGGACAGGAGTGGTGTGCCTTGTTTTTGCATAAGATCAGCAATTCTAATTGTAGTGTTTGACATTCAGGGCTAATCCACCTGCTCTAAAGCTTATTAAAAATGGCAAGGAATACATTGATAGCAATAGGGGAGGTCAGAAATTGCCAAGAGTAATGCTTGTTAAAATTGGAGATAAAACTATGAATAGAGTAGAAATGTGAGTTTTTGCATAAAATCCACAGGTACAAGAATCTGTAATATGACAGAGAACAATGAATAGTGCCGACAGTTGCAGATAGTCCTAGTGGCACAGCTTCACAAGCAGAAAAGGGGTCTCATTTTTTACAAAATCATTCTTATGTCTTGTCGTGCTGTTCAGATTTTCTTCCCTACGGAATCAGAAATAGAATTAGCAGCAGAGAATAATAAATGCTATCCATGAAGCAAGACTGAAGCAGTTTAAAGATTTTGCTCCCTGCTTAGCTACTGAGAAACTGTGGTCAAAATCTGCAGATGCCTTACTTTTTATCTTTCAAGCACAAGGGAAACAAAGCTGCCCACTTTTTCAAAACCTCTTCAGTAATATACAGTAGATAAATGGGCTAGTAGCAGGAATTGAAATACAACTTAAAATACGTCAGTACTAGATTGGAAGGAATAACAATAGAGCAGTATGACTGTGTTCATACTCTAATAATTAGTTTCTCAGAGTCAAATTGTATGTTACATTTCTGCCATTTATTCAACCAAACACCACATAGACCGAATGGTCATCTAGTTGGTGGCTTTGGTTGCCTTTCTCAGAAAATCTGGTCTGAAATTGTTCTCTGGTTAGCTGTGGGCAATTTCTCTTCCTCTAGATGACGTCACTGGAAATAAATATTGCCATATATTCATCATAGATTATCACTCGTGTCCAAGTAGTGGTGGTGTTCTTTTGCAGTAAAGACATCAATTTTCAGATGGAAAATCATCCCAACAAGGGTCAGCTTGACACAGGGGCGGTCTAAGGTAATTTTAAATGGTAAGCAAACATTACCCCCCCCCCCCCCCCAAACTGCAAATTTATTTAGAATTTTGCACTGACCTGAATGCTGGCCTTTTTGTGCTCCTGGCAGATCTCTCCAGCTCAAGTTTTGTAATGGCTGCTGCCAAGTGCCTGTGCCAATGCCTCCTCCTCGAGTTCTCTGGCCTCGTGCTGATAGCGTGAGCCTCCTCTGATGCTCTTATCTCCTCCTCGCGCCGGAACAAATGCGCATGCGAGGACTACGAGCACACACTAGGGTGGAGACTGAGTCAGAGATCCGCCTCCTGAAGCAATACCCCTTTGTCTCCACTCCCTTCTCCCTTTGTCTCCGCCCCCTGCCTGCCCAATTGGGTCACCGTATTCGGCACACAAGGCGGAGACAAAGGGAGAGGCCTTAACGCTCAACTTCAGCTCTGGAGCAACTGTGTCTGCACGAAAACCTCCGCACATGCCCAGAAGCTCCTGTGTGCAGAAGCAGAAGCTTGTAAACACAGCACTCCCTATTTGGCACGCAGGGAGGTTTGCTACGGCACAGCGTCGAAGTGCACAAGGCTCAAAAGCAAGCAACTGCTGCCTAAGGAACATCGGCCGGACGCTGTCTGGCGGGCGGGGGAATGCGCCCTTTACCCAGATGGCGCCCCACGCAGCGGCACCTTTGCCTACCGGTAGGACTGCCCCTGGCTTGACACACCATCCTCTTTACATGTGTCTCCCTTTCACCCTCCATTTGTGCCCCTTCAAATTCCACAGCACTGTTTTATTACCAAATTTGTGCAACACAATCTTGTCATCACGAGCATACTCTTCTGCTAGAAAAACCAGTTTAAGACATCATGAAAGTACCCTTGATCAAAACATTGGAACCTCTTAGACTATGTAATTCTATGTGCCAGAGACCACCACAATGTGCTTCTCACAAGAGCCATGACAGTTGATGACTGCTGGAAAGACCACAGGTTAATTCAATCCACGTGGCCATCAAGATCCACCTATAAATACAGACTCCAAGGAAGAAAGATGAGACATAAAATTAACACCCAAGCCCTTCAAGAGCCCTCTAAATGAGCCTTTCTCCAAACAATACTAAAGGATCATCTACCTGGAGAACACCCTGAAAATGTTGAGGAACACTGGAATAATGTTACACCTCAGACCTCGGACAGCCTCCCCTAGATCACACTTACACAGGCAGAGGCAATAAATGTTCTTTTATTTAGAATAAAGGTTATAGGATAGTCCAAAGAAGTAAGAATAGCAAATCCAAAATAGTCCCAAAAAGTTCTGTAACTATAAATCCAAACGGCTTAAATCCCAAGAAGGCAAAGTTCTCAAGCAAAGTGAAGCAAACCGCTCCGGAGTCAAACGTGGTACTTGAAGCAAACCGCAATGGTGATCAACATGAACTTGAGTCCAAACCCCACCAGTGGTCAACTTGAGCTTGGAGACTGGAATGTGAGACTTGATCAAGCTAAATGTAGCTTCGGGTCTAGATATAGGAATCTAACTCTTGTGCGCCCAACGCACCCCCTTTCTCCAATCTCTCCTGGAAGCTGAGATACTGTCCCTCCTGTTGAATTCCTGCTCATTAGCGGGGCCAGCTGCATCGCTATCAGAGTGAGAAACGGAAGACTCCCTTTCTCCCATCTCAGCATCTGGAAAGGGAGTAGCCACTTTTTCCTGAGAACCAAGGCCGCTCAGCCTTTCATAATCATCAGAATCCATTTCCATGGAATCTTCACTAAATTCATCTGTAGTCCCATATCCCTTCAGCCATGTGTTGTCCCATTGCAGGCTCTCATCTGTAGAGTCATATGCATCAGGCCAACCATCATCCTCGACCTCCCCCGGGTCAACTGGTGCCTGGCCCGATACCCCCAGGGTCTGCCCCAGTCCACCAGGCTGGAACCCTACAAATAAGCTGAAGACCTCTACCATTATAGCCTGTAAAGAAATCATAGATACCATTTTTTTTTTAAAAAATGAAGACTGGTTTGATGAAAATAATTACAAGAATCGTTAATCAATAAGAATTAAAACCCTTCCAAATATGGCAAAAGACACCAGTTGTGCCACCAAGAAAACGATCTATGCTAGTGCAAAAGCTGTGGTTCAGAGAAGGATCAGATAACTCAAAAACATCTGGTGGATAAAAAGGCTCAAGAAACCCATGATGTGTGGGGATTCTTTAAAGTCACAAAGGTCACCTATGGCATACACTCTAATGTTCATCAGATGGAACCAAGCTTCTAAAGGATAAAATAAAATGAATTTCACTGTGTTGGAAAGAGCACTACCATAACCTCCTTAACCGCAGCTCTAATGTGGCCAAAGAGGTTCTCTCACAAATCCTGCAGCAACAAACCATGGATAAGCTTGCAGCACTGTTTGGAAGAAGTCAGCAAAGCCATTATCCAGTTGAAAAATAACAAAGCCAGCAGACTTGATGGGATCCCTGTTGAACTCTTTAAAGAGGGAGGACTTGAGTTGGCACAACATCACCAGCTCATTGAAAAAGTGTGGGCAACTAAGAAAATCCCAGCAGGTTTCAAGGGAGAATGAACAGACTGTGGAAATGCGGTATCTCCCTTTTAACTTCTGCTAGGAAAATCCTCACAAGAATCCTCACAAACCATATTCTACCTATCTCAGAAGACATCCTTCCAGAATCCCAGAATGGCTTCCAGAGGAATTGTGGATAGAATCTTTACTGCACAACAGTTCCAAGAAAAATACAAGGAACAAAATCAACCACTATACATGGCATTCATTGACCTTGCAATTGAATGTTCGCTGGACCATCCTCCTAAACATCAGATTATGGTGTATAACACTGAAAGTCAGGGTTTGGGGACACATAAGTAAATTCCACAAGCTCCTTTTCTTGCCCTGCTGCTGTGAATAACAATCACAATCATATTGCAAGTAATGTGCTTCCCTTCCATGATATCCAGAATTTGCTCCCTGAAGTTGCAGTCTCACTTTACACCAGTGGTTCCTAACCTTTTTTGGCCTACCGCCCCCTTTCCCGGAAAAAAAAATTACTCACCACCCCCCTAGAATTTTTTTTTAAAAAATGTAATAGCAATTAAACAAAAAGATATATGTATTAATGCATTGGTTCTCAAACTTTCTAATGCTGTGAGCCTTAAATAAGGTTCCTCATGTTGTGGTGACCCCATCCATATTTTCGTTGCTACTGCATAAATAATTTTGCTACTTCTACGAATTCTAATGCAAATATCTAATATGCAGGATGTATTTTAATTGTTACAAATTGAACATAATTAAAGCATAGTGATTAATCACAAAAACAATATGTTTGGGTGAGTATGGACAACGAATGATTAGATTTGCAGTACCTTCGACCAATTCCAATTCTGACTTCCACAGCCGAGACCCCATGAATGACAGACCTGGACCAAACTTGGCACACAGAACCCCCATGACCAACTGGAGGGGTTTGGGAGGAATCCACAGTGATTTAGGGGAGATGTAGGTCACCTGCATTTGGAGAGCACTCTGAACCCAAACAACCCTGGATCCAGACCAAATTTGGCACAAATACTCAATATACCCAGAACACTGGTAGAGTTGTGGGGAAATGATTTTGTCATTTGGGAGTTGTAGTTGCTGGGATTTATCGTTCACCTATAATCAAAGAGCATTTTCAACTCCCAACAGCAATGGAATTGAACTAAACTTGAGCAATAGAGAATACTGGACCTTGAAAATTGGGAGCTGCTTGTATTTTCCTTTGTGCCGTGGCCATCTCCCAGGAGGCGCCTGCAAACACCGCAGCGACTCGGGACATTTGCAGATGCAGAGGATTTCCTTCTCCGCTGGACCAACTAACAGGCACACATTCACAAGTGCGCAAACTGTCTCAGCCTGCCAGTTGGAATCCCTGTGCAGCCGTTTCCTGGAATCTGCAGCGTGCGCCGCCTTCCTCTCCTAAACTCTGCCCACGGCGCAGTCCCGTATCACCCCTTCCTTCTAAGGGACCCATCGGATTGGAAGGGGCAATACAGGACTGTGCTGTGGGCAGAGTTGAGGAGAGGAAGGGGGCGCACACTGCAGTTTCCAGGCAGCGCCTGCACGGGGTTTCCAACTGGCAGGAGCACACGCATGCGCTTGCGAGTTAGAATCCCGCCACCACCCCCTTACAGGGCTTCAGTGCCCCCTAAATTCTCCTGAGCCTCCCACTGACCCTTTGGATCGCCTCACCGCCCACTAGGGGGCGGTACCGCCCACTTTGGGAATCACAGCTTTACACCTATTATATATACTCATATATGTCAGCCTCGTGTATAAGCTAAAGGCAAGTTTTGGGCCCAGTATTCTGGATTTTGATATTATCCATGGCTAAGTCAAGGATCATTCCACAGAGGGGGGAAAAGAGCCAGTGCCGCTGTTGTCATTTATCTATCCAGGCTTTCGAGAAGGTCTTTTCTATTCTCGTATTCTACTTAGAAAAGGAAATAGTAGTACCAACCTGTGTATAAGTTTGCTTAGATTTTTTTAGTCACCTTTGAGTACAATTTCTAGACTTATACATGAGTAGTAATCCAACTCTCCCAGCACTGCGTTCTTGATCTCTAAATTGAGGAAATTCTTAACAAATTCCACTTCAAATTTTATTTGATTGTCTGGTAAATCAAATTGGTATATAATCTCAGGGACTGACTTAGAAGATGGGATGAGATATACTGTTTACAAGGCAGGTAGGAACCTTTCTACCCTTAGCTCTATAATATGAATTGTTATTATGATGCACATCTTCATTATCACAATCAAAGTCACCATCATAATCTAATAAATTCAGTATTCTTGAACCAGGAGAAAGATATAATAGGAAATGAGGATTTGTTTATTTAATCTTCTTATTCCAGCAATGACTATGTTAGGTTATGGAAATGTTTTTTCATTATTAATTCAGCAGTGCGCTTATAAATTGGATATATTTCACTGAGGATATCCTACTGAAGTTATTAGAACACACCAACTAAGTCTAGGCATCACTTTTCTGTTACAGCAATCATTGAAATTGCTTTTTTGGACTGGATTTTAAGGATTGTTTAAACATCCTTTTTTACTAATTTTGTTGTTGCCACAACCTTCCTAGCAGCTGGTTGTTGTTGTTTTTTATTTTTTTAAAGCACTGTATTAACAAGAATTTCAGCATGAAAAAACATTAATAAATTAAGGTTGACAATGCTTTGTCACCAGCTAGTATTAATGAACACCACTGAGGATTGCTTCTCTCTCAGTTTGTTGTCTTTGTCTAATTTATGTCCAATAACTCAGAGATTAGATATATATTTGTTGTAGCTGCACATTTGGACAAGCAAATAGGATTTCATAAATTGATGGAAGTTAGAAGTAGAAAATATGCATGGTCTCCTTCCTTGGAATTAATATCCGAAGCAGTATGTCATTTGTAAATAGCAAAAAGTTTACTTCCCAGTATTTTAAGCTGATTGGTCTCATTGGATACAAAATGCTTCCAGGTGACTGAATTGTAATATCATCTGCTGATATGATGCATTCTGACATGGCATAATCTACTTTAGGACAGCTCTGATGCCTCACTAAGCAAACTTTAAAACTCAAAAAATCATATTTATTAAAGTAATATAAAACACATTGAAGTCATACTACGTATCATTCTAGGCCTCTCTTTTTTAACAAAAAGGGAAGAAAACATTTATTAGAATGTTCAGCTAAAAACTGCGTGCACTGTTTTGATCCAAGAGTCCTTGGTGTATCATTAGTGCATCATGAAGAACATACAATAAATACAATAACTATCCAGTGAGGTCTTTTTGCTGAGTAGGGAAGTGGATGATTTAGGCTTTCCTTCATCCCATCATCCTTGATATACAGCCTAGAGCAGGGGTGCTCACACTTTTTCAGCATGGGAGCTACTGATGAAAAACCAAGCCCCCAGAAATGTAAAACGTATAACTATTTTCTTATATATTTATTTATATTTATTATTCATTTTTATGTACCGCTCCTTCCAGCAGGCTCGGAACAGTTTAGATAAAATGAAGTTATAAAACATCAACATTTCAATTTAATAACAACACTATAAAACAGAGCATAAAAATACATCCAACCACCCCATTTGTCCCACACTGCCATATTACCACACATATTATCAGCCAGAAAGTAAGAAGAGAGGCTTTTGAACTGCAAGGCCATTTAATACTCAGCAAGGTAAACAAAGGGGCATGCAAAAATACATCCAACCACCCCATTTCTCCCACATTTCCATATTCCCCAACATATATTTCTCAAGGAACAAAGCAAGCAGAGAGGCTTTGGAGCTAAAAGGCCATTTTTAAACATTAAAAATAAACAAAGAGACATGCCACAGAACAATCAAGCACCCACCCCAAAGTAAAAAGACCGACCTTTGAGATGCGGTAAGGAAATGACCCCAAACTGTCCTTCTTCTCCTCCTCCGTCGTTGCTCCTATTTCCACGCCGCCAGCATGCGTGCCGCCTCCAAGAGCTCACGAGAAGTCCGAGAGGCAGAATGGGCGCTTCTGCGCATGCGCGCGGGGCCAGCCATGCATCACGTCATCCAGGCCCGCCCCCTTTGGTCTCCTACGACTCTGAGTGGCTGGAGAAGGACGGAGGGAGGAGGAGAAATCCAAAAGAGGGGGCCCATTCTGCCTCTTGGATTCTGGAGCTTTTGGAGGTGGCGCGTGAGCAGGGAGCGGGGAGGAGCAACAACGGAGGACTTCTTTGCAGTGTGCAGGGGCGCGTGAAGAGGACCAACAGCAAAAAACCTGATCAGGGGCCTGAAGATCACCAGGATGAGGCCTGAAGATCACCCTGGTGATCGAGATCACCATTCTGAGCACCCCTGGCCTAGAGCATTAGGAGATCCTCCAGAGGATTAGGTGGTGTAGAGGGCTACAGTCAGAGGATAAACTAGAATGGGTATAAGATATTGTCTCGTCTGACATCCAAAGATAGTTTCCCACTTCATTAAAACCCAACGAGATCCTGGCCAAAGCATTAAAATAGTTACTATGTAAAATCAGCATCTCCCAAAGATAGAACCATTCTGTCACAAATTCTAAATAAATCAATAATATTCATTAAAGCGATATGGCAGAATTTCTCCCCCGCACTGGATCTCTGCCTGAACTAAGGCCCTTTCACTTAGCTCTACAATTCCAATTTAACTACTTTGGCAACATCCCATGGACTCCTTGAATTTTTAATTTGGACAGAGCATTGTGACAGAATTTTAAATGCCCCTCCTTAAACGTCAAATCTAAAGATTCCATATAGCACTATAATAATGGATCCCACAATCACTGTTTTTCTCCAAATCGTGGGTCACACACATCCTTATCAGCACTTTAGGCATATAATAATAATAATACTTTATTTCTAACCCGCATCCATCTCCCCAAATGGGACTTGGAGCGGCTTACATGGGGCCGTGACCGAACAACAAATACAAAAAATATCACAAACATCAGAAAACAATAAACACAATAAAAGCAATAAACACAATAAAAATTAAATCTATTTAAACACAACAACATAAGTGAATGTAAACAGAAACGAGAGGGCGAGCCACATGTACATATAAAATGTTTAAAAACCCGAAGGAGATAACAGGAGTAGTGTCAACACATAAAGGGTCACATAGAGGAGAAGGGGTCTCGTCAAGAAAACAGGGCCTTTGGGAGTCTAATCTCCAAAGGCCCGGTGGAAAAACCAGGTTTTCAGTTGTTTTTTAAAGGATTCCAGTGAGGGGGCATTCCTAATCTCGCCCGAGAGGGAATTCCAAAGATGGGGGGGGGGGGGCACAGAGGAGAATTTCCCTACATTTCCCTGATCTCCGGTGATCCAGGGACTACCAGTTTGAGTAGAACAGCTTTTGTACAGCTATCCATTTGACATATGATGTGGAGGAGCTCTGTGGTTATTCCTTTTGGCTCGGCTATGTTACAATGTAATGCATACAGTTTGTCCTTTTGCATTGTATTCCAGTGGAATAAACATCAACTCAAGTCAGCACTGTTGGCTCTTAGATACTTATACTGTTGTGAAAAAGCTTATCTTCCAAGGTTGCAAGGGTTGCATCTATTATTCAATATTCAGAAGATCTTCCTGTGCATGAATGTGTATTGTGTATATCAGGGCTGTCCAACTGCCGGCCCTGCAAGTGTTTTGGACTTCAAATCCCAGAAATCCTAACAGCTGGTAAACTGGCTAGGATTTCTGGGAGTTGAAGTCCAAAACACCTGCAGGGCTGGCAGTTGGACAGCCCTGGTGTATATGTCAACTTCAATAAAATATTTTTAGATATATGGTCAGCCTATATCCACAGTATAGCACCTGTTTTTCATCTCTGTTTTTCCCGTTCCATTTGTCTTTTTCCCCCATCTTGTTTTTCCAATTTCTTTTTCTTTCTTGGTAATTATTTTAAAATCCAACAAAAACATTTTTTTTAAAAAAATACACACTCATGATATTATTTATTCATTTATTTATTATTTCCATCATTTCTACCCCGCTTCTTTTCAACCCCCGAGGGGGGGACTCAGAGCAGCCTAACAACGGCAATGATTCGATGCCACATAGTATACATATAATAAAAGCAAACAGTTAAGAATAAAATACATTAAAATACAGCTAGAATTAAAATACATTAAAAATACAATTAACATTAAAATGCATTGTGTACATTCACAACAGTTAAGACAGTATTCCATCCATAAGCATTAGGTCTTGTCCACCAGATTGCCATCTCAATCCAATCAAAGTGCCGCATCGTGCTAAAGTGCAAACGCTTGGTCCCATAACCAGGATTTCACTTTTTTCTGAATGCCAGGAGGGATGAAGTTGATCGAATATCAATAGGGAGTGCGTTCCACAGACGCATTATGTACATTATGGAGAGGGCATTATGTAGTATGTGGGACTCAAGACAAAGTGTAGTCATTCATTGTGGGTACAAAAATATTGCTTTGCATCTCCTCTATTAAAATCATATAGTGCTTTCCTTTTCGATATGTAACTATAAACACAATTAGTGTTTAAAGAACTTATAGTGCAAACCTGACTGTTTACTTGGAATCAAATCCAGCTGAGCACCTATATCCTCCTGGGAACACATACATAAACATCATTTACCTGGAAGAAAATTTCATTGACCTTATTTCTGAGTAAAGATGTATATGACTGAACTGTAATACATATAAACAGAAACAAAAAATGTCTTCCAGGCTTGTGCAAAAATAATCAATACTTTATATTTATAATTCATTACAAACTTATTCAATAATTTTAACATACTTTTACTCTCATACTGTGCAATGATTTTTCCCCAGAGCAAGAACTGAAGTGTACCACCAATTTGAATTTAGAAAAAAATAGTATGTCTCGGTTATCAATCAACTAAGAGGCAGTCTGGATCAGGTAACCAATTGAACACATGTGGTCAATGGGGAACCCTACAGGGGTGAGTGGAGGAAACTATTTCCCAACTCTCACATGTTTGATGTTTTATATTGTTGCATGAACAAGTAATGCGAGCCCAAACATTATTCTGCTTCTGATATAATGGCAGTGTTAACAACAAAGTACAAAGTACAAAGATCTATTTATTCTGCCCTTTGAGGTAGCAGATCCCACAAAAACATGTTCCTCTGGCAACACAAGAAATACCACAATAAAAAAGAATCCTAAGGTGCAGACCCTATTAAATAACTGCAATGGTAAAAGATCAGGGAGCAGCAGTCATAGGAAAGAAAGAAAAAAAGAAAGAAAGAAACTTTGCAAAGTCAGGGAAGGAGGAAAGGATATTTGGGACCAGAGTAGAAGGCTGTTCACTTGGAACATTCTGTTTCCACCTGTGGTCCACTTTTTCCAGAGCACATTGCTTCTGATGATTTCATTATTTCTCAAAGTAGTTGAAGTCAGGAGCCTTTATCACTGCCTTTATCACTGTCCCCTAAACACGATTACTACTCTGTCATAACATTTAAAATTTCATTCTATTGCATTATGAAAGTATTTCCTAATGATTTGCATAAATTGATTAAAGCCCTATGTATGCCCTCCCCTTATGTGCCACCACCATCTTCTGGGATTCTAACCTCCGTCATAATATGTTCCTCTGTCATAACATTTAAAATTTCTAAGGCTGCTTGTTCACATTGCATTATGGCAAAGCAGACCATGTGATTTATGGGGATAATGATTTGAATATGGTTGTTCTGTTCTTGTAGGCATTCTTCTGAGTCCCCCTTCTCGGGGTAGAAATTGTTCAATGAAAATAAAAGACATTCTTGCAGATGCAAGGAAAAGGAGATGCAAGGGAAGGAGTCATTGAAGGGAAGCATGAGGAGAGCTAAGAAGTGTGTGTTGGGGAGATGGGACTGATGGTATGAACAGCAAAATGCAAGAAACCAAAGAGCGGATGCGTACATGGGGAGGGCGCAAAATGAGGCAAAGGACGTTAAGAAGGAAGGGGGGTGAGCAATTGAAATGGCATCATGAGGACATGTGTGGAAGAATATGAACCACATTGGGTGTCACAAAATGATTGTTCAAATTTTTTATGTGCAGAAAACAGTATTTTCCTGCATAGAAGTGGTAACAGGGTAGTAATCCACAAGGGAAGCAATTTTATGAAGCATCTCCTCTGTTAGAGTAGAAATGCATGGAATTTTGAAGAATGCATTTTTGGCTCCACCTTATTTATTTTCGTATCAAAAGCATTGCACAAATTAGTATAAAATTGATAAAAATAGAAGGCGTGTAGGCGGCTAAATATCTTTTTTGACCAAAAATGGGCAATAGCAATGGCATTGTCTGTAGCCTCCAACAATTCCTCCTCTGTACACGAGGCAGGGCACAGTGGACAAGCACACAGATGCAGAGTTGTCTGTTCTGCTCCACAGTCACACAAGGTATGGGATTCTTTTAGGTATTGCCATTTTGCCAGGTTGTCTTTTGTCTGCCCACTCCACTTCTGAATCTGTTCAGGGACTTTCAAGTTGCCCATTCTTGGTTTGTCCCTGGAGGAAGACCCTCGCAAGGGGCCATCCAGTTGGGATTTCCTGGTTTAGCTGCCCAGAGGGATACCCTTGCTGTTGCTGGTGGGACGCCAAGCGGAGTAGTAGTTCTCACAAAGCTTTTCCTTGATTTGAGTCTACTGGGAGGAGGCCAGAGAGATAGCACAGCGGTAACAACAGCTGTGCTGTCAATCTGAAGATCTGAAGATTGCAGGATCGAATCCCGGGCTGAGTTAGACGCCAGCTGTAATCCCTGTCTACTGTTTACCCAAGCAGTTCAACAGCCCAGCTGTGAATTAACAACAAAGTGGGGAAGGACTTTTGCACAGACTTGTCTGAAATAGGCTGATGGAGAAGGGAGAGGGAGAAGTGGTGGAAACAAGAGGCTCCTGTCATGAGGATGGAACAACAGCACCCCCTTGTGACGTGATGGTGCAATGACGCAGGGACATAACAACAATGATGTAATGGAGCATTCACACCTGATGGCGCCCACCTGTATGACGCAGCCAGGAAAAAAGAAGTCCTTCTAAAAACTGCACTGTATTTGTCTATGTGCAATTGTATGTCTTTCCGACAGGGACTGTCTGTTGTATGTGTATTGTAATCCGCACTGAGTCCCCTTCGGGGTGAGAAGAGCAGAATAGAAATAAACAGTATTATTATTATTATTATTATTAGGAGGAGGCTGGTAGCCATGTAGTGGATGGCTTTCACAGTGTTCAACCTTATTTCTCTCACATTTAGCAGCAACTTCCCGGCGCACATCCGGGGGGGATGCCATCTAGCTTGTAGAGTTTATCAACAGGTGTAGGTTTAAGACATCCTGTGATTATTCTGCATGTTTTGTTCAATGCTATATTCACTTGTTTTGGTGGGCAGACTTATGCCAAACAGGACAGACATACTTGGCAATTGAATAAGACAAGGCCAGAGCTGATGTTCTTATTAATGTTGGGTCTGCATCCCATGTGCTGCCAGTAAGTTTTCGCAGAATGTTATTGTGTACAGCTACTTTGTGCTTGGTGTTCAAGCGGTGTTTCCTATATGCTAGTGTTCGATCTAAGTCTCCACCTGATCCCACACAGATCACAGTGCCTCGATTTAGTGGAATCAGAAGTGGCTTTCTTGTTACTTTCCTTCAACCTTTGGAGTGTTTGTGTGATTTTTCTGCTGTCTGAGACTGCTATTCCCAGACAAGATTAGAACACAATTCATCTTACAATTGTCAGAAATTGAATTGAAACAGCTTTCTTTAAAAACCAGTTGAACTCAAGGTTGAGATCTATAAGGCCCCAAGAGTTTCATAAGACTCCCTCCCCCTGAAAAAAGAACTACATGACACTTAAGAGATTCAGTATTTCCAACTCTGCCCTAAGTTGTTGCCATGTGGTTGTGTTAACATTAAGCATTCCAAAATGTTTTCAGTTATGAGAACAATCAATTGGTATGTTCTAACACTCACCTCCTTTTCTTTCATCTCATCGCCTCCACATTAAAAATGCATGTTTCTCAAATACCAGACTATTATTTATTTATTTACCATATTTTTATACCACCATACTCAGCCCGGAGGTGACTCAGAGTGGTTTACAAACAGGAAAATGCAATGCCCCCAATAGCATAAAATACAATTAAAATATTAACATATAATAGAAATCATATAAAAACAATAAAGGCAATAAAAACAATAAAGGCAATATTATTTCTGGAGATGCTAAATAACAAACAGAAAGTAAGAAAATTACACTAAGAGAGGCAGCATTGCTTTTTGGGAAATAGTCCAAGCACTTTACCTTAATGCAAGGCTGTTCAAAGCTCAAGGGCTGATACTTAAGTGCTGCTGCACAACCTGAAGGAAGTGGAGAAGCAGTCAGATAATGAAAATATTATTGGAAATACATAAAAAGTATCAACAAACATGATCTAGGAAAACATACAAATAATTAATTAGTAACCCCAAAGAAGCCTGAGAAGACGGAACTTGGAACACAATACAATTAACCAGGCATATATTGACCATGGAAACAAGGCTTCAGGATAGCCTACTAAAATAAATTAAAAATGAACAGAACCTTGAATGTCTCACTACACTGTGGCTGACAAAGTGGCATTTTGCTGATTTTTCTTCTCCCTTCCAATTGAGATGACAGAATTTTGTACTACAAAGTGATTCTTGGAGGCAGGCATGTAGCCAGGGGGGGGGCTAAGGGGGCTTCAGCCCCCCCCCCGAAATTCTCAGGGTGGTCCGCGAAAAGGCCTTACTGGTACACTATTTAAACTGTTATGTTTATTCATATCATGATCTGATCACCATGCTCATTATATCCCACATTAATGGGGTTATTGGGATAATAATACAAAAGGTTTGCTAGGGTAGACCCTCTTCCACCCAGTCTCAGCCCCGAACCAAACTCAGCCCCGAAACAAAATCCTGGCTACGGCCCTGCTTGGAGGGCAGAATTAAGTTTCACTTGGTTGAGATATAAGTTACTACTAAATCAGGTCTCCACAATTGGTGATCCACCATTCCAAATTCAGCTCCCCCGACCATGAGCAACATTCAACTAGGGGTTTGAGATACATCTGGTGTTGCCTATCTGAGCAGGGAGTTGGTTGCACTGTGGTTTCCAATTCTTCATAATTGTGAATCCCAGAAAGTGGTGCTTGGGGAACATTTTCTTTACCTCATGGTAGCTGTAGCATCACAGGCTCTATACTTTCCCCTGATGATAGTTAGTGTCAAAAATGAAACTGCTAAGTGAGGTTTTAAAATGTGGTGAAATAACAATGTTGTTTAGATATTCCTTCTACCCTGACAATTTAAGGCTTTTTCAAACAGGCATTAAAGAAAGTGGTTTTGCTGTGCAGATGATTACATAGGAAATCCTGGAATTTAAGGCCCAGATGATGCACATAAAGGGCTTACTCTCCATGCATTTGTGGGCGTTTGTTGTCTAGCTGCTACTGCTTGAAGCTAGCTTCAGATTGCATTAAATGGTCAGTGTAGGTGGGCCCCTTCTTAGGAAATAACATAATGAATCTGTTCTGAATGAGAATGCATTCTATCTTATAGACTAATATACACTGCAGCTTTCATATGGTATGTTTCACCCTATATCTGGATGCTCAGAGCCTCAATTTTCCTACACTGTTGAATTAATGACAAAACATGATAATACTTTAATACAACAACAAATTGTTATTATTATTTATTTTTAAAAGTTGAATTAATGCAGTTTGACACCATTTTAACTTCCATGACCCAATATTATGGAAGCTTGGGAGTTGTAACTTGGTGAGGCACCAGAACTCTTTGGCAGCTTATCGTCTTACAAGGCTAAAGACTTTGTAAGACTACAAGTTGCATTATTCCATAGTATTGGATGGTGGCATTTAAAGTGGTGTCGGACTAGATTGAATTGAGAGTATAGATCAAGGGTGGGCAATTACCGGCCCTCCAGGTGTTTTGGATTTCAACTCCCAGAAATCCCAGCCTGTTTACCCGCTGTTCGGATTTCTGGGAGTTGAAGTCCAAAACACCTGATGGGCTGGTAATTGCCCACCCCTGGTATAGAAGCATGCCATTTCATGTTCTGCTAATGATATGTTTTAAGTACAGGGAATGTGGCACAGCTGGCTGGGAGTCAGTTTGAGGCTTGAGTTTGAGGCCTGCCTGGGTCGGGATGTGCTCTCGGCCAATTGTGTAGCTTGTCTGTCTATATATGTTGTTTGTCTATGGCAGTGGTTCTCAACCTGGGGTCCCCAGATGTTTTTGGCCTACAACTTCCAGAAATCCCAGCCAGTTTACCAGCTGTTAGGATTTCTGGGAGTTGAAGGCCAAAAACATCTGGGGACCCCACGTTGAGAACCACTGGTCTATGGCATTAAATGTTTGCTTGGATATGTGCATTATGATCCACCCTGAATCCCCTGCAGGGTGAGAAGGGCAGAATATAAATAGTGTAAATAAATGAATAAATAAATATTTGAGTGCAGTAGACACTCTACTTTCATAGATGTTAGGAATGCAGCTTCCCTGCAGTAGAGGAAAAACAATTAAAAAGTACTGTTTTTACCTGAAAGAGTTCCTCTCTGTGACTATTGAGGCCGTCCTGTACAACTTAGTGGTCAACATTCACCAGATGTAGACTATCGAGTCATGCAGCAGGACCTAGAGGTTAATGGAGAGACCATATTAATCAAAACTGCAAATAATCACATCTGATGAGTTTAACATTCAAATGCAGAAGACGTACTTTACACAGGGTTGCTTTTGAAAACTACTGCAAGATAAGGTAGCTCATAACCATGAGTATGAAACATGAAACTTGAAACATCTACACTGGCTCCTGATTCATTTATAAAACAACCTAGTGCTTGTTTTAACACTTAAAAGACTTAGAGTTAGACAGTTCCAGAATTACCTGCACTCTCTCTTCTACCATATATATCTTACAGAATAATTTTCTCTATAATAAACACAAATATTTTGAATGTGAAATCTCTGTCAGGTGCTTCTTTTCCATTTGACCTTTCGTGAAATCCATTCATGTTTCTCAAAAGAGAATGTAAGATCCAGGTAGTAAACATTTTGGATACACTTTGTGCAAAGAACAGGGGTGGACAGATTCGCTTTTATTTGGTTCAGGGACCATTTGAGTTGTATTGTGCTAGCTCTGGATATAGATTTTGTAAATGTGAAATATGTCTTATTGAACTTTAGTGCTTTCAGATAGCCTATGAATTTCAGCTCTATGTCTACATAAATATCTGAATTTATGAATTTACCATTATTTGTAGTATATACTTCTAAGATGTATTCTATAATTGAATTTGTAAAACAACCTCACACTGAAATTGTGCTAAGAAGCTTCCAGTGATTTTACTCTGGTAATATACTTGATACCTATTGTATATATATATGCATAGTATGACATCTAATATAAGAGCATTTAATAATTTTAGAAATTTCTTCTGGATGAGAGAAAGTCAATGAAAACAGTTTTATAGTCCATATCGAAGTCCATTTCTCACATGGCATTTGTGCAAAGAAAAACACTTCCCATGCATAAAATAGGATTTTCAAGGCATAAAATAATATTTCTATGCAGAAAATCGGTTTTCTGTGTAGAAAATTCTATTTTGCGGGTGGGGGTGGTTTGTTGGGAAAAACAGAATTTTCTGTGCAGGAAACAGCATTCTTTTTGACAGAAAATAATATGTCAATGAATAAGTTCGGAAGTTCTATACTTTTATCTTTAGTGTGTTTTATCTGGGTTTGTATTTTATGATGCTTTTATTTTACGATGTTTGTTCTGTGGATTGTTTTTACTTTTATGTATTGTTTTCACGTTTATGTTTTGTGGACACTGTCCAAATGTAAGCCGCCTTGAGTTCCTTCAGGGAGATGGTGGTGGGTATAAGAAATTATTATTATTATTATTATTGCTGTTTCATGTGCAAAATTATTCCTTTCTATACAAAAATTTCATGCCCAAATTTTGTGCAGAATGAATCCCATCATGCAGATATTCTCATCAGTCCAGGTTTCTTTTCATCAGAATTTTTCAACACTAGAGGAATTTTATTTCAATTTTTTTCAAATAATCTTTTCATCCATAGCATTTTCTTCACAGTATCAATTTTCAGTCTCAAAATAATATACAGGGAAATATTGTATAATTTATTTTGTAAAAAAATAACTTGTACAATGTTCTGAAGCACAAAGAGTCAAAAATTAAACCAAAATCTTAGTATTATCTCAGAGAAGAAAAAAAGGTAAAATTATCTGTTTTGCTTGAAAGAATAATCCTAGTGCAGATCTAGCCCCCTAGCCTGCACTATGGTGTAAAATGTTTTTGGAAAAAGCCAATTTTAGCACAAACCCATTCATTTGCCCAGACAATATACATTTGCCTGGTCAACATCAACTAAAGGGTTCTGGCAGACTGAGAAGTGACAATCGAATAACATAATAAATAAATGGAAATAAATTTACAAGCAAGAATGTGCAGAAGTTGGATTGAATATTCTTATAAATTAGCATAGGCAATGCTGGCATAAACCAGACATATAACAATCCATCCATTTCTAAAGGTGTTGTATAAGGAGTCACTGAAGTGCAGTATGTCTGTTTGGGATTCCTGCAGATCTATACAGCAAGAAGCCATACTGCCTCTCTTGTGATGTGCTGTGCATATAGAGATAATCACACCATCCTGAGAGATCCTTGTCAGTGAGGGCAGGCCAGCAGTATCCTCAGGTGCAGTAATTTAGTTTTCTCGGGAGAAATAAATGCTAATGATCTGCATATATGGGGAAAGAAATGAAGGGAGCACTGGGAGGCATCGTTAGACTGATGTCCTGTTGACCCACTAATTAAGAATACTATTTTCATATTCCCCTCAACTTCATTTGCATATAATGTTCCTAGGCGGATTTTTCCAGAGTGAGCCACCTTGCCAGACACCTTCATTTTTTTTCTTTAAAAATATTAAGGGTAAAAACCACCTGACAGAGTTCTGGATACGGTGTCGTAAGGAACGGAAAAATGTTTATCAAGCTAAGCAAGTAAAATCAGTCATCTTTATGAGGCATGCTCCCACTCACATATAGACAATAAAATCCAGTTTAAACCTATCTTGAGATCAGTGTGCCTACAAAATGCATGCCACCAACATGTGCTGCCAAACAATTCCAACCAAAGCAGCGATTTGTTTTATAAAAAAACCTCACAAATAAGCCATCAAATCTGTTGCAGTAGATCACTGTATAGCCAGCACAGAGTTGAAACTCAAGATAAAAATGCAGAGCACCTGTGAGGACAGGACTAGTTCTGAAACATCAAGGGAAAGAAATCAGATATGTAGCTTGTGGGGAAGTAAACAAACACTTATCCCTAGAGAGAAAACCACAGAATTTCCACAGGAGCACTTGCTTTTCCTTTATTATTGTGCCTTGCTCTAGAGCTTCCTGACAATTAATCATCAGTGCTAGAGCAAGGCAGGGTACAGTAACAAAAACAAACTGGGTGTGTTTGTGTGTGTGTGTGTGTGGGGGGAGGTGATGAGGCTTTTGGATTGATCCTCAATCAGCAATTTTTAAATTTTTATTGTTTACCATATACAAAATACAGACACATATATAGGCATTCTAGACTATATATAAAAACCTATACAGACAAATATAGCGCTGGGGTTGGAGTATGATAGGGGGAAGGGAAAGGGGTATACAATGGATTAGATCAATCAGCAAATCTTTGTGGTCACCTTCTCGGCCTCCAACAGGTTCCTGGGATGCCTGTGTAGACACTCTGCAGAGAAACAGGTCTTTTAAATCCACATTCTGACTCGATCTAAATGGCCGTATAGAACCAGCCGTAGTCATATTTTCACACCTCAGGGGCAATTGGTTATGACAAGTATACTTCTGCATGTTTCAATCCCCAGGTTTCCTCCACTTTAAAACCAAATCTTCATACATCTTTATCTTATAGGGGTTATGCGACCCTCTGTTGAATATAGTCAACTGCTCCCTTGAGCAAGGAGCTTTTCCAGAAGAGTTAAAAGAGGCGGTGGTAACTCCATTGCTGAAGAAGCCAGGGTTAGACACCGCGGCTCCCTCCAATTACTGCCCAGTGTCTAATTTGCTGTACCTGGGCAAGGTAATTGAGAGGGCAGCAATGGAGCAGGTGCAGGCTTTCTTGGATGATGCAACCTGGCTAGACCCCTTCCAGTCCGGCTTCCGTTCTGGCCATGGGACAGAGACCATCCTGGTCTCCATCACAGACCTACTCCGTTGCCACTTGGTCCGAGGTGAATCGGCGCTGCTCGTGTTATTGGACCTCACAGCAGTGTTTGATACTGTCGATTACCAACTTTTGACACACCGCCTGGTGGTGGCAGGGGTGAGGGGGACAGCTCTCAACTGGCTGTCCTCCTTCCTCCAAAACCGCCTGCAGCGAGTGAAGTGGGGAGGGGTGTTCTCCGAGGGCTCCGCCTTACACTGTGGGGTCCCTCAGGGGGCCACCCTCTCCCTGCTGTTATTTAACATCTACATGCGACCACTCGCCCAATTGGTGTAGAGTTTTGGGCTGGAATGCCATCAGTATGCTGATGACACCCAGCTCGTTTTGAGGATGGACCCCGGGACGGAATCTGTACCCGATAATTTCCAACTCTGCCTAGAAGCCGTAACTGGATGGCTGTGAGCCAGTAAGTTGAAGGCGAACCCGCGAAGACAGAGATCTCGTGGCTAGGCCGCCGGGGAGATCCAGCTGCCGACATTTGATGGCGTGGCACTATGCCCGCAGTCCTCAGTAAAGAGCTTGGGGGTCCGGCTGGACACGCAACTGTTTATGGAGACACAGATTGCCTGTGCCTGTAAGACAGCCTTTTACCATCTGTGTCAAGCGAAACGTCTGGCTCCCTATCTCTCCCGTCACGACCTGGCCACGGTGATCCAAGCCACGGTTTCAGTGGTGGCGCCAGTTTTATGGAACTCGCTGCCACCGGAGACACGAGCCTTGCAGGACCTGATGGCGTTCTGCAGGTCCTGCAAGACCTGGCTGTTTAGACAGGCGTTCGATGTCTGACAGCGCCTAATTAATGCTTGTCATCCTGCCATACCACTACCATTCTCCATGTACCAGCTATGGCTGGCTATGATTTTATGTGACTGTTTTAAGATGTAATTTTATGTGTTTTTAATCATGTGTTTTATATGCTGTTTTATATGCTGTTTTTATATGCTGTAAACCACCCTGAGCCTCGGGAAGGGCGGTTTATCAAATCGAAATTAATAATAATAATAATATAGGTGGATGAGAATGCGGAGGTGGAGGAAAGCAGGGGAAAGCAACTTGAAGAGTGGGGACATGTCTTACCTCAGCTAGGCCCATCTTCTGGGATGGCCAGCCATTCCCAGTATTTCCCCTTCTTCTGACTTTCCTCCACTTCCTGGCATTTTCTTCAGTCAGGAGACGGGGAACACCTTTTGCTTGAAAATGCAATCTTCTCTCCATCTTCGCACATTGGCAAGATGGATTCCCACAGGTAGCCACCAGAAGTGGCTGTGCATCATGGGATGGTCTCAGTGGAACTTCATATGGCCAGCGTGGGAAAAATGGAGAGAAAGCAGGGGAAAGTTAAGGTGGGATAACGTCCATTTTGGGGGGAGTGTGTGAGATCATTAAGTGTATAATAATTCATGTATGATAATGTATGATAATACACACAAAACGATGAGCTGCATCCATTTGTGTGACTGCATCCCATCGGTGTGGCCCCCATCCCATTGATTTTGTCTTCACACCATGCCCAAGAATGTAGTTCTTGGGTATTTCGAAGCATACCAAAACAATGGTTGTTGGTAGAAAGGTAGGGGTGGGTAGAAATAAGCTAACCCCTGCCTTTGCCTAAATGGTGAGCTTTGCCCTTTCTCCCTTTGTACCTGAGGACTTTTAGAAAAACTTTCCTCCTTCTGAAGAAATTTAGCAAAGTGCTCATCTACAGTTTCTCTGCCTGCAAATTGTTCTACCCTCATCGGGCCATTAAAACACTTTATCAGGCTTTTATATATTAATCATGCACAATCAGCATTGGGATATATGGAGCAAGGGGCCACCAAGCCAAACAACAGAAACAAGGAGGTCACACAGTTAAATACAGTCAGACTTTCATGTTTTCAGATTTGATTATTCATAGATTTGATTAATTGGCAACCTCATAGATTACCGGCTATATGCCTACTAGAACAAGAAAACCACAAAGAGTGGTCATCATGGCTGAGCAGACTTGGCTACACGGTCAGCAGGCTAGGTTTTGAACCCCACGAGCTTACAAACTTAGGGGCAAAAGTGTGCTCAATTGTATATCAAAGAGCTCTCGACATTGCTGCACAAAACAATCTAATGATCATAATGCAAGCTAGAGCCACCCCATACCTGGCTAAATGTAAACGTAATGTGGGCATGGAAACGTATCTTTCCTTCATGCTACCACTATATATCAGAAAACTTTTTATCAGGGCTAGTTTCGAGCAGCTTGACATTATGTGCAAGCTGGGGCGACATCAGAAAATTCCCTACATGAGGAGAACCTGTGGGTGTCGTGAGGTAGACGCAGAAGTGGAGGACTTGGAACACTTCTTCCTAAAATGCCCCTATTACGACAGGATTCGACTATATTATCTGGAGCCCCTTCTGGAGAACTATACTCACCTAGAGAACAAGGAGAAACTGCACATTCTCCTACAGGGCTCAGATAAAAAGTCTGTTTTAAAACTGACCCTTTCTATGCAAAAAGCACTAGCCATCCGCGAGAAGATGAAAGCAGAGAGCTCTGACATCACTGCCATCAATGTAATTTAATATGGATATTAGGCATGGTTTCGAACCCAAAAATGGTGATTCTAAAATCAAATGGGGGGGGGAGGGTTGATTAGTAAAAGAAAGACTTACAAAAAATTTTCCAAAAATTTCTAAAATGTAACTTAATTACTAACGAAATTCGTTAGTAGTTCGGATGCCAGGACATGCGCATTCCAGGTGGTTTTGGCCTACAACTCCCAGAAATCCTAACAGCTGGTAAATTGGCTGGGATTTCTGGGAGTTGTAGGCCAAAACTTGAATAAATCACACTGAATTCTAGATGGGACCCTCCAAATAGGAGGGAGGGAGGGAGGGGGTATTCTATTCTTGGAAGCAGCAAAAAAAGGAGGAGCCCCCCCCCTCGCTCCTCGCTGCCTCTCTCTCACCCCGATCCTGAGGGAGCGAGGGCCCAAGTTTGCCCAGGCTGAGAGGACAAGGAAGAGGCCTGAGGCTGTGAGGAATGGTGGGAGTTGAAGTCCAAAACACCTGGAGGGCTGAAGTTGGCCCCTCATGAAGCCTCTTCAAGGCTTTAGATCCTGGCAGGCAGAAGGGGCAGGGAGAGCCGTCCACTCCTCCTGCCCTGCCAGGATCTAAAGCATCAAAGAGTATTGGGGTGAGAAACCAACCTAATGTATAATAGAATGAATGCTACTGTAAGTGCCTAATATTATAAGTAATCCAACTGGTCATATACCTACATTCCATGCACATGCAATAATACAGCAGTAATAACAATGGGTATAAGAAGAGGTAAATTCAAACCGAAGTATTCTGACTGGTCCCTCCTCAAACGGCAAAAGGCTCTTCTCTATGAGCGTGTGAGCACCCAGGCAGCAAACACTGTGCCCCGGTTTTTGGCTTTTCCCGGGCTCATAAAGAAGAGCCTTTTGCAGTTTGCACCGCTTGAGGAGGGACCACAGTCAGAGTACTTCGGTTTGAATTTTACCTCTTCTTATACCCATTGTTATTACTGCTGTATTATTGCATGTGCATGGAATGTAGGTATATGACCAGTTGGATTACTTATAATATTAGGCACTTACAGTAGCATTCATTCTATTATACATTAGGTTGGTTTCTCACCCCAATACTCTTTGATGCTTTAGATCCTGGCAGGCAGGAGAGGCAGGAAGCCTGGAAAAATGTAAACAGAGAGGTTTACTCAGAGTAAATCCACAAAGGAGGGCACTTCATCCAAAGTGCCCTCCTTTGCAGATTTACTTCTGAGTAATCCTCTCTGTTTACATTTTTCCGGGCTTCCAACCGAAAGAAGGAGCGAGTTTAGGGCTTGCCTTGCCATAATACTTATTGGCAAGGGAGGCGGGAGGGTGGTGAGAGAGAAGGAGGTGCCCCCCTACGACCTAATACCGACACTTAAGAAAATCCTGGCCCCGAAGTTCTATAAAGAAAGTCCACTTCCTGGTTGGCGTTCCAGATGCGGAAATACTCAAAAGTAGCATTTCTTACGAATTTCTTACGAATCATTTCATTTTCATAACTTTTTTCTCATGCCTAATGGATATGTTTACTAGTTTTACTTACCCTTGTCCTCTCTCAACTTTTATTCTGAGTAGTTAATTAATTTTTAATATTTTAAACAAGTTTTGTAGATAGGAGTGGGTTTAGCACAATGGTATGTGTATGTATGTTTTGCATTCACATTGGCATTTACTGTGTGTATGTGTATGCTCTGTATGATTTGATATGGTCAACATTGACTAATCAATAAAGAGTGTTGTTGTTGATTAATATGGTCTCTAGGAATTACTAGGTCCATATAGGCAAAAATCAACTGGATGTTGGCTATAGATTCACAATGGAGTTTCCTAGTGAGGCATTATCTCAGTTACAAAAAAAGTCCATAATTATTTTCATTTTTCCACTTTTGATGGTGCCCTGTGACCCTATCCCTAGCAAATGTGGAGGGATGATTGTACAAAATAAAAGATTTTGTAATATGGTAGGTAGGGGACTTCCAGACTTACTGACAGCCTATGCCCGACTCAGCTGGGAGAAGGCCATTAGAGACTTACAGCTTTCCAGAAGTCTGGCTTTGTTCCCTCAAAGAATCGCATCTTGGAAAAGAAAGAGCTTCCACTGAAATCCATTCAACATGCTTCTCGGGGAATGTGTTGAGAAAGTCTGGGTGGCAGGAAAGCTGTATGAAAGGGATCTTTGTTAAAAGGATTGATTACATATTTTAATGCCCCTGTGATAATCCTCCTTAATGCGCCTAATGCCAAAATGAATGCAGAAAGGGGAGAGCTGTTCTCTTCCTTGTCAAAACAAAGCACATTTTCTCGTCTAGTGACATCTAACAGGCTTCAGCGTAAGCAACTGGGGCTAATTATCTTGTGACCAGCAGGCAGCCTTGAATAGATCTGAGCTGAAGACTTCCCAGAAGCAGCGCTTCAGCAGGACTAAATAGGAAAAGGCCTTCGATCCTTTTTTTTCCAAAATAATATTTACAAGATTGCTTAATAATTGAACTGAATGACCTCTAAATACTTTATTAACAATTAGCAAGGGAAATTGTGGCATTTTGGTTTTTTACTCACCGTTTGCATCATCACATGCCAAATGTGTGTTATTTCATAACACATCTGGGAGTGATTTGGGTTGCTATTAATTAACACATTGCTGCTGATGACATTATTATATTATTTTTACCTCGTCACACTTTGGGAAGTTAGCAAGGTAATGAAACATTTTGGCAGATTGCGAGAAAAATCTATTTTAAATGAGATGAATGTATGATAATACACACAAAAGCAACAAACCTCCAGAGAAGGAAACATACTGCAGAGAGAAAAGTCATTCATGAGGTTACATTCTGAGGCAACAGTGAAGGGCAACAAAGTTTGTGACTGATCAAGAAAAACTGCAACCCTCTTCTTCTTTGTCCTATAACTCAGGGTTTTTCAACCTTTTTTGAGCCGCGGCACATTTTTTACATTTACAAAATCCTGGGGCACACCACCAACCAAAATGACACAAAATGACAGTCTAACACAGCAATACATATAGTTAATAGGTTTTTAAATGTATTTATACACTGAGTGTGAAACCTGGGCCTGTTTCGATGAACACAAGATAGATATCCTGGCAGGAATGGCAGAAAGACACAAATTTCCCTCACCGAACTCCCATAACCAGGAGAAAATACTAAAACTCCCAGTTTGGTGGGCATTGACCTTGAGTTTGGAAGTTGTAGTTCACCTACACCCAGAGAGCACTGTGGACTCAAACAATGTTATGTTATGTTGTTGTTCATTTTCTATCCAGAATCACAATGTTGGAAGGAGGCTCACCACTTTAAGGTCTTTAAAACAGGATGAAGACGTCTCTGTCGAAAGCTGGCATGGGAAAACTTCAGCCCTCTGGGTGCTTTGGACTTCAACCCCAACCATTCCTAACAGCCTGAGACCCTTTCCTGCTTAAGTGGCTGAGGGGGAAAAAGGGAAAAGGACCTGAGGCTGATGATGATGATCTGGAGGCTGGGCCTTTTATGGTTCTCTGTACCTGTGTTTTTAATTGATGTACCTGTGTTTTTAAATGATGTAAGTCGCTGCTAGGGTGGGGAATGGTGGGAGTTGGAGTCCAAAACACCTGGAAGGTCCAAGTTTGCCCATCCCAGCTTTCGACAGAGACCTCTTCCCCTTCATGCCCTTTCTTCCCTCTCCTGCCAAACACTTACTTTTTCTTCTACACTGCCACTTCTGCCGTCATTTTGATCCGAGGGGGCAGAGTGAGCATGTTCGGGAGGGTAAGGAAGGAAGATGTGACCCGTGCGGGCGCTACTATGCAGACTCGCCCCAGAGCAAAGTGAGGCAAAGAGAGCAGAGCGAGGCTGGGAAGAAGGGAGCCCGAGTGGAGAAGAAAAAGTGTTCAGCAGGAGGGGGAAGAAAGGGTATTGGAGGTTCCAATTTCCCATGGCACACCTGATGATCGCTCACGGCACACTGGTTGGGAAACACTGCTATAACTAATTAATTAATACAAATTGAGTATCCCTTATCTGAAATGCTTGGGACTTAAAAGTATTTTGGATTTTCTTTGGGGATGGGATTTTGAAATCCCTTTGCTTGAATATAGATATATAATGTGATACTGTGGAGATAGGACCCAAGTCTAAATATGAAACTGATTTAAGTTTTGTGTATATCTTAAATAGCCTGAAGGTAATTTTAAACAATGCTTTTAATAATTTTGTGCATGAAACAAAGTTTGTACATCGAACCATTAGAACCATCACTATTATGTTTAGGTAACAAACAATGTCCGAAATTTGTTAATTCCAAATGTCAGAAATTTGGAGAGACTAGGATTGCTGGAGTGAAAACTGGATATGGTTCCTACACTTTTATATCAGTAGCAATTTCAGCAGGTGTTGCTTGTTACTTGTTGTGTGACAAGCAAACAGCACCAGCTGACACTCTCTCTTCTCCATTATTATTAAACATAAAGGAACTGTCTCCACTTTTCAATCTGGTAACCCTAGTAGGAAAGTTGGGAGTGCCATATTTTTTGTCATGTCCAAACACAAAGAAAGGCACCATCATTTGTGAAGTGATGGCTGCAATTCATGCATGCTTCCTGAAAATTTTTTTATCAATTCAAAATTAATTCATGGAATTAATGTCAGCATTTATGTGTGTGGTGCTGGCTACCTATGTGAAATATGTGCTGATTAAGGATGGCTATTCACACTGTATGTATGCACTCTCAACATTTGTTTGCATTGGCTGGGGTTTCCTTATCCAAATAATCCAATAATCCATTTTCCGGTCCCAATTCAAGGTACAGGTTCTTACCTACAAAGCCCTGAACGGTTTGGGACCCACCTACCTTCATGACCGCATTTCCATCTACAAACCCAAGCAATCTCTTCGATCATCTAGAGCAGTGTTTCCCAACCAGTGTGCCGGGGCACACTAGTGTGCCTTGAGCGATCATCAGATGTGCTGTGGGAAATTGGAACCTCCAGGAGGGGGGGGGGGGTAGTCTAGTATGTTGAAGTATAAAAACCCTAAGAAACCTACCTCGATAAAGGCACAAAATTACAAACACACACCCCTCCCCACCCGTTGTCTACTTGGTCTCTCCCTCTCCATGCATTGGGAAGGCCCACCTCCCTTTCCCCAAGTAGAGAAATCCTCTTGCCTCTGGGGGTTCTGTGTGGGAAGTTTGGCCCAGTTTTATCATTGGTGGGGTTCAGAATGCTCTTTGATTGTAGGGAAACTATAAATTTCAGCAACTACAACTCCCAAATGTCAAGGTCTATTTCCCCTGAACTCCATCTGCGTTCATATTTGGGCATATTGAGTATTCATGTCAAGTTTGGTCCTGATCCAACATTGTTTGAGTCCACAGTGCTCTCTGGGTATAGGTGAACTACAACTCCAAAACTCAAGGTCAATGCCCACCAAACTCTTATAGCATTTTCTCTTGATTATGGGAGTTCTGTGAGGGACGTTTGTGTCTTTCTGCCATTCCTGCCAGGATATCTATGTTGAGTTCATCGAAACAGGCCCAGGTTTCACACTGAGTGTATAAATACATTTTAAAAACATATTAACTATATGCATTACTGTGTTAGAGTGTCATTTTGTGTCATTTTGGTTGGTGGTGTGCCTCAGGATTTTGCAAATGTAAAAAGTGTGTCGCGGCTCAAAAAAGGTTGGGAAACACTAATCTAGAGAGGCCCTGCTCTCGCTCCCACCCTCTTTGCAGGCACAATTGGTGGGGATGAGGGGAAATGGCCTTCTCTGTGGTGGCCCCCCGACTCTGGAACTCGCTCCCTAAGGATATCAGACAAGCCCCTTACATTGGCAGTTTTTAGAAATCATGGCTGTTCCAATGATTTTTGAAATCATGGCTGTTCCAATGTGCCTTCCCGGAATAAAGTACATAACATTCTGCTCTGAACAACATTTGCAAAATGTCCTCATAAGCACTTTAATCACCTGTTGGGTGATATGCTCCACGTTATCTTCTAAAAACCCTCCTATGACACAGATTCTACCTCTGTTGCACCCAGTGTTATTTTTTTTAATTTTTAAAAAATAATTTACATCTGGCCCAGCCATAATGCTTTTAAACTGTGTTGTTATTGTTTATTGCTTATTAAGTTATAGTGATTGTATTGTTTTATTTGCTGTTGTGTTATTTTACTATGTGTTGTTGGGCATGGCCTCATGTTAGCTGCCCCGAGTCCCTCTGGGAGATGGGGCGGGGTATAAATAAAGTTTAATAATAATAATAATACTAATAATGGCCATACACACACTGAACCATTATGGAAACAGCCTCCACATGGCAGCTGTTTCACTTCAAGTGCCCAGAAGCTTGCCCAGCAATTGATGTTTTAACAGGGACCATATTTTTAAGGGGAGAAAGGATGGCTGGATTCTGTCAAAGCCAGAATGCGGGCAGAGGGGTCTTTAACCTCCTTTCAAGTGAGAGTAGCTACTGATACATTGGCAGAACCTTTCCTTTATATATCCCAGCTGCTCAGTCTTGTTTGGGTCTTGGCTTTTGGACTAAGCAGCTGAGGAGTATAAGGAAAGAGGTCTACCCCAGATTCTGTTGATGCTCGCACCAGAGAGACAGGGGTTATATGGCAGTGCCTTCACTTATGTCTTCATTCAGTTTTTTAAATTCTACAGTTCTTTCTATCCTTTATGCGAAAAAAATTGTAGATGTTAGTAAATGAACTAAAACATTTTCATTTCCCTATTAATACTGTTCAAAGCTATTCCTGGTAGCAGTTCCCAACAGGAGAGAAATTCGTTGTACTGCCTTGCCATAGAGGTGTTTAAAATGAACAGCTTCTTAAACATGCACCCTTAACTCAGCATTAACATTTGAAAATGTGTGGCAATTCTGTCTAAAATGCACAGGGATTTGAAACCATACTTTTGAGAGTTAAGTGTTCAAACGCCGGGCCTGGAAAGTCAAATATTTCTGGTACAATTTCTTCCACTTTGGAATGTGGAAGGTCATCTGGAGTTTCGGGGTACAGTGTTATTTGTATGCAGATGACGTCCAATTCTGTCACTCCTTTCCACCTACTACTAAGGAGGCTGTTTTGGTCCTGAACCAGTGCTTGGCCGCTGTGTCAGACTGGATGAGGGCGAACAAATTGAAATGGAACCCAGACAAGACAGAGGCACTCCTGGTCAGTCGAAAGGCCGAACAGAGCATAGGGTTACGGCCTGTGTTGGACAGGGTTACACTCCCCCTGAAGACGCAGGTTCGCAGTCTGGGTGTGATCCTGGATTCATGGCTGAGCCTGGAACTCCAGGTTTTGGCGGTGACCAGGGGAGCATTCGCACAATTAAAACTTGTGCGCCAGCTGCGCCCGTAGCTTGGGAAGTCTGACTTGGCCACAGTAGTCCATGCTCTGGTTACATCCCGTATAGATTACTGCAATGCTCTCTATGTGGGGCTGCCTTTGAAGACTGCTCGGAAGCTTCAAGTGGTCCAACGGACAGCAGCCAGGTTGATAACAGGAGCGGCACTCAGGGAGCATACAACCCCCCCTGTTGTGCCAGCTCCACTGGCTACCAGTTTGCTACTGGGCACAATTCAAAGTGCTGGTTTTGGCCTTTAAAGCTCTAAATGGTTCTGGTCCAACTTACCTGTCTGAACACATCTCTCCCTATGAAACATCAAGATGCTTAAGATCATCCGGAGAGGCCCTGCTCTCAGTCCCACCTACTTTGCAGGCGCGCCTGACGGGGACGAGAGACAGGGCCTTCTCAGTGTTGGTTCCTCGGCTTTGGAACTCCCTTCCTAGTGACCTCAGATCGGCCCCCTCCCTCCTGACATTTCGTAAGAAAGTCAAGACTTGGTTTTTCGAGCAAGCATTCACAGACGAACTTTAATCGAGATCAAGGATTAGTATGACGACGAAACGGAAACTGATTTTAAGATTATGGAGCTGAAATTTGTATTTTGTAGTTTTTAACTGTTAATTTTATATGTTTATATATGACTGTTTTTATCTTGTGATGTATTGTATATGGGCACTTGTTGCCGCTTGTTCACCGCCTCGAGTCGCCTTCGGGCTGAGAGAGGCGGTATAGAAGTATGGCAAATAAATAAATAAGTGTGTGTGTGTGTGTGTGTATTTTGTAAATCTCTTTGCATCATGAATATGTAGCCATTGCATCCTTACTCATATATATCTAAGATAAGAGAAGTTAGGTTTGTATTCTCTCCTGCAGATAAGATCAAAACCTTTTCTCTAGAAATATTAATCACATGATTTTTCTTATACCACGTGGTTTTCCTGCAGCAGCAAGTCATGTATGTACAGTGACAACTGTTTCACGGTCAAGTTGTGGTTGTTTATTCATTCAGTTGCTTCCGACTCTTTGTGACCTCATGGACCAGCCCACGCCAGAGCTCCCTGTCAGCTGTCACCTCTGCCAGCTCCTTCAGGGTCAAGCCAGTCACTTCAAGGATACCATCCATCCATCTTACCGTTGGTTGGCCCCTCTTCCTTTTTCCTTCCATTTCCCCCAGCATCATTGTCTTCTCTAAGGTGTCCTGTCTTCTCATTATGTGGCCACAGTACTTCATCTTTGCCTCTACTATCCTTCCCTCCAATGAGCGGTCGGGCTTTATTTCATGAGGTATGAACTGGTTGGATCTTGTCGTGGCCCAAGGCACTCTCAGAACTTTCCTCCAACACCACAGTTCAAAAGCATCTATCTTCCTTTGCTCAGCCTTCCCTATGGTTCAGCTCTCACATCCGTAGGTTACCACAGGGAATACCATTGCTTTTACTATGCAGATCTTCATTGCCAGTGTGATGTCTCTACTCTTCACTATTTTATCGAGATTGGTCATTCTTCTCCTCCCAAGAAGTAAATGTCTTCTGATTTCTTGGCTGCAGTCTGTGTCTGTAGTAATCTTTGCACCTAGAAATACAAAGTATGTCACTGCCTCCCTGTTTTCTTCCTCTATTTGCCAGTAATCTCTCATTCTTGTTGCCATAATCTTGTTTTTTATATATATATATATATATATATATATATATATATATATATCTAGCTGCAACCCAGCTTTTGCACTTTCTTCTTTCACCTTGATTAGAAGGCTCCTCAGCTCCTCCTAGCTTTCGGCCATCAAAGTGGTATCATCTGCATATCTAAGGTTGTTAATGTTTCTTCCAGCAATTTTAACCCCAACCTTGCATTCATTAAGCCCCGCACATCACATGATGTGTTCTGCATACAAGTTGAATAGATTGGGTGAGAGTATACAACCCTGCCGTATGCCTTTCCCAATCCTGAACCAGTCAGTTGTTCCATGGTTAGTTCTTACTGCTGCTACTTGGTCATTATACAGATTCCTCAGGAGAGAGACAAGGTGATTTGGTATGCCCATACCACCAAGAACTTGCCAACATTTAGTATGATCCACACAGTCAAAGGCTTTAGAATAGTCAATAAAGCAGAAATAGATGCTTTTCTGAAACTTCCTGCCTTTCCCCGTTATCCAGCAGACATTGGCAATTTGGTCTCTCATTCATCTGCCTTTTCTAAACTCAACTTGAACATCTGGCAACTCTCTCTCCATGTATTGCTGGAGTCTTCCTTGCAGGACCTTGAGCATTACCTTACTGGCATGAGAAATCAGTGTCACTGTACGAAAGTTTGAGCAGTCTTTAGCATTTTCCTTTTTTGGTATGGTTGATTTTTTTCCCAGTCTGATGGCCATTTTTGTGTTTTCCATATTTGCTGGTATATGGCATGGATCACCTTAACAGCATCATTTTTCAAGATTTTGAACAGTTCAGCTGGGATCCTGTCATCTTCTGCTGCCTTGTTGTTAGCAATGCTTCTTAAGGCCCATTCAACCTCACTCCTCAGGATAGCTGGTTCTAATTCACTTACCACACCGTCAAAACTATCCTTGATATTATTATCCTTCCTATACAGATTTTCTGTATAGTCTCGCCACCTTCTCTTGATCTCTTCAGCTTCTGTTAGAACCCTTCCATCTTTGTTTTTTTATTATGCCCATTTTCATCTGAAATTTATTTCCATGTTTCTGATTTTCTGGAAGAGGTCTCTTGTCCTTCCTATTATGTTGTCTTCTTCCACTTCCATACATTGCTTGTTTAAAGATAGTTCCTTTTTCTGGCTAACCTCTGGAATTGTGCATTTAACTGGATATATCTCCCCTTATTACTTTCTTTCTTGGAGTATGTTCCACTTTTTCCATGGAGGAGCTCCTAGTTCAATTTCAATTCTCACTGATCAGAAATTGTCTTTTGCTAGGCTGCATTGTGGTATCTTCAAAGTCCTTTCTACTGTAAGCCTTATATTCTTTTCCTCTCAATCATCATCAAATCATTAACCTCTTAAAAACAGCATTTAGAGCTATGACACCAAGTAGAGTACATTGATGGATTTATGTTGCTTTATCAGTAGCCATTTAGGCAGGAATCTCATTTGGAGTGATCTGCTTACTGAGCAGTTTCAACAATGTTGTGTTACTGAAATGAGAATGAGTATCCAGGTGAAGGACACAGCTGTTCTTTGCATTAGCTCTGCTCTGTATATACCAAGATTTTAGGATAACTGTCTTACTCTTAGGCAAAAAGAGATGGCTGCTTCATTAAGCCCAGATTAGGGATAATTGATACCAATGCCTCATTCCTAAATTGTTCCCTGTTTTCCTGCTCTGATAACCTAGTGATTACATCTGATGACAAAAAGGTTAAATGATAGGCGATCAAACAATCATGTTAAACAACATATGAAAATATTATTTTAAAATCTGTTTATTTATTTCTGTAATATTATTTTCTAGTATGATCTGGCCATGTTGGTCCATGCCCTAGTCACCTCTAGGTTGGATTACTGCAATGCGCTCTACATGGGATTGCCCTTGAAGATGGCCCAGAAACTACAGTTGGTTCAAAGATCAGCAGCCAGACTACTCACAGGAACTGGTTATAGAAAGCAGTCAACCCTCCTGTTTAAACAGCTCCACTGGCTCCCAATAAGTTTCCATTCCCAATTCAAGGTGCAGGTCATCACCTATAAATGGTTCGGGACCTACTTATCTCCATGATCACCTCTTTCCCTATGAACCAGTGCATACCTTGAGATCATCTGGGGAAGCACTGCTCTCCCCCCCCCCCCCCCCACCATCGCAAGCATGGTTGGCGGGGATGAGGGAGAGAGCCTTCTCAATGGTGGCCCCTCAGCTCTGGAACTCCTTCCCTAGGGAGATCAGACAGGCTCCCACTTTGTCCTGGATGTTCCGGTGTGCTTTCGACTAAGCAGCTCACCAGTTATTTTTCCTGTCCCCATTGAGTATAGCACTTTATTCTGGCCCTCATTTGATCTACCTCAACATGTTTTATGACAGCATTTCCTGCCCAATCTACTGGTTTGTCGCACTTTTCTTGCACTCCTGTAAAATGTATTGCATTTGTTGCATTTGTACCTCAGCTATGTTCTTTTTTTATAGCCATATTGCTTTTATGTTGTGTATAATTATATTGTATTGCTTTTACCTGATGTTTTTAATTGGAAAGTGTTTTATTTGTGTGGTTTAACTGCTTTTGGGCTTGTCCTTTGTAAGCCACCCCAAGTCCCCTTGGGGAGATGGTTGGCGGGGTATAAAAATAAAGTTGTTATTATTATTATATGAGAAACCAGATGGCTTGCAACAAACTAAAACAAAGTACAGTTAAAACCTGTTCTAAGTAAACATGTAAGCAGTGATATTAAACCTCCCAGATCCATGCTTTTCTTGAACCCTATCATGCTCTGGTACTGCTGATGATTCCAGCACATCTATGACAAAGTTCCAGAAATTTCACTTGGTCCACAGTTCAATAGCCAGGATATGTGCTTATATTAGCTACTGCATAACAGAAATATAACAAAAAGCATGATATTCTGAATCCAAGATACTTAGGACAGTGCTTTCTTTGATGTACACCACCTCATTAATACATCGTTTAAAAAATCTGATGTTTGCTTTGAAAAATAAAAAAATAAAAGATAAAGATAACAATACAGTGCACACACTCCCTTAAAAGATTCCCACAAACAATTGTCAAATGTCTGCTTAAATAAAAAGTTAACAATTTAAACATTTTATGCACTGATTTTGAGCAGAGCATCATACCATTCCCTTCATGGTCCATGCCTTCCCACACTGTCAACCTGTTTTCTGGACTTTCACCTGTTCCTGCCAACCCTACAACCTCCCTCCTTCACTTGTGTTTGGCAAACTGAAGGGTAAAAAGTATGTCACATCTTGTAGATAGTTAGGAAAAACCCATAGAATCTTTCCCAGTAGATCTCTATGTGGTGGATTAAGTTCTCAAATTGTTTAATTGTTTAAATTGTTTAATTTGTCTCCTGTATTAGTACTGTATGTTCTCTGTTTTTATATGTTATGCTTGTAAACCGCTCCGAGCCTCTGGGGAGTGGTGGTATATAAGTTGAAATAATATAAATAAATAAATAAATAATTGAATCAGGGTTGATTTGTCACTCAACCATTGATTCAGTGGGTCTACTGTAGTGGGGTTTCACTATTGGAATTATGATCTAGGGCAGTGATGGTGGCCAAACCAGAGTGGTGAGTGGGTGGGGGTTGAGCACTTGGGGGTGGCAGGCAGGGGGTGGGCAAGTGGGGGAGGGGGGGGGGCAAATGAGTAGGAATGGGAGATGGTGCACATGCCAGGAGAGAAGGCTCTGCATGTCCCTTCTGGCACACGTGCCATAGGTTCGCTACCACTGCCCTTGCTCAGAGACCATGGGAAAGACCATCCCATTTCCTTCCAATTAACTGGTTAATGTGATTGAGCTATTCCTGCCTGCTAGGAAACAGGTCATGTTTAAGGAGGCACAGCGGCTTGCAATCCATTTAACTTCATAAAACAAGCTGCCTGCTAGCACCGAGAGACTGGTGTGTAGTGTCGGAATAGGTTTAGTTTTCAACATGAAGAATCACAACAGATCTGTGTTCAGGGATACTTGACTGTGCTTTAGGAGAGTAAAGCTTGCTATCAGATTGGTTTAATATAAATGTCTCCAACTTGCTGTTCAATATTTTTGATTTTATACATTTTGAAATCCCTGACCTCCCGATAAAGCATCTTTCTCTGTATACATGCATGTGCATACAGACTTGTGCTAAAGAAAGAGAAACAAAAACTACTGGCTACCTAGACAAGACATATGTTGGTAGTTTTTGAAGCTTCTCTCATTTGCTGGTTTAATTTCAAGTCAAGGTGTGATTCATATATCCTGATCTTTTTATGTAAAGTGCACATTTACATTTATTTCAACAGAGCTGGCAATATTAGACTTTTCATTTTCATTTTGGGTGGGTGGATGGGAAAAGCTGTATGCAAAGAGTCTCTAAATATATTGAATTTCCACCCCTCTACGCATAACCACTTGTACTTGTTAGCAATCTCGCTTGTAATTTTTTATTGCCTTCAACTCCTCTGTGCATCATTGAATGTGAAAGATGTGTAGAAATCACTTTCTTGAATAATGGCAGCTGGTGATTTCCAGAACTGGTGAGTCCATCCTAGGTTTTGATCTGAACTTTTAAAAGAACTATGGATTTGCTGAACCTATTTTGTAAGTTCAGCACCATAGAGAGCTCCTGTAAATTGTAGGCAAAAAATCAAAAGCAGTGCTCTTATAAGGTATAAACTTTCACTTGTTTGTGTATGCATACAAGCACAAATCATTTCAGCCACATTGTCTCCACTCCATGAGGATACGTGATTTTGAAACAATATTTGTGTTTTGGGATTTCATTTGAGAAGATTTATTCATGTAAAATAAATGTACTGCAATTCCTTTGGATGGAAGTTGTGATGGAGTCAAAAAATATACTGTGCAACTATCCATATTTTTGTGCAGGAAACTATATATTGCTATCTATTGCTTTTTGTAAAGGAAATCTATTTTCTGTCTCAGAAAGTTTTTTCTGCACAGAAATCAGCAATACTTATTCAATGTGTTGCCCAAGGCTTTCATGGTTGGCATCACTGCGTTGTGAGTTTTCCAGGCTGTATGGCCATGTTCCAGAAGCATTCTCTCCTAACGTTTCACTCACATCTATGGCAGGTGTTCTTAGAGGTTGTGAAGCTGTGAGAGAATTCAATATATTTAGAGACTCTTTGCATACAGCTTTTCCAATCCACCCACCCTAACTTCACAACCTCTGACTTCCATAGATGTCGGTGAAACATCAGAAGAGAATGCTTCCTGAACATGGCCATACAGCCCGGAAAACTCATAGCAACCCAATACTTATTCAAATTACATGCATTTTAACAAACTGCATGCCCTTTGATATAAATCTTGTTTTTATTATTCCCACAAACACATGTATCTATAGTAGTGAAATTTACATAAAATTGCAAATGTATATAAATCACAAAAATATTCTGATTTGTTCACATAACACATGTGTTTATTTATTTATTTTTATTTGTTTCAACTTGTCTGTCACCACTCCCATTTGGCTCACAACACTAGAATACAAATTAAAGCAGATAAAAGTGCATATATAAACAACACATTTAACCTAAACCATTAAAATACATAGCGTATATAACTCATCACATACACAGCATATAACTGGAGCAAGTTGGGCAAGTAAATAATACGCCCGAAGGACTAACGGTCGAATGCCTGCTTAAACAACAGAGTCTTGCAGGCCTTTCTGAAGGCCAGCAGACTGGTCAAGGTGCGAACCTTGGGCGGGAGGGCATTCCAGAGAGTTGGCACAATGACACGGAATGCTCTCCTCCTTGTTGCAGTCAAGCGAAGACTTCTACAGCTCGGGATCTCATGGAGGTTGTGTGTCTCTGAACGCAGTGGTCTGGGGGGACAATATAGGGAGAGGCGGTCCCTTAGGTACACTGGAGGAAAAAAGTGTTGGAGGAAAAAGTGTTTCTATACAACCCCACATATTTTTGTACAGAAGACAGTGTATTTTGTGCAAAATTTATATGCTTTCTATGAAAAAAAATCATTTTCTTCCTTCACACAGATGTTCTGCTCAGAAAAAAATTCAATTCGTCAAACATTATGACATTGATTAGTCCTGAGAAAAATAGAATCATGAAATCAGTGGGATTTACCTATGTGTTGATTCAACATTCAACAATTGGTTGAATGAATTTACTCTAGTTGGGATCAACTAACAGGGTGCCAACTTTTGTGTGTTTTTGTGCAGCAAACTCCCAAAGTTGAAAAGATCTCATGGCTGTTTCCGCTGTTTCATAATGAAGTGTTAATCATTGTTATAGCCTTTTTTCTTGGCGATATGAATATCAACACTTTTCTTTAATACCACTTACTATTGCTACAGCAGGCAATTAGGAAAATGATTGAAACAAGGGCAGAGCTACACAAAGTGAACTTCCATCTCATTCCACATAATGCCATAAAAGTGCTTCTCTTTTGCAGAATGATTGCTTGATGAATTAGATTAGGGATGGAAGAAAATTTTATTGGACCCAATAGACTCAATAAGGGTTCATTCACACAGACACCCATATCCATCAGTATGTTGTAGAAAAAAATGTGAAGAGCTTCAATATGCACATTTGGAAAAATATGTAGAAAGGTACTTTCATTAATGGGGAAATAGGTAAAATTTGAAAATAAATGTAATATAAGAAAAACACATTTTAAAAATTTGCTTGAATTTCACTATGGGAAGAAAATATTAAGTATCCTTACCAACAGAAAACAAGAATAGTAATAAGTATAGGTGTGATCTCAAGAAACATAATGAAGTGATGACTATGATGCTCCCAGCTATAATCTGAACACAATTTCTGTAACAGACATTATTCCAGATTATAGTTAATTCTAGATTCTGTTAACATAATTCCATTTTTCAGGCCTTATTCCATTTAATTTAATTATGTAAAATATATTAGCTTATGATCTATACATATGGATTTATGGGAAATGTTTAGTTAGAGTGCATTCCTTTTCAGATCTACACCCCATTAATTTTAACAAGGCTTATTTCCAGCTAAGTGAAAATTTCTAAAGACATGTAAAGTGTTCATTACTGTCCAATAAATATTAACCTTATTTACTCAGTGTGGCCAGTTCAGCTTTCTTATATCAATATTCAGTGCTTATTTTCCCACTGAGAAAATATTTATTGAGGTGGTGAGTTCTGTGTATGCTATTATTGTTTTGGTGCCATACAGTATGATAGGCTAGTTTTTGCCATCTTTATAAAGTTCTGATATTTTAAGTTCTGATAGTTCTACTAAAATCAAACCATCACATTGTGTCTGGACTGTACACATGTAGTAATTGAGTACCCTACAGGATGAATGCTTCCACTACTCCAGTAACAGAAAAGAGGGGCTCATTCACACAATATAATTATAGCACTAAAATGAACGATCTGTATCTTTTACACGTATTTAGCATTTTTGAAAAGTATTTATTTATTTATTTATTGAATGTATACCCCACTTTTCTTCAAGACTTGGATTCAAGATATTCAGTAGTAACACTGCTAGTGTTACTGCAAAGACCTCAAGAACTATTTCCATTCCCAATACATTTTTCTATGGTTATCAATAGCAATTTCCCACCAATACACCTTCTCTTTAGTACCTGGGCTAGAATTGCACAATTATAAACCTGTTTCAATTAGAAGAATACTGTGCAATCCTACATATGCATGGTCCAAAGTGAGTACCATATACAACATTATAGTTGATTCCTAAACTCAGGGTTCCTCTACACAAGCATTAAAAACCAGATTTAATCTGAGTTAGCTCATGGCTGTCCTCCACTTCTGGTGAATATTGCAGGTTAATCTGCTTTTGCCTCATTTCAGTAAAAGTTGGAGGACTTTTTGGAGTTTGTTTGAAACTCTGAAGTATCATGTGGCTTCAGGACCGTATGTGCAGTGGAATTGGATCCTATCTGTTCTTGTCCACTGTCTACACAGGACACTTCCACCATCACCTTTTCCCTGTGCTCATCAACACTGGGTAAAGGGGAGCTATTCTGGCCAGCTTACCTGTCTGAATGTATCTCCCTCTATGAACCATCACGGAGGTTAAGATCTTCTGGGGAGGCTCTGCTCTCGGCTTCGCCTCCATCACAAGTGTGATTGGTGGGGACAAGAGACAGAGTCTTCTCAGTGGTTGTTCCTCAGCTCTAGAACTCCCTTCCCAGCAAGATTAGATTAGCTCCCTCCCTTCTGACCTTTAGAAAGAGAACAAAGATGTGGTAGTGGGGTCAACCCTTTGGCTAGTAAAATAATGCAGTACAAAGAATAATTAAGGAACTTGTGCAATGACAATCGGAATGGCTATGGTGTACGTTTTGGGAGGGTGTTGGGTTATGTGATTTTAATATTTATGCTAGGATGATTTTATTATTTATTTGCAATATTTGTATACCACCCTTCTCAATTCCGAAAGGGACAGTGTTAATGCTTTGTTGGAATGTTTAAATTTTGTTTACGTCTTAAGTTTAATGGTTTTAATGATCTCAAGTCAAAGTTAGTTGTAGTAATTAGTTATTATGATTTCTTGGTGTTACTGTATGTTGGCATCGAATTTTTGCCATTAATATGTTGTAAACCACCTTGAGTTCCCCTAGGGGTGATAAAGGCGATATATAGATACAGTAAATAAAAATAAAATAAATAAATGATGTCCATGTCACAACTCTCCGCTGACTGCAGTGCTTCGGACAAGCTCCAGGATGTTGCAGGCATCTTATGCTGACATTGGCAGAGGTGCCCACACAACCAAGAAGAAAGTGGGGAGATTGTCTCCTTCTTGCTTCCGGTCATGTGAGTTCCTCCGCCATTTGGGAGCAGTGATGGCAACATGGAAGGTGAATTAAGGGCTTGTATGGTTTTCACTCAACTACACTGTGTAGACTTCCTGCCACCATAGTTTTTTGAGGATGCATGTGTCCTCCAGGGTCATTCTTGAACAGAAATGATCTGGATTGGCCCCACATTTACCAGCCAGGAGCCCATTTTCAGTACACAGTCATAACATGCTGATTCCATTTTAACTGCCATAGCAAAATTCTGTGGAATCCTGAAATTTGTAATTTGAAGCATTACATGAACCTTTGAGAATTGTGAATGCCTCTCTGCAAACCCTTGGAAGCATAGCAGTTAAAGTGGAATAATAGCGCTATAATTGTATGATATGAATGGGCCCCAGATGAGATGTAGTTCTAAGTAAACGAGTGTAGGGTTGTACTGTAGTCCCTGATAATATAGCTGGAAATTGGAAATGTTTAACTCTGTTGCATGGTATACTTAAGGCTTTAAAGCTTGGGATTTCTCCCACTGCAGTGCTAAAATCTTTTGTTTGGAAGATAAACAGGTATAACTATCCCCAGTAGCAAGACTCTTTCCCCCTCTCTGTTACATAGAGACCAAATATCATAATACTATTGTCATTGCTCTGGTGCTAGTACAAATAGAATTGTAACTAAAACAAAGTGCAGTGTTTAGTAAAGTTGTTTATTAGCTTAGAATATTTATATCTACTCTTCAGCTTGAAAGGTTCTCAGAGTAGTTTATGTCTCAGTAAAAGCAAGGCTCTGTAAAATGCGTATTGACCAGATAAGCTACGAGTAAGAGAAATCCCTCCGGAGAAGGGCAGAGCTAGTGTTTTTTTTTTCTTTTGTGATGAAGGCAGGGAATTGATATGAATAAGTATCTTATATCTTACCAAGTGACCAGAAGAGAAACCACTAATGGATATGTGCATCACACAATGGGAGTGACTGAGCAGCTTTAAAGCCCTATGGTTAAGAGGTGGAAAGAAATGTAATAGTAATTATACAGGGTGAGAAAATGAGAAGATTAATTATACAGAGGATTATTATTCCACCTAGATGTTAACTCAAACTCTCAATAATTAGCTTAGATTGTTTGCCATCCATTTTCTTAAATAGTATTTACCTAAATTACTACTAACATTTGGCTCCTTGAGTTTACACAGTTACTGACTGCTACAATCATGTTTTCTAGAAGTATTGTCAAGACTTTAGGATGTTCCATAGCTGAGGTCCATTAATGCATTTTTTAATCAAAAATAATTACTATCCTTTTGTTTTCATCCCACTTTTCTACACATAAATACACACCAAACAGTAAAGATCATCAAAAGAAATATGGAAAATCATGGCAGGAATTAGCAGTGCAGCAAAACGCAGAGTAAAGCAATGCATAAGCAAAAATAACAGGATGAAGTCATTAAAATGCAGATAATTTTTTCAATCAAATGAAAGTCAGACTAGTTAAAAGAGATTAAAAGAAATCTCATGGGTAGGTCCTGAGGAGGAAGTGTTCCCCCAAAATGGAAAAGCACTTTTTCCATTAAAGTGCTTTGTGATATTGTATCATCCGTTGCTGATCATGTGGACAGCTCAAAACCAGCACTTTTAATGTGACTCAGAAATCAATTGGAAGATTGTTTCAAGGCCAAATTGAAAATGGTTCAAGACCAATAACACCAGCACATACTGATAACATACTGGCCACTGCTTTTTGTTCTAACTATAAGTACCAAATGCAGCTCCGTAAATATTATGTTCCTGGCCAACTGTGGATGTCAACTGTAATGCACAATAATGACCAAAATACACCATACGTTGGATGAAAAAAGAACACAACTTTATTGGTAACAGCTCATCAGGTTGGCATGCCTGCTGGACCATGGATCCCCTTTCCGTTGTGGCATGCTTATCATAATGTATTATCATCTCACTTCTCAAACAGCAGGGGGCAACACCGTGTAATTTCGTGAACCCTGGCAACGTTGCTTGGAACTGTATGAATGACTATTTAAGTCTGCAATGACACAAATGTGTTTCCAAGCCCTGTGGCCTCTCTAACGAGTTGGTATATGTGTAGAACTTGATGTGTAATAATGGATGTGTTGCTCTCTTATGTGTAGAACTATTTTGTGTAGAATGAATTGTGTAGATCTATTATATATATATATATATATATATATATATATATATGATACAGACTCAAGCTTTTTGTATTTATAACCCCTGTGGTTAGAAGTGTATTATCATCTCACTTCCCAAGACAGTTATTGGTCTGTTTCAGGACATGTGAATTTCCGAAGCAGTGTGTGAGTGCCCCCACCTGGGCAGGCACTGACTCACTACATCATGGAGCCAGGATTCCCTTATAGAAACCCTTCCGCTTCCCAATACCCATAGGCACTGACCCTGAATTTTGATCTAGGATGCATACCAAGCACCCAACCCACAGTTGTGAAAAAATATGAAATGCCAAGAGAATAGAATGGGCTGGAGATCCAGTTGAGACTGGCCATCTCCACTCCTTACAACTGGCTATTTAGACTCTCTGTAGTAAACCAGATTCATCCAATGAGGAGTTAGTAAACATCAAGGTCTCATTAGTTTTTATAAGCATGGGACTTCAGACAAAGGGATGGTTCATCCTCACTAGGGCTTGCTGGGAACTACCATATACTCTCCAGCAGCCTCCTCCCATCCTCCTGGGAACAATGGCACCGAGACATTTCACACAATTTTTACAGCAGTATAAATGAATGGTTGTTCAGACATGGATCCTACTTACCTGGCTGAACAGTAGTGCATTTGTCATGTCTAGATTTAGCCTTGGATTGTTTTCTCCCATCAAATCCTTCCCTGCAGTCAAACTTCCACAGCTTCCTAGACACCAACTGAAAAAGAAAGGTGAATGTCAGCAGTAAAGTGATGACACCAACCCCCAAACTCCACAAGGCCAAGCACCATAAATCCACCCCTACCTTCTGAGAATGCTCAACTGAATAGGACTTGTACCACCACCCTAAAATGTGTTGGGGTAATCTTGCAAGGTGGTTAGTGAAACTGTTCTGAGATACTACATTTTATGGATTCATTTTTAAGGCTGTTTTGGACCAAAAGGACTACAGCTCCAAAAAGCTAGCAGACATTTTTCTACATCCCATGACATTCAGCACTCCCTCTCTGTATCTTTCTGTGTCATGGAAGGACTTTTATGCTGATTTATCAAGGGCAATGAGACTCCAATTTTTCTCCTCATGATGTCTAGTATTCTGGCTAGTCTGCAACATCCAGTAAGCCTTGCTGGTCAGCTCAGAGTATTGAAAATTAATTTTGGGGACAATAGCACCCAAAGACCTTTATGCCATCTGTGGCATTCTGGGAATAGCAGTGCAAACAGTAAACTTTCCAGACTCTGAACATGCTCACAATATTTATTCCATGTGATTTCATGCCACTCCTTTTAAAACGACAGCAGTATCGGGGTCTCCTGATAGAGCTTTGCCTGTTCTCTGTTTGCCACTAAAACAGTATTTAACTGCAGCAGCATGTCACCATTTGCAATCCATTGGACTAGGGCTGCCAGGAAATGAATTTATAGATGGACGGCTTAGCAGACATGATTTTGTGTCCATTGTAATGCTCCTGAAATAGTGTAGTCAGGCTATCCCAGCCTGCAAACAAGATAGCCTTTTGGAGATAAGGGAAAGGTGGTGGCTCTTGAGTTAATGCATGAAAAGGTCAAGAGGAGAATAATTCACTTTCACCTTGCCACAGAGGGAAAGCTGCTGTGAAAGCTGCCCATTTATTGGCAAGATTATATATAAACACGGAGTTCATATCTTCAGCCTCCACCTCGGCAGACGTCCAGCCAGAGCTCTTGTCATCACCTACCTACCTAATCAAGTAGTGGATTATCTTGTCCTGATAAATTGGAGCCAGCATCTACTGGAGAGGGAGGGAAGGAGTGTAGGAGGGGAAGAGGGAAGAAGGAGGGCGAGAGGGAGGGAGATTGAGAAAGAAATAAGTCTTAGATGAAGTACTTTGCTAGCCTGTAGCTAATAGGGTAGCAGATGTCTGGATCAAGCCCCTGAGCTTGTATTATGGAGCACAAGAGAATGATTTGTGGTGAACAGTGTAAATGCCTTCAAAGGAAGACATCGCTAAACAGGCACACAGTTAAGCATGATGTATTTGAGTCCGGGGGATAAAGGGGAACCCAACTACTTTAATGGGTATTGTTTCCTAGAGGAATGTGCACAGTTTCTATGTGGTTGATTTGAGCTCATTTGCCCTAGCAGGGACCATTTTTATGAACTGCGCTCTTGAGCAATGTGCCGACGTTTAAAAAAAAGGAAAAGGAAACACGGCACTTTCAAAAAATCAAGAGCTACAGAGCCGTTAAGACGCTGATTCATTGTTCTCGTGGCTTTGTGGGTTGATTACTGGCAACTTATTCAGGATAAATAAACTATTTTCTTCCCCTTAAACCCCACGGAGACAAACATTAGCATTTGCTACGCACACAACAGTGTGAGAAGGATTTATTTAAGCAAAAGACAAAGCAGGAGAATTCCCATTCTGATCAAACAAATCAGAATTGCATTCAGAAACAAATGAGTACACAACAACAACAACAATGGTGGATGTGAAATGATTTGCCACATGTACGATATAGAGCCATTGATACAAGGCTAAGGATATTACAGAAAATAAATTTTGAGTACCTAAAGCTAGTGTTGTTTTAATTGAGTGTGAACTTGATAGACATTTATGTTCCCCTTTCATTACAAAATTCTTTTTAATTCTGTATTCTGTAACAAGAGACACCTTTTGTGACAAGTGTGCTGGAAAGGTAGGGTTTAGAAAGTAAATAAATAATTCCTTCATTTGTTTTTGACACTACTACAATCCTCTCTAAACAAAGAGAACATCTCAGTAGCCAAATCAAATCAAAGAGAGTTCTATTCAGCTGCATTAAATCGTACTTTTCACCTATCATGGAGAGGGCAGCCAAAAAAACATATCACCCTCACAAAGGACAAAAGCTAGTTCTGATTTGCATACAATTTGAATATGGTAATATATGTTGTAGGTGTAACTTTAGAAGCAATGAGCATTACTGAAATGAAAATGTACTTCATATCGTTGGGGGAAATGCAACCCGATGACTTGTCTACTATTTCAATTTGCTTTCCAGGTCCTAGGTGTTCATGACAGTAGTAGAAGAACCAATTTTCTTCCAAAGAACCTACTATTATGGCCTCAAAACTATTAGGGTAAACATGTACTTTAAAAAAGAAGGAAACTCTGTAAAGAATTTCACCAGTCTCACTTCCCCAGGCATTTTTTTACATCCTCACATTTTTTTTCCATTTCTTCGTAATGTGTTAAGGAAAGGAAATCAAGACCAGAAATGTAATTATTTGTACTGTACATAGCATTTTATAAAAGCCTCTTGCATAATGTTTTGGGAAAAAATTGGGGCAGTGAATATTGAAAATTTTGTTGTAAACGTTTTGTTCAGTACAACACCCATAGGGGATACATTACTGCATGGATGTACAAAAATGTGAATAATAGCAAATAGTGTTGAAAATCGGGAATTCCGGTCCAAGAATATCTTGGGATCATACTGGAGAGTCGCACTGGATGACCTAATAGGACAGATTTTGTTGAATGTGTATAAATAAAATTGGATGTCACACCTATTGGAAAGGGTGTTTCGCTGTAATCCATTTTCCAATTTTTCTGGGAGCAAAAGTTTGGCAGGCCTTCAAATCTCTACAGATATGAGGTTAAAAAAATTCTGCCACAGGATCATTATATAGTGAATTCAGAGAGCTAGAGAAATAATTTGATTTTACTGGTCTACAATAAAATTAATTTAAACAATAATTACAAACAAGCAAATGTTTTAAAATATATTTAATAATTTCACAATTTTATATCAAAAAAAGATACTGTAAAGTCAGATAAAGCAATCATGAATCATTTGCAGCCTAGAGACATTCAGTTTGGCCCAATAGCCTTAATAAAAAGTCAGATTTTAACTTGGTACCAAAATAATTCCAATGTTAATGCTAATCAGTCCATCAGAGAGAGGGAAATCCAAAACTAGAGTTCCACCACAACAAAGGTCCTCCCACAATGCACTTCTGCTATTAATGAGTCACAAAGGAGGACCTCTCCAATAGATTTCAGTTCTCAGGCAGGCATATAAAAAGAGAAAGGTACTCCCTCAAGTATTTGGATCTCAAGCTTTTAAGGACCTTAAATTTTATTCTGTACTCTGAAGTCCTCTTCCTCCTTTCCCACACTACAGTTGATCTAATCTAAATCAAAGGCTTCTCCAAAACAGAAATGTCAGGAGAACTACTGATCATCTGCACTGAGCAACTATAGCAGTTTGACACCACTTTGCACCATAGCTCCATCCTATGAAATCCTGGGATTTGTAGTTTGTTTTGGCAGAAGATCTCTCTGTGCCCATCCCAGAATTTCTTTGAGACATGGCAGTTGATGTGGTGTCAAACTGCTATAATTCTAAAGTGCGGATACAATCATAGATCTCTTGTCTGGCTCTGCGGGTGCAAAGGTTTGCTCAGAGCAAGCACCTGGTTATTTTCCATTAGTTCTGTGGTAAAGAGTGTCTCCAATTATCCAAACTGTTTTTTTGGATCTGGCATACAACCTTTAGGTTAAACCCATTGCTATGACTTATGAAATCAACTGCACTCCCCAGACCCCTTGATTCTAGAGTGCACCCTTCTCACAGTTGTTTTTCCCCCTTCTTTCTAGGGGAATCCCTACATGTGCAATGAGTGCGATGCAACCATTGACGAACTGGCACATCCACCCGAACTGATGTTTGATGCCGAAGGAAGGCATCCCTACACCTTTTGGCAGTCTACCACTTGGAAGGGTTACCCAACGCCTCTCCAGGTGAACATCACCCTTTATTGGAACAAAACCATTGAGCTAACAGACAACATTGTCATCACCTTTGAATCTGGCCGCCCGGACCTAATGATCCTGGAGAAGTCTCTCGACTATGGTCGGACGTGGCAGCCGTACCAGTACTATGCTACCGACTGTTTAGATGCTTTCAACATGGAACCAAAATCAGTGAGGGATTTAACCCAACAGACAGTCCTAGAAATCATTTGCACAGAAGAATATTCTACGGGGTACATGGCAAACAGTAAAATCCTCCACTTTGAGATTAAAGATAGATTTGCTCTATTTGCTGGGGCACGGCTACACAATATGGCTTCTCTCTATGGGCAGCTCGACACAACCAAGAACCTAAGAGATTTCTTTACTATCACAGACTTGAGGATAAGACTACTCAGGCCAGCAACAGGGGAAATATATGTGGATCCGCATCATTTGACGCGCTACTTTTATGCCATCTCAGACATAAGAGTAGTTGGAAGGTAAGAGAAAATAAGCAACTGTGTATACAGTTGCACTGAAATGATGATGTCAATGTTCTGTGCACCCACACTAAATATAGCAGGAATTTTCATTGTTATTTGAAATGTTGACCACTGAGTGGAAATCTTCCACAAGCATCTGTGACCACAATTTGATTCATTTGTAAGACGCTTTCCTAGTTCCATCCTATTTCATCGTTTGGCAGATTGTCTAGGGCTGATGAGTTCAACCTTTGGACAGTCAAAGGCTCCTCAGCTGTTGGTGAGGTCATAATCAAAGATATTATCTGGGTGTCCATAGAAATGTAGCTTGATAGACACCAGATCTTTAATTTACCATTGAATTGTCTTTAACAGAAACATTGACCCCAGCTTAATTGGCAAACACAGGAAGCAAATTCTCTGATATGGGGTATGAGGTTGTAAACTAGTTCCCTCAAGTGCTAGTAATATCTATGTATTCATTATCAAGTATTGGGGCCTTGGGGAGACCGTTTTGTTACAAACATGACCTGTTTCTACAAGTTTGTTTCCTTCCAACAAATTGAAATTCCCCAGCACATAATAGGGAGGGACATACCTTCTTCAATGAACTAATACAAAAAGAGTGAAAATTGTTACTACCGGTAATTGATTATTTATGGGGGAGCAGATATGTGAACAGACATGTCAACACTTCAAGGCAGGGTATAGGCATCCCAAATGTATCTTTGGGGCAACACTGAGGAGACAGTGTGAAGATCATTGAGATTTGGGTCAATAAATCTAATACAGAAGAACCTCCTGGCAGAGTGTGCTATGCGTTGATTATTGTGAGTGGCGACATCCTTTTAGGTTGTTGAATAATGATGTGCTGCTCCTGGTACCGGAGTACAATGAATTATTTTTGCTTAGTACATAAAAGAGTCCAGACTCAATGGATTTTCAAGATGGAATGAATAGTCGTATTATCTTGAGACATACAGATAATGCATTGCTATGATGACACAATGGCTACCAGATCTTAGCCCCACTTGGCTTTGGAAGGAAGGAGACTTCACACAAAAAACACTAACAATTTTGGAGTGTCATTTTCATCATATCTGAGTGGAAATGTCACCATTACCACAAGCTGTTGTGAAAAACCATCCATGAGCTTTTGAATCGTGACTGTTATCTGGTCCAGTGGCAGACAGCAGTCAAATCAGGGCACTTCTGCCAGAACATTTTAAGCTCCAAGCTCACCAAGGCTTCCACAATTCATTTAGTAGCTTCAAGCATTGACTATGGAATTGTGCCCATAACAATTAAAAATATCAAACTAAAGATCCTTAAATAACTAAGTGAAGGACCTCTGTCACTCAACATAATATCACAGGCAGTGATGTGTAATAGATGTTAGTGATACAAATACAGCTGCTGTTACTTTTATATCTATGTTTCTTTTATGGAATTCAAGACATGGATCCCGTATCTCTGTTTTCTTTTTGCAACACTGTGGGGTTGGCCAGGCTTAGAGAAGTTGGCTAGATCATAAAATTGGAAGAGACCTCGTGGGCCATCCAATCAAATTCCCTACCAAGAAGCAGGAAAATTGCATTCAAAGCACCCCCAATTGGCTTTTGATGAATTAGTGAGTTCTATAGCTCACTGGGGATGAACTGGGATCGATGACGTCGTAGCCCAGCACTTTCAATATCACAGCAATGCTGGTTTTTAAACATTATCATGTGAAAATTAATCTAAACTGTTGTTACCTTCAAGTTTTGGGTTATTTATGCTCTAAAGCAACAGGAAATTCTCATATACCCAGAACTTATTTGTGCTGGGAGTGAAGCCTTTGTATACGTGTGTAACTGTCTGTTTCTAAGTATTCCCAAATTGTGCAAGCTGGGATCCATTTAGCAAATTTGGTGGACATGAGAGAAATGAAAGCTACATAAGACATCCTATTCCATGAATGGGGGTTTATTTGCATGCCCGTGGATAGAACCTCATCTCTTTTTCCCCCTGCTTAGCTAGTGATATAACCTTTTAAAAAGGATTTAAATGAGTTTATAATGCAAGATGCATTTCAACTGTTAGAGAAACACTGTGGTCTTTCTCTTTTTTCCAAGTTCGGTCCTGAAATGCTGATTCCACTGAAGATATACAGCACAGAATAGATGCACATAACTTAGCCCCATAGTCATGAGCCTTAAAATACTAAACTACTGCTGCGGGGTGAACTAACATTGAAAATGTACTCTCATGACCCTTCCACACAGGCATATAAACCAAGGCAGAAAATCCCACAATATCTGCTTTGAACTGGGTTATCTGAGTCCACACAGCCATATATCCCATTTCAAGCAGATAATGTGGGATTTTATTCAGCTGTGTGGAAGGGGCCCCAGTGTAATGTTTGAAAGCTCATTTAGCATCTTTGATTCATCAGTCTTATAGGGATGGATAAATGGATGATCTTCTTAATACACTGCGTTTCAATTAACTATCTCTTGCTTGGCACCTGCATAATCAGGGTTCTCAAACAAGAGAAAACTAAGTGGAACTAGATGTTCCATTGCACAACTGGTTAATGGCAGATGATTAACCAGGCATGCATCTGGTTAATGGCTTCTGGCATGTCTTTATATACATTGTGCAGTGTATTCATGCTTTGGTTGCCTATTGAGACTCTCTCTGTGTGCCCATGACTTTGATACATAGCCATGAACACACAGACAAGTCTGAATGTGTGTTTGGAATATGAACATACTGCATAATGTGAATAAGGATAAACTGTTTGTGAGGTACTCCCCAATTTAGTTTTAGAAACAACTTGTAGAAACCTAGTTGTTTCATGCAAGGACCGAATAATTGGATATGCATCAACTCCTCTCTTAGTCCATCATCTATAATTTGTCTCCTCTTCCTCCTTTTCAGAATAATGAGTAGGTTCTCAATCATTTCCAACTCCTAAGAACTGCCAGGATGCAATATTAATAGTTGAATAGGTACAATAAAACTGGGGGGGGGGGGGGGGAGACAGGACGGGACGACAAACCTAGCTGAACATATTAGAGGAATTCAGAGAATCTGCTAAGTACAGCCATCAGCAAATGATAATTGATTTTATGATTATGCTTCCATCTTTTGTCAGTATTCAGTATTTACATTTGCCTTTGAAGTCTTATGGCCCATTCCCAAGCACCAGTGCTTTGCTATCAATACCAAAGAGAACAGATTTTCATGATGCTAAGGCATAGTTAGTATCCAAATACAGCAAATGCAGTTTATAGTATCATTGCGCCTGATGTTGTCAACCTACACCAACCCATGGCACAAATGCTGTGTGAGAAGAGTTGATCCAATATCCCAATAGGTAAAAGGAGAAAGGATCTAATATCAACTCCTTCTATAGCACTTCTTGTTGCAAGGTTGGACCAAGATTTTTGATGGTGCATAATAGGGGTGGTTGATCCATGAAAAATTTGATTCTAAACTCAGTTGGGGGGGGATTCATTTTTTGGTTCGTTATAGAAATTTATACAAATTTTTAAAAATAAATTTTGTGATTGAAATGTTATTAATAACAAATTTTCGGTTTTATTCATTATGCCAGCTGGGAGGCTAGAATGGAGGGCTTGCTCCCCCTTCTTCCCTCCTTGCCCCTCCCAGTGGACAGGCATCGCGCGATGCCTGTCCGCTGGGAGGGGCAAAGAGGGAAGAAGGGAGTGCTTCCCCCCCACCTCCCCTGGATGGGAAAAACGCGAGTTATTCCCATCCAGGGAAGGAGGAGGGCAGACGAACCTGCCCTCCTCCTTCCCTGGATGGGAAAAACACGCAAAGGAAGGAGAGGGATGTTTTGGTCTTCAACTGCCAGAAATCCTAACAGCTGGTAAACTGGCTGGGATTTCTGGGAGTTGTAGGCCAAATACGACCTAATAACGGTGACCTTTAGAAAAAATGGCGGCTGGGTTCGGTTTTGAAATGTCTCTTCCGGGTTGGACCCCGAGGGTCGATATATGATAGAAATAATTTCAAATATGAAAAATAACAAATTTCAAAGTAATTTAAACCGGAGATATCCAGCCCTAGTGTATATTGAAGCTTGTGAAATATCCTCAATAATAATAATAATAATAATACACTTTATTTATATTCTGCTCTTCTTACTCCGAAGGGGACTCAGAGCAGATTACATTACACATATGGCAGACAGTCCCTGCCAGTTGCACATACAATTCCATACAACATACAACATCTGAAGTAGCCATCTAATGGGACGGAGGAAGAGGGCAGGAAGTCATGTTATGTGGCAGAGTGAAACAGTAAGGAAGTTTGGTACAGGTAGGGAGAGGGTGCTTTATATGGATCCCAGTATATGTCACTAAGGGCAGTTGCCACCCCCCCCCCCCCCAGTAGTTGTATTGGCCTCGGTTTGTTGTGACCATCAAAACTTGAGTAATGACCTTATCACATTAGGCTGAGGATTTGCCACACATTGTGGCAAATCCATGGGGGTCCTGGTGGGGGTGGAGAACCTGTCCCTCCACACCCCACTTACCCCAACCTGCCACCCCATGGGGGAATGTATCGCCACCCAGCTTGCCCCCATTGTTCCTAAGGCAACATGGGAAGCTTCCCGGCACTGTAGGTCACTTCCTCTCTTTCACCATGGAGCCCGGCTGGAAGTTGCTATGCATCATAGGAAGAGCTCCACGGTGAAAGGGGAGAAACAGTGGCATAGGACAGATAAACCAGCCTGTCTGACGAGGTTGATGCATCTTTATATACTTTCAGCTACATTACAATGACATTCCATGTTCCCATAAGTTAACAGTATCAATAGCATAATCTATCTATACATTTCAGTGCAAATAACTGATTATTTGTTTATAGTTCACACAGAAGCGTATAGCAGGAAGCATATCAGGCCTGAATCTTTCAGTGCAATATTGCAATGAAAGTGTATTCTTAATGAGAAGGGAAATGCTTTAACTGGGTGGGGGATAATATCTTGTACTGTAGTTAACATTCCTTGTGGCCTTTCTCTAACACACATTAGCAGCTCTTAATTTAAAATGTCAAAACACTGGTAAAATGCCATTAGATTCATAATTGTTGTTTAAATGTACGACTATTGTCTGACTAATGAATAGTAATGTTATTTTGGAAAGCCTTTTTATATTTCACGGGGCAGTGTTTCCTAACAAATCTGACATATTTCTCTCTCTCTTATCCCATGTTGCTCTAAAGAGAGCTACAGGAATATTTGAAAACAAATATCTGGAATATTCCCATACAAGAATGTTATTTTAACTTTTGGGAAGCTCAAAGGCTTTCTTAGGGATATACTTGTGCTTCTCTGTGTGTGTGTGTGTGTGTGTGTGTGTGTGTGTATTTCTCCCAAGAAATAATTTGCTTTATGAATCCCTATCCCTTCCATTGTCAAAGTGCATGAAGTACCAACATGCTTAAAGAGAGTTGCTTTTGGAAATGAATTTGATGTTTCCTATTCATAATAAGAGAAAAGAGAAGGAGAGAGAAAGGGAGACTGGTCTAGAGGATTTTTAAAATAAATCGGTTAGCTTTAAAAAAGAAACCTCACAGCAATCCTATAGTAAATTGACTCTAAAATTAGGTTTAACAGTATACAGAATTTATCTGATGGTCTTGCTTGTTGGCTAAACCTACTAGTAATCAGACAGGCATACTACAAAGGGGTTATCTGATGTTTAATCCTATCCTAGTAGATTAAATTCATGTTGGTTCTTTTATTCCCCACTTGGCGGCTGCTGATAAACTGCCCTTGCAGAGCACCCTTACAACTCATGTGGATCCTTACCTCCCTTTCACTGATAAGAGTTTAATCTATTCCCTCCACCAATAGAGACAGTGTGGCTTTTGGTCTTGGTTAGTCTTGCGGCTTCAAAGAGCAAGCTGTGATATCTCTGCCACTCAATATGAAGGATGGGAGGCTTTTTCGTTTCACCTGCCTAAATACTGGAAAGCTCAATGTAGAAGACCCAGAATTTCCCTATTCAGTTTGAACTGCTGCCCCACATGCCTGGACACATTCCTTATTGGTTGTTTTGGTCATCTTTTTTACACACTCTCTTACCCTGAGATAACCAAAGGCCCTTTTCACTTCAGTCTCCCTATTCTTCTTTTTCAGTTAAGAGATTTCTCCTCCCTCATACTTGCAATAAAAACACCATCCTTCCCCCTCACCTACTATTTTGTTTGGGGAGGGGGAATCCTGTTGCTGCCTATAGCAACAGTTTTCTATGTCAGTGTTTTTCAACCTTTTTTGAGCCGTGGCACATTTTTTACATTTACAAAATCCTGGGGCACACCACCAACCAAAATGACACTCTAATACAGTAATACAAATAGCTAATATGTTTTAAAATGTATTTATACACTCAGTGTGAAACCTGGGCCTGTTTCGATGAACACAACATAGATATCCTGGCAGGAATGGCAGAAAGACTGAAAGTACTGAAAGGGTTTGCTTGGGAATTTACCTTGAGTTTGGAAGTTGTAGTTCACCTACACCCAGAGAGCACCGTGGACGCAAACAATGTTATGTTATTTGTTTTCTATCCAGAATCACAATGTTGGAAGGAGGCTCACCACTTTAAGGTCCCTAAAACAGACATGGGAAAACTTCAGCCCGCTGGGTGCTTTGGACTTCAACTCCCACCATTCCTAACAGCCTGAGGCCCTTTCCTGCTTCAGTGGCTGAGGGGGGGAAAAGGAAAAGGGCGGAGGCTGCTAGGAATGGTGGGAGTTGGAGTCCAAAACACCTCTAGGCACAAAGCACATCTGTTTCCACCAGACCTTTCTGAGGAACAGCCAATGCTGCCTCCTCCTCCTCTCCCTCCCACAAAACTATACACACACACACACAACCTGCTCCTCCACCCCGCGGCTTGGCCTTCTTATTTCCTTTCTCTCTCTCTCTCTCTTTTACACACTGTGGCTTCGCTCCCCCCACCCTGCTGCCACCTTCCTTTGACACCATTTCTGCCTCTTCGGAGGGAGCAGAGGCCTCGCCATTGTACCGAGAGAGAAGGAAAGGAAGGAGAAGGAAGGAAGGAAGAAGAAAGGAAGAAAAGAAAGAAGGAAGGAAGAAAAGAAGGAAGGAGAAGGGAGGAAGGAGGAAGGAAGGAAGGAAGGAAGAAAGGAAGGAAGGAAAGAAGGAAGGAAGGAAGAAGAAAGGAAGGAAAGAAGGAAGGAAGGAAGGAAGGAAGGAAGGAAAGGAGGGAGAAAGGAAGGTGGGGGCGGCTTGGGAAGCGGCTCGCCTCCTCCTCCTCCCATCGTCGTCCGAGCCGCTTCCCAAGCCGCCCCCTCTTTCCTCTCCTTTGCTCCCTTTCTCCCCCCTCCCTCTTTCTGCCTCCTCAAACATTGACTCCACGGCAGGAGTTTCAGTAACAGCCGCAGCTCAGTCGAGGGAGAGAGAAGGCTCGAGGGCCTCCTTCGCCCCCATCTCGAGCCTCCCGTTTGTCTATGGAAGGGGGAAGAGGAAGGGAGGGGGGCTTTGAATCGCTAGGAGATGTCGAGGAAAACAACAAACCGGAGAAACACCTCTTTCTCTCTCTCTCTCTCTCTCTCTCTCTCTCTCTCTCTCTCTCTCAAAGGGCCTCCTTCCACTCAGGGCTACAGAAGCCGGGAAAGTCTCGCTCAGGGCAACGTTACCTTTGTTGCCAGCGAGGCACACCTGATGATCCTTCATGGCACACTAATGTGCCGCGTCACACCGGTTGGGAAACACTGTTCTATGTGATCACAGAAGGTGACGCAGGATGAGAAATTCCTGGGTATGTTACACTTTTCTGGAGGATTTGCCATATAATTGAGCAAGGGCTAATCTTCGTCTTAAATTTTCCCATAAAGACTTGGCTGTTAGTCTCTGATTGGGTGAAAAAGAATGTCTAAGGAACCTAGGCAAAGAGGATAAGGTCGACATAAAAAAAATCTCAAAAGCAGTAGCAGCAGTAGCAAAATCACCACAGCTGCTAAACTCTGTTATTTCCAAATTGATTTATAAGGGGAACTTGGACACCTTGGTGCTATACAGATCAAACAATTAGCAGTAGTATGTTTCCTTGTTTGTGTTTTATTAGAAAGATATAGTAATAATAATAAAAATAATCTTTATTTGTACCCCACACCCATCTCCCCAATGGGGACTCAGGGCAACTCACATGAGGCCAAGCCCAAACAGCAAATTACAACAAAATAAAATCAAGAACATCAACAATAAACACAATAAAATAAATACATATAATTAAAAAACAGTATACAACTAGCTATCTAAAATCACAAGGACAGGGCAGGCCGCATGCACACATATAGAGTGTTAAAAACTCAGGGTGATATAAGCGGAATAGTATCCTTTACATGGGGAAGGGGGGTAGACTCCAAGAACGGGTCATTGAAGAGAGCAATGGTAGAAATTAAATAATTACTCTCCAAACGAATAGCGGAAAAGCCAGGTTTTCAGGTGTTTTTAAAGGTCTCCAAGGTGGGGGCTTTCCTAATCTCTCTGGGCAAGGAATTCCAGAGTCGGGGGGCCACAGCGGAAAATATCATTTCCCTTGTGCCCACCAAACGAGTCTGTGAGACTGGCAGGGGCGACAGGAGGGCCTCCCCCGAGGAGCGGAGGGTTCGAGCTGGTTCATGGAGGGAGATTCGGTCGCAAAGGTGAAGATATGGTTCAGCGGCGCCACACATCTAAATGCAAAATCATTGAATGAATTCACCTCACGCTAGTTGGATGTCCATCTACAAACTGTAGTTTGTATTATACTTGCTGTAAGCAAACCATAGTTAAGACCATTTTCTCCTTCCTGTTGTTGCTGTTGTGCAACTCCAACTTGCCCATGGTTAACCGGTGTGTTTAATAGCTGTATGGGAGTTAAAATATTGGTTTCCAGAGTTGTAATCCAACAGACAAATCACTACATCACACTGGTTGTCTGTAAGAAAACCACTCAACAGTTATGACAAGAACTTTGCTTGATCCATCACTTGTCATTTTGCACAGGTCTAGAGAGGTTGTGCAGGATTTCTTCCTATAATTGCCTGGGCACAGGATTTACTTTGGTAAGATGAACTTTGGCTTTTTTATACATTTTTAATACATTTTTCTTAAAGATGTCTTAAATACAGACACACACACACAATGGCTATTACTAACTACGGATAAGTGTACTGTCTTTCTTGGGCATGTGTTGCGAATGCAGAGATGGCTGGTAGCATAATCTGATTAAAAGGAAGTGCTGATTAATAATAGCCTGACAGAGAAGGGAAATGGCTCTGGCACCAAACAGATGTCCAGAATGAAAACCTGAAAAGGCAAATTGAAACAGTTCAATTCACATCTTGTGTAAGGGGAAGCTTGCAGTTGAATTAACTAGATTTGAACTGCAGCTGTGCTCGATATCTTCAAAAAGGCTTCCGTTTGCAGAATTCATCTGAAAACTCAATAATATTCAAACAATCCAGGAAGAAAATAGATGATTTGGAAATGATGCTGTTTGCTTCCAAGGGCCTCTGAAGAGGTTAAAAAATAAAGAGGAGGAGGAGAAAATGTTGCAAATTCTGGTATGAAAACTCTCACATTGAAGATGGCAATTGCACATTACATTAAAGCTGGCTAGGCTACCCTATCCATTTAATATACAATTTGTTTTCTCATTCAGCTGCATTTTGCTGTGAAATGAGTCTGATGTATATTACAGCAGAGATGAAACCCTGCATTCTCATGATAAACACTTCAGTTCTTCTATTATGTGTTTTTCATTCAACTTTCATTTGCTACCTTTCATTGTGTATTTATTAAGATAATGAAAAAAGAGGAAATGTGATTGCTAGCATTTTGACTACTCCATTGTATTGCTGTTATTCAAGAAACCTAATAATACACACAAACTAATTCTTACTTACAAAGGGCCCTGTTTCACTAAATCAGGCCAATTTTCTCGGGTGAATAACGGACGAGTTCAATATGCCAGTACCTTAATTAAAGAGAGCCTCTCTTCATCTTGATCTTGTTTTAATTTACAATGTAATACTACAATAATATCACTAATGGAAGGTACATTAAAGGGCATCAAGCAGCATTAACTGTATTAAATTATGGCACTTGTGTTAATTAACTTCTGGAGCAAGATAGTCCTAATGGCTAAAAAGGTCCACTAATGCATAAATTAAGTCTAGTTGAGTAAGAACTGAAATGAAAAGAAGACAGGAGACGTTTTGTCCACTCCATTCATTACCAACTCCAGAAATAATTTTGAAAAGTTAGACAATGTGGAGAAACCACAAGGAAGTTTTTTTCCCTATTATTCTCTTTAAAGAAAGGACAATTATACAGTCCTTGATTGCTCCACAAGTTTTCTTCAGAGATTTGGTTGGATAGCAGTGTAGACAATGCCCCGACAAGTGAATATTGTGCCCCCAAATCATGATCTCCGTAGGATGGGCATCCTAGAGTAGGGCAGAGGTCCTATTGCCCCTAAAAGTAAAGCCCAAACCTATTGAAGCCACAGCCTGCCCTTACTGCCACCATTGAATATGGTAATGCACTACTAAATTTCACTGGAAAAATGTCAGTAAAAATCATTGCCAGATTTTACATTAAAATAATGTGACAAAATCAGCAATGGTGAGTATGCCCATAAAAATGGGTTTAGATTCCATGCAGCACAAGGCTGAGTTTGGTGTTACATTGATATCCGCAGGTTTTTTATTTATTTATTTAAAACTTTTGTACCCCGACCTTCTGACCTCTATAGAGGGACTCAGACCAGTTTACAGCAAGATTCAATGCTGTACAATTTAAAAACAACTACAACAACATATTAAAATACATTAAAAAGCCCAAGACATAAAACCGCATCGCCACCAAAAACAATTCCACTCGATCTGTAAATGTGGTCGTTCATTCAGACTATAACCAATCTCAGCCTATTCTGGGAAAGCTTTGTTCCACATCCAAGTCTTCACCAGCCTCCTAAAGGACAACAGAGCGGGGGCAGATCTAACATCACTTGGGAGAAAGTTCCATAGCTTAGGGGCCACCACAGAGATGGCCCCGTCTCTCGTCCCCACCAGTCGTGCTTGCAAAGGTGGTGGGACCGAGAGCAGGGCCTCTCCGGAGGATCTTGATGTCCTTGATGGTTCGTAGGGCAGAATCCGTTCGGACAGGTAAACTGGGTCAGAACCATATAGGGTTTTGTAGGTTAAAACTAGCACTTTGAATTGTGCCCGGAAGCTAATTGGCAGCTTGTGGAGCTGTCACAGCAAAGGAGTTGTATGCTCCCTGTACCCCGCTCCTGTAAGTAACCTGGCTGCTGAGCGTTGAACTAATTGCAGCTTCTGAGCAGTCTTCAGAGGCAACCCTACGTAGAGAGCATTGCAGTAGTCTATTCGGGATGTAACCAGAGCGTAGACCACCGTGGCCAAGTCAGACTTCCCAAGGTACGGGCGCAGCTGGCGCACAAGCTTTAACTGTGGAAAAGCTCTCCCGGCCACCGCCGAGACCTGGGGCTCCAGGCTCAACGATGAGTCCAGGATCACTCTCAGACAGTGAACCTGCGTCTTCAGGGGGAGTGTAACCCCGTCAAGCACAGGCTGTAACCCTATGCCCTTCCTCTTCTTGTCAGGTTCCTTCCTCTTCTTTTCAGGATGATATTGGAAGCATTCACTTTTTCTAATTAATTTATTTAATGTCATATCATATTCTAAAGTGTTTTGTCCATCTATTGTTTTATCAGTTAAGAACTGCATTGCATCCCGTCTCTCAACCTTCCACGCTGACTCCCTTCCTCTCCCTCAGTGGCATAATAGATATCTATAAAGATTTAATTTACTAACAATAACTTCACTATCGCTAGCTTCTTTCTTTTTCCTTTTTTCCTGATGGAAAAAATGGGGAAAATTGTAAATGTTCAATATAAAGGAAAACTGTGGCTTGATCTATTCATTAGTTATATGGTAACGGTTAGAATTAGAAAGTTCAAATTCTCAGCCATTCTTCCCTAACTACATTTTACTAGGCTAATTGAGAAAATGAGTAGTTGCTGCTAATCTAGAATGGAAGCAAATCTTATTTGAGCTTCTCAAGAGTCTTGTTTATGTAACACTAATCAACAGTTTAGTGCTGTATCGCAGGGAGGCCACTGTATTGCAGATTTTCAAAGATATTTGCTTCTAAAGGAAGGGTTGGATATAAAAACAGGGGGAAAGGATCTTGTTAATCTTCCCTTAGATTTCCTCAGGTGTTTACCCAAATTTCACCTTGAATTTTTGCTGGATGTATAAAAAAATTGTCTTTCCAAAAAACTTGTTTTCTAGTGCTTCACCTTTACAAATTACAGTTGGTTTCAAATGTTGCTTTATAAAATGTAGACACACTAGTATTGAAGCTGAGCTGTAAAAACTTAAATTTCTGGCATTGCTTTTCCTACTAAGAACATTGGAACAAATCCAGACTAACATAGCACCCATATCGATGGATGGTGCCTGTCTTGGTAGTTTCATTGAGAGCTATGTGTGCTTTACATAGACTAAATGCTACCAATTTGTACATCTCAGTAAAACATTCACTAATGTACAATGTGAAATAATTCATCAATTGATTGTCAAGATAATCGACTTCCAGGGCATGTAGAATATGAATCAAATAGCCTTGCATACATCAGTTACTGCATGTATATTGGTATTTTCTCCTCTTCCAAGGGTCTTTCCACACAGCTGTATAACCCGGAATATCCTCCCGGAATAGGGAGGAAGAGGGTCAATGCTTTTATGGTCGAATATTGTTTTAAATTGGAATGATTGTAGATGTTGCTGAGGAATTGTATTTTAATGTTTTAATGTATTTTAATGTGTTGTGGGGTTTTGGGGTTTTACGCTGTTTGATGTGGCATCGAATTGTGCCGTGCTGTAAGCCGCTCTGAGTCCCCCCTAGGGGGTTGAGAAGAGCGGGGTAAAATCCTGAAATAAATAAAAAATAAATAAAAAATCAAGGCAGAAAATCTCACAATATCTGCTTTGAACTGGTTTATCTGTGTCCACACTGCCATATATTCCAGCTCAAAGCAGTCAGTGTGGGATTTTATTCACCTGTGTAGAAGGCGCCCAAGTTTAATGGTTTAGGCTCCTGAAGAGTCACCCTGAAGGTTAGAAGTTGTTCTGAAATTATTAGAAGTTATTGCGACAAAGACCGGTGGGTTGTGTATGTGGAGTCTTTATAAGGAATCCTTATCATTGATTCATACATATTCAGAGTGACCACAACCCTGACTTCTGATCTAGTTTTAATGTGAAATTAAAGATCCAAAGCAAATTTGAACTATGAAAACAAATTGCACAAAGCATATGACCTACTACACTTTCCTTAGCTTTCTTTGTTGCTATTGCAAGGAGAAAATAAAATTCACTTTTCCTTTATTTTTTAAAGTTTAGCTACACAGTTTGATGTATTTTTCAAGTCCTAAACTGTGGTTGGTGAAATCAACCTTGTAAACTAGGTATGAATGACTTCTGGCCCTCCATTCATTACTGATCTGTAAGTCTTATTATTTCTCAACATGCACTATTCTGGATGGAGTTGTTGAGAGTTGCAGTTCAAAAACATCTAAGGGGAAATACACAAGTTGTCAATTCCATTGCTAATGATGGTTTGAAGTTGCTATGAGCCCTTCCACACAGCCATATAACCCAGAATATCATGGCAGAATAACCCACAATATCTGCTTTGAATTGGAATATCTGAGTCCATACTGCCATATATCCCAGTTCAAAGCAGAAAACGTGGAATTTTATTCAGCTGTATGGAAGGGGCCTTTGTTTCAATTAACTGTAGTCAAGAGTAGTAGGTACCATTTGATAGATCTGGATAACACAGCAAAGGGTAGGTAATATACAGGGCCGGCCCCGCCCATTCCGCGGCCTACGCGGTCGCGTAGGGCGATAGTACCTGGGAACTGGGAGGGGCGCCGCTGCGCCGGCCGCCCCCCCCCCCGCTCTGCGCGCCGCAGCCAGCCAGCCGCTGCCGCCTGCAGGCGGGGACACCCTCGCGCGGCCGGGCAGGACGCCACTGCACATGTGTGGCCGGCCAGGACGTCGGCGCGTGTGCGTGCCACCGCTAAGGATGCACTCGCACGGCCAGGCAGGGCGTCGCATGCGCAGCCGACACACGGGGCGGCGCGCCACGCGCTGGGTCACACTCACGGGGCCGCGCGGGACACCAGTGCACATGCGCGAGGGCGTCCAGGAGTCCAGGAGCCACCGGGGGGGCACAAAAATAAGGTTTGCCTACCCCCCCCCGGGAGAGGTGAGGCCGCCCCTGGTAATATAACATTGAAGCTGAAACTTGGAAACACCTTGTAATTGTGCAGGGAGGAAAGAAGTGAAAAAGAATACACCCAGCCCTATAATTCAGAGCTTTCCAAACTGTGTGCCATGACTTGTTATTGTGTCAGCTGACGAGTATAGATGCATCACACAAATCTAACAAGAAACCTCTGAGTTTATGTGAAATAAGTAACAAAAAATATATTTTAAAATAAAATTAAATGCTTTCATGAGATATGTCGTGTCTCCATAAATTTCATCAGTGTAATTTATGTATGTGTCTATATATCTCACGAAGGGTTGGTTTGACCTCTGGTTTGCTAATTAAATTGAATGACTGTCCTGTTTGCTTATTGAGGGATGAATAAGAAACATGAATTTGAGGAACTTGAAGAAGCATTACAATCAGGTCTCCATATTTGTGGGCTTCATTTTTGCAAATGTTATTATTCACAACTTTGATTGAAATGTTCTTTCTGGGGAATCTCTAAGAAATGATATAGTCAGCTTCCACCACAGAGTCATAATGGAGAACCTAGAGATTATTAGAGGGGTGTTCTTTTAGATAAAAATAGCAGTTTTTATATGTGGTTTTTCACTTTCATGAGGTCAGTTCCAGCAAATAAGGAGGGCTGAATGTATTAAAGAGCATAGAAATGACATAATTCAATCAATTATGGGTGTGTACCCCTTTATTTCCTAATCCTGGAGCCATATTCAAGCTATATTGTTTATGTCAGTGTTTCCCAACCAGTGTGCCGTGAGCGATCATCAGCTGTGCCGTGGGAAATTGGAACCTCCAATACCCTTTCTTTCCCCTCCTGCCGAACATTTTTCTTCTCCACTCGGGCTCCCTTCTTCCCAGCCTAGCTCTGCTTGCTTTGCCTCGCTTTGCTCACGCTGCTGCTTCTGCAGGAGGGGGAGGGAGGAAGACGTTACCCGTGCAGGCGCTACTGCACAGACTCGCCCCACGTCTTCCTCCCTCCCCCCCACAGTGCTCTCTGGATATAGGTGAACTACAACTCCAAAACTCAAGGTCAATGCCCACCATACTATAAAAAACTCTTATAGTATTTTCTCTTGGTTATGGTAGTTCTGTGTGTGAAGTTTGATTCCATTCCATCATTGGTGGAGTTCAGAATGCTCTTTGATTGCGGGTGAACTATAACTCCCAGCTGTTGAGCAAGACCTTTGTGTGCATCTTTCTGCCATTCCTGCCAGGATATCTATGTTATGTTCATCGAAACAGGCCCAGGTTTCACACTGAGTGTATAAATACATTTAAAAACATATTAACTATATGTATTACTGCAGTGTTTTTCAACCTTTTTTGAGCCGCGGCACATTTTTTACATTTACAAAAATCTGGGGCACACCACCAACCAAAATGACACTCATAACACAGTAATTCAGAAGAAAGAGAAGAAAAAGTGTTTGGCAGGAGGGGAAAGAAAGGGTATTGGAGGTTACGATTTCCCACGGCACAGCTGATGATCGCTGGTTGGGAAACACTGTATTACTGTGTTAGAGTGTCATTTTGTGTCAAAAAAGCTTTATTACGGTCACAGACCAGCACAAAGCGGGTACAAGCGCCATAAGAGGAGAAGGAAAACTAACAGGGTTTGCTCACTTAAGGCAGGCGTGGGCCAACTTGGGCCCTCCCTCCAGGTGTTTTGGCCTGCAACTCCCACCATTCTCCCTTTCTGTGTAGGCTATATGTGTTGTGTGTGTATATGCATATATGTACTGTGTATATACATATTAACTATATGCATTACTGTGTTAGAGTGTCATTTTGTGTCATTTTGGTTGGTGGTGTGCCCCAGGATTTTGTAAATGTAAAAAATGTGCCGCGGCTCAAAAAAGGTTGAAAAACACTGGTTTATGTCACTCTTTGAATTGACTATGCATTTACAACCAGAATGCAGATATTTAAGGTACAGATGAGGAAACTTCTATTGCTGTGGATGACATTTTTCTCCTGTGAGCTGAGAAGAGACTGTTAAGGTAAAGTCCAGGGACCATTTCCACAATTCTCCAATACAAGAACTTCTGCTTTATCTTGAAACTTAAAATATCTTTGAGTCCCTTTGCAATACATACCATTAAGCCTTTCATTTTATTTTTATATTCTCCTTCTGCTGGAATCCTCTGTGTTTGAGCCCCAGGGCTTTTTCAGCTGTGTCCTAGCAATAACAGCAGCTCAGTTTTTGTCCCTCACATTATCAGTTTTAAATTTAATCTACCTCTGAGTCTGAATATGTTACCCTTGCAGGGAGTGGGGGGAAATAATAGTTTGTTGTGTTTTTCCCTTCCGTCAGCATGCCGATGATGTTGCCATGACTAAATGCTCACTGTTCAGAAAATGTTTAGGAACTGCTTATTTCCCCATTCTGTAATTTTGACTGTAATTTGTAAGAATGAAAACAGACTTTACTGGATGAATGGAGAGGGATTTGCCTAGTGTTTTTAGTAAAACTCTTTTTCCAGGTATTTACCAAAAGCTGTGAATCATCCTGAAATAAGATATGACCAAGGGCGTCATCACAAAGGCCAGGCAAAGTCTCCCACTTCACTTGGCTTTGGGGAGAAAAAAGAGGGGCAGTAGGGCAAATTTGTCACCCCAAGTATAGCTCCCTGTCAACGATATTTTCTCCATCACACAGGGAGAGTTTCGCTCTTCCGTGGAGGGCCCATGCTGGCTCCATTGGAGCCAGCACAACACAGGAAGCTTCCCGTGTTGTGGGGAAGCCTTTGGCTACAATTTCATGTGATGGCCGGTAGATTTAGTCTGCTTTCTCACCACTATAATCAGTTCACAAATTTGTACAATTGTAAGTATAGAGTTCCACTATATTATATGGTCTGCAATAACTACTTTCAGTAAATTTCTGAATGTAATAAATCAGGGCTGTCCAACTTCTACCGGACCTGTGGCCGGAATTCCAGTTACTGATGACCTGGGGGGCCGAAGGGTCTGCCTCCGCCCCCGGCTCCGCCCTCCCGGCTCTGCCCCCAGCTCCGCCCTCCCGGCTCCGCCCAGGCTCTGCCTCCTCCCGGCTCCACCCCTGCCCCGCCCCTCCCCGGCTCCGCCCTCTCCCGCCTTGGAGGTGTCTGTGGAGGACACCGGGCTTTGACTTGAGATAGAGATGAACACCAAAATCCCAGTCTCAAGTCCCAGTCCGTGCTTTGAACTGGATTATATTGCAGTGTGGACTCAGGGCCCTTCCACACAGCCATATAACCCAGAATACCTGCTTTGAACTGGATTATCGGAGTCCACACTCATATAATCTGGTTTAAAGCAAATAACATGGGATTTTATTCAGATGTGTGGAAAGGAAGTCAAATAAGAAGCCAGGGCCCTTCCACACAGGCCTATAACCCTGAATGATAAGGCATAATATTCATTCTGCCTCTGCTAATAATAATAATAATAACAACAACAACAGGTTCCTGGAGTAGGAGACCTCCAAGGGCCATCCAGGGCCATCCAGTCCAATCTCCTTCTGCCATAAGGGGAAAACACAATCAACGCATTCCTCACAGATGGCCATTCAGCCTCTGATGATAGTAATAATAATAATAATTACAATGGGTTCCTAGAATAGGAGACCTCCAAGGGCCATCCAGTCCAATCTCCTTCTGCCATAAGGGGAAAACACAACCAAAGCATTCCTCACAGATGGCCATTCAGCCTCTGATGATAATAATAATAATAATAATAATAATAATAATAATAATAATTACAATGGGTTCCTAGAATAGGAGACCTCCAAGGGCCATCCAGTCCAATCTCCTTCTGCCATAAGGGGAAAACACAATCAAAGCATTCCTCAGCCATGTTGAATCAAACCTAAACTCATGAGATCAACAGAAAGTGCTGAACCTTGAGTTTGGGAGTTGCAGTTCTCCTCCATCCAGAGAGCACTGTGGACTCAAATAATGATAGATCAGGACCAAACTTGGCACGAAGCCTCAGGAGAGGAGGAAGCTGGAAAGGGAATGGGTGAGCACCCCCCCTGCTCCGCACTCGGCCCCGCCCCTTTTTTGCTCTGGCCTCGCCCCCTCTCGCTGGTGCACTCTCTCTCTCCTTCCCTCTTTCCTTCAGGTGGTGGAAGGGGGAAGGAATGAAAGGGGGAAAGAGAGAGAGAAGGAGGGAGGGAGGGAGAGAGGGGGGAGGGAGGGGGGAAGTAGGAGGAGGAGGAGGAGGAAGAGAGCCTGCTCCTCCTCCCTGCCTCGCCCCTCACCCCCCGCCGCGAAAAACATAAATAAAAAATATTCCGAAAAATATTCCAAAAAAATATTCCAAAAAAATATTTAAAAATTTTTTTTGGAATCTTTAAAGGCAGATATCTTGCAGGAGGGTAGGGGGCCGTGGGGAAGGGGCTGGGGGGCTGTATACGGCCCGGGGGCCGCCAGTTGGACAGCCCTGTAATAAATAAAAGAGTGAATGAAAGAGAACATCATCATAATATAATATACTAGCTGAACCCGGCACGCGTTGCTGTGCCCTTTTTTGGAGATGTGAGGAAGTCTGAGTATGTAAGGGTTGGAATTGATGTAGCGTAGTCTGGTGGATAGGAAAGTTAGGAAAGAGGTAAAGAAGGAAAAGGAATGTAAGTGGGGTGGACATACGTATAGAATAATGTCTAGGGTGGAAGAAAGAAAGAACTCTTGTCTGTTGGAGGTAAGAATTAGCACATAATGGCTTTGTAGTTTCAATGTGTGTCTGGTGACTGCTTTAGTTGGATCCTTTGTTGGGAGGTGATTAGCTGTCCCTGATTTTTTCTTGTCTGGATTGCCTCTCTTTATGTGTGTTTCCAATAGACCTCTCTACCTCTTCTGAGGATGCCTTTAGGCATAGATGGGGGAGAAATGTCAGGAGAGAATGCTTCTGTCCTTTGCTTTTTATTTCCCCCCCCCCCAACTTCTTTGTCTCTCTCTTGCCTTTCTCCCCTCCCTAGTGGGTGGATTTTCTTGCTGTGGGTCCCCATGGCTGTCCGCCTGGTCTCTTGTTTGTGTGAGGGCTTGCCTCTCTCTGAGTTGAGGGCCTACTTCTGGGTCCGCACGGCTCTCTGGGAAGGAGGGTGGAGATTGGGCAGCGATGGGCGGGAAGTGGCCACGCGGGGCCTTATGGAAAGTGTAGTCCCATAGCCATGGCCGCTTCCTCCGCTGTCTTCCAGCCGCTTTTGGAGCGCTGTTGTTGTCGCTCTCGCGGGAGGGATACACAGAGGAAGAGAGAGAGCGCGAGAGAGAGAGAGAGACTGCGTGGGCCGGGCCCGGGAGGGGTTGGGAGGATGAGGAAGAGGCTGAGGAGGCGGCGGAGGTAGGTAGGGAAGGGGGGGCGTAAGGGGGGGGTTGACTTGCGATAATGGCGGCGACATGGGCATGTCCTCCGCTATCTCGTTGGTCTCCTCTGCCGCCTCTGAGCCGCTGCTGGACCCGGGCCATGCGGTGTCTGTCTCTGTAGGTGTGTGTGTGTCTCCCGTTATTGCTTTCGTGTGAGACACACACAGACGAAGAGAGAGAGCGAGAGAGAGAGAGAGAGAGTGCAGGACAGGAGCGGGTGGGAGGAGGAGGAAAAGGCCGTGGAAAAGGCCGAGGAGGCGGGTACGGTTGCGAAGTGGTCGCAGCGCAGGCCCCCCTTCGGGCCCGTGTCCCGGGAGCGGCTGGGAGGTTGTGTTGGAGGGTGAGGAGGCAGCGGAAAAGGCGGGTACGGCGCCGCATTCTTCGTAGCGAGACTGTAGAGAGACGGCGGGAAAAGTAGGTGCCACGAAGGAACTACATTTCCCAGAAGACCCCGCATGTGTTGGCTGTCTCCTCCGCTGTCTGTTCGGCCTCCTGCGCTGCCTCCCTGTGGGTCCCGGACCCGGAATGTGCCGGAGGCGCCGTGTCCCGGTCGCGGCCTTCTCCCTCGCCTGGCGTCGGGCATCGGATGTTGCGCATGCTCGGTATTGTGATGTTTTGATGGCGGCCATTTTGTGTGTCAGGGGTTTTTGCGCATGCGTAGTAATGTTGTGTTTTGGGGGATGTTTTGGGGGTTTTGTGTGGTGTTTCGGGGTGTTTTCGTGGGTGGAGTATGTACCTCGGGGTACGGATGAGTGGCCCTGGGTTTTTGTGTGTGTGGGAAATGTAGTTTTTGCGTGCATTTGCCTCGTTGCACGACCACTTCTCTTTAATATATATAGATAATAATATAATACCTGAGGGACCGCCTCATCCCGTATTACCCTACCAGATCGCTGCACTCTGAGGAGCAGAACCTCTTGGTTATTCCTTCGCCTAAAATGTACCGCCTGACGGCAGCTCGCCAGCAGGCCTTTTCCATAATAGCCTCAACACTCTGGAACTGGCTGCCAGCTGACGTACGTGCCATGCGGAACGTCCTCTCCTTCCGAAAAGCGGTGAAGACCCTGCTTTTTCGGCAAGCGTTTGGAGTAGGATGAACTGCAGGCACTGTTATATTTTGCCTCAGTTGTTCATCTGTCTTACTGTACATCACCTTGCTTAGCATATTGCTTCATGTTTTTATTGTATTTTTTAGATGTGTTTTTAACCTCGTTTTAATCGATGTCTTTTACTTGACTGTTTATATATGCTGTGAGCCGCCCCGAGCCTTTCGGGAAGGGTGGCCAATCAAGTATGAATTAATAAATAATAATAATATAATAAGCAGTAGCCACCTATGGGCATACTTAATTCCAAAATTTTGAGATAAAGTCCCCTCTCACTAAGATGTTGGTGATAGGTCTGATAAGAAAGGATGTGAGTTGAATTATAAAGTTGAACTTGAATAATGGATGGTTGTACTATTGCCCTAGAGTACTGCTACATAAACACTGATGGATGGGTAATATAAGAAATGCTAGAAAGAGTGCTAGGAAATGGGATGAGTCAGGAAAGAGCTCCGTTTTCTAAGTGTAGTTTAGGTATCTTCATACCTAGCAGAAACAGAGAACACAATTAAGCATTTTAACCTTGATCATGATTACATCTCATTTGGATGGATAAAACTCACACTGCCTTTGAAATCAGCCAACAAAAAAAATGTTTTTGGCTTGGCAACCAAAAGATCTGGGAATATCCGGCCCATTGGTGGCGATGGGAAACTTACGAGGCTCTCCTTTCCATCATTTTTAGGGTGTCTTGCACCAGCTCTGCCTTCCTTCACACACCTAGCCGGCCAGCTCTCCTAATGTCTTCCAAAGACCATGGTTTCCTTCCAAGCCCCATGATAAAACTTCTAATGGACACTTCTATGGGCTGCTTTCCTTCCAAGCTCTGGTGTTAAAACACTTCTATGGGCTGCTTTCCTTCCCAAGCTCTGATGTTAAGACACTTCTATGGGCTGCTTTCCTTCCCAAGCTCTGATGTTAAGACACTTCTATGGGCTGCTTTCCTTCCCAAGCTCTGATGTTAAGATACTTCTATGGACTGCTTTCCTTCCCAAGCTCTGAAGTTAAGACACTTCTATGGGCTGCTTTCCTTCCCAAGCTCTGATGTTAAGACACATCTATGGGCTGCTTTCCTTCCCAAGCTCTGATGTTAGCACTTCTATGGGCTGCTTTCTTTCCCAAGCTCTGATGTTAAGACACTTCTATGGGCTGCTTTCCTTCCCAAGCTCTGATGTTAAGACACTTTTATGGGCTGCTTTCCTTCCCAAGCTCTGATGTTAAGACACTTCTATGGGCTGCTTTCCTTCCCAAGCTCTGATGTTAAGACACTTCTATGGGCTGCTTTCCTTCCCAAGCTCTGATGTTAAGACACTTTTATGGGCTGCTTTCTTTCCAAGCTCCAGTGCTAAGACACTTCTATGGGCTGCTTTCCTTCCCAAGCTCTGATGTTAAGACACTTCTATGGGCTGCTTTCCTTCCCAAGCTCTGATGTTAAGACACTTCTATGGGCTGCTTTCCTTCCCAAGCTCTGATGTTAAGACACTTTTATGGGCTGCTTTCTTTCCAAGCTCCAGTGCTAAGACACTTCTATGGGCTGCTTTCCTTCCCAAGCTCTGATGTTAAGATACTTCTATGGACTGCTTTCCTTCCCAAGCTCTGAAGTTAAGACACTTCTATGGGCTGCTTTCCTTCCCAAGCTCTGATGTTAAGACACTTCTATGGGCTGCTCTCCTTCCCAAGCTCTGATGTTAAGACACTTCTATGGGCTGCTCTCCTTCCCAAGCTCTGATGTTAAGACACTTCTATGGGCTGCTTTCCTTCCCAAGCTCTGATGTTAAGACACTTCTATGGGCTGCTCTCCTTCCCAAGCTCTGAAGTTAAGACACTTCTATGGGCTGCTTTCCTTCCCAAGCTCTGATGTTAAGACACTTCTATGGGCTGCTTTCCTTCCCAAGCTCTGATGTTAAGACACTTCTATGGGCTGCTTTCTTTCCCAAGCTCTGATGTTAAGACACTTTTATGGGCTGCTTTCCTTCCCAAGCTCTGATGTTAAGACACTTTTATGGGCTGCTTTCCTTCCCAAGCTCTGATGTTAAGACACTTCTTTGGGCTGCTTTCCTTCCCAAGCTCTGATGTTAAGACACTTCTATGGGCTGCTTTCCTTCCCAAGCTCTGATGTTAAGACACTTCTATGGGCTGCTTTCCTTCCCAAGCTCTGATGTTAAGACACTTCTATGGGCTGCTTTCCTTCCCAAGCTTTGATGTTAAGACACTTTTATGGGCTGCTTTCTTTCCAAGCTCCAGTGCTAAGACACTTCTATGGGCTTCTTTGCATCCAAGCCCTGGTGTTAAGATACTTCTGTGGGCTGCCTTCCTTCCAATCCCTGGTGTTAAGACACTTCTATGGGCTGCTTTCCTTCCCAAGCTCCAGTGTTAAGCCACTTCTATGGGCTGCTTGCTTCCAAGCCCTAGTGTTAAGATACGTCTGTGGGCTGCCTTCCATCCAAGCCCTGGTATTTAAAAAAAACCCTCTATGGGCTGCTTTCCTTCCCAGGCTCCAGTGTTAAGACATGTCTATGGGCTGCTTTGCTTCCAAGCTCTGGTGTTAAGACACTTCTGTGGGCTGCCTTCCTTCCAAGCCGTGGTGTTAAAACACTTCTATGGGCTGCTTTCCTTCCCAATCTCTGGTGTTAAGACACTTCTATGGGCTGCTTTCTTTCCAAGCTCTGGTGTTAAGATACTTCTATGGGCTGTTTTGCACCCAAGCCCTGGTGTTAAGATACTTCTATGGGCTGCTTTCCTTCCAAGCACTGGTGCTAAGATACTTCTATGGGCTGTCTTCCATCCAAGCCCTGGTGTTAAGACTGTTCTATGGGCTGCTTTCCTTCCCAAGCCCTGGTGTTAAGACACTTCTATGGGCTGCTTTCCTTCCAAACCCAGGTATTAAAATGCTTCTATTTCCTTCCTAAGCCTCGGTGCTAAAACATTTATATTCTTCAATGAGAGCTGAGAAGGAAATGAATTCCCTTGATGGGGAGTCAAGAGAGTCAGGCTACCTTCCCTTCAGTAAACCACCACAATATTTAAACAAACGTCCTCCCAAATGCCCTTTCACAGTCCATAAATGAAATTGCCAAAGGAAAAGATTGGGATTGAGTCCAAAAGCAAGATCCTAAGAGCAGGAATGACACTGAGATAGAACATGGAGCTACTTAGCATGTGAGTAGCTTTCTTCATCTGATTGGCTCAGGCAGGCACCAGGGCCCACAGCCTCACAGGGAAAGCCATATGCGAACAGCTGTCTCCCTCCCAACACTTCAGTGTAGCCGAAAGAAACCGAAAGCAGCTGTTTTTGGCACCCACATGGTCTGTTGCGATTGGAAAAAAATGGTGTCGGAGTCCATGCCGTTATGGCTGTCCAAAACGGCCAAAGCCTGGTAAGAAAAACGGATATGTGCACAACCCTAATATGCATTTTATTGAATGTTTTTATGATGATGTGCTTTATGTTGTGCCCAGCCTCAAGCCCCGTGAAGAGCTGTGTAACTAATAAATTATGATGATAATGATGATTATTAAATTATTTCTAGTTTAGCCCAAATCATAATTTCATGCCCCAATAAGTATTGAAAACATTAATTAATCATTAAAGTGCAATTCAAGATAAAGTTCCGTTCCACCAACCAATGGAAACTATCCATTCGAATAGGACTTATTCCACAAAATTTTAATTTGATTGTATCTTTAAGTTATTATGGAGAGGTCTAACGCAGGTCAACTATATCTTTGAACACATGAAGCCTAGTCCACCCTGGCCAGTTGCGAAAGATGAGCACATATACAGGTGTAGCTCTGCTTTCTACAGTGACCAAATGCACAATGCCGCTCCCTACCAATCAATTAACATTCTTATTATTAATAGTGATGCTGATTAACATAATAACAGTGACTTAAAAGAAGCTGCTCTAGTTTCATGTTCATCAAGAATGTTTATCTTTAAGCCAGAATGCAAATGATAAAACCTACTAATAACAATACATCTACTTCTAACTCTTCTGCAAAGATCAGAGAGCTATCATAGTTTGAAGCATGTACTTAAAGCACCTGAAGTTTCCTTTATTTACAAGAATACTTGCATAAGCTGCTTTGATTCCTTGGGGACTTTTGCCACAGTGCGGAGTGAGTGTGCATCTAACAATTCTGCCAATTAAATTGCAAACTTCATTAGCAGAATGGGGGTAAAACAGCTTATGTACTTATGATGTTGTCAGTTAATTCACAGTTCCCTGGTGCTGGAAGGAAATTATTCTTTTTATAGCTGTTGTGCGATGTCATTTCTTTTAAAGAGTTCTCATCTTTTATAAACATTTCAAAGGCTTGTTTAGCAAAGAGCACAAATAAAAATGAATGAAATAAGTTCTGCTTCTATTAGCTAAGGTTAACACAGTTTGTGTGTACTGCTCCTCTTTTCAGTAAGTTGTTGCTTGGAGTCAAGGGGTATTTCCTCCACTGGGTTTTTAAAAAACAATAAGCCAATTTGCTTATTTATTTGGCTGTTGTTGTTTTTTCTTCAAAAAATGAAATACTATTATGACTTTAGTAGAGATTTTATGTACATGCTAAAGTTTACCACGTGAGCCTATTTGGGTTTGTTCTGAAGTTAGTTGCATAGAGGGCTGTCAGTAACTAGAAACATTGGTTACTTGATGAGATACCTGCCTTTTAAATATGTCAGGGCTGTCCAACTTCTACTGGACCGGGGGCCTGAATTCCAGTCACTGATCACCTGGGGGGCCTTAAGGTCTGCCTCCGCCCCCGCCCCGCTCCTGGCTCCACCCCCTCCCCCAGCTCCGCCCCACCTGCTCTGGCCCCCCCTCCCCCAGCTCCGCCCCCACCCCACCCCCAGCTCCAATTTACTTACAATTACTACTTTCATTATTAATTATAAAATAAATTTAAAAAATGAAACTGAATGAAATAAATATAAATATAAATAAATATCAGAAGAGAGATGGATTGAGGAAGGGAATATATATGGGAGGGAAATAAATATAAATAAATAACATAAAAGCAAGAATTAAAGCAAGGAAGAAATGAAGAAAGGAGCCCACCCCAGCAAAACAGCCCTCAGTTCCAAATTAAATACATCATTATTATATTTCTGCCCCATATATTCCCACCCCCATCTTCCCCTTATTTCCAAACTAAGTACATTTATTATTGTTATTATTATATTTCTGCCCCATATATTCCCACCCCCATCTTCCCCTTATTTCCAAACTAAATACATTTATTATTGTTATTATTATATTTCTGCCCCATATATTCCCACCCCCATATTCCCCTTATTTACAAACTAAATACATTTATTACTGTTATTAAACTGCCCCATATATTCCCACCCCCATATTCCCCATTATTTACGAATTAAATACATTTATTACTGTTATTAAACTGCCCTATATATTCCCACCCCCATATTCCCCTTAAGCCCCCTGCTTCAGCCTACCTTTCCAAACGCGCTGGATCCAGGCAGCAGGCGGGCGAGGCGGCGGGCGGGCGAGGCGCCTACGCCATCTCCACGGCGCCTACGCCATCTCCGCAGCGCCTACGCCATCTCCGCCTCACAAAGATGGAGCGCGCCTATTGGCGGGGGGAAGGAAGGGAGGGAGTAGGAGGAGGAGGGAGCCTGCTCCTCCTCCCTGCCCCGCCCCACCCCTCCGCGAAAAAATATATTAAAAAATAATAATAATAAATAATTAAATAATAATAATAAATGTTTACTTTAAACAGCCGATTTTTTAAAAAGGGTAGGGGGGCGTAGGGAAGGGGCTGGGGGGCCGTATACCGCCCCCGGGCTGCCAGTTGGACAGCCCTGAAATATGTTAGACATTTTCATGGATGAATTGGGGAATGCAGAGACCTGAGCAGTTTGAGCAAGGTCATGATTAACAATCAAGTGATAAGGCTGGACAGGGTTAATAGGAGCTGATCCAAATGTGTTGAAGTCAAGGTAAAGGTTTCCTCTTGACATTCATTCAGTCTAGTCATGTCCGACTCTTTGAGTTGATGCTCATCTCCATTTCTAAGCCGAAGAGCCAGCATTGCTCATAGACACCTTCTAGACAGGCCCGGATTACCCATAAGGCCACCCTAGGCCATGACCTAGGGGTGCAAGCCAAGGGGGGCGCAGTTCACACGGACCCAAAAAAAGTTGAAACAAAACTGCAATGCGTGGCATGGAGATGACTCTCTCTCTCTCGGGGAGGGCAGGGGAAGAATGCTGCGAGGGGGCGGGGAGGAGGGAATGCTGCCTCCCCTTGCCATCGCCCCCGCCCCCTTGTGAAGGAAGGAGGGCGCAAGGAGGAAGAGGTGGAGGGAAGCCCCCAGGGCCGCTGCCGGGCATGCGCGGCACCCAGGAACATGGCAGAGGAGGCAGAGGTGCTCGCACCCTCCTTCCTTGAGGCAGCAGCCCCGGGGGCAGAGCTTCCCTCTGACTCCTCCTCGCGGCACCGCACGCCCTCCTTCCTTGAGGCAGTGGCCCCGGGGGCAGGGCTTCCCTCCGCCTCCTTCTCGTGGCGCGCCCTCCTTCCTTGAGTCAAGGAAGGACGGCATGGCGTGAGGAGGAGGAGGCAGAGGGACGCTCTGCCCCGGGGCCGCTGCCTCAAGGAAGGAGGGTGTGTAGTGCCGCGAGGAGGAGGAGGTGTGGGGGTGCGGTAGAGGTTGATTTGGGGGCATAATTCCAAAGTGTGGCCTAGGGCACCAAAAGGGGTTAATCTGGGCCTGCTTTTAGGTCATGTGGCCAGCATGACTACATGGAGTGCCATTACCTTCCTACTGAAGGTAAATAATCACACTCACATGTTTTCGAACTGCTAGGTTGGCAGAATAATAATGATAATACACTTTATTTATATTCTGCTCTTCTCACCCCCAAGGGGACTCAGAGCAGATTACAGGTACACATACTTAGCAGACAATCCCTGCCGTTTTCCACACACACATACATAGACGAACAGAGGCAAACTCTGGCCACGAGGGGGAGCTGGCACACTCCTCATCTCTCAGCGTTCCCAGCATCCCTTGTTATTCCTTCCGCATTCCTCAGTGTTCCTGGAGTTCTTTAATGGCCTCATAATTCAGTCAAAATTTGCCTCCCCACTTAATGTGGTACTTTTATCTCCTACTTGACAGATGCAACTGTCTTTCGGGCTGCAAAGTTTGACAGTAGGCTACACTTAAAGGTCGAGCACCCACCTTGACCCGGGCAGGCCTTGAACTCATGACCTATTGGTCAGAGGGATTTTATGCAGCTGACACTTAGCCAGCTGCGCCACATTCCCAGAAGCTTGGGCTAATAGTGGGAATTCACCCCGCTCCCCAGGTTCAAACCACCAACCTTTCAGTCAGCAAGTTCAGCAGCTCAGTGGTTTAACCCGCTGTGCTACCAGGGGCGCCTGCGTTATTATGTTCTATCAAATGTTTTATTATGTTCTATATAGCTACCTGGGAGAAAGTCCAGCTGAACTCACTGAGGTCTGCTTCTGAATTGACAAAAATGTGTTTTAATAATAATGCATACAAAGACAATAAGTTGAGACAAATCACAAGCTGTGAATCAGTTTAAATCCATGGAAGGCATGCATATATGCTATACTGCATATACAGGTTTAAATTCTTTATGTATGAGAAACATTAAGAAATTGAAGTGAATGTGTAGCCCAAGAGCACAAAGAGATTTTGTAGCCTGAGTTTCCTGAGCAGAAGCGGTTAATAAAGACAGTGCCAGTGAGCACTGTCTATATTAATTTCTACTAATATTTATTAATTATTAATTATTAATAAATTATTAATTTCTACTATTTCTACTAATATTGACCAGCATCCAGCATGTTGTTTCATGAGAGTGGTAGCTTACTCCCCTTGTAGTTTCAATAACTATAGTCATAAAACACCTGCCCATCCATTTGTCCACTCTTATGGAATTATCAAAAAAAGTTTGGTTTATTTGGAAGATACACATCCAAGTTCAATACCTCCATGTACATGGGTTCTTTTTTGCCTACCTTATTTCTCTCTCTCTCTCTCTCTCTCTCTCTGTGTGTGTGTGTGAAATCACCTACCTCCTAAATTTTGAGAACTATGGCCTACTATACCTAATGCTTTTTAAAGAACATTTTTAGATAACTTGGTTTAGTTTTCCAATAGAAAGCAGGGAATGAAGAATTGATTACTCATGGCCAAATGAACCTTAAGGCAGAGGGCACATTGGGCCAGCTCCATGCCAGCTCCACGCCACACAGGGCTGATCATGGTAATGAAAGGCATGGACACTTAATGAGTCCTTGCCCATGCTAACCAAAGTTGGGTAAAAGCCAAAACCTGCCCCAGAAGTTGGGCTTTCCATGATGAGCAGTGAAGACAGTTGGCCATTCCCCAAAGGGGCATGGAATGGCAGTCTACTGCCCACACACCCCACTTTGTAGCCATGACATACCACCCTCCTTTTCCTCATCACTTTCCCTGGTGTCAGCTACGATGATAAGTACTGGGGGGACTTCCTTCTGCCCCCCCACACACACACACACACACCCTCAGCACTTTATTCTGACTGATGTAAGAAAAAGTGACAGGGAAAAGTTGGTGTGATTATGGCCAGAGACGACCACAATATGTGAGGCAAGGGGGACAATGTGTAGAGCAACTGCCCAGTGGCACTGAACTGTGTAAGGACACCTTCCCACATCTAAAGCAGCTGTGGGATCCCTGTGCAGACTCCTTTTGGACATGATCTGGATCGGGCCCAAAAAATGGGTCGTGTACATAGGGCCAGAGCCAACTGTGCATCTTGCTGTAATCCTATCATTCCCTTTGAATGTGTTAACTGTGTTATCCAGAATAGATGGAAATGTTGCAAGCCAAAGCCTGAAAGTCAAACCAATTCATATCATCAGAAGAATAACGATAAAAGCTCTGAGTTTGCATAGTCAATAAACTATTCACAATCCAAACAAAAGCATCATTGCACTATGAATAACTAGTACAGGGAATTGAAGGCAACACAGTCAAAGGGTTTCTGTAAGATATGGATTTGTTTTCCTTGTTTAACTAGTTATTCCCTCCTCATTAAATATAAATATTGTTTATGGGCGATACAATCACTGCAAAGGAAAGCAGATTCCATCTGTATTTTACATGTTTGAAACTGCATTGGAAGTGCTAGAGGACAAGAAACAGAGAGACTTGTAAACCTATTTCCTAAAAGGCCTCCTCATAGTTTACCATGTGTTGTTTATCTACCAGAAAATATCAAAGTGGCACTGTAATAACTGACTTTTGACACCCAGCTGGTATGGTAGAGTGAAAAGACCAGTGTCACTTGGGACCTCATCAGATGTCCGGATGCCCGACCACGGTCTCCCAAAGCAGTTGCTCTACTCTGAACACAAGAACGGAAAACGGAATGTTGGAGGACAGGAAAAGAGATTTAAAGATGGGCTCAAAGCCAACCTTAAAAACTCTGGCATAGTCACTGAGAACTGGGAAGCCCTGGCCTTTGAGCGCTCCCGTTGGAGGTCAGCTGTTACCAGCAGTGCTGTAGAATTTGAAGAGGCACAAATGAAGGGCGAAAGAAAGAAACGTGGCAAGAGGAAGGTGCACCAAGCCAACCCCAACCGGGACTGCCTTCCACCTGGAAACCAATGCCCTCACTGCGGGAGAAGATGCAGATCAAGAATAGGGCTCCAAGTCACCTACGGATCCACCGCCAGTACACCGACCTTGGAGGACCATCATCCTCAGACTGCGAGGGATCGCCTAAACAGAAATATTTGCATCAGATGACCCTTACAAAACCAGAGGACGGTGGGGGAGGTCATTGGGGGTCATCAGGGATCATGGTATCCCTTCCCACAATTCCTTCCCACAATATATGAGGAATCTGATGTCCACTCAACTCTTCTGGGCTCAACTTCTCTGCACTGCTCGCGAGTTGCTGGCACAGAGGTCCATGGAGCCCTGTTAGAAGTAGCTCTATGTCATATGATGGGCTCCAGCAGCACAGAGAAGTGGAAAGAAGCCGCTTTTCTGGTGCTATGTGATGAGGTCCATAATGACATTCCTGATCAGTAAGTGGGACCCAGAATTTCAACACTATCCATAGCACTTATCAGGACTGGTTTAAAATGCACAGAGGCTATATCCAGTTGGAATGATTCCACAGGATTAACAAAAATATATTATTCTAAACAGATAGTACAACGACTGACTGACAGACTTTATTATTTCTGAGTCGCCCTCCACGTTAGTGCTCCGGGCGACTTACACACAACAAATTCCACAATTAAAATAGAGTATTTAAAACTAGATTAAAATATTCAGTGGTTAAATGCAGGGGCCAGGCTCGGTATTTGAGTTCCTGGTTCTGCATTAACCATGGGCTTTCCTAAATAGCCAGGTCTTCAGAGCGGTCAGGAACTGGGGCAGGTCGAGGAAGGCTCTCTGGTCCGGTGGCATCGAGTTCCAAAGAACGGGGCCACAACGGAGAACGATCTCCGTCTCGTGGTCTCCAGGTGGGCCTCTCTCAAGCCTGGTACGTGAAGAAGGTTCTTGTTTGCTGGCCGCGGGGTCCTTAAGTAAGCAGGCATCAACAAGCGGTCTTTTAGGTATGTTGGGCCCCGGCCCCGTAGGGCTTTGAAAGCCAAGGTCAAGGTCTTGTGTAAGGCTCTATACTCAACGGGCAGCCAGTGCAGGCGCTGCAGAGATGGTGTAATGTGGCATCTCATCGATGTTCCTGTGAGAAGCCTGGCGGCCGCGTTCTACATAATCTGGAGCCTGCGGGTTAGTGACCGGGGTAGACCTACATACAAAGCGTTACAGTAATCCAGCCTTGATGTAACCGTGGCATGGATTACTGTAGCTAGCGCTTCCGTCGGAAGATAGGGCGCCAATTGTCTCGCTTGGCGCAGGTGGAAGAAGGCCCTTTTGCTTGTGGAGGCAACCCGGGCCTCCATCGACAATTTGGAGTCAGGATAACACCAAGGCTTTTTACTGAGGGGGACGGAATCAGCGGTTCCCCTTCAAAGGGGGGCAGCGAGAAAGGTGGTTCTGGGAGGCCCGGCCATAAGATCTCCGTCTTTGATGGATTTATTTTAAGTTTGTGGGCGCGGAGCCATTTTGTCACTGCTTCTAGGGCTCGAGTGAAGTTTTCGGGCACCGAAGTTGCGCCAGGCTCCAGTTTCAGTAGGAGCTGGGTGTCATCGGCATATTGGTAGCACCCTAGGCCGAAGCTATTATAACAATATAAAATATTCAAGTTTAAGAATTGAATTTAAAAAGTTTGAGCTCTGTACACAGAGTTGACATGGATATATAATGAATAAAACTAAGGACTTCTGAAGCCAAAATATCATAGAGACACACTGAAAGAATACCTTTTGTTCAACATGAATGAATGAAATTGCAGATACTGGTTCTTCAGACATGATGGCCGTACTGACACTCTGTGTGTGTGTGTGTGTGTGTGTGTATACACATATACATACACACACACACACACACACAGAGCATCAAAGTGGTTTACAGATATTAAAACAAATGCAATTAAAAGCACTTAATAACACAAACAGATTTTAATAATCTTACCCATTCATAGAGTTTGATGTATTGTCAAAGGCATAGGGTTCTGCTTTCCAATTATTTATCATAAAACTGATCAAACAGACACAAGTTTTACTTTCTTGTTCACGTTATATTAATGTGACATTTAAATCATCCAGCAGAATTATTACTAGCACAAAAATTGTGGAGCTTAAAAATGAATTGAAGCATACAGATTACAGTATGTAACATCTGCATGTCCTGTCTGAGAGATGTTGAGACAGGAATGATAGATTAGATGGCCATGCATTCTTGTAAATCAGGCATGTAACCAGGGGGCTAAGGGGCTTCAGCCCAAATTCTCAGGGTGGTCCGCGAAAAGGCCTTACTGGTACATTATTTAAACTGTTATGCTTATTCATATCATGATCTGATCACCATGCTCATTATATCCCACATTAATGGGGTTATTGGGATAACAATACAAAAGGTTTGCTAGGGTAGACCCTCTTCCACCCAGTCTCAGCCCCCCCGAACCAAACTCAGCCCCCCCCGAATCAAAATCCTGACTACGGCCCTGTTGTAAATATAATCTAGAGAAACAATACTACTTTCAATTTCTGATAAAGTCAGCTGTGTAAAACATGTCTTTCATATTTTCAGAGTAGTTTGCTTTGCTTTGGGTTATTTGGGTTTGCAGAGAAACAGAAGAAAAAGTATAGATGGACATGACACGATGATGGTTTCATGCCTGGATTTATTGGATTTTAACTATTCCTTTTATAACGTCAGGGCCCGGCCTGACAACAGAACTTTCATATCACAAGATTGCACCGACTTTTCAAAAGAACTACTATTCTGTTAAATTTACAATGTTTATTAATTATAGATCTATATATTTGGAACGATCTTAGAGAAAAGCAGTAGGAAATGAGAAAGACCATATTATACATTTGATTCAGTAAAGGAAACCAAAGCAGTTGATGACTAGGGCCTCTAGAGATCTCTCATTTATGGGCTGTCATAAGTCAAAACCAGCCTGATGGCAAATAAAAACCAAGATCAATAAAAAAAAACCTCAAATCTTAATCCTTGTACAACTCCTTGGTAGCAGTCACCCTGGGCCAGAAAAGCATATCCATAGAACCTACACACTCTGTTCAAAAGATGGTGGGAAATGTTTGAGTAGATGACATTAAAATCTTTTGATCGCAAGTAATTTTTTAAATATGCAATGTATGGAAGCTGTGTGTCCTAAGGAATTATTGTTCACATTATTGGCATGTCAAAATGATGTGTCAGGCACTTTGGAGAGAGATTTCTCTCCTCTCAAAAACTCCTGACGTGTCATTTTGACATGTTGGTAGCATATTCCAGGGGCCCTGGGAATGCAGCCAGGCCCCTCCGGAGAGATTACAGGGGAAATGGGGGGGGGGCTGTGGGCTGTCTAGATGTCTTCCTGGGTCAACCTTTGATCATTTGAGGAGGGCATGTAGCCATTTTTGTGTTGTATGTGTTGTATTGTATCTGTGTTGTATGTGTTGTAAACTTGTTTATTGTATGCTCATTATTCCAGCAGGGATTGTAACAATACAAAAGGTTTGCTAGGGATGTAATCTCAGCCCCCTCCCCGAACCAAACTGAGTCCTGGCTTCCCTGATTGTGAGAAGAGCGGAATATAAATAAAGTGTATTATTATTATTATTTTCCCAGGAAAAACCTGGAATTTGGGTTCTCTGTGTAGCCTAAATTTCAAAAGGAATTGGGATTTTAAATCCCAGTTCCTTTTGCAATTTGGTCCTGTCTGGAAGAACCTTCAGCTGCTTCCCAATCAATAAGGGAACAGAATCCCACCAGTTGATGCAACTGCTTCCCAGTAAGTAGAAACTGGAGAACTTCCCACAGTCTGTATGGGCTACCTGGGAACTGTGAATATGTAGCAGTCATGAGTATGTAACGCCAGATTACACATCTGAAACTGCCATAGAGGATCCTGACCTACGTTAGAGGTATATCCAATCTCTCCCACTCCACACTTGCAATAGAACTTGGGTGCAATCATAGTCAGAATTAAAAATATGTTGTTGAACTCCTTGTGCAGAGTAAAAAATTAAGGTTTGTTTGAACACAAAGACATAGCACTTCTAATCCAGTCGTTAACACGCTGTATTAGTACAATATGATTTTTTTTTAAAAAAAAAGTAGTCTAATCCATCTCTGTACTACTAACATTGAAAGTGCATGACATCCATGTTTCTTGTCTGATATTTCTGAAGGATATCTCAGGGTGCATCTACACTGCCCTATAATCCAATTTCAGAATGTGGATTAACTGCATTGATCTGGATTATAGGGCAGTATACATTGATTTAATCCCGTTCAATGCAATTTATACACATTCTGAAACTGATTTATAGGGTAGAGCAGATCCATGAATAATTATATTGTGACATTTTAGGAAGTAGTAGATACAATGGATGGAAACAGATTGAGTCAGCTTCAGGTGTTCACTTGTTACACACACACACACACACACACACACACACACACACACTTGTATAAAATTATAGTGAGTTTTATACAGAATAAACCCTGAAATAAATTAATAAGGATGGTTGGTGTTGACTCCTAGTCATAGATAAAGGAAATAACATTTCAAGCATAACATTTTGGAAGACTTTTTTGGATAATTAGTTATAATCTGCTGCTGGAATAACAGTGCAAGGAGGATAATTCAGGTAACACAGAAATGCTTTTGAAACCCCAGCCTTCCACAAGATGGAAACATTTATAATTTCTTAAGTGGCTGTTTTTGGAAGTGTCAAGCTCATAACTGCTGTCATCTTTCATATATTTCAGACTTGCCTAAGGGGGCTTGGGCAAGGAATTCTGAACAGGATAAATGATGTAAGTAACTATTGACTCCATGGTACTTCAGAAACTATACTGGTGAGACTTGTACTGAAAAAAGACATGGGGGAAAAACAAGTACTTGCTTATGATCCACTGCCAACACCATATTTCTGGATTATGGAGATCGCATATGCTTGGAAGAAAAGCATTTGGATATAAACATAGCATTTTTAGGAAACTTGGATATAAACCTTCATATCCTATTGCAGCATGGAGATCAGTGACATATGTGATAGCATTCTTTTTTGCATGATAAAAATAATGGCCTCCTCTCTATCATCATTTTTATAGTATCTGATCCAACAGCTTCTATTACATTGGTAATGCCTGAGCCAGCAAGTAGGCAAATAACACATTTCTCATTCTTCTCTGGCTTACCAAGAGCTTCCGATTATAGCAGCCTGTTCTGTTTTTATGAAATCAAAGCAGTCTTAACTGTCTAGACCAGTGTTTTTCAACCTTTTTTGAGCCACAGCACATTTTTTACATTTACAAAATCCTGGGGCACACCACCAACCAAAATGACACAAAATGACACTCTAACACATATAGTTAATATGTTTTTTTAATGTATTTATACACTCAGTGTGAAACATGGACCTGTTTCTATGAACACAACATAGATATCCTGGCAGGAATGGCAGAAAGACACAAACTTCCCACACAGAACTCCCATAACCAAGAGAAAACACTATAAGAGTTTGGTGGGCATTGACCTTGAGTTTTGGAGTTGTAGTTCACCTATATCCAGAGTGCACTGTGGACTCAAACAATGTTGGATCAGGACCAAACTTGGCATGGATACTCAATATGCCCAAATGTGAACACAGATGGAGTTTGGGGAAAATAGTCCTTGACATTTGGGAGTTACAGTTTCTGGGATTTATAGTTAACACACAATCAAAGAGCATCCTGAACTCTTGCAACAATGGAATTGAACCAAATTTGGCATATTGAACTCTCATTACCAACAGAAAGTACTGAAAGGGTTTGCTTGGGAATTGACCTTGAGTTTGGAAGTTGTAGTTCACCTACACTCAGAGAGCACTGTGGACTCAAACAATGTTATGTTATGTTGTTGTTTGTTTTCTATCCAGAATCACAATGTTGGAAGAAGGCTCACCACTTTAAGGTCCCTAAAACAGGCATGGGAAAGCTTCGGCCCTCTGGGTGCTTTGAACTTCAACTCCCACCATTCCTAACAGCCTGAGACCCTTTCCTGCTTAAATGGCTGAGGAAGAAAAAGGAAAAGAGCCTGAGGCAGCTAGGAATGGTGGGCGTAGGAGTCCAAAACACCTGGAAGGTCCAAGTTTGCCCATGCCAGCTTTCGACAGAGACCTCTTCCTCCCTCTTCCCCTTCGCGCCCTTTCTTCCCCCTCCTGCCGAACACTTACTTTTTCTTCGATACTGCTGCTTCTGCCACCATTTTGATCCGAGAGGGGCAGCGTGAGTGTGTTCAGGAGGGGAGGGGGGAGGGAGGAAGATGTGACCCGTGCGGGCACTACTGCACAGACTCGCCCCAGAGCAAGGCGAGGCAAATAGAGCAGAGCGAGGCTGGGAAGAAGGGAGCCCGAGTGGAGAAGAAAAAGTGTTCGGCAGGAGGGGGAAGAAAGGGTATCGGAGGTTCCAATTTCCCACAGCACACCTGATGATTTCTCATGGCACACTAGTGTGCCACGGCACACTGGTTGAGAAACATTGGTCTAGACTTGTATCATAGGCCCTGGTTTCAATGGTATATTAGTGTGATAAGTCTGGTAATAGCAGGAGCAAAAGCATGCAGTGGAAGAGAAGACAGAACACAATGTAAATAATTAAATAAAAGTTTTGCTGTTTTAACATTTGATTTACCAGGCACTAAAAGAAGTTGACAAGCCAGACATTCACAATGTGTTGCCCCCTTCTAAATATAAGGAACATCTGGAAAAGCTCAAGAAGCTATTCCAGAAACAGTATGATGATTTTTAAAGGATGTTGTGTTCTTCAATTTCCATACTCCATACATGCCATTTGTGATATAGGAAATGGTTGACAAGTTCTGTTCTGAAAATTCAAGAAGAAATTAATGTGATCCGCACACACTTATTAGATTGATTTATGATCAGAAGTTACTATCCTCCAGATTTCTCACTTCCCAGATCTTGCTTCAAAAATATATCAGTTGGCAGGGGTACTAAAATCTGGGAAAACTAAGTTGACAATTGACTGTCAGGAAGAGATGTAGCACGATAAATTTCACTCCTTTCTTATTTACAGGGAGCTGTGGTAAATATGTCAGTTCTCATTTGCAAGTATTTACCCAGCTGTCAGCAAAGGCAAGTTTGCAAATTTGGGGTGGGGCAGGGTGTCATAGTTAGCATTTTTGATTTGAACCAAACTAATTTGTAGCTCTTGAACAGAACTGAACTCTTGTCCTTTGGTTTTCTGCATTTTATGATACTGTTATCAATCAAAAATAGTGTGTAGGCTAAAAGGCATACTTGGGGCAGGAAATGCATGCAGGGAAAGTAGTCTACCAAAACAGTTTATGTTGTAGGAAACTGTTCTCACTTATATATACAAACAAAAATTGCATACAGAAATTCATTTTCATTATCATAGTAAGAGAAATTGCTAAATTCACATAACATTTTAAATTCTGATATTAAAACTAAGTTATAAACTGAGGCGGAAGCAGAAGAGTGTAAATACATGGATGAGAATGCAATACAAAATAAAAATTGTCCCTCTGTCTGCTGAGATAACCACTAGATCAGACCTGGGCAACCTATGGCCCGCGGGCCGGATGTGGCCCGGCAGCCGATTCTGTCCGACCTGGGGAGAAGGGCATCGGGGGCAGGGCAAAGAGGAAGGGGTGCTGCTGCCGCCATCCCGTCACGGGCTCTGGGGCCTGCGTCGGCAGACAGCCCGTCGCTCCGGAGAACAATCAGAGGAGCGATGGCTTTGGAGTGCCTGCCATCCCAGGAGGCGATCCGGGCCTGCAGCGGGAGCAGTCGGTGACCTGCAGCGGCTGATCGCCCTGGCGACCCAGAAGACTTGATCATCTTCTGGGTCACCAGGGTGATCAGCCACCTCAGGTCGCCAACTGCTCCCGCTGCAGGCCCGGATCGCCTCCTGGGATGGCAGGCACTCCAAAGCCAGGATGGCAGGCACTCCATGGCAGGGTGATCAGCTGGGGAATGGCTGGGGGCGAGAGTGGGCGGAGGCCTACAGCCTCCGATCGTCTGCTGCTCTGCTCTGCTGCGGTGGCGGCTGGGTCCGCCTTGTCATCCTCTGGGCTGGATCCATTGGGCCATTCCAGCTTGGGATCCTTCCTCTCTTGAGGCTGTCAGCCTCTATTTTGGTTTGCACCTTGTCTCTCTTGAATTTTATTTTTTATTTTATTTTATAATAATTTTTTATTATTATTTTATAATAATTGTATTATAGTAAATAAATAAATAATGTAGATTAGAATGTAGTTCAGCCTTTAGGTGCGGCTCTCCATAATATTTTTTGGCTCTCGTGTAGCCCCTTGGAAACAATAATTGCCAGCCCACCCCTGCACTAGATGGTTGGCCTGATTTGGGGGTATTTCCCTTCCATATTACTAAGGAACATTCCTAAACTTTATTCAAGGCAATGCTTACCACATCCTTTTGCAAAGTTTCCACCATCAAACAGATGGTTATCCTGCATTCGTATTCAACACATTTTGTAATGATTTATGTGCCACATGTTGCTGAATACATCAAGCACAGTCAGGGGTAAAGACCTACTCAGGTGTGAAAGCACACATCACAGAGTACACATGCTTGTAGTAACCAAATCTGTGTCTTTTTCCATAATGTGCTATGGGAAATGGTGACAGCAATTAAAATTGAACCTTAACATCGCTTCTTCCACCATACCACTACCATAGCTAATTAGACTTGGATCTGGACTTCAAATAGGCGATTGGATTTATATTTGCCTCATTGTGAGGATGATTATATTAAGGGGAAAATTACATGTTCTCAACCTGTGGGTCCCCAGGTGTTTTGGCCTACAACTCCCAGAAATCCCAGTCAGCTTACCAGCTGTTAGTGTGGTGTTCCAGCCTAGTGGCCATAGACCGACACCGGGGGTCCCAGCTGATCAGGGTCCGATTAGGGATGATGGGTGGTCTGATGGATATGGGTCTGCAGAGGAAGACTTGGCCTGGGATGATGGATGGTTACCTGGGTATGTGACTGCAGAAGAAGATAATGACGACTCCATGGAATTTAGTTCTGAATTAGACAGTGAGAGGCCTAGCGACCTTGAGTCTCACGAGAACTACTCTACTCCTTTGCCAGGCGAGCATTCTGAAGATAGGGAGGATCTAGTTTCCCAGCATGATGATAATGCACCTGGACCGGCTAATGAGCAGGAATTTGACAGGAGGGCTAGTATCAGATCCTCCCGGAGAGATTGGGCTTTGAGAAAGGGGGGGGGGGCATGGTCACATAGAACTTAGTTTTCTTTATTAGATTGTTCCCAGGAAATTCTAGTCAGACCTGAAGCTACGTTTAGCTTGGAAGGTTCAAGATCCAGGACTCTAAGTTCCTGTTGACCGCAGGAGTGGTTTGCCTTGTCTCCAGGACTCTAAGTTCCTGTTGACCGCAGGAGTGATTTGCCTTGTCTCCAGGACTCTAAGTTCACGTTGACCGCAGGAGTAGTTTGCCTTGCCTTCATACTCCTGCTTTGTTTTGATGCAAGTCGGTTTGACTTGCCAGCTCTTAGGACTATTTTTGTATTTACTTTTGGGGCTATTGAATCACCTTTTCATCTTTCCATTTTGGACTATTCTTTATTCTAAATAAAAGTACATTTATTGCATCTGCCTGGTGTGTGTGATCTAGAGGGGGGGGCTGTTCGGGGTCTGAGGTGCAACAGTTAGGATTTCTGGGAGTTGAAGGCCAAAACATCTGGGGATCTACAGATTGAAAACCACTGATCTACATTATCTGCAACATTGCCAAGACACCTCAAACACATCCCCATTAACTTTTGTGTTCTGTATTGTGGGAAAATTTTGCACTGTAGTATGATACTGATTACATGCCCATATTCTCTGGTATAGCAGGCCACCAGACTGCAGAATTCAGCCATTTAGACTGAAACTATATTCATTGCCTTTGAATAGTCTCTAAATAAATAGGGCAGGCTCACCCACCTGAGGACTTCTTTTCATCCACAAATATAATTGGACTCTCTTCTTTCCCCTTTACTGGCTGCCTCCCACCCCATGGAAAAAATAGCTAATATTTTGTAAGTGATATAGCAGTGACATTTTCCTGCCCGATAATGTATTACAGGAGACTCCATCAGTGTGCACTTTCCATCTTGTAATCTCCCCTACAGTATTACTATTAAAGACCTCTCCTTTGCAAGGAAGGGTGAAATCGATTCTCTTGCCCCAGACATACATTAGTGGATGCTGTCACATACCTTCCTAATGAACATTGCTAGACAGACTTGTGAGTGACAAGGTAATGCATTAGGAAATTACCAGTGGGACACATTGAGCTGAAGAATCCAGCTGCCTGAGGAAAATGCCACGGGAACCAAGATATAAAGGAGCAATTCCTTTTTCTTCCACCTCGTTCTCCTTGAGCATTTTGAAATGCAAATCACCATCTAAAGATTGTATACTGCCTTTGCATAGACCCCTGATGCAAGGACACCTAGTTGGATGCCCTCAGGCTGTATCTACTCCCTGCCCTGTTTCTCCTGTGCCACCTGCCTCCCCTCTATCCCATTCCACACTAAATTAGAAGCAAGAAGAACAGTTACTAACACAGACAAGACAGAGGCACTCCTGGTCAGTCGAAAGGCCGAACAGGGCATAAGGTTACAGCCTGTGTTAGACGGGGTTACACTCCCTGAAGATGCAGGTTCGCAGTTTGGGTGTGATTCTGGACTAATCGCTGAGCCTGGAACCAAAGATCTCAGCGTTGACCAGGGGAGCATTTGCACCGTTAAAACTTGTGCGCCAGCTGCGCCCGTACCTTGAGAAGTCTGACTTGGCCACGGTGGTCCACGCTCTGGTTACATCCCGTATAGATTACTGCAATGCTCTCTACATGGGGTTGCCTTTGAAGACTGTTCGAAGCTGCAACTAGTCCAACGGACAGCAGCCAGGTTGATAACAGGAGCGGCATTCAGAGAGCGCACAACTCCTCTCTGTTGTGCCAGCTCCACTGGCTGCCAGTTTGCTACCGGGCACAATTCAAAGTGCTGGCTTTAGCCTTTAAAGCCCTAAACGGTTCGGGTCCTACTTACCTGTCCGAACGCATCTCTCTCTATGAACCATCGAGATGTTTAAGATCATCTGGAGAGGCCCTGCTCTCGGTCCCGCCTTCTTCGCAGGCGCGACTGGCGGGGACGAGGGACAGAGCCTTTTCAGTGGTGGCTCCTCGCTTTGGAACGCCCCTCCCTAAAGACATCAGATTGGCCCCTTCCTCCTGACGTTTAAGAAAGTCAAGACCTGGCTATTTTAGCAGGCATTTGTTGATGAAATATAAGGCTTAATTGGATATATGGAATGACGACGATGCGATGGAAACTGATTTCAACATGACGCTGAGGCTGCAATTGTATGTTTTTAATTGTTAAATTGTTATTATATGTGTTATGTTTTGGGGGGGGGAGGGTTTGTCTTGTTGCTGTGTTATATTGAGGGCAGAGACTGCCTGTGTAAACCGTCCCGAGTCGCCTTCGGGCTGAGAGGGGCGGTATAGAAACGTGACAAATAAATAAAATAAATAAATTAGTACATAAGGAAAGGGTAGCATTTTGTTGCTTTGAGACTGCAGGACTAGCTAACTGGAGTGTGTCCTAGCAAGAGGCAATATGCCATTGTGGAATCATTTGCGTATTTTGCCAAAGGATGGAGGTACATTCTGGTGCTGAGCTTCAGAACCAGTATCTCCACAGGTGGTCTATGCGCTTAGAAGGAATCAAGGATCACCAAAGATTGAGAACGTTGAGGCTACAAGGTTGATGACTCTTGACCGTGTGTCTTGTGAGTAAGATACATACTAGCTGGACTACCTGTGAACCATCAGCAGCCAGTCTTTAGAGTTTCCTAGAAAACTAGAAACAATTGAAGGCAATGGCCAGAAATATGATACCAGGATGCACTGCCTCTCAATGTCTTCCCCTCCACACAGACACACCTCAGATAACTTAAGAAGCCCCGTTCTAGACTTCCAAGTGACCTCTTTGTTGCTAATGGGAGGGACGTTTCCCAGTTTAATAAATCTCAGGAAACAGCTTCTCCATAGATATGTTTCCCCATAAGGGGGGAGAAGTAGAAAGGTAGCAACATAAAGAGGAATGGATTATTCTCCAAATCCTGACCAGTTTGACCCAGAAGTATACAAGCATCAGGTTGGAAGTGACTGATTGATTAATTCATTGACTTATAATCTCACGTTCTAATGTTTACATACCACAACTAATAATAAAACAGCAAAACAAATATTAGAAGAAATTCACAACACACCATATTTTATGGTATAAAACTACTTTTTAACCCAAGAAAGTCTTCTCAAAAGTCACGGGTCATCTTATACATGGGAGTCGTCTTATATGCGGGAGTAGTCTTATACACCGGGAGTCGTCTTATACACTGGGAGTCATCTTATAGAGCGAGTGCTGAAACTCCTAATCCGGATTGGAGAATCTGTGGTGGCCGCATATGGTGGGGGGAGCTCAAAAATGGCAATGGCCGCGTCCCTGCTGTATGCAGCAACTGTAAGAAAGCATTAAAGGTGACACTGTTCAAGTATGGTAGAAGAAAATCCATTCATCAGGATTTTTGGACTTAATGCGGTCCCAATGGTGAAGTGAAGGGCAACGGGAAGAAGGAAGAGATCGGGGCCGGCCATCCCCTCCCCCACCCTCCCCGCTGCAGACGCTAAGACCCAGCTGCAGCTGTTCCAGCCCCGCTGCCCTTAAGAACAGCTGCATGAGGCGAGGAGGAGGAAGAAGGAAGAGACCGCGGCCGGCCATCCTCCCCACCCTCCCCGCTGCAGACGCTAAGACCCAGCTGCAGCCATTCCAGCCCTGCTGCCCTTAAGAATGGTGGCATGAGGCAAGGAGGAGGAAGAAGGAAGAGGCCGGGGCTGACTATCCCCCCCCCCCTTTCTCGCTGCAGATGCTAAGACCCAGCTGCAGCCATTCCAGCCCTCTGCCCTTAAGAATGGCAGCATGAGGCAAGAAGGAGGAAAAAGGAAGAGACCGGGGTTGGCCATCCTCCCCACCCTCCCCGCTGCAGATGCTAAGACCCAGCTGCAGCCATTCCAGCCTCGCTGCCCTTAAGAACAGCGGCATGAGGCGAGTAGGAGGAAGAAGGAAGAGGCCAGGGCCGGCCATCCTCCCCACCCTCCCCGCTGCAGACGCTAAGACCCAGCTGCAGCCATTCCAGCCTCGCTGCCCTTAAGAACAGCGGCATGAGGCGAGTAGGAGGAAGAAGGAAGAGACCGCGGCCGGCCATCCTCCCCACCCTCCCTGCTGCAGACGCTAAGACCCAGCTGCAGCCATTCCAGCCCTGCTGCCCTTAAGAATGGTGGCATGAGGCACGGAGGAGGGAAGAAGGAAGGAAGAAGGAAGAGCTAAGACCCAGGGCCATTCTGCCCTAAGAACGGTGGCATGAGGCAAGGAGGAGGAAGAAGAAGGAAGAGACCGGCGCTGGCCACCCCTCCCGCTGCAGACACTAAGACCCAGCTGCAGCCATTCCAGCCCTCTGCCCTTAAGAATGGCGGCATGAGGCAAGAAGGAGGAAGAAGAAGGAAGAGACCAGGGCCGGCCATCCTCCCCACCCTCCCCGCTGCAGATGCTAAGACCCAGCTGCAGCCATTCCAGCCTCGCTGCCCTTAAGAACAGCAGCATGAGGCGAGTAGGAGGAAGAAGGAAGAGGCCAGGGCTGGCGATCGCCCCCACCCTTCCCGCTATGGATGCTAGGACCAAGCTGCAGCTGATGTCATTCCAGCTCCATTGTCCCTTTGGAAAATGGCAGCAGGAGGAGGCGAGAAGGACTTTTACTTAGGGGAGGAGGGCATGGGGTATAGGTTATTTTTATAGGGCGCTGATTGATTATTCCAGGCTTTGACATTGTTAATTAGGTGGGTTTTAGTATAGTTTTTCAGTGTATTAGTTTTATATCATGTATTTAGGTTGCCTGTATAGTTTATTGTTATGATTATTGTATTGTACTGTGTTAATCGCCTACTTATGTTTTTGTATGGATGTATATTTTTGCATAATCTGCTTTTGGAATATTGTTAAGTGTATCCGTACACAATTTGAAGCTTGTCTTCGCCCTGTAAAATTTGCTTTGGAGCTCTGCATTGTCTTGTATTGTGTTTTGAGCTGCTTTGAATCCCCTTCAGGGTGAGAAGGGTGGCATACAAATAAACTGATTGATTGATTGAGCGAGTGAGTGAGTGAGTGAGTGAAGGTGTAAGTGAAGGGCGGAGCAAGCTGCAGGCATCCGGGGTACCGGAGATAGAGTGGCTCTGGGCCCAGAAAAACACACCTGCTTTACCTGTCTGGCCCGCCCTTGTATCCTATTACCCTACCTCCTCCTCTGCCTCTCAGATCTCGCTCCTGAAGACTGCAGTGAAGCAGTGCAGGTGTGCATGTGCAAGATCTGAGAGGCAGAGAAGGAGGTACTGTAATAGGAAAATTACCATATTGGAATCAAATCTGATGCTTTTTAAATTTTTATTTGGTATGTGTTGGAAGAGGGGTAGTCTTATACGGTGAGTATATCCCAAACTCTATATTTTAACTGGAAAAGTTGGGGGTTGTGTTATATACCCAGTTGTCTTATATGCTGGAAAATATGGTACATTACAGCTCACTATTTTCTTTCTTTGATAGACTCACAACAGTCATGCCTGTTGCAGTATTCATCAATACCACAATGGCTGTGGGATGCTCAGGAAGAAAAATCCAGCTTTCCACAGGAATTGATTTCAAATTAATATTCTAGCTAAGACTCAGGTTTCGCCTTAACATTTACTTAATGCTATAGTTTTCAGCATTTGTTTCTGCACACAGAATGGCAGTGTTTGATTTTTGCTATTCATATCTCAAATCAGAGATAGCTATTGCTCCTCCATCTTGTCTCTTGAAAATGAACAATAAAATCCCTGTTCCACAGAAGCTACGGAAACCTGGAGCTCTTTCTAAAAAAGGTTCAACTCTCACTGAGAAACAGAAGCTTTTTGTATTGTGTGTTTCAAAGGAGAGGAAGGGATGTGGGCATCTTGTTTGGATAGAAACCAGCCTTCTTTTGTCACGGTACACAAAACTCACAGGAGGGTGCACATATGTTGACAACTCCCTTTTGATTAGAAGAAAACCCACTGCGTTTCAGACAGGGCGGCTGCACATTTAAGGCACACAGATGCATTCAGGGAGAAGGAGAGAGAGACAAGAGTACATTGACAAACACTTTAGTACCTGAAAGAAATAGGACAGCAGGGCTTCAGCTTTGAGTCTGATGAGCTGAACCCTAAATTAGATTTCATTATTGGTCAGGAGGCCAGGGAGCTCTCGGGAGATGGAGGAGGATTAAAGTAAACTAAATTATCTTTATTTCTATTAGTTGTATTGAACTGGAGGACTATTTCAGTTTCCAATATCCCTTATATTTTCATGTAAGCCACCAGCAATAGGACAGTAGTAGAACTGTCAATCATTTCTGACTAAGGAATCGAATTTGATTCATTTTTGTTATTCAATGGTTTGGAACAATCCAGGTATGAAGATGCTGAAGTGCTTACTGAAGCCATTAAAGGCATATCAATTGTAATGCCTACTGTCTTCCTCTTCATTGCGTCTCTTTCAATTGAGACAAAAAAGGGCTGGTTTTCATATGTTTGGATATATTACTGAAAGTACATTCCATATTTCAACACCCACTGGGAGAAATATTGTGTTGTGTCACATGCCCTTGGACCGAAGTCTTCCTAATGGAATCCAGACTTGCACTTTGAACTGAGAAAGCAGGTGATATAATTATATTTGTGAATTTCCTTCATCAACAGCATTTCTGTGATTATTTATTTAATGGTCAGTTAATTGCTGCAAACATCCTGCAGGTGAAAACTAGTCCTGAATCTGTAAAGTTGTATTGGAAAAGAGAAAAAGGACCCTTCCACACAGCCATACAACCCAGAATAGCAAGTAAAATAATCCACAATATCTGCTTTGAACTGGATTATCAGAGTCCACACTGCCATATAATCCAGTTCAGTGTGGATTTTATGCAGCTGTATAAAATCCAAATTGAACTGGATTATATGGCAGTGTAGAAGGGACCAAACTTATCACCCTTCATCCTGTGTTTGAGGTAAAAAATTTTGTAAATATTTTTTAATTGAAGTTTTCCATAAGTATTGTAATAAAAAGTAAGAATGGTGGCATGGGTAAAGGAAAGTTTTCAGGTTTTGGGGGAGGATAGGAGTGGCATTAGGAATGGGAAAAGAGATTAGTGATTGGGGTAGGGTTTGGCGGAGAACATGGGTAGTGAGAAAAGATAGAAAAGGGGTCTTGTTGGCTTCCATCTTCTTTCCTCGATGGTTAATCTAAATTTATTATTTCCGTCTATTAATGTCCACACACACACACACATGTATATTAATTACTAATGTCTCTTCTTCCTTATAGTTATTTCTTCTTATCCTTGTTCCTTTATTTCTTCCAAGTATATTCTTAGGGATTCTGTCGGGTTTTCATATATTCTTTGAATAAAGTCCAGTCTATTTCTTTTAATGCCTTACCCTCTGATTCTTTCAAATAGAGGGTAAGTGCGTCCATGTCCATTATTTCCCAAACTTTATTTTCCCAATCTGCTATTGTTGGTACTTCTTTGCATTTCCATTTCTTTGCATAAACTATCCTTGCTGCTGTGGATATGTATGTAAATAGTTTATCCGTATTTTTGTCTGGCATTATTTCTTCATCTATTATTTCTAACAGAAAATGTTCTGCTTTTAATTCTATGGGTATTTGGAGAATTCTTTGAATGCTGTCATGTATTGTTTTCCAGTACTTCTTTGCTTTTTGACAAGTCCACCACATATGAAAATAAGTCCCGGTTTGCGCTTCATACTTCCAACATTTATTCTCAGTGTTTTTATACATTAGGCCTAGCTTCTGAGGTGTCATGTACCATCTGAAGAACATCTTGTACCAGTTTTATTTTAAGTCAGTTGCATATGTATATTTTATTTTCACCTTCCACATTTGTTCCCATGCTCATGTTTATTGATCTTCCAATATTTCTGGCCCATTTGACCATACATTGCTTTACTAATTCTGTTTCAGTTGACCATTCCAATAACTTGGAATAGATTTTTGTTATTATTTTCTTTTCATTTGAGGTCATATTAAATACTGCATCTCCTTATTGTGTCTGAAAAAGTGATTACGTGGAGAGGTCCTCCTACTTTAGTATGTTTGTTATGCTGTTATTATTAAACATAGCTTCATCATATTTTTATATCAGCATTTTTAAAAATCTAAGTTCATACAAGTGCTTTTCCCCTTAGACCAGTGCTTTTCAACCTTTTTTGAGCCGCAGAACATTTTTTACATTTACAAAATCCTGGGGCACACCACCAACCAAAATGACACAAAATGACACTCTTACACAGTAATACATATAGTTAATATGTTTTAAATGTATTTATACACTCAGTGTGAAACCTGGGCATGTTTCGATGAACACAACATAGATATCCTGGCAGGAATGGCAGAAAGACACACACAAAGGTCTTGCTCAACAGCTGCGAGTTATAGTTCACCCGCAATCAAAGAGCATTCTGAACTCCACCAATGATGGAATGGAATCAAACTTCCCACACAGAACTACCATAACCAAGAGAAAATACTATAAGAGTTTGGTGGGCATTGACCTTGTGTTTTGGAGTTATAGTTCACCTATATCCAGAGAGCACTGTGGAGGGGAGGGAGGAAGATGTGGGGCGAGTCTGCGCAGTAGTGCCTGCACGGGTCACGTCTTCCTCCCTCCCCCATCCTGCAGTGTGAGCAAAGTGAGGCAAAGCAAGCAGAGCGAAGCTGGGAAGAAGGGAGCCTGAGTGGAGAAGAAAAGGTGTTCAGCAGGAGGGGGAAAAAAAGGTATTAGAGGTTCCAATTTCCCACGGCACACTGGTTGGGAAACACTGCCTTAGACATTCCAGAATAACTATATTGTTAGCTAATAGGCATGGTTTCGAATCCAAAAATGGTGATTCTAAAATCAAATGGGGGTGATTAGTAAAAGAAAGACTTACAAAAAAATTTCCAAAAATTTCTAAAATGTAACTTAATTACTAACGAAATTCGTTAGTAGTTCGTATGCCAGCGCATGCATTCCAGATGGTTTTGGCCTTACAACTCCCAGAAATCCTAACAGCTGGTAAATTGGCTGGGATTTCTGGGAGTTGTAGGCCAAAACTTGAATAAATCACACTGAATTCTAGATGGGACTCTCCAAATAGGAAGGAGGGAGGGGAAGGAGGGAGGGAGGGAGCGGGTATTCTATTCTTGGAAGCAGCAAAAGAAAAGGAGGAGGAGCCCCCCCCCCTCGGCTCCTCGCTGCCTCTCTCTCACCCCTGATCCCGAGGGAGCGAGGGCCCAAGTTTGTCCAGGCTGGTCATATACCTACATTCCATGCACATGCAATAATACAGCAGTAATAACAATGGGTATAAGAAGAGGTAAAATTCAAACCGAAGTATTCTGACTGTGCTCCTCCTCAAACTGCAAAGGCTCTTCTCTGAGCCCGGGAAAGGCAAAACCCGGGCACAGCATTTGCTTCCTGGGTGCACACACATACATATTCTTTGGGGGATTTGCTGCAGAATCTTCTCTATGAGCCCGGGATTCTGCAGCAAATCTCCCAAGAATATGTATGTGTGTGCTCCCAAGCAGCAAACGCTGGCTTTCCCGGGCTAATTTCCTGGGCTAATAAGAGAAGAGCCCGTTTGCACCGCATGAGAGAGACCAGTCAGAATACTTCGGTTTGAATTTTACCTCTTGTTATTGTTATTACTGCTGTATTATTGCATGTGCATGGAATGTAGGGTATGACCAGTTGGATTACTTATAATATTAGGCACTTACAGTAGCATTCATTCTATTATACATTAGGTTGGTTTCTCACCCCAATACTCTTTGATGCTTTAGATCCTGGCAGGCAGGAGAGGCAGGAAGCCTGGAAAAATGTAAACAGAGGTTTACTCAAGTAAATCCACAAAGGAGGGCCCTTCATCCAAAGTGCCCTCCTTTGCAGATTTACTTCTGAGTAATCCTCTGTTTACATTTTTCCGGCTTCCAGCCGAAAGAAGGAGCGAGTTTAGGGCTTGCCTTGCCATAATACTTATTGGCAAGGGAGGTGGGAGGGTGGTGAGAGAAGGAGGGTGCCCCCTTACGACCTAATAACGACACTTAAGAAAATCCTGGCCCCTGAAGTTCGAAAAAGGAAGTCCACTTCCTGGTTGGCGTTCAGGTGCGGAAATACTCGAAAGTAGCATTTCTTACGAATTTCTTACGAAACGAATCATTTTCATAACTTTTTTCTCATGCCTATTAGCTAAGGTTATTTTACAACTGTTCTTAATGGAAATTTACACACTTTTCTTCTTTTATATTACCTGAGAGGTGGTTTGAAATCATGTTTTAACTCATCCAAACTCCTAAATCAGTAGGCGCATATTAGAATCTGGTCTTCCTGGCATTCCAGTATTTCCCTTTGGGTTTCCACTGGTTATGCTGTTCCTTTCCACAGTACAGCATTGGGTTGTTTCACAGACTTGTGCTCTGTCCCTTTCCTAAAAGCTAGAAATGACTCTCCTAAGCCACTAGCAGTAAAAGCTTCAAGCTAAAATATACTAGTAATATACTTCTGCTCTTGCCCCATCCACCACTGCAATGTGACCCATGAGAACTTCTGTGAAATTCAATTAGCCCTCGGGCAGAAGCATGCACCGACTGCCCTAAGTATACTTTTTATGTGATGAGATGCCACCAAGTAACTGCAGTGGTTACTGCTCTTTTAGAACTTCCAGGTCTGGAGACACTTGTCCACATGATGATTTGTCTTCTTACCATCTCATATTAATCAGCTACCTCTTGTAGAAGCTAGAAGAAAGTAAGACATTCACTAAAAATAAGTTTCTGTTCAGCTATGTCTTCTTCCTATTTGTCCTGATGCTAGAAGATCCCAGCTGCTGCAAGAGACAAAGTGCATAGATCAGTGTTTCAAATTTTCAAAATTCAAATTCAAATTTATTCAAATGTTTCTCAACCCTCCTAATGCCTTGACCCCTTAATACAGATCCTCATGTTGTGGTGACCCCCAACCATAACATTATTCTCGTTGCTGCTTCATAACTGTAATTTTGCTACTCTTATGAATTGTAATGTAAATATCTTATATGTAGGATGTATTTTCATTCACTGGATCCAATTTGGCACAAATACCCAATACACCCAAATTTGAATACTAGTGGGGTCGGGTGGGGGGGGGGTTGATTTTGTCATTTGGGAGTTGTAGTTGCTCGGATTTAAAGTTAACCTACAATCAAGGAGCATTCTGAACTCCACCAATGATGGAATTGAACCAAACTTGGCACATGCAACTCCCATGACCAACAGAAAATACTGGAAGCCTTTGGTGGGCAGTGACCTTGAGTTTTGGAGTTGTAGTTCACTTACATCCAGAGAGCACTGTGGACTCAAACAATGATGGATCTGGACCAAACTTGGCATGAATACTCAATATGCTCAAATGTGGACACTGGTGGCATTTGGGGAAAATAGATCTTGACATTTGGGAGTTGTAATTGCTGGGATTTATAGTTCATCTACAATCAAAGAGCATTCTGAACCCCACCAATGATAGAACTGGGCCAAACTTTCCACAAGGAAACCCCATTACCAACAGAAAATACTGTGTTTTCTGATGGTCTTTGGTGACCCCTCTGACACCCTCTAGTGACCCCCCCAGGGGTCCCGACCCCCAGGTTGAGAACCACTGGCATAGGTGGTAATGTCACACTGCTGCTCCAATTCAGTGTATGCCTTCAAGTTGCCTGTAAAATTATGGCAACCTTATTTTTTTCATAAGACTTTCTAAGGCAAGAAATACTCAGGGGTGACTTTGCCAGTTCCTTCCTCAGAACTATAGCCTCCAGCACTTGGTATTCATTCCATAAAACTATATAATTAGAAGGGAAAAGATTGTGTTCTGTTTTAATATTCAGTCCCTTTGAAGCTTTCTACTTTCCTGACCAATACTGTGTTCTAATTTAAAGCCTAACTTCTCGGATTCAAAGCAGAAGCTGTGTTGTTTTAGTTCCTTCACATTCCAGTAGCTATTCCAGATGAAATAGATTCTAAAATAGCCAGTTGCTGGTGGAGCAAATTGCTGTTTTCTGCTGTGGCTGTTATCGTGGCAAATAGGTTTCAGGTTCAGTGCTTTAAACGAAGATGCTTCCTGATGTCTTAGGGGTAAAATATGGTATGCGATGTATTCATCCATCCATTTTTCAAAGCATAACCATTTCAATAATGCAAAAGGAAGAATTATAAACAAATCAAGAGAAAAAAAAGGAAAGGCTGCCCCAAGAGGAATATATGAGACTCGGCTTGGTGCACTTAGGCTCCTAGACAGCTGCTGAGAGTGCAGCAAGGCACATGAACAGGTGACAGAGTGACAGCAAATTGCATGATGACTTTTGTCAAGTACATTGTCACCATTCTGGATGTGGAGTACATTTGCCTCAGGGGAAATTTGCACATCTGTCACATGTTTAGATTACTTTCTTTTTATTTTTTTTAAAAAACATGCAAACAGTTCAGTTGAAGGAACTGCATGGGAACCATGTGAAAAGCTAAATACATCCAAACATTTCTGAGCTGGCATATCAATGTAGTCATTGAGGTATAAATGATTAGTGTTTCAGCGAAACATACATGTAGTAATATATTTGACTTCAGTTAGGCTGAATGATTTTGTACCATTTTCTAAAACTATGTTTTATGGTCAAACAAAGTCTTCGATAGGAATCAATATTTCTTTCAAACTCATAAAAACCATTGGAGATCAGTGTGGTTTGAAAAGGAGAAGTGGGAAATGAATGAAGGGATTATTCTTTTTTTTTTCCTGCTAGCCACATCATCCCAGTATTGTACCTTCCAGTCTGAATTCATTGGAGTGCATTTGACAGAATTAGGAGGAAAATAATTTGGGGGCAGTAGTGCAATGGAGAAATTTTTCTGGGGAGAGAAAGGGAAAGCACAATAACATTTTTATTCATAGACTGTTACACAATCATCAGTGTCAATGAAATCCGCTGACCCACAGCTCACCACCTCTCCCGGAACACTTCCTCCTCCGAAGACAGCATCACTTGGCAGAAGCTCCAATCCAGCTGCAGATTCCAACTCACACTTTCTCCACTCCGAAGACTCTTTAACACCAGCAGAAAGAACGACGAGGGTGAGCTGGTGCTGGGCCCATAACCATTGTCAAGGAAATAGTTGCAGCTTCAAACTCCAGGATTAGTGAAAATAGATTTATTGTACAGACAGAGCAATCATGCTTCCTACACCAAACAGCACACAGCACAGAAGAGGGCAAAACGCTGGCTTATCAGTCCCTCCTCCATAAGCAAGGTCACCAGTGTCTTGCATCATGAGTCCTGGCAGATGTTCTACACTTAACTCCTTTATCACCAGGATTACAGGACTATACATACTATGCAATACAGTACATACAAGCAGTGATATATGAGTTTACATTTCACTCAGAATACTAATTCTTCACAAGGTCAACCCTGTTTTCCAATCTTCTGGTTTTCCTTCCCAAATAACATGATGACCCCACTTCTTTGTTAGATGTTCAATGGAAAACCAATTTCCCCGTTCAGTGAAGATCCAATTTCAAGATTCAGTTTTCCAGTTTGGCCCCGTATTAATATGAAGACACATATTATTACATTTGCTATCTAGCTGCCAGTTTATTTATTTATTTATTTATTACTTCAAACTTGTATACCGCCACTCCCCGGAGGCTCGGAGCGGTTTACAACAGTTTGAGTCACACACAAACTGTTTAAGAAATCAACTTCAGTAGCGATGCTGCCCAGATATTCTTGCCTTTTTTCTTGTCTGTGTCTAAGGGCATTTGTTGCATTCTGCAGTAGTAGTATTGTGAATTCAACACATTTGGTGATGATAGGAAAAAAATGCTTTCAGACACAAAAAAGCAGAAGAAGGACAATACCAGAATAGTGGGTTGCTGTAAGTTTTTCGGGCTGTATGGCCATGTTCCAGAAGCATTCTCTCCTGATGTTTTGCCTTAATCCATGGCAGGCATCCTCAGAAGTTGTGAGGTCTGTTGTGTGGTCTGTTCACACCTACCTCCAACAGACAAGAGTTATTTCTCCCACCCTAGACATCCATGCAGGACTGGGGAATATTACAACACATTACAGGAAAGGAACCAAATGAGAATAAGACATGCATTCCTATCATAAACCTTAAATTAGTAATATGACATTCCTTGCAACATTTTTCCCTGTATAAATTGTGGGATTTTTTTTATGTGCACCCATTCTAAAACTGAAGCTCAATAAGGCTATTTCAGAATATTTGGCAGCTTTGGAAAATTCTATGCTGCCTCTACATAATAATGTCATTTAAGTCCACATTAACATCTGATAATACCTGTGGCCAGTTTGCTAGCAGACGCCACTATCGTCACCTCATCCCCCAATCCACTAGTAATTTTGGCTACAGCCTCAGCAAAGAAAAGCTTCTCTTTACAGCAAAACAGTAAATAATATGCTTTTCTTTCCTAATACCTTGTCCCTCCATATCTGAAAATAAGCATAATACAGAAACATGTTTTTGTTTTCCTGTCAGTTATTTTATTTATTTATTTATTTCATTCGGCTTCTATGCCACCACTCCCGGTGGGCTCGGGGCGGCTCACAGCACTAAAAAATCACAAGATAAAAACAACAGTACAGGATAAAAAACAGAGGGTAAAATGACATTAAAATATCGAGGTACAGCACTTAAAAACGACCTGGGTCAAAACTAAATTTATTATTATTATTAATTTATTAAGTTATGGAGGAATTCTCCAAAGATGCAGTCAATAAATCTTTTTAAAACAGCTTTGCATTGGGTTTCTGAATTGCATTTAGCTGAAAATCCTATTGTGCCTAATTTTCTGAGAATACATTGTGAGTTAATAGACCCCATACTCTACAAAACCATTAGCAATATTGGCTAAGTTTTTGTTGAGCTCTCAACAAAAATTTAAGGGTTTTTTAATTTTAAAAAACAACAATTAGGGTACACAAGCCTCTCCCCCCTTGCTGTGGGGGAGAGGCTTGTGTACCCTAATGAAGTTGTGAGCTATGCTGGCGGTGGCATAATAACCACCGGTAGGGCCTCCCATGCCAGACAGGTCACAGCCAAAGGGTTTGACAAAGAGCGTCAAAGGGCAAGATGGGCTCTCTAGCCTTTTGGCAACTATCTTAGGAGAAGGAAAACTCTGATTTCAAACCCAGGCAGATGGTGCTCGCTTAACCCTGTAAGGCCAACCATCTAAGAGAAGGAAACTCAAACCAAACTTACGACCTGAGAACCTTGCTGCCACTGTCCCAGCTTGCTAGGCCCCGTCAGATGAACCTTTGGTTTAAAGGCTGAGGCCAGTTCTGTGCAACTTGCGCTCCACCAGAAAAAACCATTGCACAGGCTCGAAGGACACATCCATCCTCTAAATCATCAACGTGCTTGTAGAAAGCGTGAGATGAGTCCTTCCTGAATCTTCATTTGCGAACAAAAGTCAAGAAGAAGAAGAAGAAGAAGAAGAAGAAGAAGAAGAAGAAGAGAGAAGAAGACATTGGGACTTTAGATGTGCAAAAAAGTCAGGACACTCATCTTCCCTACTTAGCTGCTGCGGAGGACGATGACCCCACGATGGCACTGGACGCAGATGAGCAGGACGATTCCCACCTCATCCACCCATCCCCCACTGAAGCTCCAGCTAAGAACCCTGAAGACTTACTGCGGGCTCTCGGAGGTCCGCCGGCTCTGGCGGACATGCAGGCCGCCGAGTTCGACATCGATACTGTCCTGCCCCCGAGATGCAGCCAGATGCCGCCGCCGTGCTGGGAGAAGTTGAGGGAGCATCCTGGAAGAGGTGAGGCCCAACATGGAAGAGGTGAGGACCCAAGGAAGAAGCAGGACCCGGAAGCAGTGGGCTGCCGGATGCCCCGGAAGTCCCGCCCCTGGAGGACTCTTCCCCAGATGACGCCCAGCCACCCCACATGTCAGGACTTGGGGAGGAAGAGGCAGCACCCGGATGCAGTGACCCACCAGAAGCTCCGGAGGTCCCGCCCCCGGAGCACTCCACCCCCATCGGCGGACGGGTCAGGATGAGACATGGCCGCCGGAGGAGGAGATGACGCCGGAAGCGAAGGGAAGGCAAATTCCCCACCCCATGCACTGCGGACCTGAGAATAGACTCATCCCCCTGCCCAAAGAAACCGGGACATCAGGGCCGGAGCCTCGGCTGGCTCACTGGTAGGCGGGCCCCTAAAAATGAGGACAGTAAGACCTCAGAGGACGTTCTCATCCAGGACGTTCTGGAGCGCCAACTACAGGCTGCCACAGCTCCATAGGACCTGCCAGACTACTGCGAAAGCCAACAAGGACATCGCGCAAACGGATCGGGACCTCAAAGACGGACCCCTATGGGGGAGACGTCGGTCCCTGTCCCTTGCTTGCGCTCTAGTGCCAGCGATCCTGCTGCCCCCCCCCCCCGACTACCTTCTTTTGATGGTGGGGTGGTGTCTCAATAGGCACCGCTGCTGACCTCCTCCCCTCCCTCCCTCCCTTCCCTTATCCTTGTGTTCCTTCCCATGTCTTCTGTATTTGTCCTGTTTGGTGTTGCCACTGGGCACACAAACTTATGTAAACCGCTCTGGGCGTCAGAGAGAGCGGTATATCAAATCGAATAAATAAATAAATAAATAAATACTTGCTAACTGCATACAAAACTCATCATGCTCCCACAGACACTATTTGGGACAACTGGATGTGACATTTTGTAATTTACCACCTCATCAGATGGTTGGTGGCAGAAGGAGGCAGCAGCATGGAGTGTGTATGGTGCACATGGCTTCACCCCATAGAGTGGGCACCATGGAAAACCTCCTGTGTTGCCAGGGTTGCAGCGGTACATTGCTTCCTCCCCTCTGCACCAACAGAGCCAGTTCGACATTATTTGTTGGGAGCCAGTCAGCTCCCTGGGTGACCGGGGCCAAATCTAGCTCCGTATGATGAGGTCGTATCACTCACTTGGATGGCATTTCTGAGCCCTTAATCAGCTTTTTAATACAATGTCTGGCTCCAGAAAATGGAGCAGAATTCAAAATGATTTTAACAAATTGGGAAGGTGGGCCAAAACCAACAAAATGAAGTTCAACAGCGACAAATGCAAGATACTCCACTTAGGAAGAAAAAAATTAAAATGCAAAGATACAGAATGGGGGGTGACTGGCTCAACAGCAGTATGTGTGAAAAAGATATTGGAGTCCTCAATGTCATGTGGCAGCTAAAATAGCCAGTGGGATTTTGGCCTGCATAAATAGGAGTATAGTGTCTAGATCCAGGGAAGTCATGCTGCCCCTCTATTCTGCCTTGGTCAGACCACAACTGGAACACAGTGTTCAATTCTGGGCATCACAATTGAAGGAAGATGTCAACAAACTGGAATATGTCCAGTAAAAAGTGACTAAAATGATCAAGAGTCTGGAGAACAAGCTGTATGGGAGCAGCTTAAAGAGTTGGGCATGTTTAGCCTGCAGAAGCGAAGGCCGAGATGAGACATGATGGCCATGTATAAATATGTGAGGGGAAGTCATAGGGAGCAGACTTCTTTTCTGCTGCCTTGGAGACTAGGATCCAGAACAATGGCTTCAAACTACAGGAAAGGAGATTCCACTTGAACATTAGGAAGCACTTCCTGACTATGAGAGCTGTTCGGCAGTGGCGCTCTCTGCCCCAGAATGTGGTGGAGGCTCCTTCTTTGAAGGCTTTTAAACAGAGGCTGGGTGGCAATCTGTTGGTGGTGCTTTGAATGTGATATTCCTGCTTCCTGGAAGGAGGTTGGATTGGATGGTCCATGAAATCTCTTCCAACTCTATGATTCTATGATTTTTCAGTCCTCTAAATTGGGAAGGGAGGGGGAAATTAGGGGGGTGGGGGTGGAGAAAGGAATCAGACCCATACAGTGTGCATGTCACACAATTCTTTTTTGGAGTAGATTCTGTTACTATTTATCATCTTCTTCATGTGAACATTCTGCACAACAGTGTACTTTCAGCAGATATCCAACATACCTGTGTCATCCATTATCAGTAAATGAGCAGAAGTCAGGGAAATCAAGATCTTAGTGTCTTTCATAAATGTATGCACAAAAAGTGAATACGTCCAGGACTAACATGAGTCGAAATGAGCACATAAATCTTACAGCAGATTTTTAGGGCTATGGGGAAGTCAGCATATTGTCGACAATCCGGAAACTCAAGCTGGTGCAGAATGCCGCTTTTCGCTTGCTGGTGGGAGCACCGATGAGGGAGCACATCACTCCCATCCTCCGGCAACTGCACTGGCTCCCTATTGAGTACCGGATTGCCTTCAAGGTGCTGGTTTTAACCTTTAAGGCCTTGTATGGTCTAGGGCCTGCGTACCTAAGGGACCGCCTTACCACATATGTTCCCCCGAGATCACTACGCTCGGAAGAGCAGAATTTGTTGGTTATTCCATCATCCCGCTCCTGCCATTTGTCCAGTACGAGACAACGAGCCTTTTCTGCTGCGGCTCCTGTGATCTGGAATTCGCTTCCTAGCCACATTCGGGTGATCCAATAACTTGTCCCTTTTCGAAGGGCCTGTAAGACTGCCCTTTTCAGGCTGGCGTTCAGTTAAACCTGAATGCAGACGGCGTGGTTACGCCTGAGTTAAGAACTGTAATCTTGCTGGTACTTTTGTCATGCATTGTGTTTTATCGGATGTTTTTACTGTATGTTTTATTGTATGTTTTACTGTGTGCTGTAATCCGCCCCGAGCCTGCAGGGAGGAGCGGAATATAAAATTGAATAATAAATAAATAAATAAATATTGTCATTTTCTTCCTTTGATTTCTTTCATTACTGAGAAATGAGGGGGGGGAAACCACTGGATTTTGTGCTGAAAGTTCTAAAGAATTTGGGAGACAAATTTCAGCAGGAGTATCTTTTTTCCATCCCCTGCAACACTGTAATATGATCATCTGTACCTTTTTATCTTGCGAAAGGTGAGATGCCATATTCAAACTGGCAAGATAGAAGCTTAAAAAAATAGTTCCAATTCTACAACCACCCTCCAGGATCTAGCAGAGAAAACAAGCTTCCTTGTAAACCAGTCTGAAAATATTTGTACATAATCAAATGCATGGTTTTATGAAAGATTGGAAGTAAACAAGAAAATACCTGCAGGTTACAGTGTTGCGGGAAGAAAAAGGCTGTTGAAAACGACGCAAACAGATAGTAAGCAGACTATCAATTAATGAATTTTCTGTATAAACCCATGTATACAGTAAAACATTTTGATTAAAAAATGGACCAAAAATCTAGCTCCATGGGTCAGTGTTTGAAACAGGTGACAAGAATGCTGGCTTGATGAATCCCCCCACCCACAATTTAGGTGAAGCCAACCAGCAGATTGAGATTTAGAAAAGTAATAATTTTGCTGCACATTTTATGTGTTCTTCAGGTATACTAAACATCTTTATCTATTTATCCATGTAGTTCTGCCTTTTGAATTCGTGTAAAAGGTGCTACAAGATCCCTTTGCACACTGGTCAGGAAACAGAAAATAGATAGATCTCCACCTACATTATTCTGTGTAGTCTTGCTGCTTCCAACTAGCCAGCAGCCTCTCTAATAAGCCTGGGCAAGGATGTGAGCTTTCCCCCTTTCATCTTCCCAGCAGCCTTAATGAGTCAGAGCACCCAAAAAGTGATGTAGGCGAGGGTGTTGTAGCTGGCGGGCACTGTGACATGTTAAGTTGAGGGGTGCCATTTAGGGGGGCTAGCCAGTGGCATGGCTGAATGGTAAGGACTCCCTACAGACTCCAAAGTGGCTGAGGGAGTCTCTACTGGGCCACCAAGCAAGCTTGATTTGGCACCATACATGCCAGATTGAGCCCTAGATTCGGCCAGCGTAGAACCACCCGAAAAAGTTGGTAGCATTAACTTTCGTAGACTGTGGGCTTGTCTAATGGGCTTAATCAGGGGTGGTCCTACAAGGTAGACCAAGTAGGCGGCTGCCTAGGGCGCCATCTGGGAAGGGGGCGCCATCCTGGTCGCATGGGGCGCCATCCTGGCCCTGCTGATGTTCCTCAGACAGCGCCACAGCTGCCTGCTTTTGGGCCCCGGCCTTGTGTGCTCCGACGCCGCTTCTGGGCATGCGCAGAGGTTTTCGCGCAGGCGCAGTTGCTCCAGAGCTGAAGTTGAGCGCAGGAGCAACTGCACATTTGAACATTTTGGCTGTTTTTCTATTTACATTTACATTGGTAATTTTTGGACTTTTGGACTTATGGGAGACTCCTATGAATTATGAGACGGGTGGTAGGTAATAGATTCTGATTTTGATGCATTTACATTGCATTTCTTGTTGATTATTATACAGTTCTGCTTAATATTGTCATACAATATAATAAAAATACAATATAACAATAGAATAATGATATATTTTATATTACATGTAATATTACAAACAATATTGCAGTATAGTGGTATTGTACAAAATAGTAATATATAATATTTTATTTTACTTTATTTTGAGTTATTTGAGTTTTATAGGAGTCATGAAAATATTTAGTAGAGGATAATTTTATTGAAATAAATAATTGTATTTATTATTTTATAATAATAATATAATAGAATGTTGTATTATAATGTCAATATATTATAATATAATTATATTGTGATGTAGTATAATATAATTATGATATAATATAGTATGAGTATGGTATAATATATTGCATATACATTGATGCAATATAATACTACTAATGGTATTGTGATATTATAATTGTATATTTGTTTTACATGGGGGGGGGGGAAATAATGTTTTGGGGGGGGGTGCCAAAATAATGTTCGCCTACCATTTCAAATTACCTTAGACCGCCCCTGGGCTTAATAGTCCTCACTTAGGGTGCAGTTGCTTATGGCCATCTTGCACGATATTCTGCAATCCCTGATGGATATTATGGGTTAGAACCATAGAATCATAGAATACATTAACACGGCGTAGCACCACATTAAGAAAAGTCAGGGGACCAGCTGTCAACACTTTGCCAAAGCTGCTGGTTTGCTCAAAATGTGCATCTTAAGCACTGTGTGGACAGCAGCACAAGAGCAGAGGATGGATTGGGCTTCTGTCAGCATCATTGCTTCTGCCAGACAACTTTAGAGCTCCACAAAAACTCTTAACAAGCATGGGCATCTTGTACTGACTTCAGCATAGGTGTGTGTGACACCCCCCCCCCCCAGTCATGTGGGCACTTCTGCTAATGTCAACCCAGTGTACCCATGACAACCATGAGCTGGCAACAACAACAGAGATGGTAAGGTGATGGTCCATTGGGGGCAATGTGGTCTCGCCCTAGCTGGGCTCTGCCCCACCACCAGTGTAGTTTGAGGGCATTGTAGGTTAAGGACACTGTGTGTGGCTGCCCCATGGGCCAGTCTGTAGCATTTTTGCTCCAGATTGGCCTCAGAATAACTATCCCATGTAGACGAGGCCCAAATTAACAGTAGTTTATTCTACCAATCTTTTAAAATCTCAGCCTCAAAAGTGCAACAAAATTCCTCTGCACACTGATCCAAACTAACACGGCTATGTCTTTTAATATTTTCTGGCCAGTTATGAGTACTTCCCATCCACTTCAGACAGTTGCTTCATAGTCATTAGACTGTGAAGAAAGTGCCTAAAGCTGTTTGGCTTCAGTATACGGAGGATGTGCCATGTTATTTTTCTCATCATGTCTTACACTACCTCTGTGTTTGGAGCTTCTTTTTCTACTTGATTTGTATTGTTGTCTTTGTACTTATGTGATGGACAGACAGACAGACAGAAAAATATGATATACCCAAGTAAGGTTAACATGAAACTTTTCAATTTGTGATGAAATTACCTATGATAATTTCAACAATTCAAAGAATACTTGCAGCCTTTTTTTTAAAAAAAAAGCGATTATTATCAACTTGACACATTGAAAAGCCATTTTGGGGCTTTTCCCAAAATGTGAAGTATTATCGACGTGCAGAAATACTACCATAATCCTATCCAGCAATGATACAACTGTTGACATTATTCACTCTTGCATGTGTGAATGAGATCACTAAAGATCTGTATCCCTTCCTCTTCCAAAGGAAAGCTCATGCCACAATAAATAATATTTTTTAGTGAGCTGTCAATGCCATTTTCTGGAATGCACTAATATGGCTCCCCTACCTATAATGTTTTTCAGAAATTGAGCTACAATGGGTCGGGATGGAATGTATCCATACCCATTGTAGGGATATAGTGAATTATGAAGAGTCTTTCCATAACACAAAACAATTTAATTAGTATGGTTTCTTCTATATTGTATATAGACTTGATTAAATCTATTTTATGTTTTAGTTACAAAATTTCAAGTCAAATCAAGATCAATGACCTATGCATATTATTAAATTTTTTGAAACTACTTAAAATAACTTTAATCTGGTACCTAATTATTCAAAAATTACTTTATAGTTTATGTTGTGATTGAGCCTTCAGCTACTACTAGTAGTAGTATTGGGGAAGATGCTGGCTCAATAGCATCAAGCAATAGTATGGACTGGGGTGTGGCTCTGGGTGATCAGGACTCTGCAGCTGGAAGGAAAAGGGCTGCTAGTGATTCTAGTGTGGAAGGATTAGAACAGAGGAAAAGAAATCAGCAAATACTTAGAGCACCTTCTGATTCAGACACCTTCCAGGGTTTTTCTGGGGAAGAAGAAATGGGTTCAGAGGAAAGTGATACAGAGTTAGATCCAACGTTGGTGCAAGAAGTAAGGGATGTGTGTAATGAAGAATCTACTTCGGACTCATTTTTTGGGTTTGATAGTGATTTATTCTGGCCTTCTGGGGGGTCAGAAACAGAGTGGGACTCTTTAAGCACACAACAACGTTGACAAGAGTGGAGGCAAACACAGAGCACCGCAGTTTTAGGAAATACAGCAGCTGGGGACTCTTCAGAAGACAGTGATGTGTAAGTGCTATTTAAGAAATGAGTTTTGGGGGCTGCCTTTGCGGTGGTCAAAAGAGTTGATGTCTGGTTCTTGTCTCTGAATATCTTGTGTTCCTGATATCCAGTACATTGTTTCAGTTTTCCTTATACTCTTATCTGCCGTGTGTCCCAGAGGCGGGGCTTGGTCTCCGCTGAGTTTACACGGACGTCTACTGTTTGTTTTGGGCTGTTTTGGTTGTTTTTCCCTGGGATTTTGAGGGTTTTAAAGCCGAGTTGGCTAATTTTTTGTTCATCCTTTCTCCAGTGATTGTTCAATAAACTTTTTGTTATCCCCTTTTACACCTGGGCTTGGCTTCTTGGTCCTTCATCACAACAGTTTATGAGAAATTAAAGTATAAATGTTTAAAGTGAGCGTAAATTATCACAGTTGTTATCTACCTGGAAACATCATAAAATGTATTTAAACTTAAGTTTTTCTTATGGAGTTTTTTTGGGATTACAATTATTTTTTTAAAAAAACCAAATGGGTGAGGCTTACCATTAGACAAAAAGACAGCCCTGAAAGACACTGGCAGGATAGTCATCATAATGAATATAAGTAATATAATGAAGATTTATATTTAATCTGAGTGTATGTATCTTACTCTATGGCTGAGAGTGTGTTTCTGTGCCTTTCAGGGGGTTAGACTGTAAGCCTGAACAAGTAAGACCTCTCAAACACTGTAGAAAATGGCACCCCCTGTGGCAGATAGGGTAAAGGTAAAGGTTTTCGCCTGACATTAAGTCCAGTCATGTTTAACTCTGGGGTTGGTGCTCATTTCCATTTCTAAGCCAAAGAGCCAGCGTTGTCCGTAGACACCTCCAAGGTTATGTGGCCAGCATGTTTTGGCTGCCAGTTATGGGTGGGCCAACGTGGTTGCTTCTGTGAGGGTTGGTAAATGTAAATAAGCGGAATAAGTAGAAGCTTTACCACAGTGTTTAAATCAAGGTATATCCTGCTGTATAATAAAATATCCTTCAGGCTTGTAAAACAAGTAACAGCGTCTTTACTTTAGTTCAAAGGTTCAAACAGGATAAAATATATACATTGGTCTCTTTGAATTTAGGTAGGGAACAGAGGAATAAAATTGTCTTTTAAAATAGTATTTGAAATAAACCTCATACCATAAAATGATTAGTCCTTAAGATGGTGGGCACCCAGCACTTTCTCTTCACTGTCCAAAGAGAGAACAATGGCAGAATGACAGTTAGAACCATTGGTCTTAGCAGCCAGCCAGATGCAGCAGCCAATCAGAACCCTGGGCCCTGGCACACTCAGCCAATCGACTGCTGACACATCTCTCTCCAGTTAACTCACCATATCATGGTGTCCTTTTTCAAATCAAATATATCAGCTATTGCTGAAAGTAATGACCGTGTGAATAAATTGTCAAAGTTTCTTTTAGATAGTGCATGCAATTCTGGAGGGATTCATTTAATTTTTGCTTCTTCTATGCTTAACATGGGGATTTGGTTAACCAGTTAAAATTCACGAGTAAAGCAGGGGTTGTTTTAAACCTGAAAAATTAACTCCCCTTGTCTACAACCCTAATCTCTCCCGATAAGAATTCTGTCAGTGAAATATAATTTTCCTTCAGTTCTCAAATCTTTAGCATTACAAAGTGAGGCAGTGGAAATCATTCATACCCAGAATGCTTATATTTGTATCTTCATAATCTCTTGCTAAGTGTATCCCCCCCGCTTCCGCCCCTCACTTTAGATGCCTAAATTGTTTCTCTAAATCAGTGTTTTTCAACCTTTTTTGAGCCGTGGCACATTATTTACATTTACAAAATTCTGGGGCACACCACCAACCAAAATGACACAAAATGACACTCTAACACAGTAATACATATAGTTAATATGTTTTTAAATGTATTTATACACTCAGTGTGAAACCTGGGCCTGTTTCAATAAACACAACATAGATATCATGGCAGAAATGGCAGAAAGACATAAACTTCCCACACAGAACTCCCATAACCAAGAGAAAATACTATAACAGTTTGGTGGGCATTGACCTTGAGTTTTGGAGTTGTAGTTCACCTATATCCAGAGAGCACTGCGGACTCAAACAATGTTGGATCAGGACCAAACTCGGCATGAATACTCAATATGCCCAAATGTGAACACAGATGGAGTTTGGGGACAATAGACCTTGACATTTGGGAGTTACAGTTTCTGGGATTTAGAGTTAACACACAATCAAAGAGCATCCTGAACTCTTTCAACAATGGAATTGAACCAAACTTGGCATATTGAGCTCTCATTAGCAACAGAAAGCACTGAAAGGGTTTGCTTGGGAATTGACCTTGAGTTTGGAAGTTGTAGTTCACCTACACCCAGAGAGCACTGTGGACTCAAACAATGTTATGTTGTGTTGTTGTTTGTTTTTTAATCCAGAATCACAATGTTGGAAGGAGGCTCACCACTTTAAGGTCCCTAAAACAGGCATGGGAAAACTTTGACCCTCTGGGTGCTTTGGACTTCAACTCCCACCATTCCTAACAGCCTGAGGCCCTTTCCTGCTTAAATGGCTGGGGGGGGGGGGGGGAAAAGGGCCTGAGGCTGCTAGGAATGGTGGGAGTTGGAGTCCAAAACACCTGGAAGGTCCAAGTTTGCCCATGCCAGCTTTCAACAGAGACCTCTTTCTCCCCCTTCCCCTTTGCCCTTTCTTCCCCCTCCTGCCGAACACTTACCTTTTCTTCTACACTGCCGCTTCTGCTGCCATTTTGATCCAAGGGGGCAGTGTGAGCATGTTCTGGAGGGGAGGGGGACGGAGGAAGATGTGACCCGTGCGGGCGCTACTGCGCAGACTCACCCCAGAGCAAAGCAAGGCAAAGCGAGGCTGGGAAGAAGGGAGCCCAAGTGGAGAAGAAAAAGTGTTCGGCAGGAGGGGGAAGAAAGGGTATTGGAGGTTCCCATTTCCCACGGCACACCTGATGATCGCTCACGGCACACTAGTGTGCCATGGCACACTGGTTGGGAAACACTACTCTAAATGCTCATCTGAAGCTATTGCAATGCTAGAAAGTTGGGGCTTAATGAAAATATAATTTGGAGGAGGCAAAATTCTTATTTGCATGGGCAAGGGTATCAATTTGTGTGCATGCACACACACACACACACAGAGCTATACCCCTGAATATTTTCTTTTGAAAGTTCTGGAAAAGACTGACTGTCATTTGGTGCCATTTTTCTTTTGATTCCTACGTGACAAGGTTCACCTCCTAAAGTTTCCCAGTACCGTGCAAATATCAAAGGTTCGGAGATCCTCTCCGGTCACTCTATTTGAGCTCCTGATGTAAAATTAATTGTCATATCTCCCTATAACTGTCCAGAAGTGCTTTCTCCCTCCCTCTCCCCCTCCCAATCTTCTGCTCTTAAAGTTATCACTTTGGGGAGGGGGTGGTAAGGACAATAGGGGGATGTATTACGTTTTCCTTGCTCAACTAAACCCTTCAAAAGCCTGGCCACACATGCCTCAGCAATGCCAGAGCTGCACTTAGTCAACTTCTCCTTACAATAGCCTGACTAAGCCAGTTATTCCCCAGACTGAATTAAGCTCAACTGGACCAAGAAAGATTTAAGGTTCATCCCCATCTTGTTGTTTCACTCTCCGATACCCAGTGTCATACTTTCCTGCATAAGATGCTTACTCCAACTCAGTTTTTCAGATGCAAATTTCTGTTCTGCATGCCATCCTTGTCTAATCCATGGGATAGTCGACTATTCCAATTTGTTTATTTATTTTCAGATTATCTCGAGTATTTTCTTTGCGAACAGAAGCGGCTTTTGCATTTTTCATTGCTGAGTGCGGCTGAGTGTAGAAGCCTGAATGACATTTGAAAATGGGGGTGGGGGGTGGTGGGGGACTGACAGCATTGTGGGGAGGGGGAAAGTGAAGTCAGGCTAGGCAGAGTCAGAAAGGTTCGTCCCTTAATATCAGCATTGTTTCTGTCAGCAGTATTTCACAATTGGTTTTCCTTTATGACAGCCATAAATTATTTATAACAGGCAATCTATTCCTTAAAATGTTCAGTTATGTGTTGCTGTTGTTGTTGCTGCTGCTTTGGTTGGCAGGCCGATCCAAAATGAAGGACGGGGGGTGTATTGATTTCAAGCATTTGAAATATAAATGAAGTTGCTTAGTCCTTCTAAAGGATGGACTTTTTCAGCCATTGGATCAAATTCAGCAGGCCAGCAGGATCCATCCCACCCCCAGCCCTCACAGAAAGAAAAATAAAGATAATCTTAAATGTATACTTAAAAAAAAATAATCACATTTTGTAGTTAAATCTTCTGACTTGTACTCCAATCCCATCTGTCTTTTAGATCAGTGTTTTTCAACCTTTTTTGAGCCGCGGCACATTTTTTACATTTGCAAAATCCTGGGGCACACCACCAACCAAAATGACACAAAATGACACTCTAACACAGTAACACATATAGTTAATATGTTTTAAAATGCATTTATACCCTTAGTGTGAAACCTGGGCCTGTTTCGATGAACACAACATATATATGACTTCTTGCTCAACACATACTTATACAAAGAGCGTATCTTCTCTCAGCCTTATACATGTATCGTCTTCTCTCAGCCTTCTCTTCTTCAGGCTAAATGTGCCCAGCTCATCAAGCCGCTACTCATAGGGCTTGTTCTCCAGACTCTTGTGAAATTTCACCCTGAGTGAAACTTGCTTCCAGATAACTATGGATGTCATGAAGCTGTTATAAACAGTTGGGGGGGTGGGCAACTCTAGAAAAATCCAGTAAAATAGTACAAAAATAAACATTTCCAAGCGTAAAGGCTCAATTTGTTTCTTGGAAACCTGTGAATGTTTCAGCCTCCCGATGCTCCCAGGTTCGCTCACTGCCCAATTCACCGCCGTGAAGCTTCCGGCATTCGACGGAGTCCTTCCTTTGCCTCAGGGAGGATCTTTCGGGAGGGAAAGAGTAAGAAAGAGCTGCTAGGAGGGGGAAGAGTGCCAATTTCCCATGGCACACCTGCTGATCGCTCACGGCACACTGGTTGGGAAATACTGTTTTAGATGATCAATTTCATCTCAGAAATAATGAGTTGAAAGTGATATGCAGTTGGCGTTCTACGTTTGCAGATTGGATTAATATTGGACTATTTATTTATTTGTGACATTTCTACCCTGCCTTTCTCACCCTGGAGGGGACTCAAGGCAGTTTTATCACACACATCCACTATTCTACAGCAACCACTGATATCAGATATGTACCAGCATGACCACCCTCATTATTGTACCTCTCTTAATTTATGGAACTATGTGTAACTATGAAGAGTGTGAGTGTGTAAAATGCAATCTAGTCATCATTTGCTGGTTTGAGTTCAAGAGCTTTGTTTTTGGCTGCTATTCCTGGAAGAAAGTTGTGCTGTTTCTCGCCAATTACTGGCAGCATTAATACTGTCCTCCTGCACCAGCTCTGTCTGTCTTTTCCTGGCGTGTCATTTGTTTCTCTCCACCTGTTAACATATGGCTAGCTGAACTTGGCTGATCAGATATTTTCATAGGACCTGCTGTGAGTCTAATGAATTAGTTGTTCAGTTTATGCATGGCTGTTTTCTTTGCTTAAGTGGCCAGTTCATTTCATTTCTTTCTCTTTTTTGTATCTTTTCTTTGGAATTTTACTTTTTAGTGAAATTAATCACTAACTTTCATTGGACTGATATAGTCTTATTTTAAATGGTAATCAGTGTTGTTGGTGGACAGCACAACAGTTTTAAAGATGGGCTTAAAGTTAACCTAAAAATGTGAAATAAACACCAAGAGCTGGGAAGCCCTGGCCCTCGAGCACTCTTAACGGAAGGTCAACTGTTACCAACTGTGCTATGGATTTTGAAGAGGCAAAAATAGAAGGAAAAAGGGAGAAATGTGGCAGGAGGAAAGTGCATCAAGAAAACCCTTGTTGGGACCACCTTCCATCTGGAAATCAATGTCCTCATTGCGAAAGACGATCCAGATCCATAATAGGCCTCTACAGTCACCCATCGCCAAGACAATACTCTTGGAAGACAATCATACTCCGGTACAAGGGATCGGCTGATTATGATGTTAGTCTCATTACAAGTTTCTCTTCTTTTCTTTTAAAAAAATCATTCCATGTACAACACTGGATGATGATGATTGTGTATCTATGTGCTTTCAAGTCACCTGTTAACTCATAACTACTCATAGGTTTATCTTACACAAGGAATGCCAGAAGTGGTTTTACCAGCTCCTTCCTCTGTCATTTAATCTACAGCACTCAGTATCTATTGTCACTCTCCCATCCAAGTAATAACCAGGTCTGATCATGTTTAGCTTCTAAAATTAGATGAGATATTTAGGTTGTTGTTATTATTATTATTTTCAACATATTAATCACTATCTCTACTCTTGTAAACCTACTGAATATGGCTTTCCACAAATGATGAAGCCTTTGAATAGCTAGCTTTTCAAGATATGGTCAAATTGCACTTTGGTTGCATACAACTCATAATGCATACATGATTATAGTGCAAACTTTTTTGGCCTACTGCCCCCTTTCCAGAAAAAAAATTACTCAGCGCCCTCCTAGAAATTAACCCTATCCCATCGACGCCGAGGTGGGAAAGGAGGCTGAAGGCTCTTGGGCTGAACCAATCACGTCGCTCGATGGGCCCTATAACAAGTGACCCAAAACAAAGGGGCCCGACTCTACCTCCTCCTCCTCTCCTTGCCATAACCTCTTCACTAAATCACTATGCTTTAATTATGTTCAATTTGTAACAAGCAAGGAGGGGCAGAGCCGCTATTGCTTCCTTACAGAGGTTCAGTGCCCCCAAATTCCCCTGAGCCTCCCAGCGCTTCCCTGGATCGCCCCACCACCGACAAGGGGGAACCACTGTAATAGTGTATTGATTCCACTCATAGTTCCATCATATAGCTTCCTGGGATCTGCAGCTTGTGGAGAGCTGTTCTCATCTGAAATAGCACTGGTACTTCACCAAGCTACAAACCCCAGGACACCATAGGATGCCGCCATAGCAATTGAAGTAGAAAACAGGCAGTCCCCAAGTTACAAACATCCAACTTACAAACAACTCACATGGAGTGAGACAAGAAATGAGAGAAATCTAACAGGGCAAATTCACTCCTGAAAGAATTATCATGTGGAAAAGGTGTCTCAATTGAAGCTTTCTCACCAATCCTTGTTTTCATAACAAACCAAATTTTTCAAAATCCAATTATCACGGGGACCAAATATGAGGTGAAATCTTCTGAACAGAGGCACAGACAACAAAACAAACACCACAGGGATATCAACTTTTCCCTATGCTATCAAAAGATTAGATAGATAGATAGATAGATAGATAGATAGATAGATAGATAGGGCTGGAGTTACACTTTTAAAAGTATCTGTTACGACATATACAAATTCAACTGAAGTGTGTTAGGAACCACAGAAACAGCATTTGTAGCATTAATAGTGGCATTATTATTGCCAACCATTAACAGCAACATACATGTGTAAGAGCTATATTATTATATATAGTATTGCAATGGTATAGTATTAAAAAGACCCTCTTTTCAAATAAGAACATAAGAACATAAGAAGAGCCATGCTGAATCGGACCTCAGCCCATCTAGTCCAGCATTCTGTATCACACAGTGGCCCCCCAGTTGTACACGGGGATCTCGAGCAGAAACCTTAACCTGCTCCCGACCCCCCACAACCAGTACCCAGGGAAATCCTGCCTACCACACCCAACTCCGAGGTGGGACTTGAATGTCCTTTTCAGTAACTACCGATACACTTGGTATCCATGAATCTGTCTAATCCTGCCTTGAAGTTGTTCAGGCTGACAGCTGTCACAACCTCTTCTGGAAGTAAATTCCATAGCCCAATGACCCTCTGGGTGAAGAAATATTTCCTTTATTAGTCCTAATTTTCCTACCTTGGAGCTTCAGGGAGTGCCCTCTAGTCCTAGTGTTTTGTGACAAAGAAAATAATTTTTCTTTATTCACCTTTTCTATCCCATGCATGATTTTATATACTTCGATCAAGTCACCTCTTAAACGCCATCTTTCAAGGCTGAAAAGACCAAGGCGTTGCAACCTGATTTCATAAGGGAGCCGCTCCATCCCTTGGATCATTCTTGTTGCCCTTTTCTGTACCTTTTCCAGTTCTGTTATATCCCTCTTAAGGTGCGGAGACCAGAATTGTACACAGTACTCCAAATGTGGCCTTACCATCGATTTGTAGAGAGGTAATACAACATTTGCTGACCTATTTTCGATTCCCTTTCTGATCATACCTAGCATAGAATTTGCTTTTTTCACTGCTGCTGCGCACTGGGTTGACATCTTCATTGAGCTGTCCACCAAAACCCCAAGATCCCTTTCCTGGTTTCCCCATCAATTGGTAGGTGTAGTTGGGGTTCTTTGCCCCGATGTGCATGACTTTACACTTGTTTAGGTTAAAATGCATTTGCCACTTTGTTGCCCATTCACTCAATTTCGAGAGATCTTTCTGGAGCTCTTTACAATCAGTTTCATTTTTAAGTACTCTGAACAATTTAGTGTCGTCTGCAAACTTTGCTACCTCAGAATTCACTCCTACATCCAGATCATTAATGAATAAATTAAAAAGTAACGGACCCAAAACTGAACCTTGGGGTACGCCACTTCTCACCTCTTTCCACCCAGAGAAATGTCCGTTTACTACCACCCTTTGTTTCCTACAGTTAGCCAGGTTCCAATCCAGGACAAGACCTGTCCTCTGATTCCATGGCTGAAGAGCTTATTTAGGAGCCTTTGGTGAGGGACTTTGTCAAAAAGCCTTTTGAAAGTCAAGGTAAACAATATCAATTGGGTCCCCTTTATCTATGTGTTTATTTACACCCTCAAAGAATTCTAACAAGTTAGTAAGACATGATTTGCCTTTGCAGAAACCATGTTGGTTTTCTTTCAGCAATGCCTGTTCTGCTATGTGCCTAGTAATATTTTCTTTAATAATGGTTTCCATCACTTTGCCTGGAACTGAGGTTAAATTGACTGGTCTATAATTTCCTGGGTCACCTCTGGATCCTTTCTTGAAGATCAGTGTTACATTTGCCTCCCTCCAGTCCTCGGGTACAGTGTCTGATCTTAGAGAGAGGTTATATATCTTAGCTAGAAGTTCAGCAATTTCACACTTGAGTTCCTTAAGAACTCTGGGGTGGATGCCGTCTGGACCTAGTGATTTGTTGACATTTAGTTTAGTAAGGCATGTGAGAACATCCTCCTTGTTTATCTCTATCTGTTTTAATTCTTTGAATTCCCTCCCTGAAAAACTGACTCAGCTGCAGGCATATGTTGTCTGTCCTCCTGTGTGAAAACGGAGGCAAAGAAGTCATTTAGCTGCTCAGCAATCTCCTTGTCTTCACTGATTTTCCCTTTCTGACCATTGTCGTCGAGTGACCCAACTGCTTTTCTAGTTGGGTTCCTGCTTCTGATGTACTTAAAGAAGTTTTTGTTATTTTTTTAAATATTCTTTGCTATATGTGCCTCAAAATCTCTCTTGGCTTTCCTGACTGTTGCTTTGCATTTAGTTTGCCAGAGCTTGTGTTCCTTTTTGTTCTCCTCGGTAGGAAGAGCCTTCCATTTCTTAAATGAGTTTTTCTTCTTTCCAATCACATCTTTTACTTCATTTGTAAGCCATACTGGTGTCCTTTTGGACTTTCCATGCCTCTTTCTTTTTATTGGAATGGATTTTAGTTCGGCCTGTTTTAAGGTATTTTTAAACAGTTTCCAAGCATTTTGGAGGGATTTGATTTTTTTTACTGCTCCTTTTAGTTTGTTCTTTACAATTTTTCTCATTTTGGTGAAATTCCTTTGTGAAAGTTTAATGTCTCCGTGTTAGTTTTCACTGACAGTTTGCTATCCAAACTTAAGTTGAAGGTTATTGTGTTGTGGTCACTGGTACCTATGGGCTCAGTTACAAGGACATCTTGAACGAGATCTTGTTCATTAGTTAGCACCAAGTCCAGGATCCCCTTTCCCTGGTTGGTTCCATGACCATCTGCTCAAGGGAATAATCAGCTAGCATGTCGAGGAACCTTGTCTCTCTTTCATGCGTAGAACAAGAATTTGGCCAATCTATTTGGGGATAGTTGAAGTCCCCATTATGACTAATGTATTTCTTTTTTGAGGCCTGTTTAACTTCATTTTCCAGATAGCAGTCTGCCTCTGGAGTTTGGTTGGGAGGGCGATAGCAGATCCCTAGTGCTAGATTAGTTTTTTGTCCTGGGACTTTTATCCACAATGTTTCTGTAGGTGAGTTTGAAATTTCTTGAAGTTCTAATTCATGAGATTCTAGCTCTTCATTTATGTACAAGGCCACACCGCCACCATTTTTCCCTCTCCTGTCTTTCCTGTACAGTTTATAACCTGGAATCTTTGTGTCCCATTTGTTTTCCTCCGTCCACCAGGTTTCTGTTATGCCAATAATATCAATATTTTTTTCTTTTGCCAAATATTCCAACTCCCCTATTTTTGTTCGAAGGCTTCTAGCGTTTGCGTACAGACATTTATATTTATTTCTCTGGTGCACATTCAACTTTGGCTGTTTGTGAGAATTTGTAGAAGGCCTACCATGTCCTACCTCTCGACTACTACTATCTATCTTTTCTGTTGACTCAGCCATTTGTGTGTAGATTTCGTTGGGGCAGGGAGGCATTTATCTTCATAACATAATCCACCCCACCTTGGATTAAAAAAAATCTGGATTCTCAAATTTCATCATAAACAATGGCATAGAAAAATGAGGTGAGACTAGGGCCACATCTACACTTACCATTTAATACAGTTTCAAACTCTTTTTTTAAAGAGAATAATGCTGTTGTGAAGATGATAACATATACAATCTTATAATCAGTTTGAGGTCCTGATGATGGTCTGGCCTGACTCCTGTTTCATTATTGGGTGCTGATTTCAACTTGGAATAAGTATAGGCTGAGTAAATTTTACAACGCTGGCGATTATAAATATGACAACAGTTGAAAATGTAATGTTTATACAGATTACAATCAGTAAGTGTGCTGGAATAGGATCTGAAGTTTCAGCTCAGAAGCCCTGTTGAACACTGAAATTCACTGGATGACTTTTGGCCAGCTAGTCTCTTTCTCACTCAGATCTACCTCATAAGGTAGTTTGGAGGATAAAATGGCAAGAAAGAAAGCCATCCTTGTTGAATAAAAGGAGAGATATAAATATCACAAATAAATACATTTATATGGGAATGTATTGCATGTTTAAAGCTTTAAATGCTACTTACTGAGGTGCTGAGAGTGCTAGGATAATAATTGCATAAAGCATAAAAGTGTATATATAAAGTACATTGAAAGGTATAGAAATGCTTGCATGAATAAATAATAGCAACAACATACACACACATACATGCTCTGCAGGTTTTGCTTATTGTCCCAAGCACATACTTTTGCTTTCCCTGATCCCACAGCATCCTGCTATACAGAAGGAAGGAAGTGCAGGGGAAAAGAAAGTGGCGTGTTCCTGTCCAGAGCCTCCAGTTAAACCAGTGTTTCCCAACCAGTGTGCCGTGGCACACTAGTTTGCCGTGAGCGATCATCAGGTGTGCCGTGGGAAATTGGAACCTCCAATACCCTTTCTTCCCCCTCCTGCCGAACACTTTTTCTTCTCCACCCGGGCTCACTTCTTCCCGGCCTCGCTCTGCTTGCTTTGCTTCGCTTTGCTCACGCTGCCACTTCTGTGGGAGGGGGGAGGGAGGGAGGAAGACGTGACCCGTGTGGGCGCTACTGTGCAAACTCGTCCCACGTCTTCCTCCTTCCCCTCCACAGTGCTCTCTGGATATAGGTGAACTATAACTCCAAAGCTCAAGGTCAATGCCTACAATCTCTTATAGTATTTTCTCTTGGTTATGGGAGTTCTGTGTGGGAAGTTTGATTCCATTCCATCATTGGTGGAGTTCAGAATGCTCTTTGATTGCGGGTGAACTATAACTCGCAGCTGTTGAACAAGACCTTTGTGTGTGTCTTTCTGCCATTCCTGCCAAGATATCTATGTTGTGTTCATCGAAACAGGCCCAGGTTTCACACTGAATGTATAAATACATTTAAAAACATATTAACTATATGTATTACTGTGTTGGAGTGTCATTTTGTGTCATTTTGGTTGGTGGTGTGCCCCAGGATTTTGTAAATGTAAAAAATGTGCCGCGGCTCATTGAAAAACACTGAGTTAAACTATGAATATTGAATGTGTAAGATATGATAGTGAGGACAAAATAAATGAATATGTGCCTCATAGGGAACCATGCCTCTGTCACTGCCACTTTCAACGTTCACTTTGAAAAGCTGAGCAAAAGGTGTGAACGACCAGTAGGGAGAAGTTTATAAATCTTCAGGGAGTTGAGATAACTTAGAAATATAAATGGGCTATAAATATATAACTAATTGTGTGGCTTACATCAGGGGATGAATTATTACAGGAGTGGGAATTAAGAGTTAAAATGTACCTGGGGAAGTTTACAACTTTTCTGAATTACTCCCTAGGTCTTGAGCACAGACATAATTCTTTGCTGTCTTTTGAAAATAAATAAATGTACTGGATCAGTGAGCACGTTTCCCTGCTGTGTGCTTCTAAACATCCCATTGACTTATTCCAATGCATCTCTAGATAGGTAGGTAGGTAGATAGAGGGAACACTTGTAAAATGATTTATTCTTTGCATACAAAAACAGAATAAGTGTCCATGCTCTCTCGTTCATTCTTCTCAATGCTCTCGTTGTAGCAAGAATGTTCCTATGGAACTACCAATCATACACAGAACCTAGAAGAATGAAACAATGGATATTATTCATAAAATCCAACAAAGCCAATTTAGGGTAACACGAACACATTCAGAACTACAGTAATTTTCTGCAGAGCAAGAAGGAAGCCATAATATTTAAACCTTAGCTGGTGGATTTTTCAGGCCAATAGTGATTAACATTAAAGCAGACAAGTATGTGCAGAGAGGAGCAAATCTGTCAAGCTTCATTTCATTTCATGCAGGCTCTCATTTTTCCATTAAGATTCCCTCCCCCCCCAGTTGGACAATTCTACAATGAATTATGATTATTTTTGAGGATGCAATTCTTTGCTAATTTAATTCTCAATTCTGTTTTCTGTGCACAAAAAAGCCACATGTAAATTTTGTGCAAACTAATTCCTTAAACCGTGAAGACTTTTCCATTGACTTCCACCAGGGGGATGAAACTGCTCAAAGTTGGGGCAGTAATGTGTATTTTTTTTATTGGGGAGTACCAATGGGAAACAAAATTAGAGCATTCACAACCCCAACAAAAATAATTCCCCAAATTTCTATTGCTGTAGTAAATTAAAAAAATTCTGTCAAGCCCTTAGACAATTTATGAGAGCTATCCAAAGAAAATGGAGTGTGCAAAGTTATTAAGAGAATGCATATACACCAAATGTGAGAGTTGTAAGTGTCAACATATTCCGTGTCTCATTCTCTGCAAAACTAAAATTTTGTGAATTGAAGGAAAGGTTAATTTGGGGAGGCAGAATTCTTATTTGAAGGGGTTATGCCTTCACATCACCACTCCTATATATTGACCTTTGGTTTGGTAGGGGACAGGCATGTAGCCAGGAGGGGATTAGGGGGCTTCAGCCCCCCAAAAAATTCTCAGGGTGGTCCGCGAGAAGGCCTTACTGGTACATTATTTAAACTGTTGTTTATTCATGTCATGATCTGATCACCATGCTCATTATATCCCACATTCATGGGGTTATTGGGATAACAATACAAAAGGTTTGGTAGGGTAGTCCCTCTCTTACTCAGACTCATCCCCTCCCGAATCAAACTCAGCCCTCCCCGAATCAAAATCCTGGCTATGGCCCTGGTGGGGGAGTTATGAGTGGAGGTCAGCTGTTATCAACAGTGCTATGGATTTTGAGGTGACATGAGGAGAGAGCAAAAGGGAGAAATGTGCCAAGAGAAAGGTGCATCAAGCAACCCCTTTTTGGGACTGCCATTCATCTGGAAATTGATGTCCTCATTGTAATAGACCATGCCAATCCAGAATAGATCTCTACAGTCACTTGCAAACCTATTGCCAAGACTTTACTTGTGGAAGACAATCATACCTGACCACGAGGGAGCGCCGATGATGACAATGATAATGATGATGGAGAAGTTCATGTGCAACTCTATTGTTATGGTCATATAATCATATGACTTATAACAACAGGAAAATGCAGGAAACATCTTATCCGGAGAGAAATGGCTGGAGGCCAAAAAATGCCAGAGCCAGATAGCAGCATCTGCCACCTGAGGTAGCATCTTCGTTCCGGCTAATTATAGGATGTACTTTATTACTTTCCCTGTTGTCGTGTATCTGCATTATGTAATGTTAACTGTTCAGATTTTGCTTCTTCTTCTCACAGTATTTTAGTTTGAAGATGTTTTTGACATATTGAGACAGGAAGTTTCTATTCTGTGAACACCAGTCTCACTACGTGCTGCGGTGTTTATCCTAAATATGAGCAATACCATGCTCTTGGTTCTTAAGTGAAAATCATTATAGATCACAGGGAGCTATCTTTATAAATCAATGATAAAATTTCTAGCATTTCTGTTCTTCCTCTCCTTCTCCCCTCCCAGACACACACACACACACTCCGCTGCCTATGGCCCTTATTGAATCATGTTCTCCAGGGAGAATAAACATCACAGGCTGCTTTTATTGTTTGCTAGAATGAAGCATTTTGCAGACAAGCCTACCTCCTTCTTGTCCCTGGGCCAAACAAGATTGTAATATGAAATTTCATCAATATTGCAATTTGGAAAATAATTATTAAAATTTAAACATTTTATTATATATTAAATAGTTAAATCTTATAATGTATCAAGATAGCTAACAGGAAACAACACAAACATATTTAACATAATACACAGTGTGTATGTTATAGGTCTGTTTTACAATATCCCACCAAGTCTACCTTGCAAGTTTCTTAGCCCCACAAACATGGTCATTTCCAAGTTGCTGGAAGATTGTGTCAGGGGGAACTATGCTATTCCCAGCCCTCGTCCAATTTGTTTTTGGAGTACAGCATCAGGAGACATACTGTAGCTCTGAGATGTAATTATGTCACTATAGGTATGTTTTCAATGGAGCACTTTGGCCTATATCACTACATTGCTCCCTAGACAGGTTATGATCTCTAGCCTCTGAAATATTTTCTGAAGACTTCAGCTTTATCTTTCTGTCAAAATGAGACCAGCCAATCAATCCCTTAAGGTGTGGGTCTTCCATAGCCCAGGAAACAGCAGATCTCTCACATATGTTCTTTATCCATATACAAAAAGCAGACATCTCGCTATAGAGTGGAAAGCTACAAATACAAGGCAAACTCTACTTTTCAGAAGTGAACAGGTTATGAGTAGTTTCTAGCCCCTTCTCTTGTGGCTCTTGGGCTTTGAACTAGATTTCTACTGGATATCCATTCAAATAAAATACGCATATAAGCAGGGAGTGTTCTCTGCTCATGGCCACCCTATACAGAAGATATGTTGATTCAGATGTATTCAATGCCTCAGGTTTTAATTCTCAGCTAAAATGCCGAGTAAAGGGTTAAACACCTTACCTCACCATCTTTCTTTCACCAACGGGAACTACACAGCCAAATATGTTCAAGCAGTATGGGGATGGAAAAGAAGGAGGCATCCAGTATTTTCTCTTTTTTCTTCACATATTAAGTATAGGTCATATGTTCTAAGTTGAAGGCAAGTGAACAGGGGCGGTCCTACAAGATAGGCCAAGTAGGCGGCCGCCTAGGGCGCCATCTGGGAAGGGGGCGCCGTCCTGGCCGCATGGGGCGCCATCCTGGCCCTGCCGATGTTCCTCAGACATTTACATTTACATTGGGATCCTAATTTTGGACTTATGGGAGACTCCTATGAATTATGAGTCGGGTGATAGGTAATATATTCTGATTATGATGCATTTACATTGCATTTCTTGTTGATTATTATACAGTTCTGCTTAATGTTGTCATACAATATAATACAAATACAATATAACAATAGAATAATGATATATTTTATATTACATGTAATATGACAATATTGCAGTATAGTGGTATTGTACAAAATAGTAATATATAATATTTTATTTTACTTTATTTTGGGTTATTTGAGTTTTATAGGAGTCATGAAAATATTTAGTAGAGGATAATTTTATTTAAATAAATAATGTTATTATTTTATAATAATAATATAATAGAATGTTACATTATATTATGTCAATATATTATAATATAATTATATTGTAATGTAGTATAATATAATTATGTTATTATATAGTATGAGTATGGTATATATTGTATATACATTGATACAATATACTACTAATGGTATTGTGATATTATAATTGTATATTTGTTTTACATGGGGGGCGGCAAAATAATGTTTTTTTTGGGGGGGGCACCAAAATAATGTTCGCCTACCATTTAAAATTACCTTAGACCGCCCCTGCAAGTGAACAATAAGATGTGGTAGAAATACCTCAGTTCCCCTGATCCAAAACTCTTATGTTTCCACTCTTCTTTTAAAAGATTGCTAAAACCAGCTACAACCAAACCATTTATGCTCTAAACTAGCTGTGGAGGTGGTCAGACCTGCTCAGGTACTACATAGGCATCCAGACTTGAGGTGAGTCTTTTTTCTTGCCTATGGGAGATTCACCCAAGCTTTAAAACTGACTAGAGATCTCCCAGCTAGTGTCTGATTTAACCATTATCCTTTCTGGTCTCTCAGTATATTCGCATAACATTTTTATCCCAATTTTGCTGAAAATGTCTGCAAGATAGCCAAAGAAAATACAACAATATGGTATTTTAAAATCTTTAAAAATTAAATGTCATTAATATAATAATAATCATCATCATCTTGATTGATACCCCACCACCATCTCCCCAATGGGGACTCAGGGTGACTTACGTGAGGCCAAGCCTTTCAACACAATACAATAAAGAAGATTCACACACTTTTTCAAAGAGAAAGTTTGTCACAAGATATCATTTCAAGATAATGGGTCAACTGCCACAAGCTTTTTCAAAAACTTGGGGACTTTGAATTTGGGAGAGATGGCATTGAGAACAAATTGTTAAACAAAAAGATTATTATTAAATGCATACAAATTTCATAATTAGAATAAAATGTGGAGAAAACAGCTGTCCTTTTCATCTAACATTTTTAAGTATTTATTTATTTGTCACGTTTCTATACCGCCCCTCTCAGCCCGAAGGCGACTCGGGACGGTTTACACAGGCAGTCTCTGCCCTCAATACAACACAGCAACAAGTATGTACATAAAACACACATACACAAAAATATACAGATAATAATTGTTTTATTAATGTAATGGGCCAGTTGTTTTGAAATATACACAATCTGTTCAATCAAGTGAACTATCCAAAAGATGACCATGTGTATTTAAACTCACACATCATAAACACTTTCATTGCAAAAGCTTACTTCCTCCATCACTGACCCTGATATCTATTATTTAATAATGTTGATTTGTGGGACACCTCTTATTTCATTGACATTGCATTTGCTGATTTTCACATATTGAGGCAAGTAGATATCTATTTTGTGAGCCAGCAGGTGTAGTAATTTGAAAATTGGTCTACAACTGTGGAAACCAAGGTTCAAATCCCTGTTTCACAGTGGGTAACCTTGAGCAAGCCATTCTGGAGGAATAGTGCCCAGCCTTATTTGCTTGAATATTACATCTGTGATGTACCTTTTCATCAGTGAGTTCAATATATCCATATTTACTCGAGGATAACATGCCGTTAATTGTAATGCACCTCAATTTTAAAGTTGAACAATACAAAACAAAAAATGTATTGTCAAATGTAATGCATGGTTTGCCCTTTCCTGTCAGCCAATCTGCTGCAAACCTTGGAATGGCCAACAGGCAAGGGGAAGCTGTACCCCTTCATCAGGCCAAGGCTAGTGAACTTGCCAGTCTCCGCTTGACGCACAGGTGGCAGCTTCCAAACTAAATCCTCATTCACGAAGCCTTCAACACCAAAGGAGAGGTTTTGAAGGCCTCGTGAATGAGGTCAGTTGGGAAGCCATGCTCTTCCATCAGGCTGAGACTGACAAGTTACTATCTTTTGCAAGATTACACTCTGCCCACTCCTTTTAAGCTGATATGATGAAGATGCAGTTCTTTTGCCACCACCTGCTATGTCCACACCTTCACACTGATCCTTGTTGGAAGACATAGGAAGTTATAGATGTCATCCTTTGGAAGCTCTTGTCACATTTCTGTTGTAAATGTCATCCTTTGGAAACTCATGACACATTTCTACGTTTCCTTCATTTTTATCCACTTCTGCAGCACCCTTAAAATACCATCAAACAGCTTTTGATCAAAGGATATTCAGAGAAAAAGCAAGCATCTCTGACTGGGAGAATTTTGTATAGGCTAGTAATAAATCCAGGATTACATGTTGACAATCTACCTTTTTCTGTAATAAAAAATAAACTCCAGGACACAAAGCCGATTACTTCTTCTTGTTGTGAGCCCCCCCCCCCCCCAATCCAGTTTCCTCTTTCTTACCTGTTTTAGTGCTACATTTAATAAAGGATTCATTTTACTAATGCACTAAACAAAAATGACAAAAGTCTTCTGCAATTATTACAATATTTTAGAGAGGTCCTGGTTGACCTTTGGGCAATAATAACACAAGAACAAATCATGCCAGAAGCCTGAAATGACTTTGTTGTCACTAAATCAATCACTCACTCCCAATTAATCCACTGGGAATCAATGAGACTTGCTTACAAATGGTCTTTTTAACAGCTTCCCTTAAGGCAGTATTTCGAAGAGAGGTTAAATATGTAACATGGAACTCATAAAGCACAAATCCAACAAACCTGTATCTCTAAGAATTTAGTAAAGGCAATGTACAACTATATAAAGGACAAAAACAATGGGGAGAACACAATAAAATCTACAGCAAAAACTGAGTCAAGGTGCTCAGGAGATGAATGATTTATTGATTTAAAAAAAAATCCAATGCATTTCTCTCCGTGTAAACTTTCGAAGAACTATTTCAGGGACTATATACATTGATAGAAAAGAGGGAACACATAAATATATACTAAAATACTAAAATAATGTACATTTTCTGAAATCATTATTGCATTTGTACATTGCCTATTGCCTAAAATTTGAAATTTGACTTCTAAAATTCCTGAAGCTAGAATCCCCAAACAGTTGCCTGGGCAAAAAGTTGTGAATAAAGGCTAAAGGATTTTATTTCAGTAATAAAGTGGGGGCTAGATAACATTCAAGGGCAATTTAGACTAACTGGACTGAAAGAAATGGGATTGTTGGAAAGCTCAGAGGAAATTTAGAGGAGTAGGAGAAGGTCAGGATCCTCATTTATGCCTTTGGAGACCAATAATCTTGATTTGAAAATACGTTGAACTATGTGCCATTTTTTATATAAAATCCTCTATTAACATGATGAAGGAAAGGCAACAATTGAGATAGTTGGACGGTCTCAATTATCGTTATATAGAATGTCTCAATAGTTTGCTGTCTAGAATGGGCATTGGTGCTTTCCCCTCCTGCAGAGTGATCCTTGGCTTATCTAGGGGTCATATCAAAACCATAATTTTGCCCTTAAACCCTGTCTTCAATTTATACATGAGTATATACAGTAATTTACTATCAGACTGACATCAGATCGACCTCATTGGTTTAATTAATTTTAATTACACGTTTTCCCCAGTAGCTAAGGCATCACATTCCATTTGACTGGTAATAGCATAACTTTGTCCTTTTGTCAATGTAGCTCTGTTTTAGGTACTGAAATAACAGTGCTCTGTGCTTTCACTGCTTAGCTGTGTTTTGTATCACTGGCCAGCAATGTGTCCTATTCTGTAATTTGAGTTACAAAAATAAAAAACTGTACAGCAAATAATTTTTTAAAAATGTAAATGTAAGTGTAAACATACTGTATAGGAGGCTTATAGTTTACATAGAAAAATTAACAAAATTGCTGTTTGTGCAAGTTTGTTGTTTTTATTTATTTATTTATTAACTTCACTTATACCCTGCAACCATCTCCCCAAGGGGACTCGGTGCGGCTTACATAAGGCCAAGCCCAACAACACATAATAACTGTTAACTAAATAACTTCTTCAGATTCACATATCAAGGTCTGCTCAGTCTTACTCATTCTGCTTTAAAATGAGGAACTAAGGATCTGTGTCCTGCCTGCCCTCCATCCCTGCCTCTCCATCCCCCTTCTCTTCCTCCCTGTTGTGCTCCATGAAGACCCTCACTATTTACTCATAGTTAATCCTTAGAGGGATTAATGTTTTATGTACAGTTTCTGGGGGTGTTGCGCCTCAGATCTGGAACGTACCCCCCTAGATCACACACACAAGCAATCTCTGTAAAATACCTTTATTTAGAATAAAGAATAGTCTATAGGATAAAAGAAGTAATGCAAAAAGTAAGTCCAAAGGGAAATCTTGTAAAGTTCTTAAACTGAAGTAAATCCCAAGCTCCGCCCTCAGAAGTAATCCAAAACCGTGGTCGAGGCGCTTCTGTGGCTATAGGATAAAAGAAGTAATGCAAACAGGAACTTGTAGTTCTTAAACTGAAGTCCAAAGCACCCGCAGGCCAGTCTGGTGGCCGAAACAGGGACTTAGAGTCCAAAGCACCCGTGACAACGGCCAAAACAGGAACGTAGTTCAACAGGGCAAATCCACTCCTGCAGTCCACTTGAACCTGAGATCTTGAACATGAACTTTCCAAGCTAAACGTAGCTTCAGCTCTGGCGAGGTCTTTCCCAGGCCAGTCTCTTAAAGGAATCTATTTTCTGTGGGACCACTTAATTCCCCGTCGCAAATTCCAATCCCTTCGGGAGGATCTGATACTAGCTCTTCTATCAAAATCCAACAACTCGTTAGCGAGCCCAGGTGGACTCATATCTTGCTGAGAAAGCTCTTCCTCCCTATTTCACAGGAGCTCAGCTGGCAAGGGAGTAAAGTTCCCGTGAGAGTCAAGGTTACTGGAGTTCTCGCTAGCTGTCTCGAAGCTGACTTCCATGGAATCATCATTAACCCCTTCTTCAGGCCAATACCCATGCAGCCAGTCATTGTCCCAAGACAAATCCTCATTTACAGAAACATCCCCCTCAGGCCATTCATCCTCCCCATCCTGGCCCTGATCCACTGGCACCACTGGTGCCTGTCTCTGACCACTAGGCTGGGGCATCACACTGCTAGGCTGAAACACCACAGGGCGTCAGTCTAGGGCAGGGGTGGGCAATTACCGGCCCTCCAGGTGTTTTGGACTTCAACTCCCAGAAATCCTAGCAGGTTTACCAGCTGTTAGGATTTCTGGGAGTTGAAGTCGAAAACACCTGGAGGGCCAGTAATTGCCCACCCCTGGTCTAGGGGGTCTGCTCCTTTAAGAATCCCCTCAGGGGCACTTCTGGTTCTTGGAAGAGTCAGCCCATTTGTGACTGGAAGATGAAGAGAGGAAGGTTGGAGGGTCTACAAAATAACACATCCAATCAGAGCTGTATGAGCTGTATTCAAGTCCAGTCAGAGTTAAATATTGAACCATCTTAGAGATAGTTGAACACCACACAAGAAAGAGACAATAAGGAGAAATAAAGATTCAAGGGCCTCGGTTTGGCCAGAACTGTGTCTATCTCACAAAGAATGTACCTCTCCACATAAAGATTTTTGTAGTGAGAGTCAGGAGGAAAGTCTAAAATTCCTGTCAGTTAATAAATTAATGTTTGCTTCAACTATATAATCTCTGATGTGTTCCCTGCCAGTTCACCTTTTAAGTAGTTAAGATAGTTTGGGGCGAGGTGCAGAACACTCCCCTCCTATCTCTTTGTGAAATGTTCTTATCTATTTCATCAAAAAATGACAAATTGAATTAATTTGTATTCCAAGATTATAGAATCAGCTTCAAAATGATTATGTCAGCCTTTCAGCTGCCATCATGCATATTTCATAGAACATGTCTTTCACATTACCAATGCCATGCATGTTTTCAAATGGAATGAAAACTCAGAAATACTCAAAATGTGTTTCAAAAGTTTTCAAAAACTCTAATTAGAAGAATCCTGAACTTATTGTGATATTTTTCACAGGCTAGGGCTTATTTTGTGCAGAATTAATACATGATATTTTAGGCAGAAAACAGGCATTTTCTGCTCAGAAGGAAGGATTATTTTGTGCATAGAAAGCTGTTTTCTGTTCAAAAATGCTACTTGCCATATTTATGCAAAATAAGTCTTAAATTGTGAAATAGCACTGTTTTCAAGGGGTTTCTCTCAGTAGGAAGAAACTTTCAAAAATTACTAATTACCCCCTTTAAAGATAGAAACTAAAAAGGAATTGCATCCATTTCCATATTTAGATATATACTAGCTTGGGGACCCGGCCCTGCCCGGGTTATTTGAGAAAGGCATTGTGTGCCAAGGGTGGTCCTTATGAGATGTTTATGTGGCTTGCAGTGGTCTCAGGAAGTTAGTGAAGGTACTGCAAGTCCCATCGGCCACGGTCCATCCTCCTCCCAACAGCACCAGGATGTAGAGTGGGTCATGTGGGCTCTGTGTGCCATGTTTGGTCTTGATCATTCATTGGATGAGGGTCGCAGCGGTCTCGGAAGGTGAGTGAAGGTACTTCAAGTCCCATCATCCATTGTCCATCCTACTTCAAACGGCACCAGGATGTAGAGTGGGTCATGAGGGCTCTGTGTATCAGGTTTGGTCTTGATCAATCATTGGATTAGGTTTGCAGCAGTTTTGGGAAGTGAGTGAAGGTACTTCAAGTCCCATCATGCATGGTCTGCCCTCCTCCAAGCTGCACCAGGATGTAAAGTGGGTCATGGAGGCTCTGTGTCCCTAGGTTTGTTTGGTTTTTTGGTAATTGGATGAGGATCGCAGTGGTCTCAGAAAGTGAGTGAAGGTACTTCAAGTCCCATCATCCGTGGTCTGTCCCACTGAAAACTGCAGCAGGCTGTAGAGTGGGTCATGGGTACTCTGTGTGCCAAGTTTGGGCCTGGTCTGTGATTTGTAGGGGCTTCAATGTTCTGTGGGAAATGAATCGGGTGAAGGTACTGCAAATCCCATCATTTGTAGCCCATCCTGCCCTAAACTGCACCAGGTTGTAAAGTGGGCCAGTGGGCATCTGTGTGCCAAGTGTGGTCCGCATCCTTCTATGGTGTGGGTCACAGTGCTCTAAGCAAGTGAGTTAAAGTACTGCAAGTCCCATCATCCATGGTCCATCCTCCCTCAAACTGCACCAGGATGTAGAGTGGGTCTTGAGGGTTCTGTCTGCCAACTTTGGTTTTGTTCTTTCATTATTTGGGGTCGCAAAGTGTTTTGGCCTTAAACTCCCACCATGCCTGACTGCCTCAGGCCTTTTCCTTACCCCCTCTGCCAGTTTAGAGGGTTGGAATGTTCGTGTTGGCTGGCCAATAGAGGCGTTGTGCAAATACTCCCTCATTGGCAACCAATCATGTTGTCAGAATTTAGAGGCCGGGAGCCAATCAGAACGCTGCCACATACATACATACATACATACATACAAACAAACAAACATTCCGCTTTATTATATATAGAGATTTTAATTTAATCTATTCCAAATACAAAAGTGAAAACTAAAAACTAAACAACCATGTGCTCTTCCAAATGTTGTTGGACTACAACTTCCATCAAAGTAGTAGTAGTAGTTTATATTATTACTGTTATTATTTCTTACTAATGTATCCTTATGGCTAGAGTTGATTGAAGTTACAGTACAACACCCTCTGGAAGGCCATATGACCTCCATCCCTGCTTTTGGTGGAACTCAAACACATTAGTGACTTGAATAAAATAGTCAAACCACTATTTTAAATTTAGCTACTCTTAGCCAGTTTGTTTTTAGTTTTTCAGAAAATGACTTCTCTTTAGCTTGAAGAAAAATAAAATTGCCCCACATTTCATTTTAGGCAACATTTTGTTGCTATTACAGAAATGATATATTGAGTTCATGCCCTAAAACCTGCATAAACGACTTCCTTTGGCTGCAGCTAAACTTGATATATGTTAACTGTTGGAGATGTATATTTTCGAGCACTACTTCCTTGTCAAAGTCTCTGCCTTGTTTTCCTTTTAAAATTATGTTGGCATGCACTCTTATAAAACATTTTCAGTTCTCGGTGTTGAAAAGTATAATGATCAGGATGCCAAAGTTGTCTTGAAAGAGACCACAAGGATCACCTACTGCAACCCCGTGCCATACAAGAATACGCAACTAAAGTATTCCTGAAAGATGGCTGTCTAATCTTTGCTTAAAGATCTCCAAACAAGGAGAGTTCAATACCTATTAACAGCTACTACTGGTTATATTGGGAATGTATGGACTCTGAAGGTTTGCACACTATTTATTTATTTATTTATTCGATTTGATATACCGCTCTCTCTGTCGCCCAGAGCGGTTTACACAAGTTTGTGTGCCCAGTGGCAACACCAAACAGGACAATACAGAAGACGTGGGGAAGAACACAAGGATAAGGGAAGGGAGGGAGGGGGGGAGGTCAACAGCGGTGCCTACTGAGACGCCACCCCGCCGTCAAAGGAAGGTAGGCGGGGGGGAGGCAGCAGGATCGCTGGCACTAAAGCGCAATCAGGGAGCAGGGACCGAGGTCTCCCCCATGGGGGTCCGTCTTTAAGGTCCCGGTCCATTTGCGCAATGTCCTTGTCGGCTTTCGCAGTGGTCTGGCGAGTCCTATGGAGCTGTAACCGCCTGTAGCCAGTGCTCCAGAACGTCCTGGATGGGAACATCCTCCGGGGTCTTACAGTCCTTGTTTCTAGGGGGCCGCCTACCAGTGAGCCAGCCAAGGCCCCGGCCCTAATGTCCCGGTTCCTTTGGGCTCTCCGGCAGGGGGATGAGTCCATTCCAAAGTCCGCAGTACATGGAATGGGAGATTCGCCTTTTCTTCGCCTCCGGCGCCGTCTCCTCCCCCGGCGACCGCGTCTCGTCCTGACCAGTTCGCCGGTGGAGGTGAAGTCGGGGCCTCGGGAGCTTCCGGTGGACCACTGCATCCGGGTGCTGCCTCTTCCTCCCCAGGTCCTGATACGTGGGGTGGTCCGATGCCATCCGGGAAAGGGTCCTCCAGGGGCGGGACTTCCGGGACTTCCGGGGCATCCGGCTGCCTGCTGCTTCCGGGTCCTACTTCTTCCTTGAGTCCAAGCACATGGGGCAGGTGGGCGTCGTCAAGGATGTCCGCCATGTTGGGCCTCACCTCTTCCAGGATGCTCCCCCAACTTCTCCCAACACGGCGGCGGTGTCTGGCTGCACCTCGGGGAGGGGCCAAGACAGCATCAATGTCAAACTCGGCGGTCTGCGTGTCCGCCGAAGCCGGCGGACCTCCGATAGCCCACAGTAAGTCTTCAGAACTCTTAGCTGGAGCTTCAGTGGAGGGTGGGTGGATGAGGTGGAAGTCATCTCGCTCATCTGCGGCCGGTGCCATCGTGGGGGCATCGTCCTCCGCTGCAGCTAGTGCATCCCGGGCAGCCGGGGTAGGTCCCCGGGAGCACGCTGGCCGATCCTCGGTATTTGGGGCTGGTGGTTCTCGGTCAACCTCCAGAGTACTGGAGGGAAAGTCCCACGACTGGTCCCATGCAAACTCTTGGTCAGCAGGGGGAGGACAGAGGGGATCACCTAAGCTGTTTGGCCCCAGATCCAGAACAGGGAACTGGGCTGTAGGGATCCCTAGTGACTCTAGTAGGCCACCGAATCTGCTTCCAAACTCCCGGACATGGGCCATGAGCTTGGTGTATTCTGCCAGCAGTTCTGTGTAGGTATAGGGGTCGAATTGGCCGGCGGTGGAGTCTTGGCCACCTCGCGCTGTCCTCCATGGGGAGCTGCTTCGTGGGGCATCACACACCTCAAGGGACTGGGGCCTTGGGCCAACTAGCTGCTTTGTCTTCGAGGGTGGCGTTAGAGATGGGAGAGGCAGGTTCTTGCTCAGCGATCTCCCGCTAAACCTTCTCAGGAAGCGGGCACCTGAGGCCGTAATCGGCCGGACGGTCCAGCCATCCTCGAGCGTCCTGGGCATCCTGGGTGTCCTCCTCAATAGCTCTGGGGGCAGGTCCGATCTTTTTCCCAACCAGATTGAATCCTCCGGGGTCTGCGGGTCACCAAAGGAGTCCCTCTGGGTCTGGCGATCAACCGCCGTCTCCTCAAGGAGGGGACGACGAGGTCGGCCTGGTGTATTTATGTTTCATCTTCCATAATAAATATCTGCCCGAATTGTAATGATAATTTTCAGCTATTGCTGTTCTCCAGTGTATACAGTACATCCATTATTAAGCATTTATGTTTAATTAATTAATTGTTTAATTAATCATTTAATTATTAATTAAATATTAATTGAGTAAGCATTGCACATATTAAACATCAGTATTTTAAAACTGGATTTCTTTTTTGTAGCCAACTTATTTAGAAGTAGTTTAGAGCTTTGTAATACAATACTGTATTACAAAGCAAAGCCCAAGTGGTTTCATTCATTGGAGAACGGAGCCATTATGTCCACAGTGGATTCTATGTTCTAGAATGTATTTTAACATTCGCTTTGGATATAATCTACTGCTGCCTTCTTATTCTTTGATTGAATCATATATAGTTGAGGCTACATGTAGCCCAAAGATATTCTTGTATGCTCCATACCTCCAGGCATGTCAGCACAGCAATGCTAGACAATACTGGAGCATCCTGTTGGGAATTTGCCACTCGAAAACACTTTCAGCCTAACTGGCATGCATACTTTTTGATGGAAACAAATTTGGAATTGAATGAGTTCAGCATACAGATTGCTATATAACAAGGGCAATTATTCTTGGTGGGAACAGTGTTTTTCACTGGGGCTGTGAAAAAAAATGGAGATGAGCCTAAAGATAGTTAGCAAGCTAGCATGATGCAATTTATCAGACTGGCATACTTTCTGAAATATGGAAAAGCAGACAGGGAAATTATTTTAGTCCACATTTTATCTTGGCATGCCCATTGTGTCACAGTGCCATAGTAACAGAAAGCAGCCTGCAAATTAGCCATGGACCTTGTTTCTTCATATTGAAACCCTAATAACCATGGATAATAGCACTGTCGTAATTCTTTCTCTTCCTTTTTTCTTACTTGGAGAAACAAATTTTGGATAATTTGGAATAGAAGCCTTTTTTAATGTCAAAACTCTGTATACTTCACAAAGTTGCGTACTGCTATTTGCTGTCTATCTTACCAGTAAATGTAAAGGTAAAGATTTTTCCTTGGCATTAAATTTAGTCATGTCGGACTCTGGGGGATGCATATACACACACTAGGTAACAAAATCAAAGTAAACTATATCTCACAGGTAACATGCGCGGTAAGGATCCAGTCGATGAAATGAAAATAAACTCAGGATTCATTCATCCATATAATAAGTCTTTTATAGTCCATCAAAGTGTTCGTATATATGTTTCAATAGTCCCAAATGGGCACAATTCACTGTAAGACCATCAGTTCAAAAGTAAATAATATAATATAATGTTCTTGGCTTAGATATGTAGCCTTTCGTGGTCTTCTAGAGTCCACAACATATGAGGATACAGACCTCTTCGAATTGAACAAATACGTGCTGTGTGGTGTCTACTAAGACACTACTTCTATGTAAATGTATTGACCACGGAGCTGAAATGTGGCCTTGAAAAAGACCAGATTAGGTCGAAATGAGAGTAAGGACCTTTAAACTACATAGTTCCTCGTTGGCCTATGTCTATCTCAACAGTGGCTTATGACCTCTCGACTACGTCTCCAGTGGCTTAAGATGGAAAACAAATATATATTCTTGGGATTCTACTTAATTTTGTGTTGAATACAGACATTTGTCTTGAACTACAAGATATCTACTCTAGATAAGCTACATATCTAAGCCAAGAACATCTTCTGTATACCTTAATAAAGCGGAATGTTTGTATGTATGTATGTGTGTGGAGGGCGGAAGGGCAGAAGGGCGGATATGTGGCAGCTATTTGCATAAAGTCCTTTGATTGGCCAGCCTCGCCACTCCAAAATTCTAAGGCACCAGACAGAGGGCATTGATTGCCAATGATTAGCCAGCATCCCAGAATCCAGGCCTCTACATTCAAACAACAGGATTTCTTCCCACTGAGGGGAAAAATGCACCATCAACATTCCCTCCCCACTTGGCTCTGTGAAAACAAAATGGATTCCTGTTTTCTCCTCCCCCTCAGCTTTTAGAAAACGGCTGCCTGCCATTCCGCCTTTCAAAGTTACCAATTACCAGCAGAGCAGGCCAGAACATTAGAGGCCCCAAAAGAGAGTTTAGGACAGGATGGGCCACGAATGATGGGATTTGCACTACCTTCACCCAATTCACTTCCCAGAAAACACTGTACCCCTACAAATCTCAAACCAGGCCCAAAATTTACAGTACGGCTTCATTAACTTGATTTCCCTGACTAGGCCTCAGTCAATGGGACATTGTGTATGGCCTGAATTAACCGTAACCAACCTTGGCACACTAAACCCCTATGACCCATGATTCATTCTACTGCAGTTTGGAGTAGGGAGGACCATGGATGATGGGACTTGAAGTACCATCACAGGTTATGAGATTTGTAGTACTTTCAAACTCTTCATTCCCCACAGACCAAGGCGGCCCTGAACCACAAGACCAAACTTGGCACATAGTACCCCCATGACCCACACTCCATCCTACTGCAGTTTAGAGGAGGATGGACCATGAAGGATGGGATTTCAAGTACCTCCATTCACTTCCCAAGCCTGCTGCGACCCTCATCCAGTGCATAATCATGACCACACTTGGCACAAAAGCCCCCATGACCCAATGGACGTCCTGATGCAGTTTGGAGGGCGGACCACGGATGATGGGACTTGAAGTACCTCCACTCATTTCACCAGACCATTGCCAACCTCATTCAAACACTGATCAAGACCAAACTTGGCACACAGAGCCCCCATGACTCATTCTACATTCTGGTGCAGTATTGAGGAGGATGGACCACGAATGATGGGACTTGAAGTACCTCCACTCACTTCCCAAGACTGCTGCGACCCTCATTCAATGACTAATCAAGACCAAACTTGGCACACAAAGCCCTCATGACCCACTCTACATCCTGGTGCTGTTTGGAGGGGGATGGACCATGGATGACGGGACTTGAAGTACCTTCACTCACCTTCTGAGACTACTGTGACCCTCATCCAATGAATGATCAACACCAAATGTGGCACTAAGAGCCCCCATGACCCACTCTACATCCTGGTGCTGTTGGGAGGGGGGTGGACCATGGCCAATGGGACTTGCAGTAGCTTCACTAACTTCCTGAGACCACTGCAAACCACATACTGTACATATCTAATAGGAACCAACCTTGGCACACAATGCCTTCCTCAAATAACCCGGGCACCTCCGGGTCCTCAGCTAGTTATATTATATTATTTACTTTTGAAATGATGGTCTTACAGTGAATTGTGCCCATTTGGGACTATTGCAGATGGTGGGACTGAGAGGAGTTAGGTGAGTAGGCTTATTAACAAAAGGCCCTTCTCATAAATGTAGAGCAGAATAGCTTATTAGCAGCAGCATGACTCAGCACCAGTAACCAAAAGAGATAAAAAGAATGAAAACACACAGGCTAATGTTATCTCTTCTTTAGGAGGCTTTTCTTTATAGCAAAACAATATGGCTGCACTGTTTACAAGAACAAGGTTTCCACTACACGAACAACGTTCTTTATACTTCCTTCCTTGCTTCCACGATGGGCTTCTTTCTCATGCAGATAAACAGCTTTGCTCTCACAGAGCCTCTTCGCACACCAAAGATACACAGGAGCTTCACACAGTACCTTTTTATACACAGCAGCCTTCACACATGATGGCCTTCAACCTGGGGCTTCTCTCACCAAAGCGTCTCACACAAGGCCTTCACACACTGAGGCCTACCTCTCACTGAGGCCTTCTCACACTGAGGTCTCTCTCAGATTGAGGGCTTTCTCCCACTGAGATGAACTAACTCTGAGGCCTTTCATATTGAGGCCTACTAACACATTGAGGCCCTTCTCCCACAGAGACCACTCACAGACTACAGGCAACTAAGCTACAGGCACACCTGCTTATATATTGGCTTTTCTTCGCGAACGAAGATTCAGGAAGGACTCATCCCACACTTTCTACAAGTGCGTTGATGATTCGAAGGTTGGATGTGTCCTTCGAGCCTGTGCAATGGATTTTTCTGGTGGAGCACAGTGTGCACAGAACTGGCCTGACCCTTTAAACTAAAGGTTCGTCTGCCAGGGCCTAGCGAGCTGGGACAGTGGCAGCGAGGTCCACCGGTCGTAGGTTTGGTTCGAGTTTCCTTTTCTAGATGGTTGTTGCACCTCAGAACTCAGGCAGCCCCCCCCCCAGATCACTCACACACAGGCAGATGCAATAAATGTTCCTTTATTTAGAATAAATGAAGAATAGTAAATAGGAATAAAGCATCAAAAATAGTCCAAGGAAGTTCTGTAGCTGCAAGCCCAAATGGCTTAAGTTCCAAAGGACAAGGTTCTTTAGAAGGCAGACTGCTCCAGAAGTCAAACGTGGTACTTGGAAACAAACCGCAACGCCGGCAACTTGAGCTGGAATCCAGGACGCTCCAACGGCCTCACCAGAGCTTGGCAGAGAGACAAGATCGAGCTAAATGTGGCTTCAGATCTGAGCAAATGTTCACACAGCAAGTGCTAATAAGGAAGCTAATCTCGGGGTATCCATCTCACCCCTTTTCCCAGGCTCCACGAACTCCTAGAATCCCGGATGCTACCCCTTCTATCAAACACCACAATGGTTGACCTTACAGGGTTAAGCAAGCACCATCTGCCTGGGTTTGAAATCAGAGTTTTCCTTCTCCTAGGATGGTTGCCAAAAGCCTAGAGAGCCCATCCTGCCCTTTGACGCTCTTTGTTATACCCTTCGGTTGTGACCTCTCTGGCATGGGAGGCCCTACCAAGGGCTATTATGTTACCGCCAGCATAGCTCACAACTTCATTAGGGTACGCAAGCCTCTCTCCCACAATAAGGGGGGGGGGGGACGGAGAGGAAATAGAACTCTTATACAGAACTACAACTTTTGCTGAGTCATTGCATTCATTTAACTGTTTCATTGCATGACTCACATTTTTGTAATTAAAAATACCTTGCTAATTTTTAATATTTCTGACAAGAAGTCCCTCTCCAAAAGATAATAGATTTCTAACAGGTTCATAGAGAGAGATAGCGTCCTTCAAATAACCTAGATCCAAGCCATTTTGATTTCTAAATTAAAGGAAGTCGTGTCAAATAGAAGTGAAGAAAATCAACAGAAAATTAGGCTGGGGCCCTGCTGTGCCTATATCTCTCTGGCCCACAGTTAGGAAATTTTCAGTCTGGGATGTCTGTGTGGCAAAATGCAAGTAGTGTTAGCTAATTTGCATGTGGCGTTAGCCAAACTTGAGAAAACAATCTGTTTTAAACCAAGAAAAAAGATGGGATGCGATTTATTGAATTTTTTTTTCCAGGCTGATTGGAAAGATTTCACAAAATTGCCTGGTCTCTTTCTCTGGAAGTACTTCCTGTCGCCACTAGAAATTCCCCACCAATTTGCAGGGGTTCTCAACCTGTGGGTCCCCAGGTGTTTTGGCCTACAACTGCCAGAAATCCCAGCCAGTTTACCAGCTATTAGGATTTCTGGGAGTTGAAGGCCAAAACTTGTGAGGACCCACAGGTTGAGAACCACTGTGATAGAGAATAGGAGCAGAGACATTATTTCAATAGAGGGAGGAATCTTCTCTCCTCTCCAAGGACATTGATTAGCGGAATGCTGTGTCAACAGAGCCTGGCGGGTTGCATGGGAGATCTAGTTCTCCTTAGAGGTGCTGCAGTTATGTAGGAGCATAATAAAACAGAAAATAAGTAGGTGTGTAGTTTGATTTTATCTTATTTGTTTGGGGGGGGTTGGGGGGTTAAAGAAAAAATAAATCTGTTTCCAAGTTATCTTTGAAACTGTTTCTACCTGTCATGGATGATCAAATATTTCTAAAATTTTCCACCAAAATTTGAGACAGGAGGGATGACTGAGTCAAATTGCCTCCCCATAAAACCTGAAATAAAGTATCCCAAGAAAGAAAGAAATTCTGTGACTCTGCATAATTTGAATAAATGCTTTGCTTACAAATGTTAGCTCTTCTTGATGCAAAAACCGGATTTTCAAAATAGCAAAAAGAGACATAGGGAAAGGGGTGTTTTGCAATCCTACAGTCCGAGATTCCTCCCCTCTTTAACCCAGATTTCACCAAGTATATCCTGCAAACCTTGATTGAATTTCTCCACAGGTCTATGACAATTCACAGAAGGAAAAAAAGATTCCTGACTCTTGGAGTAAAAAAATAATATTCCTATTATCAACAATTGATTTTTGACAGAAGCCATACTTCAATCAAGCATAACAAATTAACAATAATGACTGTGTCCCAGAGCAATAGACAGTGAATACTTTGACACACACACACTATGTCATATAAATTGCAAAAGAACCTTGTTAGAGCTCTTCCTTAGGATATCTCAGCTACTCACATTTATTTATTTATTTATTTATTTATTTTTATTATTCGGGCTTCTATGCCGCCGACTCCCTGAGGCTCGCGGCGGCTTACAGGAGCCGAAGGGCACAGTAAAATACAGGCAATAAGCAGTTAAAAACAATTAAAAACAACAGCAGTATAGTAATTAATAACACAGTTAACACAATGAACAGCACATCATCCTCAGAAGAACGAATAGATGGCGGGACATGGGCAGGACTTACTCACCAAAGGCCTGCTTAAACAGGTATGTTTTACAGGCCCGTCTAAATGGGAGCAAGTCCTTCATAGCCCGAGTTCCGGCCGGGAGGGCGTTCCACAGCGTAGGTGCTATGACAGAGAACGCCCTCCGCGGGTAGCAGTCAGCCTTGCGAGTTTAGCTGAAGGTATCTCCAGGAGATTGGAGTCCTCAGACCGAAGTGATCTCGGAGGGCAATATGGGGTGAGACGGTCCCTCAAATACGCTGGCCCCAGGCCGTGTAAGGCCTTAAAGGTGAGGACCAACACTTTGAAGGTGATCCGGTGCTCAATTGGCAGCCAGTGCAGATCCTGCAAAACAGGTGTTTTGTGGGCGCCAGCTGGCGTGCCAGAAAGGAGCCGGGCGGCAGTGTTCTGCACTAGCCTGAGCTTCCGGGTCACCGACAGAGGAAGGCCAACGTGAGCGCGTTGCAGTAATCCAGCCTTGAGATGACTGTGGGTTGGATCACCGTGGCCAGATCGTTCCGGGAGAGATAGGGGCCAGCCTCCTTGCCTGTCGCAGATGAAAAAAGCGATCTTGCTGACCGCAGAGACCTGGGCCTCCATTGTCAGCTGGGAGTCCAAATGGACCCCCAGGCTCTTTACGGAAGGCGATGGGCGTAACACCGCACCATCCAGGCTCGGAAGCTGGACATTAACATCACCCGGGCGACCCAGCCACAAGATCTCTGTCTTCGCCGGATTCACCCTCAACCTACTGGCTCGCAGCCATCCAGTAACGGCTTCGAGGCAGTGTTGGAAATTATCGGGGACAGAACCCGGCCTGCCCTCCATCCTCAGAATGAGCTGGGTGTCGTCAGCGTACTGGTGACACTCCAGCCCATAACTCCGCACCAGCTGTGCAAGCGGCTGCATGTAGATGTTAAATAACAGAGGGGAGAGAATGGCCCCCTGGGGGACCCCACAGAGTACTGTTCAGGCATAGAAGTGATCAACTGAGAAGTGAACAACACTTACTGTTCCGGCATAGAAGTGAACAGCTTACTACTTCCATGGAAGAGGTGAGGTTTAAAACCCTTCCCAGCATCTAAGAGGAATTGACTTAGGACCTCATCAGATGGAAGTCCATAAACCTCAGGACAGCAGGGAATCTGTGAGACTGTGGGGGAATTCAATTAGCAATGGGGAATCTGTGGGGCAGCACATCATTTTTCACACAACATTTTCTGGCTGCCTCCCCCCACTTCCTCGCATTCTGTCCCTCGTTGCCTCTCACCACACTGCTGAGACAGAGCGAGAATGGAGCCCTCCGGAAGTAGCCCTGCATCATGTGATGAACTCCAGCGGGCTCCATCCTGACTGCATTTCAGCAGCGCCCTAGGATGGGAAAAAAGCCCTGTGTTTTGAAGTCCTTAGTTGCTCTCATAGGTCATTACCTAGGATCGGCAAGGTCTTTGCATTAACTTCAGTTGCTCATCCCTACTCTATGGCAGTGTTTCCCATACAGTATGCCGTGGCACACTAGTGTGCCGTGAGCGATCATCAGGTGTGCCATGGGAAATTGGAGATAGGAGCGAGAGAGAGAGAGAGAGAGAGAGAGAGAGAGAGAGAGAGAGCGCCCTCCTGTCCTACAGGGAAGTCCTAGCTGGGGCTCGATCCCTTGCCTGAGTCCCGCAAACACAGCCTCCTTTGGGGAAGCCTTGTGCCGCCGGACTCACCACTTGCCTTCTTGGGCTTCCTCCTCCCCTCCACTCCTTCCTCAGCCTTGGAAGGGTTTGAGCCGAAAGGCAGGTACTGCGTCAGGCGGAAAAAGCCTCACCGAGAGAGAGAAGATCCTGGAATGGGACTTCCCTGGGTCCCCCGGCTGCCTGGGGGCAGATCTACACCATAGCATTCATGCAGTGAGGCCTTCCAGGGCTCAAGGCTGGGGAATCCCAGGATTTGTAGTTTGAGGAGGTTCAGGGTGGTGTCAAACTACCACTCCTGTGATTCCCTCACACTCAGCCAAGGCGGGTCAAGGGGCGTTCGGGACACAGGGTTGAGGCACCTTTAAGCAGGGGTCGAAAACTAACAGGGTTTGCTCACTTAAGACAGGAGTGGGCCAACTTGGGCCCTCCCTCCAAGTGTTTTGGCCTACAACTCCCACCATTCTCCCTTTCTGTGTAGGCTATATGTGTTGTGTGTGTATATGCATATATGTAGTGTGTATATACATATTAGCTATATGCATTATTGTGTTAGAGTGTCATTTTGATTGGTGGTGTGCCCCAGGATCTTGTAAATGTAAAAAATGTGCCGCGGCTCAAAAAAGGTTGAAAACACTGCTCTATGCTATACAGATGTACCTTGCTTTAAGGCACTTGGCTTTAGAGTCATTTGCTAAAATGGAAATTTTCGATTATACAGTATAAGGCAATTTCACTACCAATGCTCAGTCTTTTAAGGTGTTTGTTCACTTTGTGTCTCGTTGTATTACGGCAATCCTTGAAATGTATTATTATTTTTACTTCTGCATCACCATCATCAAATGGCACCAGCACTATACATAGTGCTTATCAGAAAAACAACTAAAACTTAGTTCACTGCCCTTAAGCTTGCAATCTGAGGTTTAAGACTATTGTGAACTTCATAAACAATAGTATGTCTGTTTGCTTTGTATGTGTTTGAAGGGGGTAGGCCTGTAGTCTGGAGGTGGTTAAGGGTTCAACTCCCACCCCAAAATGTTTCAGGTAAAAAAATGGTTTATGCATCAACCAATTCATGAGTAAACGAGGTTCTTTTTAACCTGGTTTACTCATGAATTTTGGAAGGGAGGGTTGAACCCTTAATCCCCCTCTCTGGCTGGAGGCCTGGGGGGGGGGGGGGTTACATACTTTGGCAAGTGAAAGAAAAGTTGTGTTGGACCTCTGTCCTCAGCAGGGATTGTGAGCTATACTGTGCAAGGGCTTGTGGGATCCACAGTGCAGGATGGAGACGGAGATGGAACTGTGCAAAGGTATGCCAAAAACAGCGTTTGGGAAAAGCTGTTAGGGAAGTCAGTTCTCCTTAGAATCATCAGTGCACAGATAAGGCGTCTGGCTTTGAGACTTGGGATAGAAAGAAGGAGTGTGTTAATTGGCAACTCAATGTCTTTCCTTCCAGCAGTGGTTTCGGTTTGCCAAGTAAGGGAGAAAAGTGAGCGTAATCTAGTTTCTTGATATAGCTATGCTTTGCAGCTTGAATTTCAGATCTAGGTCAACTTTGCAATAAGCTTCATGTGTCTCAAGCCTCCTGTATTTTAGCTCATGTATTTTAGCCTCATGTGATTTCAGCCTCCTGTATTTCAGCCCAAGTACTTAAGTCTTTGGACTTTATCAGCTATTGGATTTTGCCTGCCTTGGATTTATGGAACTCCTTTGGACTTTATCTGCTACTGGAATTTGCCTGCTTTGGATTTACTAAGTGATTCTGCAGCATACATGCTGCATTTGGGCCTTTGGAACTAATCCTTGGACTATTGATTGGATCATATCTCTTCTATATATTTATACTGCTTATATTACTTGCTGTTTGCTTCAATAAAAGACTATTATTTCAGCTGGAGCTGTTTGTTTGGATTCTAAGGGCCCAGGTCTACACTGGTGTGCGGCAAGTTGTAATTAACTTTAAGATGATATTTCTTTACAGTGGTGGTCTGAAACCTACATTAGCAAGATATGATTGCATAGTTGTTTGAGCATTGGACTATGATTCCGGAGACCAGGGTTTGTATCCCCACCCAGCCATGGAAACCCATTGGGTGATATACCCACTCTGAATATATCTTGCCAAGAAAACCCTGTGATAGGTTCACTTTCAGGTCTCCAGAAGTTCGAAATGACTTGAATCAACAAAAGTGCTTGTGCTGCTTTACTTCTGATTGGCTAAACTCTTGGCAGTAATGTTCAGAGATCCAAAGACATGTCTTAAGAGAGGAACATATGGCTTATCGTTAAAAATGCATCAAAGGACAGCCTCTCTTCTTTTTTCTTTGATATATGTGTGTATGTGTGTGAGTGTGAGTCAGCAAGAACACTCCCCTCATGTGACCTCCGGTCTGCTGGTTTGCACTTACAAGCAAGTGAATCAACTTGCTATTAGCAACTATCTTGGTGATATTTACAGTGTTTTAATGTCACTCATATAGATGTAAATAGAAATGGCAAGGAGTTGAAAAATCCATGGGTTTTGTTCTCACATGAAACCTCCCTTGCTCAGATATACCAGGATTCTTCCTACACATTCAGTAACTCTTGTTGTTTTTAAATCATCACCATGGATAGAGAGGTATTTCAAAATGCCTTCTCTGACAAAGAATGAGTATTATAAAGATGAGTGTCTGGGGAAACCAATTTGTCCTCCCCCACAGGAAGAGCTGAACTCAGATATTAGATAGCAAGGCAAATTGAAATTGTGGGTTTTGTGTCCCTATCATAACCAGCACTTTTGGTTTTCTCAGCTGAATGATGGGAATCAGCTACGTTGTAGAAACTGTCAGAATGAAGGTTTCTGGGTATACAAGAGTCCAATGAGCTGCTATTTCCATTCAGTGACTCTGAAAAAATGGCAGTTACAGAAATTGGTAACTATTTAATAAAAGGGGGGGGGGGTTGGGTATTGTGCTTTGTCATCAAATTTATCAACTGACAGATGACCCCTTCTTCTCCCTCTTGTTTTAGAGAGTTTTCGGGCTACTTTAGTTTCAGGCTAGATTAATTTTAAGGGTATGACAGAACCAATGTTATGATTTCTTCCCACATCCCTACCCCAAACCTAGAACATTGCATAACTCTTCCACTGGATTTCTTTTGACTTTTCTCTGCTCAGCTTTTTTCTTAAATAGTGCCTAATGAGTTTGAAGTGAGCAAACGCTATTGACTGCTAATATCATTTTCCTCAGTGCATTCATATTGCTGGTGGTCAGTATGTGGATTATGGTCCTTCTTCAATCTTTCTCAGTTACCATGGCCAACATGGTGGAGAACAGGACATCAACTGGTGCATGTGGGAAGTAGTAGGTTGGGAAATGCTCAGTAGGACAGGCAAAGAAAAAAAGCAAAAGGATTCAAGATTCTTAGACCAAAAGAATGTACAAAATACAGGTTCTTCCAGGTGTTGCTGCAAGATACTCCAGAAGTGTGTGTGTGTGTGTGTGTGTGTGTGCGTGCCTTCAGGTTGTCAGTCAACTTATGGTAACCTAAAGCCCTTTCCTCGCCTGCGCAATGGGCAGGGACAGGTATTTGCCTCCTCCCCTGAAACGAGGCCATTGGCTAGTGCCTCAGAAGGTTCCAGAGGGGTGGGTGGAGGCTGGCTATTGCTGTAGCCAGCTTTCCCCCTCATTCCTGCTGGAGCCATCGACCCACCACTCCCACCCATTGTACAGTAAAGTGGTTGCCAATAGGGGGGCGGGTAGGAATCCCCCCCCATGTTCTAGGGAGGTTTTTTGCCTACCCTATACGGCTATTAGGGGCTAGTTGGATGGCGGTCTTATAAATAGGCCAGCATAAATAGTTTAGGGAAATCCATAGAGCAATTTTCATTTCATGGCAATCCTCAAAGGGTATTGGGCAATGCACAAACGCACTCACCTGGACGGCACTGGAAGGGTGAGGGGGATATCATTGGCCCAGAGAAATTGGAGAGTCTGGTAAAGATTTGCAGAAAGTTCTACAGCATCTACCTGAGAGGTTGCCCAGTTCTGTTCCATTCCCAGTTCCTTAACACCAAAGTTTAGTCAGTTCAAGTTAAATGGGTAACTTTAATAAATGTTGCCCAAATTTGAATCCAATTTTTGTTGACTGTCTCGTTATTTCGGGGGTTGGAAGGCAATGAATTCTATAGGGTTTTCTTAGGAAAGGAACACTCAGAGGTGGTTTTGCCAGTTACTCTATATATACAGTAGCCCACAGCACCTAATATTCCTTAGCAGTCTTTCATACAATTACTGACCCTGCTTAGCTTCCAAAATCAGACAGAATCTGGTCCCAAATAATGCTCTAAATCTGGTGCCTTTAGAGCAGGGGTGCTCATTATGGTGATCGGGAGCACCTAGGTGATCTTCGGCCCTCTTCCAGGTGATCTTTGGGCCTCACCAGCTAGATGGCGCACTCCTGCCATGCACGCACAGGTGTGCTCTCGTTGCCGCCTTCGTGGGGCATCATTTGCCAAAATGAGGCTTTAGTGGGCGGGCCCTGCCGCTCGTCTTGCTACGCACGGTGTGGTGACATGATCGCCCATTGCTGCTGGGGGGGGGGGGAGCAAGGCGAAGGCACGCGCATGGATAGGATGCGAGGCTGTGGGAGGGATGGACGGAATGTGTGTGTGTGAGAGAGTCCAAGGAGAAAAGAAAGAAATCCGGAGAACTTTTTCGGATCCTTTTGGCAGGCAGGCAGGCGGGCACTGGAAGGAGAGAGGGAGAGAGAGAAAGAGGTGAAGGAGGTCGGGCAAAGTGGGGCAAAGCCAAGCAAACCCCACCGCAAACCCTGCTGCTGCCCTCAGGACTCCCATTCCAAGCCAAAGCCTGGGCGAGCGAGCTGTGTGGGGCTGCTTTCTTTCCTTGGTCAGGGGCGAGGAGGGAGGGCTCCACCGTGTTCCTGGGGCTGAGCCTGAGGAGGAGGGGGCTGTGGGGATGGAGACTCCACTTGCTGCTGCTTATGCCCTCGCCACCTTTCTCCGCCTCGCCCTCCTTGCCCTCGAAGGAGACAGGCGGCGAGGGCCCTCGGGAGAGAGGGGGGTGGCTCTTCAGAGCCGGCTATGAAGAGCCACCCCTCTCTCTCCCATGGGCATGGACTGCGACCAGTGGGAGGGCTACTCCTTCCTGCCAACCGTCCACTTGGGCGTCCTTTCTGAGTGACACCCTCGGAAGGAAGGAAGGAAGGAAGGAAGGAAGGACGGGCGCCCGCCCGCCCGCCCGCTGCATCTGTCACTTTGGGGAAGCACCTCTTCACTCTTCCTTCTCCTGCCAAGGTAAGGAAGTTTCGAGGGAGGGGGGAGGCTGCACTGGGTAGGCTCCAGCCTCTCGGGGGTCCTTCTCTCGGTGGAGTTTCCCGGCCCAGGCAGCAGCCAGGCGGCCCCTCTTCCCAGCCCTGCAACTTCCAAGCCGCCACCGAAGCCATATCTGGCCGGAGCGCTGGTGGGTGCGCCTATAAATACCCTCCTGCTGCGTGCGGGGGAGGGGCCTGCTGTGCACGCAAGAAGCAGGATGGGATGGGGACTTCCTGCTTCGCGTCAGCACGCAGCAGGAAGGAGGACGGCAACGACGACATTGAGAGAGCTCGCAGGCAAGGAGGATCCCCTTCCGGGTGCGCGCAGCAGTGCGTTCATGGGCAGGCAAGAAAGAAGCCCCATGCGGACAGAAGGCTGCAGTAGGAGCGTGTGCGCGCGCACGCTCACATACACAACAGGTGATCTTTTCAACTTGATTGTTCATATAGTAGCTCGCATGATGAAAAAGTGTGGGCACCCCTGCTTTAGAGCATTATTTGGGACATCGTACAGGAATATAAATGTATATGAGCATTTGGTGTATACTTCCAACAAGATGCAGAAGAGTCAGCCAGATGTGATTGCCACTGAGAGAATGTCTGTTGTTTGGGAGTACTTGCTAATGAAAGAAACTTCTGAAATTCTCTTTTGAACATCACTTCCTGTGCCAGACTTGCACATAGGGAGGGAAATACCTAAGCTCAAAACAAAGGCAGGGTCCTGTGTGGAGCCTGGAAAAGCACAGTGGGATGAAAAGGGCTAATAGGGAACTATGTGGAAACTTGGAGGAGTTGGAGGTTGAAGCTGTGAAACAGGCCTTGATAAAGAAAAATGCCTAGAACCACTGGGAGGAAGGACATACGGGATAAATTATTGAAAGAGCAACTGTTGGAGGAGAGAAGGAGTGGGTGAAGTTTCTTTGTCATTGAAGCCTCTGGGCTATCATCTGTATACCTTTATAAAGCGGAATGTTTGTATGTATGTATGTGTGCGGAGGGCGGGAGGGCGGAAGAGCGGATATGTGGCGGCCATTTTTACAGGCCACAGCGACCAGCGCGGGTGATGGACCTGCACCAAACTTGGTACACATAACCCCTCTAACCCCCTTTACGTCCTGGTGCGGTTCGGGGGACATAACCCACGGATTATGGGATTTGTAGTACTTTCAAACACTTTGGTTCCCACAGACCACTGAGGCCACCAAAAAAGGACCAATACAGCACACACAGCCCCCATGACCCACTCTACGTCCTGGTGCAGTTTGGAGGAGGGTGGACCATGGATGATGGGACTTTAAGTACCTCTACTCACTTCCCAAGTCCGCTGCAACCCTCATCCAATCACTGATGGAGACCAAACTTGGCATACATAACCCCTATGACTGCCTTCACGTCCTGGTGAGGTTTGGGGGAGGACTGACAATGGATGATGGGATTTGTAGTATTTTCACACCCCTCTGTTCCCACAGACCACTGTGGCCCCCAACAAACACTGATAAAGACCACACTTGGCACACAGAGCCCCAGTGACCCACTCTACATGCTACTGAAGTTTGGAGGGGGCCAGAACATGGATGATGGGACTTGCAGTACCTTCCCTCACTTTCCAAGACTGCTACAAACCTAATCCTATGACTGATCAACACCAAACATGCCACACAGAGCCCTCATGACCCACTCTACATCCTGGTGCAGATCGGAGGAGGGTGGACCATGGATGATGGGACTTTAAGTACCTCTACTCACTTCCCAAGTTCACTGCGACCCTCATCCAATTACTGATCGAGAACACACTTGGCACACATAACCCCCATGACTGTCTTCACGTCCTGGTGAGGTTTGGGGGAGGACTGACAATGGATGATGGGATTTGTCGTACTTTCACACCCCTCTGTTCCCACAGACCACTGTGGCCCCCAACAAACACTGATAAAGACCACACTTGGCACACAGAGCCCCAGTGACCCACTCTACATACTACTGAAGTTTGGAGGGGGCCAGAAGATGGATGATGGGACTTGCAGTACCTTCCCTCACTTTCCAAGACTGCTACAAACCTAATCCAATGACTGATCAACACCAAACCTGGCACACAGAGCCCTCATGACCCACTCTACATCCTGGTGCTGTTTTGTGTGAGATGGACCATGGATGATGGGACTTGAAGTACCTTCACTCACTTCCTAAAAACAATGCAACCCTCATCCATTCACCAATATAGACCAAACTTAGCACACAGAGCCCCCATGACCCAATCTACATCCTACTACACTTTGGGGGAGGGTGGACCACAGATAATGGGACTTCCACTACCTTCAGTAATTTCATGATACCACTGCAACTCCCAATAATGATGGATCAAGACCAAACTTGGCACACAGAGCCCCCATGACCCACTCTACATCCTGCTGCACTTCTCAAATGACCCGGGCACCGCCGGGTCCCCAAGCTAGTAGAGAGATAAATAACAGTTGCAAGGTGAGTAACGACTGGCATAAAACAAGGTTCTGGCCAAGAAGTTATTCTAGTTGAGCTTGGGCTGAAAACTGGCCTCATCGCAGTGATTTTCTCAACCTGTGGATCCCAAGGTGTTTTGGCCTACAACTCCCAGAAAATCCCAGGCAGTTTACCAGCTGTTAGGATTTCTGGAAGTTGAAGGCCAAAACATGTGGGGATCCACAGGTTGAGAACCACTTGTCTAGTGCAGTGTTTCCCAACCTTTTTTGAGCCGCGGCACACTTTTAACATTAAAAAAATCCGGGGGCACACCACCAACCAAAATGACACAAAATGACACTGTAACACAGTAAAGAATGGCTGGGGATGGTGACCTGCTGGGAGCAGCTGCTGGGAGCCAGGGGAGGAGCCAGGCCACACCATGCCCCGCCCCTCCCCAGCTTCAGTTCTCCCACAGTTTCGCCAGCCTTGAGGGGGCAGTGCCAAGCCAGCATTGTGTTGGCTCTGCCACCGCTGGTTTGGCACTGCCCCCTCAAGTCTGGCAAAGCTGTGGGAGCGCTGAAGCTGGGGTAGGGGGCGGAGCCAGGTGCTTCATGCCCCGCCCCTCTCCCAGCTTCAGCACTCCCACAGCTTCGCCAGCCTTGAGGGGGGCAGTGCCAAGCCAGCATTGTGCTGGCTCTGCCACCGCTGGCTTGGCACTGCCCCCTCAAGGCTGGCGAAGCTGTGGGAGTTCTGAAGCCGGGGGAGGGGCGGGGCATGGCGTAGCCTGGCTCCTCCCCCGGCTTCGGCACTCCCAGCAGGGGCGGGAGTCATGGTGGGAGTCATGGCGGATTGGAGGCTGGTTGGGGAAACGGCCGAAGGAGGCGGCGCCCGGCCCTTCCTCCTCCTCTCCCAAGCAGCAGGAGTTTGGCAGGAGGGGGGAAGGAAGGGGGGCAGAGAGCTTTTCTCGCGGCACACCTGATGATCGCTCACGGCACACTAGTGTGCCACGGCACACTGGTTGAGAAACACTGGTCTAGTGGCTTCTTTTATTATAATTTCATTGGGCTGTAGAGCAGGACGTCTTAAACTTTTCCACTTTTGGCCTGTACAATTTTTATGTTATCCCAGATATATAGATAAAATAGGTATAAAATCAAACATGTGCAATGTTGATTTTTTTTAATTTAATGAAGTACAGCTGAAGCATCTTCTTTAGAGCCCACTGTAAACATTGCACAACAGATGCATATAATTATAAATGTCTAAAACTGTCAGAAAATGTTTACTGTTGCCAAATGTTGGGACCTCAATATTAAGCTAAGGGGACCCCATTTGGAGTCAGGACTCACAGTTTATTTTGATGTTCTGCAGCACTACTTCTTAAAGTCATTGTTACCAGCTCTTATGGATGTTGCACTGGACTGTGTTTTCAAGGTTCCCTTATTATGAACAAGGGCCATTCTACAGCAGTCCCCCAAAGTGGCAGAGTTGTAAGGGTGGCTTTGTTAATCCATTCCTTTTGTGTCTGTGTCACAGCATGTAAGAAAAACTATTTATTTCTTTATTTACATATTTATATTTACCTGTATCTGAAAATCTGAGGGTAGCAAACAAAATGAATTTGACATTCTTAAAATCATGTAAACAGTAATATTATCCTAAAAGATTAAATTCACTTTTAAGAGTTGAATTTGAATTCCAGAAGATTAGGGTTTGAATCCCAACTCAGCTATGGAAACTCACCAGATGATCTTGGGCAAGCCCCAACCGTTATATCTTAGGAAGTACCAGTACTGCATAATTAATTCTGTTTGACACCACTTTAACTACAAAGGCTCAATATATGCAATTTTTTCTCAAATGTCTCTGTCTCGGCATTACTTCGAAGATTCAGGAAGGACTCATCCCACACTTTTTATAAGCGCGTTGATGACTAAAAAGGCCAATCTGAGATAGGCAAGTTCGGCTGCCGAAAGCACAGCAGAAAGTCTCCTTGGGTGATGTTGTTTCCAAGTTGCGGTTCTTTCTGCGTTGTCGTTTCTCTTTGAGACTCATTTGGCGTGTCTTCTTGAAAGAGGCCACAGTGCACAGTGCACTATTGTGGATAGTGCATCTCCATGCCTCCCGATGTGAGGCCAGGGTGGACCATTGTTGGTGATCAATCTGGCCGAGCCTGAAATGTTGTTTCAGGGAGTCCTTATATCTCTTTTTGGGGGCACCTCTCTTGCGCTGACCTGTGGCGAGTTCACCATAGAGTAGTATCTTTGGGAGGCGGTGGTCCTCCATCCTAGAGACGTGCCCTGCCCAGCGCAGCTGTGTTCTCAATAGCATGGCCTCAATGCTGGTGATCCCTCCTTGCTCAAGGACAGCAACATTCGTCACATGGTCGGTCCAGTGTACATTTAGGATTTTTTCCTAAATATGCAATTTTTTCTCAAATGTACGGTGCATTTAAACATATCATGTAATTCAGAAAAGAACAAAGAAAACAAACACTTGTAGTTTTCTCCTGAGGGCATAGTGCATGCTTTTGTTAATAGTCTTGTGGACCATTGGATCAATAAATGGAAAAAGATGAAGCAATGATTACAATCACTAATACAGATTAGACTCCCCAGACCATCCAAAACAGAGGGGTAAAAAAATCCTCATTATGCCAACTTCATTATAAGGTGATGTAATGGCAGTCCAAGTTTAAACAGAGGGGGGAAAGACATGGTCTTATCCTTTTCAAAGCATTAGTTCTTGACATCTGCCTTCACATTTCTGTTTTCTGTAGGTGGCAATGTCACAAATTGATCAGAGTACCCCCCCCCCCCAGCAGTCTTGCTAGAAAGATCTGTATGCATAGCTGGTCAGGTGGACTGTTTCTTCCCCAGATTGTGAAAGCTTCATTTTTCTTGTTCAGCCCCATCACTGTCTCTGTCCTGTAACCCAGTGTTTCTCAACCAGTATGCCGTGGCACACTAGTGTGCCGTGAGCGATCATCAGGTGTGCCGCGAGAAAAGCTCTCTGCCCCCCTTCCTTCCCCCCTCCTGCCAAACTTCTGCTGCTTGGGAGAGGAGGAGGAAGGGCCGGGCGCCGCCTCCTTCGGCCATTTCCCCAACCAGCCTCCAATCCGCCATGACTCCCACCCCTGCTGGGAGTGCCGAAGCCGGGGGAGGAGCCAGGCTACGCCATGCCCCGCCCCGCCCCTCCCCGGCTTCAGAACTCCCACAGCCGCCAGCCTTGAGGGGCAGTGCCAAGCCAGCGGTGGCAGAGCCAGCACAATGCTGGCTTGGCACTGCCCCCAGAGGCTGGCGGCTGTGGGAGTGCTGAAGCTGGGAGAGGGGCGGGGCATGAAGCACTCTGGCCCCTACCCCAGCTTCAGCGCTCCCACAGCTTTGCCAGACTTGAGGGGGCAGTGCCAAACCAGCGGTGGCAGAGCCAACACAATGCTGGCTTGGCACTGCCCCTCAAGGCTGGCGAAGCTGTGGGAGAACTGAAGCTGGGGGAGGGGCGGGCATGGCGTGGCCTGGCTCCTCTCCTGGCTCCCAGCAGCTGTTCCCAGCAGCTGCTCCCAGCAGGTCACCATCCCTCAGCCATTCTTTACTGTGTTACAGTGTCATTTTGTGTCATTTTGGTTGGTGGTGTGCCCCCGGATTTTTTTAATGTTGAAAGTGTGCCACGGCTCAAAAAAGGTTGGGAAACACTGCTGTAACCAGTAAGGATTATTTTGACTATTTTACGGCCAGGGTTGGGAATTAAAAGGAGATTGCTATCAACCCGAACTTGGTGCCAGTTTTAGCCTAAGGAGGTTCTCGAATTGTGACATATAATCATCTTTCTTCTATGCACATTTGGTGAAAGGACTTTGGGTTTTCTTTTCTTTCTCATTGTATTTTCTCTGTTTTAACTCTGCTTTTCGGCATAAAAGAAATAAAATTAGCTTTTAAATTTTTATTACAGATTATTGGAATTGTGAATGTGATTGACCATCTGAGGTCTCCTGAAATGATAACATGAAGGTTAAATGGGAGCCTGGCTTTGCAAAAAGATTTGGGTAGTTTGGAGAGCTAGAAGGTCATTTAGGTTTTGATCCCAGTGCCCCAATGGCATTTGAGTTGAAATAAGCACTGGTTTTTGTATGACAAAAACAAGTGAAACTAAAGATTAAAATGGGAGATTTGGATAATGGCCTCAATTTTATCCGAATGTCAACTTTAGACAGGTGTTTGACCTCAGCCAAGAAGATGATTGGCTATGATTTTGATTGCTTGACTTTCTCAGAAAGTAAATAATGACGTAGGGCAGGAGTGCTCACACTTTTTTAGCATGCGAGCTACTTATAAAACAACCAAGTCAAAATGATCTACCTACCCACTACTCAGAGAGCCAGAAAAGCAAAATATTTGGAAATTTATTTCAATGAGAGCCATATAATATATTTTAAGACTGAATTCAACTAAATGTGAGTATAATAAGCCCTGAATTTATTCATAATGATGATGATGATAATATTCATTCAGCCTCTGCTGCTGCTACTAATAATAATAGTAATAGTAACAACAACAACAACAACAATAGGTTCCTAGAGTAGAAGGAGACCTCCAAGGGCCATCCAGTCCAACCTCCTGCCATAAGGGAAAAACACAATCAAAGCATTCCTCACAGATGGCCATTCAGCTTCTGATAATAATAATAATAATAACAACAACAATGGGTTCCTAGAATAGGAGGAGACCTCCAAGGGCCATCCAGCCCAACCTCCTTCTGCACCTGGGCTGCGTCGGGAGCCTGCAGGGCGAGACTGAGCCTTCCTCCCGCCCTGCCTGCGATCTATCAGGATGCCCTAGGCGATCTACCAGTAGATCGCGATCTACCTAATGAGCACCCCTGACATAGGGGTTCAAATTGTTTTCAAACTGTGATGGAACATTGTTGTTGTTGTTATGTTTATTTATACCTTGCCTTTTTCTCTCCACAAAGAAGACTCAAAGCTTCTTACATTAAAAACATTTCAATACAATTTAAAATCAACAAACACACAAACATTAAAATATAATTAAATATCAACAATATCAAAAATTTATAGTCAAAATCCCTTGTTGTGTCAGCTCCACTGGCTGCCGGTCCATCTGCAAGCCCAATTCAAAGTGCTGGTATTGACCTGTAAAGCTCTATACGGTCTGAACACATCTGACTCTATGTCCCATCTTGCAGCCTAAGATCATCTGGGGAGGCCCTGCTCTCGCTCCCACCAACATCGCAAACGTGTTTGGTAGGGACGAGAGACAGGGCCTTCTCGGCGGTGGCCCCCTGCCTATGGAACACACTCCCAAATGAGATAAGAATGACTCTACCCCTCCTAGCTTTCAGAAAAAATTAAAATCGTGGTTCTGGGACCAGGCCTTTGGGCAGAAGACGTAATTTGCACTATACTGGACATTGACTGGAATGACGTTGTGGCAGATGACATTGTGCTTTGTTTTATGGTTTTAACTAATGCTATATATTTTGTTTTTAACGATTATGTAACTGTTTTAATTTTTATGTATGTGACTGTGATTATATTGTTGTATTTATGATGTAGCGTCCTTGTACCGTTGCGAATGTAAGCCATCCTGAGTAAATAAATAAATGCCAGCAATAATAATAATAATAACCGATTGAAAATATATTCAAAGCTGAAACGGCAGCCTCTGACTTGATCTTAAAAACCTTCTTCTTTAAAAAAAATCTGTCTGAATAAAAAGATTTTAGCCTGCTGATTGAAGGACAATAGAGAGGAAGTCATTCTGGCTTACATTACATTACTAAAGTAACATTTGACATCTGTAAGTGGCTCACCTTGGTCATATGAGAACCTTTTGAAATAGCCAGTGGTGGAAAGTGGCTAGAAGAGTCTGGGATTTAGAATCTTAAAAAACCCTGAACCTCGTCATAGCTGAACAGAGAGAAACCCTATTTTCCTTATTTCCATTGATTCAAGAATTACTCCTCAGAATTACGTCTACTTTCCACAAAGATTTCTAGCTTTGTTCGGGTTGTCTACCATAGTTAATCCCCTGATGCTTTTCATTTCTTTCTCTGATTTTTTCCACTCCTCTTTCGTATTCATGCCCATTTTTAAATGCTAAAAATCATAATACACTAGGTAGAATTGGGTCTCTGGACTTCCATCTAGTTAGCAGTCATTTGGAAAGTAAAATTAAAAATTCTCATAAGAATACTTTTGTATTCTTATCACTAATTGACATTACAGAATTTCTCCGGTACTGTATCTTTAGACCCAGCAGTTGCCTAAAATTCAGCCTTTGACCAAGGCTATATTCAGAGATACATGGAGCGATCTCAATTTTAAACAGGGAGGTCAAGTTTCTAAAATACAAGGAAACCCAAATGTTCACTGGAACTCACTTCCAGAAGAGGTTGTGACAGCTGTCAGCCTGAACAACTTCAAGGCAGGATTAGACAGATTCATGGAGACCAAGTGTATCGGTAGTTACTGAAAAGGACATTCAAGTGCCACCTCGGAGTTGGTTGAGGTAGGCAGGATTTCCCTGGGTACTGGTTGTGGGGGGTCGGGAGCAGGTCAGGGTTTTGCCCTCCCTTCTGCTCGAGATCCCCGTGTACAACTGGTGGGCCACTGTGTGATACAGAATGCTGGACTAGATGGGCTGAGGTCCGATTCAGCATGGCTCTTCTTATGTTCTTATGTTCTTATGTTCATTTGCAGTTGGCTGAATTGATTGAATTAAACCAAGAAATATTGGACAGATGTTTTTCTTTTGCTTGTTAGTGCAATTTCATTTTCAAAATAAACTAAAAATTGTATCCTTTTTCTCCTTCTCTTTCTTTCTTCTTTTTCTTGAGTTTAGTATGCTTATATTTCCAATGCAGCATTCTAAAACTTCCATTTCATGTGTGAATTCTTCAAACATTCACAAAAACATTGTGGCATGGGTAGTTTTAAGATGAGTGTCCATCAGCGTCCTTTATTCATTATGCATCATTTTTTCCCAGTGCACAAGTCTTTTTTTTAATCTTTGGAATGAATTCTCTCACAGTGACATGTGCAGAATTTTCTGGAGTAGTTCAATTGCATCTCACTAGATTGATAACGATACAGAGAATCCCACAATTCAGAAGGCAATGCTGTTCAGTATGCAGTACAAAATGTCATTGGTGTACTATATCTCTTGGAAAGTGAATCTCTTGCTATGTTCTGGAATCTAAGGTCAAAAAGATATATATATATATATATATATATATATATATATATATATATATCGGCATTACTTCATGAATGAAGATTCTTAGGAAGGACTCATCCCATGCTTTTTACAAGTGCGTTGATGACTAAAAATCTGAGATGGGCAAGTTCAGTTGCAGAAAGCACAGCAGAAATTCTCCTTGGGTAATGCTGTTTCCAAGTTGCAGTTCTTTCTGTGTTGTCGTTTCTCTTCGAGACCCATTCGGTGTGTCTTCTCAAAAGAGGCTACAGCATTGTGGATAGTGCATCTTCATGCCTCCTGATGTGAGGCCAGGGTGGACCATTGTTGGTGATCAATCTGGCCGAGCCTGAGATGTTGTTTCAGGGAGTCCTTATATCTCTTTTTAGGGTGCCTCTCTTGCGCTGACCCGTGGTGAGTTCACCATAGAGTAGTATCTTTGGGAGGCGGTGGTCCTCCATCCTAGAGACATGGCCTGCCCAGCGCAGCTGTGTTCTCAATAGCATGGCCTCAATGCTGGTGATCCCTGCTTGTTCAAGGACAGCAACATTAGTCACATAGCCGGTCCAGTGTATATTTAGGATTGTGCGAAGACAGTGCTGATGAAAGCGTTCGAGGAGTCGTAGGTGTTGGTGATAGGTGTTGCTGACATGAGTATGAAGGTGTTCTTCCTGTGGTGCCGGCTGGTAGAGAACTTCCGTTTTCTTCAGGCTGACTTCCAGCACAAACAGCACTGCAGCTGTTGCAAAGCAGGATGTTAGGTGCTGCAGAGCTGCTTCTGAATGGGCGACAAAGGCAGCATCGTCACCAAAAAGCAGCTCACGGACTAGATAGTTTAGAGTCTTAGTGCGAGCCCTCAGATGGCTGAAGTTGAACAAGCTACCATCAGTACAATAGCGTATATAAATGCTGTCTTCTTCTTCGAGGTCTGCCGTAGCCCTTTGGAGCATCATGCTGAAGAAGATTGTAAATAGGGCTGGTGCAAGAACACAACCTTGTTTCACTCCATTAGTTATTAGAAAAGGCTCCGAGAGAGCATCGCTGTATCTGACTTGACCGCACTGGCCCTCATGTAACAGGATAATCATTTTGAGGAATATTAAAAAGATATAATGATCACTAAAACACTGAAAACTATCTCCCCCCCCCTCTCTCACACACAATCACTGAATATTTGTTATTATTTATAGCATTCAGTTGATAGGTATTGTTTATTTTCATTTTAAGCTACTGATAAAGTGATGGTCTATAGTTGTCAAAGGGTATATCTGCTGACTACTAGCATCACCAAGAAATGTGGAGAAGATGTGCAAAATTTCTCATTTTTGATTAGAGAGTCTATCTTAAGACAGTGAGATAATCACTGAGAAACCGCTACTCTCAGAGCTTACATGTTTGTCAACATTGCTGTAATTTTCACAGAACTTCTTTATACAAAACTAATCTCATTACCCTTTGTGAAGCTAGCCCAGGTGGGTGCACACACCTGCACACAGCAAGAACATAAGGACTTGACGCAATGATGAAAAGACCCAAAAAATTACCCAGTGCTTTTTATTTCTAAAAGTCTATACAAAAAGGAAGCTGAGATCATAGTTTACACAGAAATCACTCTCATGGTGTGTGCAAAACCTCTTCTTTCAAAGATGAAAGCTCCCATCAACAGCACTAGAAAGCATCTCACCTTTGCTAAGACAAGGACAAAAACATCAGGGCTTCTCCTTTTCATGATAATTCATAAACCAACCAAACATTCACATTCCTACCCCAACCACAAGTTCAGTATACTGTTTCGTCCCTGCTGTTGACTTCTCCCCCTCAATTTTCTCTTTTTTCTTGTAAAGGGGGTGGGGGACATGAGAAGAGCAGCATTTGAAAACCATGCTAATAAGCATGCACTGTGTTCCATACAATTTTTTCCTTGGAAGCATAATGAATTAGATAAATAACAAGTGATGGGAAATTAGTTTGAGGGGTTCATGTTTTCCTCTTCCAGACTCCACAAACTTTTCCCTGGGTCATGCATTTTTTACAAAGGTGTAAAAAATGTAGGTGTAGCAGATTTATTTAATTAGAATGCACCATGGGTTCTGCATAACTGCATTGGCAAACACTACAGACAGGATCATAATAGTTGTGGTCTCATAGTTGTGGGATTCTGACTTAAGGAATATCTAACAGACCTGTAATCAGTTGCAAACTGCTGGATTTTTTAAGCTATTTAACTCTGCAGCTAGCTTTAAATGTGTAATGTTAGCAGGCCCAGATTACCCATAAGGCTACACTAGGCCATGGCCTATGGGTGCCGGCCTAGGGGGGCGCCAGATCAAGGACCCAAAAATAAAAGTTCAAGCAAAACTGTAACGTGCGGCATGATGACTCTCTCTATTTCTCTCTCAGGGGAGGGCGGGAGAGAGTGCTGCGAGGGGGTGGGGAGGAGGAATGGCGCCCCACTCGTCAAGGAAAGAGGGTGCAAGGAAGATGAGGTGAAGCCCCGCCCCGGAGCCGCTGGCGGGCATTCGCGCGCATCAGGAGGACACCTCTTCCTCCTCTGCCGAGTTCCTGGGTGCCATGCATGGCCGGCAGGGGTCCCAGAGGCTTCCCTTCTTTCCTCCTCCTCCTCGGGAGGAGGAAGGAAGGGAAGCCCCAGTGCCGCTGCCGGCCATGCCACTGCCGACCATTCCTGGGTGCCCAAGGAAGGAGGGCGGGACGAGGATGATGCGGAGGGAAGCCCCACCCCCGGGGCCGCTGCCTTGCATGCCCAGCAGCGCCCCGGGGGTGGGGCTTCCCAAGTGTGGCCTAAGTTGCCAAAATCAGTTAATCCGAGCCTGAATGTTAGCTTTCTAACTGTTCTGTTTTCATAGTTATTTTTAATAAGAGTTGTATTTCATTATCTCACTTTCTATTATGCTAGCTGCCAAAAAACTCTCTCTGATAGGAAATCTAATTTTCTAAAAAACAGAACCACACTCATATGAAGATGTCATTTTGATTATTTCTAAGAATTCTTTAAAAATATGCACATGCGCCCATGATAACTGAGTCATTTGTACAGTGGCAAAGCAATATATTGATCCATAGAGTCCATGGATCTCCAGCTGAAGCATCTTGTCTTCTCATTATGCTAACTGTAATTCATCCAATTTGTACTTTATGATCACAAGATAAAGAAGGGGAAAGGCACCAACGAAACATATCAAGCTCCTGTATTCCATTAGAGGCTGTCCTTAAGGAGAATCTTCACCGGTTTTTAATAGGCAACCATTACTAGCTTTCAACTGGAATTGTGAGAGACTCAGCTAAGGATCTTTTCCATGTGAAATAAGAACATAAGAACATAAGAAGAGCCATGCTGAATCGGACCTCAGCCCATCTAGTCCAGCATTCTGTATCACACAGTGGCCCACCAGTTGTACACGGGGATCTCGAGCAGAAGGGAGGGCAAAACCCTGACCTGCTCCCGACCCCCCACAACCAGTACCCAGGGAAATCCTGCCTACCTCAACCAACTCCGAGGTGGCACTTGAATGTCCTTTTCAGTAGCTACCGATACACTTGGTATCCATGAATCTGTCTAATCCTGCCTTGAAGTTGTTCAGGCTGACAGCTGTCACAACCTCTTCTGGAAGTGAGTTCCATAACCCAATGACCCTCTGGGTGAAGAAATATTTCCCTTTATTAGTCCTAATTTTCCTACCTTGGAGCTTCAGGGAGTGCCCTCTAGTCCTAGTGTTTTGTGACAAAGAAAATATTTTTCTTTATTCACCTTTTCTATCCCATGCATGATTTTATACACTTCGATCAAGTCACCTCTTAAACGCCGTCTTTCAAGGCTGAAAAGACCAAGGCGTTGCAACCTGGTTTCATAAGGGAGCCGCTCCATCCCTTGGATCATTCTTGTTGCCCTTTTCTGTACCTTTTCCAGTTCCGTTATATCCTTCTTAAGGTGCGGAGACCAGAATTGTACACAGTACTCCAAATGTGGCCTTACCATCGATTTGTAGAGAGGTAATACAACATTTGCTGACCTATTTTCGATTCCTTCCTGATCATGCCAAGCATAGAATTTGCTTTTTTCACTGCTGCAGCGCACTGGGTTGACATCTTCATTGAGCTGTCCACCAAAACCCCAAGATCCCTTTCCTGGTTTGTCTCGGAAAGCTTTGACCCCATCAATTTGTAGGTGTAGTTGGGGTTCTTTGCCCCGATGTGCATGACTTTACACTTGTTTAGGTTAAAATGCATTTGCCACTTCGTTGCCCATTCACTCAATTTCGAGAGATCTTTCTGGAGCTCTTTACAATCAGTTTCATTTTTAACTACCCTGAACAATTTAGTGTCGTCTGCAAACTTTGCTACCTCAGAATTCACTCCTACATCCAGATCATTAATGAATAAATTAAAAAGTAACGGACCCAAAACTGAACCTTGGGGTACGCTGTGTGCTGCACAGCTGAATCACAGCCTATGGTGGTGGTCTTTCCTGACTTGCCACTCCAACTTCTTTTTTGCTTTATGAGTAGTTGAACAGAAATTTTAGACAACCATTCCAAACTATTGAAGAAGCAAATCCTTCGGTCTTTTCATTTTTGCATTTGCTATTGGTAACTCAAGTGATAGGAATCAAACGAGTAGGCATTGTGAATTTTTCCTTTTGTACCAATAAATCTGCTCTTTAAAAGCTCTGTGGAGTGAACAAAAGGGAGGGCCGACTGAACAAAAATGCCAGGGCACATTAAAGCTGTGCAGGATCTATGGTTCTGTAAAGAAGAGAGTGATAGGGAATCTGAAAGCTAGCAATATTTCACTTCAATGAAAGCTTATTCAAAGCTGCAGAGAAAGCATGCGGGACATTCTTCTCAAGCCTATACAGTCTAGCACTTCAGAAGATGGCATATTTGAATGCTTCTCTGAGTCAATTTTTTCCTACATGGAGAAAGAGGATACCTCAGATAGAAGAGCCAAGCCTATTCCTTTACTGCCTATAGATATCAAAATCATATAGCTACTGAATTATATGGGAAGCAGGAGAGAACCCCAAAGGTGCCATATGCTGAAGGCTGTAGTGTTTCTGGTACCACCTTTAGGCTATGATTGGAACCACCATAATACAGTGTGCCTAATACCAGGGGTGCTCATTCGGTAGATCGTGATCTACTGGTAGATCGTGTAGGGCGTCCTGGTAGATCGCAGGCATGGCGGGAGGAAGGCTCAGGTTCCCGACGCTGCCCAAGTGCTGCCGGCCCTGGGTTATATGAGGTCCATTACACACAGTTGAAAAAAATACCATGTTATCTGCTTTGAATCAGAATATATGGCAGTGTGGACTCAGAAAACCCAGTTCAAAGCAGATATTGTGTTATATGTTTCACATTTTTGTAGTGGGTAGGTAGATCATTTTGACTTGGTTGTTTTATAAGTAGCTCGCATGCTGAAAAGTGTGAGCACCCCTGCTAATACCATTCCAACCAGGCAGTTGCTCCCATTATCCAATCCTTGATGTACATCATAGACCAAGGCAGCCTAAGAGTTCTCAGACGTATATACACATGTCTTCAGTCTGAATGGCACAGCAAGACTGGCAATAACACAATTGGGTATATATTTCAGGTGGCACAATGTCATGCAATAGACACCGGTCCCTCATTCATGACAACCATAAAACCCACTGTTCAGTGATCCCATTCCTCTCTATTTCAGACTATGTTTTCTTATTCTATTTGTATTTTAATGGAAATCAGTGCTAGCCAGGATATTTGCTTCTATTTAGAAAATGGTCCATCATACAAGTATGTGATGAAAACAGAAACCACACACCACCAAGGCTATATATAGCTTATTTCCAGCCCAATTTTTCTGTCAGTTTTAATTAAAAGGGAAAACGTATTGTTAATATTTGCAGCTAGAGTGAGCTATTATGTAAATTGCATCCACTCAGATTGTGATTAGATTTCACAGCAGAAGAAATGCACATAACCTCTATCTGGTTACCAATTCCCTTTGCCATTATTCTGGATTCCTTCAAGATACCATAAGTTTTTTTCATACCCATGGGATATATATGTGGGTTGTCACTTGCTTCAGGTCAGATTTTTCTTAAATGGAAACCGGCTTTGGCAGCTTTTCATTTGCACTCACTTTTTGAAAAATCATCTTGCCCATTGCTTGTTCTGGTTGGCTCTAATTACTACTCGCTCCATGGAATGGGTGACAAATGCCCCCAGAAGAATATTCTTTCCAAGCACCGAATGTCAAATCATTAAGGAAAATAATCAACCAGAGCTGCTAAATACCTGGGCACATCTCCAGAATCTACTAGAATAGGATTTTAAACCATTTCTGACATCTACTGGAAAGAAATCACAATACCTTAGTGCAGATAATTTTTTTTCATTTGAAAAGCCTCTTCAGTTCCAGGAGGAATTGTTATTAAAATAGACTTGGAATGAATGAACGAGTTTAATATGTATGCTGGATCAAGCCAAGGAGATGGAAATAACTAGCATCATTGTTGGATATAATTTTATTTTACTCATTTTCCTGGAAGTGCCCACAATTGAAATGAGGAGGAATTTAGATTTAAAAGACCTGAAGTATCTCCAAATCGTTTGAGGGGATGAGGTGATATCCTAGAGCATATCATGTCAAATCGTTAGAGATTCGCTAATTGATAGACCTGTATGGAACTGTATTGTAAGCTCTCAAGTTCCCACAAAACCTTATTTTCCAAAAATTGAAATAAAGAAAAGAATGCCTTGAATTTGATAGGGAAAGGAATTGTGTTAAGTAATGTCATATAAAATTTGACACACCATAGAGCATACCCCATCCAGATGATGTGGGACTGAAGCAACAAATCCCCCCCCTGCCCCCGCTATACTAAATCAAACTGGTCTATCAATTGGGTTGAGGAGTGTTTCCATCCAGGCCCTGGTAGTCAATGTATATGGATGATACTGAATGAAGAAAGATACTTATCATTCAGATCAGCTATATGTGGAAGCGTAAACCTATCCTGAATTCTTCCCCCACCCCATACTCTTTCTTTTCATGGTCTGGGTCATGGAGCTGGCAAATCCATTCTTGGTTTTATCTGGAATTTAGGGGAGCTATCCAAGACATTGAACTTGTTTTGAAGATAGGATGTTGGATAAATCCTTCAAAGTTCAGACTAAAAGTCAGAGTAAATCAACCACCTCACTGCCATAGAAGCTATCAGCTGCTTCTGAGGTCACCTAGGACAGTGACAGTGAATCTTTTAGAGATGGGGTACCCAAACCAGGGTGAGTGGGGGCACTCAGGATGGGGACAAGCAGTGGGTCAAGTGGAGGGTCGGTCCAGGAGTACAGGGGGCAAGCGAGCAAGTAGGGCGTGGGTAGAGGAAGCTGACTTCATACTCTGTTTTGCAGCTAAAAGAAGCATTATATACACTGCTGTTAACATATTATGAAAAATGCATAACTACATGAAAATAATATCTTATTTGTATTGCACATTGTTGTTTTTGAGTGCCTTTAAGTCATTCAACATATGGCTACCCTGAGCCAAACTTATTACAGAGTTTCATGGGGCTAAGAGTGTGTAACCCACTCAAGTGAGACTAGAGACTGAGCAGTGAATTAAATTTTAGTCTCCTGAGTTGTAATCCAATGATCAAGCCACTACACAAACTTGAATCTAATAAAATGAGATGTATCAAAAATGTGATTGGTAGCCACACCTCCTTTCAAAAATTTAGGTTTGCCTCCACTTGTGGACCTGGAGTAGCACAATTGTCTTTTAATTGGCTGTAGCAATTACAAATTGCCTTTAGTTGATCCCACAAGAAAAGCTTCTAACCATCAGGCTAATAAAAAACATAAGGTAACGTACAATGCTGTGGCACACGCATTCATATAGCTTTTTTCAACAAGGCGCCCTCCAGCATGGTCTGAGGGTGATGGAAGTTGTAGTCTCACACATGTAGAGGGTGCTATGTTAGGAAAGAAATAATTTGTTTTGAAATTGTACATCTTCTTCCCCTAGTATACTTGTAATTATTTTTCTCACTAGTAACCCTATTTTGCACAGCTTACAGATATCAATAAACTGACCATAATACTTGCCTTTTTTAATTCAATGATTAAACTCAACATAGATGCAGTGTTGTACGTCAGAAAATGTCTGCCTACTGTTAGGCACAGGGAAGTGGCAACAGATTTTAGGTGTCATGGACGGAAAGCAAATAGTTATCAAATGTGTTATGATAGTGTTTTTCCTGCTAGGGATGAAAAGAGAAACTTGCCAGCTTTTCTGCCTCCTGTGTCAAAATAATTTGTCGTCTTTGAGTGCTATAGACCCTGACTACAATGGGTAATGAGTGTTAGTTGTTATGTTGCCACAAGCAGCAAATATCTTGCATTTCCCCTGTTGTATGTAATATGTAGCTATAATATTTACTATCTAGCTTGCTGGTTATGTGGTGGTAAAAACCATGGCATAGTTATGCTTATTACATGTAAAATCCATGTACTCATGATAACATCTAGAAAATAGTTTGAAGAAGTCACCATATGCTTCCAAAGCAGAAAAAAATCAGATTTTACAAAGCAGCCACGTTTCATTAAATTATATTAAAAGAAAGTAATTACAAATAATTTCTTACTTGCTGTTACTTCATTTTTCAAGTAATGAACTTGATGTTTAAGTTACATTGCAATTGTCACTTTAGGCGTAAAATGTCATTCCCTTTTTCATATAGCTGTAACTTTTAAATGCCGCAGTTGGTCCCCCATTTTTACAGGTTTCACATTCATGAATTTGATTATTTGCAGATTATTTGCTTCTCTGTCTTCTGCAGTCCTATGCCAGAGGGTATGTAAATCCCTATGAAAAATTGCCCAGGGCAGCAGCAGAGGCAGTGAGTTAGAGTGAAGGGGGCAAAGAAAAACAATGAGAGATTGGGTGCCCAGAGGGGGAAAAAGGCAGTGAGTAATTATGCAAGGGAAGAAATAATTGAATATTCAGTTTCTCCCACTGCATGGTTGCCAGCTCCCTTCCTCCCCATCCACCTTGCCCTCAGACACAAGAAATGTAGTGAGCAATTGGGCAGACGGAAAAGGGAAAGGGCCCTTCCCCTCCCCCCTTTGCCCACATGAAACAGACATGCAGCAACAGGAACGGAAAGGTAGGGAGAGTGAACTAGAGGGTAGTGTTGCACCTCAGAACTTGGACAGCCCCCCCCAGATCACACACACACACAGGCAGATGCAATAAATGTTCTTTTATTTAGAATAAAGGATAAAGAATAGTCCAAGGAAGTAAGAATAAAACAATCCAAAATAGTCCAATTGAGTTCTATAGCTGCAAGCCCAAGCGGCTTAAAATCCCAAGGAAAGCAAAGTTCCAAAGCAAGGCAAACCACTCCGGCGGTCAAACATGGTACTTAAGGCAAACCGCAATGGCGGTCAACATGAACTTGAATCCGAACCACTCCGGCAGTCGGCGTGAACTTGGAGACTTGAACGTAAGACTTGATCAAGCTGAATGTGGCTTCAGGTCTGACTAGAAGCCCGGGAGCACAGACTAATAAGGAAGCTAGTCTCGATGGGCCCATCTCACCCCCTTCCTTAGATTCCACAATTTCCTAGAATCTCTGATGTTTGCCCTTCTATCAAACACCGGCTCGTTAGCAGGCCCAGCTGCACCACTATCAGAGTGAGAAGCAGGAAACTCCTCTTCTCCGGAATGCTCATCTGGGAAGGGAGTAGAAACTCTCTCTTGGGAACTAAGGCCACCGGGCCTCTCATAATCTGATGCAGAATCCTCTTCCATGGAATCCTCAGTAAACTCATCTGCAGTCCTATATCCCTCTAGCCATTCATCCTCCCATTGCAAACTCTCGTTTGGAGACCCATACCCATCTGGCCATTTGTCATCTCCAAACTGTCCCTGATCAGCTGGGACCCCTGATGCCTGACTCTGACCACTGGGCTGACCAGGCTGGAACACTACAGGCAGAGAAAAAGACAGGGGCAACGGAGCCCCCGATGGGGTAGACCCCACAGACCACGGTGGTGTTACCCCTCCTCATAGGCATTCACAGTTTTTCCACTTTCATAAGAGAGGGATAACATCCTAACTCCCACAAAAATGGAGGACTGACTACTTTGACATTGTGTGACCTAATGAATGGTGAAGAAGACATATCATGATTCCATACTATGCCTAAGGTTGCTGCTTTGTGCTCTCTTTTGGCACCTCATCGCATTAGCCTTGGATTCTGTCCTAGGATGTTTCCAAGATGGAATCAGGACAGAGCCTGCCAGAGCCCATCACATGATGCAGGGCTTCATGCTAGAAGTGTCCTAGGATAGAATCCAGAAAACACTGGAGGCTTACCGTGTTTGCATTAGTTAGAATGGGGCCAGTGCAGGAGGGAAAGGGGTGATGACACTTTCCCCTGTGTGTGGGGAAAGTGATGATATGGGGTGCAGGATGAACGTTTTCCCTACTGTCCCACAGATTCAACATGCTGCCCGGTGAATTCCCCCACTGTCACCCACATTGGGGACCTCTATGTGATGAGATCCTTAAACCAACAAGATAATTGGGTGAAAAATGTGTTTAGTATTAAGATATTTGCTTTTGTCTTCCTAGTCACTTTGGGAGAATAAGAAAATAACTGCGTTGTTGTAGGTTTTTTGGGCTATATGGCTTTGTTCTAGAAGCATTCTCTCCTGACGTTTCACCTGCATCTATGGTAAGCATCCTCAGAGGTTGTATGGCTAATCTCACAACGTCTGAGAATGCCTGCCATAGATGCAGGCAAAACGTCAGGAGAGAATGCTTCTAGAAAATGGCCATATTGCCCGGAAAACCTACAACCATCCAGTGATTCTGGCCATGAAAGCTTTTGACAATACAGAAACCATAACAATGCTCGAGACATTGACTATAGAAATGACTAATCACTTCTGAAGTAATTAAAATCACGAAGCTCTTTGAAGAACACTCGGTTACATATGTTCATACTTAGAAACATTTCTCTTTTGAAAAAAAGTTCATCATTTGAAGATTGTGTTTTTGGCAGATTCAGTCATATGGTTACCAACCAATGTCAGGTTTACAAAAAAAAACATTGTTCCATGGAAATGCAGGGGTAAAGAGATTTTTCTATACCCAGACCATGGGTCTGCCTTGTCAGTAGTAGCTTCAAATAGGATCCAGTGCTTTTAAATGTTTTTATTGCAAGACAGTAAAATACACTGGTAGTGAGAAGGATGGTTGGTGTTAGCTTCTGGTGTGTATCTGTTTAAAGCACTTGTAACCTACCTTGTATTAAAACAAAAGATGGCTGGACATTGAAATGAGTGATTAGGTCTTCGGAGTTTTTGTTTTGGGGGAAATCCCTTACTCCTCCCCCCAAAAATGTATATTTGACAGTGCATTGATACCACAAACACACATAAATTTGAAATAGGGTAGTCATGGGTCCTACTTAGATAAAGAAGACTTGTGTATTTCAGTGCTTCTCTTATTTGATACAGTGCTCAGTCCAGGCCAATTTAAAATTCAGAAACCATAATAAAGGGTTCATGGGAGGGAGCCAAAGATGTCATGGTTGTCTGGCAAGATTTAAGCACCTAGACAGCAAAATGAATAAGCAAGCACACAGGGCATCCTGCCTGCAGTTGTCTCAACTATGTACTACATTCCCATTATAGTTGTTGTCTGACAGTCTGTATTGCAATTGCTGATTTGTAATCTAGAACTGCAGTTCCATTACTGCTCTATATTCAGAAGGCCATGTAGACACAGTCATGACACTGAAGTCGTGATGAGAAGCCCCAGAAGCTCACCTGAGCTGCCAATTGGGGCACAAACATATGCAGACCCCTCCCACCAGCAAGAATGCCTGCAAAAATAAATAGTGGGCCCCTAAACACAATTTTACACCACAACCAGGCATGTAGCTGGGGGGGGGGGGCTTGAGGGGCTTCAGCCCCCCCTGAAATTCTCAGGGTGGTCCGCAAGAAGGCCTTACTGGTACATTATTTAAACTGTTATGTTTATTCATATCATGATCTGATCACCATGCTCAATATATCCCATATGCATGGGGGTATTGGGATAATGATACAAAAGGTTTGCTAGGGTAGACCCTCTCTCACTCAGACTCAGCCCCTCCCGAATCAAACTCAGCCCTCCCGAATCAAAATCCTGGCTTTGGCCCTGACCACAACCCTCCTCTTTTGTGGGATGAGCCTGGAGACATAATCTTATATGTGCCCTGATCAGCAGTTGAACAGACCTTAACATAATTATAAGCTGTTGAGGGGGCAGAACCAGGAAATGTTACTTAGTTACACATTTCATAGAATCATAGAATAATAGAGTTGGAAGAAACAACATGGGCCATCTAGTCAAGTAGGGAATTCAGGATATCAACAATCATTTTTAAATTTCAATATAGTCATCTAAAATAAGAATGTCTAAAAAATATGCACAATTTTATCCTCTTTTTGGAGGGCAGTGGCAACCTAGTTTAATATGTTTTCATCTATCATGTCTTACCACTAGGAATCCCATGAAGTCTAGTTTCCAAGGGTTCTCCTATGGTCACGCTCCTTTGCACGCATGCCCACATAAATACATCTGTTCACAGGTCCTCCAATTGGGCCAGCATGGATTAAAGTTTCAACAATGAAGTTTGTAATGTAAATTTCCCCTTAGGTATAATATTTGACTACAAGGCTAAGGCAGCAGATACTTGGCATTTTGAGATCATGAAACGTCTGAATCCAACTGTCACAGCACTGATGCATGGAAAGAATTTGAAGCAGTTCTGGGTGGTGTGAAGTTAACGGGAACAATAAGAGCACAGTTGAGCTTGTTATTGGGGAAGGGAGGGGTTGCTGTTAAGTAGATGTTTCCTCCCAAAGGCAAATCCTTCCAATTTCATTTGGAGTAAAAACAGCCTGAAACAAGCTATCCGTTTGTCATCACACTTTGTTGTTGTTTTTTTCTTTTGTCAGGTGCAAGTGCAACCTTCATGCCACCGGCTGCAGAGAAGAAAACAAAAAATTGTTATGTGAATGTGAGCACAATACAACAGGCCCAGACTGTGGAAAATGCAAGAAGAATTATCAGGGACGACCTTGGAGTGCAGGCTCATATCTCCCCATTCCTAAGGGCACTGCAAATATCTGTGAGTACTTAATGGCCCAACAGGACGGCTATGGCAAAAACATATTTTGAAAAGAGGGACAGAAATACATTATTAACAATACTTGTGATACAAGCTTTAAAATACTTAAGATGTTATGCTTTCAAGGATACTAAAATCCTGACAGTAACGTTAACTATGTTCAGTGGGAGGTTGCCTAGGTAAAGCTAAGGATGCTTAGAAATCTAAGCTACACATCAAATTCATATCAGAGTTTTTTTAAAACATCAAAATTGTGACATGTTCTTTTATGAAATACTCACTGCAACTCTACACACATCTACACTGACCATTTAAGTCAGTTTCAAATCAGTATTGAAGAAAGTGGTTTCATTATACTAAAACTTGCCTTCACAGTAGCTATCCATCCAGTTTATTATTACAATCTTTTGACAATGATTAGGCTGGGATAAAATGAATCATCCAAGGTCTAGTGAATTTTCATAGCTGAGCAGGTATTTGAACTTGGATCTCTATAACACTGATCACAACACAACACTAGATGCCAGTTCTATCCATTCATGGTCAGGTACACATTACACAACACTCCAAATTAAAATGTAGAAATTTTATCATTTGTGCTTTTATTTGTTGCCTGCCATTTATGACATTAAAGATCTAACCCATTCTTAAAATGTAAAAAGGAGTTGTTCTTATAGTATTGTAGTGGTCTCTCCATAAAAAACAATTTCTTGTGGAATTGGGAAGCATGTAAATAAATCCACTGTTTTCATTAGCTTTAAGACAAGAAAATTGTCTTTATCAAAATGTAGCCAGTGTTGGATTATTCAAATCTTATATACCACATTCCATTCCATAATAGTCTCACTTTTCCCCACATTTTGCAGAGGAAATAATAATAATACACTTTATTTATATTCCGCTCTTCTCAACCCGAAGAGGACTCAGAGCGGATTACATTACACATACGGCAGACAATCCCTGCCGGTTGACATACAATTACAATACAACAAGTACAATTTAGAAGGATTTTTCTTCTTCTGGCTGCGTCACAGGGTGCGGTTGCTCCATCATGTCATTCCGTCATTACGTCACAAGGTGGTGCTGTTGCTTCATCCTCATGATGGAGAGCCTCTGTCTCCGCGTTCCACCTTCCGACAGCCGATCTTTCCTTTTATTCAGACATTGTAAAGTCCTCTTTTTTTGTAAAAATCCTTCCTCGCTTAGCGGTCCCTAGTTCATCTATTCACAGCTGGGCTGTTTTTGAACTGTTAGGTGAACAGTGGAAAGGGCTCACAGCTGGGTGTCCAGACCAGCCCGGGAAGCAAACATGCAACCTTCTGATTGCAAGCACAGCTGTTGTTACCATTGTGGTACCTCACCATGTAATAGTCACCATCACATAATAGTCATAATTGATGTGACTATTATGTGATGGTGACTATTACATGGTGAAAAAAGCCCAATTTGAGGGGCTTCTTTCAGAGTGTATTAATAATCAGAGGGCTCAGCAAAAGGTAAAAGTCCTATTTTGCCTTCCCCAAAGGGGTGGTTCAACTATTATGTGATGGCGACTAATACCTTTCCAAAATTTGAAGTGGTGTTGAGTAATAAATCAAAATAGCAAACAACTAAGTGCATTAGTATTTCCAAGACAACACACATTTATTTAAAAACAAATTAAAACATTTTTAAAGTCACACAATTTTTTAAAAAGCCCTGGCAACAATTTCCAAACTGGTTTTTGAAACAATGCTATTTTGCTCAGTTTTTTTCCAAATATTTATTTCAGAAATGCAGATGCCTTTGAAAAATGAAGAACAACCCTTCTCCATCTTGCCCATTAATTAATTAATTTATTTTATTTTATTTATTATTCAAATTTGTGAGTCGTCACTTCCAGCGTGGCTCAGGGCGACTTACAACAATGGATTAAAAGATTAAAAGGCACAGTATAAAACAGTAAAACACAATAACACAGTAAAATACATGAAACAAGTAGATGACTTCATCAGGAAGGGACAGATTTTTCATTCTTCCTCATGATAATATGACAATTTACATCTGTACTTTCCTGACAATTTCAATAAGAGACATTTGAACCTGTTGTTTGATTCTCTTATTCAAATCAATGGAACTCAGATGCATTTAGCTTTGGGGATGAATGGATTTCATAAATATGTCCTTTTTTCTGATAGTGTTGAGAACATCACAAAGCGGACTTCAAAATGAGGGCAGGATGTGGTATATAAAGAGAATAGAAGTGTACTAAAAAGCAATGAATTCTGAGATCCGTTCTGCCATGCCTGGAAGTGAGCTTTACATTAATTCATATCCTTGCTAATTTGACTTATGTACCTAAATCCCTCGGAGAAGGAGGGGAAAGAACAAACAGAGAATAAGCCATCAGCTCTTTTGCGGGTTAAAGTTATTAGCTGCTTTTATAATAAATCTATAGTTCCGGCTTGTATAAATGTAAAAAAAAAAGCTGGCTTTGGAAATAACTATTCACCAAAAAGTTATTTTCAAGAAACGGGGTTATGTGCCACAGTTAAATGAAAGGTTTTTTTAAAAAAAAAAAAAGAAGAAAGAAAGAAAAAGAAAAAAAAAACACACACAGCAGCAGTACCAGCAATGTGCCATGTTCCGAATGTTATCTCACACTTCAAAGCAGCAGCTGCAAGGAATCAAACCTCCAAAATGAATATCACAGGAAGCAGAACCTTATCAAGTTTAATGTGAAAGTAATAGAGCAAGTAACAAACCATGAAGTGCGGGGGGCATGAAATTATGATAAAAATTTTCCCAGGCAGCAGGGAGAAAAGAACCTTCAAAAAGAGCGGGGGGAAAACATTTTGTAAGAGCATTAACTTTTAGAAAAAGGAACACTTTGGATCATAGAGTTAATACTTTAAAGCTATGTTCAAGATACATGTGAAAATTCACAGGATCTCCGTCACCAAGTTCCTATGGAGAAATTCACAGTCTTGGTAAGGCTTCTAAACTCACTCAACTTGAAGCTCAGAGAACTAAAGTTCCTCTGTACCCATCTTGGTTGTATTTATCAATGGTTTTTTGGAGATAGGAACAATTCAAGGGTTTTTTCTTCTTCTTAATATAATAATTATTTTTGCTGGCAATGGAGTCCTTTTTTATTTATGCAGGACACGGCCCTACTTGCTTATTCTTCATATTATTACCCTGTGCAAAAAAAGCTTTATAGTTACAGAAAATCCCAAGAAATAGACACATCCAGAGGCGGCCCCAGGGATTCCGCGACCTACGCGGCCGCGTGAGCGCCATCGCCTGGGAGGGGCACCACCGGCTGGGAGGCGCCGCCGCCGACTCCAGCGCCCCACCGCCGCCACACTGCCCTGTCCGCCGTCCGCGCGTGCGCCAGAGCACCTACAGGCGCTATAGCGCCTGTAGACGCTCCTGCGCACGCGCACTCCCTCCCAAGCGCCTGCCGCTTTGGAGCCAGCGCGCATGCGCAAAACCTGCACCTCACGCATGCGCTGGCTCCAAAGCGGCAGGCGCGCGTGGGAGGCGTGCGCGTGCGCAGAAAGCGTCTACAGGCGCTATAGCGCCTGTAGGTGCTTCTGCGCGCACGCGCGGACAACGGCGCAGGGCAACGCATGCGCGCTGGCTCCAAAGCGGCCGGCGCTTTGGGAGCGAAAAGCGCGTCGCGTCTGCGCATTTCCCAGGCAGCAGGGAGAAAGGTGCGCCGGGGAGGTTTTGTGAGCATTAACTGATGGGGCACTTTGGCGAGTTAATACTTTAAAGCTATGTTCAAGATACATGTGAAAATTCACAGGATCTCCGTCACCAAGTTCCTATGGAGAAATTCACAGTCTTGGTAAGGGCTTCTAAACTCACTCGTTGGCTCAGAGAACTAAAGCGCTGTACCCATCTTGGCGGTATTTATCAATGGTTTTTTGGCGGCGGGAACAATTCAAGGGTTTTTTCTTCTTCTTAATATAATGGCGGCTGGCAATGAGTGGTGGCAGGACACGGCGGGGGCGACTTCAAATTTCTTACCCTGTGCAAAAAAGCTTTAAATTAGGTTGGGCCAAGAAATGGATACATCCTTACTTTTTCTGAAACATTTCTAATCTTAATTTTTCTCTGGTTTGCTACTCAATTTTGAAGAGTGACATTCAAATTGCAAAAACCTGCAGCATTTAGATGGGTACCTATGGCTCTCAGATACTGTAGAAATATACTTTCTGCCTGACTGTTGTCTGTGCTGACTTAGGGGATTTGAAGCCCAGAATTTGGAGGGCCAAAGTTTTCCCTACTGTGATCTTTAGAGAATAAGTGATCTTCAACTACTTGTTGATCATGCACGTAATTCAAAAATGATCCCATTGAAAAGCAGTTGGAAATGGGCAGATTTCCCCCATTAACCATTTTCTCTTTGCCTAATATGGAGCTGATATATCTTGCACTACATCTACACTGCAATATAATACAGTTTGAACTTTATTATATGATCAGTGTAGACCAGTGGTTCCCAAACTTTTTTGGCCTACCACCCCCTTTCCAGAAATGTTTTTACTCACAGCCCCTAGAATTCCCCCCATTTAATAGCAATTAAACAGAAAGATATATGTATTAATGCAGTGGTTCTCAACCTTTCTAATGCCATGACCCCTAAATAAGGTTTCTCATGTTGTGGTGACCCCCAACCATATTTTCGTTGCTACTTCATAAATAATTTTGCTACTCTTACAAATTCTAATCCAAATATCAAATATGCAGGTCAAAGCAAAGGGGGCGAGGCCAAAGAAGAGGGCCAGCAACCCCCTCCTAAATGGCCAATCGTTCACCGCCCCCTTAAAGGGGTTCACCACCCCCCCAAATTCCCCTGAGCCTCTCAATGCCCCCTTGGATCGCCTCACCACCCACCAGGGGGTGGTACCGCCCACTCTGAGAATCAATGGTGTAGACCCAGGCCCTGTCTACATTGCCACATAATGGAATTTCAGAATATTGAACCCTCTGTGGTGAGAAGGACAGGGTATAAATATAGGAAATAAATAAATAAAATATATCATCAAGATCAATGCAGTTAAATTTCATTCTGAAAGTGCATTATATGGCAGTGTAGATGGGGCCTCATATAATGTAGTTTAAACTGTTTTATATGTGATCATTATAATGCAGTTCAAACTCATGTAAGTTAAATGTAGCTAAACTGTGTTAAATGAATCTACATTGACCATGTAATGCAGTTTCATACTGCATTATATGGTAGTGTAGCTGAGGTCCACATGAGGCTAATTTCCAGGAAGAGCAGTGAAGGGGGGATTGATGCTATGGTTTTTTGTGTTACCCTAGAAGTAGAGAGAAGATGGACAGTGGGCAAGATCCAACAGTATCTGTTCCATAGCAGGGTAATCTCCCCCAACAGGGAATTTCACCTCCATACTTCACTGCCCCACTTTTTCTCAGTCTATTCTGGAGAGCTAAAAAACTCTTCTGAATAAGATTGAGGAAAACAAAGGACTTCAAGGAAAGAAGATGAGAAAGATTTCTACATAATTTCTACATAGGCTGCTTCTACATAGCTACATAATCTGGTTCAGAATGTGGATTAAAGAAATCCAGTTCCACTCCAGAGAGTCTCTACACACACCCTGGGAAACATGAAAAATATCCTGGGACATCCACAAAACTCCCCTCATGCTGGATCAATCCAAGAGAATGATGTAATTTCTTTATTACTCTGTTTGGACAAATGCAATGGACTGCAGCATCTTATCAGATAAGAATCAACAATGGAGATAGTCTTCTAATTCAAAAACAAAAAGGGGAAAGTGACTTCTTGGGGAGGGAGGAAAAAGATGTTTGTTACCTTCCCAAAAGCTCCATATCTATCTATCTATCTATTTATTTATTTATTTAAAACTTTTGTACCCCAACCTTCTCACCTCTATCGAGGGACTCAGACCGGCATAACAGCAAAAATTCAATGCTATACAATTTAAAAACAACTACAACATATTAAAATACATAAAAACCCAGCATAAAACCACATCACCATTAAAACAATTCCACTCAATCTGTAAACGTTGTCATACATTCAGACAATAGCCAATCTCAGCCTATTCTGGGAAGGCTTGGTTCCACATCCAGATCTTTACCAGCCTCCTAAAGGACAATAGAGAGGGGGCAGATCTAGCATCACTTGGTAGAGAGTTCCACAGCCGAGGGGCAACCACAGAGAAGGCCCTGTCTCTCGTCCCCACCAGCTTGCGAAGCCGGCGGAACCAAGAGCAAGGCCTCTCCGGAGGATCTTAATATCCTTGATGGTTCGTAGGGGAGAATCCGTTCGGACAGGTAAACTGGGTCTGAACCGTATAGGGTTTTGTAGGTTAAAACCAGCACTTTGAATTGTGCCCCGAAGCTAATTGGCAGCCAGTGGAGCTGGCGCAGCAAGGGAGTTGTATGCTCCCTGTACCCTGCTCCTGTTAGTAACCTGGCTGCCGAGCGTTGGACTAATTGCAGTTTCTGAGCAGTCTTCAGAGGCAACCCCATGTAGAGAGCGTTGCAGTAGTCTATTCGGGATGTAACCAGAGCGTGGACCACCATGGCCAAGTCAGACTTCCCAAGGTACGGGCTTAGCTGGCGCACAAGCTTTAACTGGGGCTCCAGGCTCAGCGATGAATCCAGGATCACTCCCAGACTGCGAACCTGCGCCTGGTTACTGGTTACTTTTCCTGAATTTTCCAGCAGTGCCACTATTTATACAAGTGCTGTTTATGTCCCAAATTTCTGCTCAGCTGCAGCACATTTTATCACTGATTTTGGACTTTCTCCTGACTCACTTAACACATGTTTTCCATGTGGATGCATGTTGCTATACGTATTTGGGGTGTGCATTATCCTGCCACTCCTCCTCACAATCCACATCTTTCTGGATTTTACAGTATGTGTTGATGGGGTCATACTGTCGAATTTACATACCTTTCCAGCCATAATGACCAACCAATTAATCTTATACAGGCAGTCCCTGACTTACAAGCATTTTACTTATAAATGACTCACAGTTAAGAATGGAGATGACACAACAGGAAGCGAAAGAAATCTACCCCTAGGGAGGAAAATTCACTCTTGAAAGAATTATCAAGGTCAAAAGGTGTCTCATCTAAAGATTTATCCCCAATCGTAGTGTCCACAACAAGAAATTTTTTCAAAATCTAATAGTCACCAGGACAGAAATTACAGTGAAATCTTCTGAATAGGGGCACAAACAGCAAAACAAACACCACAGGGGTGTTAGCCCTTATTTATACATCCATAGCTAAAATATACATATTTTTGGCTGGAGTTACACTTAAAAATGTACCTGTTCTGACTTGATTTAACTTAAGGACAAACCTACAGAATATATCTTGTTCGTAACTTGGAGGGTGCCGTATACCCAGTTTGACAGGGACATCCCCAATTAATTCTCTGCTGTTCCACTTTATCAGCAATTTTTTAAAAACATCTCAATTTCTCTCCTTTTTCCACTTCTTTGTATTGAAGCATTTTGCTCTCAGTAAAATTAGCAGCAAGGAAGTAAATAAGGAAGGAGCAGAATCTTGCCCAAATTGCTGCAGTCTCTCCAAGCTATCTTGTACTATCTTGATCAAATATCGCTTGGCCTAATGTGCCCTGGTTTTCATTTGTGAAACGTTGGCAGGTATGATCTTGCACACCTAATTTGAAACTGGTTTTCTCCCTTGTGTTCGTATCATTCTATCTGACCTCCAGTGCTTTTGGTTGTAGAAAGAATACTCTGTCTTTCAGAGGCAGGCAACTACCATACTTGACTACAGATGAGAAAACAGACTGTGCATAGTTATTCTGATAAGAAGCTTATGATGCAGTGCAGATAGCCTTGCAAGAATTGAGTATAGGGGTCTTATCGTCCAGAGGGAAACAATTGCAGGAGTTTTAACCTGCGAATGAAAATTGTGTACAATTATTTATTTATTTATTTATTCGCATTTATTTACCACCCCCCGCCCCCCAAAGGCTCGGGGCGGCTCACAACAATCAGTTGTTACATAATAAAAACAGGCATATATAAAAACACAGTACAGCAAACAGATAACAACAACCATTGAAACAGCATATAAGATGGCAGTAGGCGAGCACTATACACAGGAGCAGCAAACACAATTACAGCAGGCTATTGGCACATAGGTTATCCAGATCCCTAGGACTGCTGAAACAACCAGGTCTTACAAGCCTTCCTAAAAGGGAGAAGGGCCTGGATAGTGCGAACGTCAGCGGGCAAGGAGTTCCAGAGAGTCGGAACCACGATCGAAAAAGACCGCCGACGAGTCGCAGTCAACCGGTAGATCTTAGCACTGGGGATGACCAGGAGGTTTTGCTCTTCGGAACGCAGAGGTCTAGTGGGGTGGTATGGGAGGAGACAGTCCCGCAGGTACACTGGTCCCAGACCATGTAAGGCCTTAAAAGTCAGAACGAACACTTTGAAGGTGATCCGGCATACTATCGGTAGCCAGTGCAGTTCGCGCAGAATTGGCGTGATGTGACAGCCAACCGGAACCCCTGCCAGGAGTCGGGCTGCAGCGTTCTGCACCAGCTGGAGCTTCCGGATCATGGACAAAGGAAGGCCAATGTACAGAGCGTTACAGTAGTCAAGCCTCGAGATGACCGTGGCTTGGACCACTGTGGCCAAGCCGCACCAGGACAGATAGGGGGCCAGCTTCCTCGCCTGTCGGAGATGGAAAAATGCCACCCTGCTGACGCTGGAGACCTGAGCCTCCATCGACAGCAGGGGGTCCAAGGTTACATAATTACATACTTACATAGTTGTATGACATAATTTATTTTTTTACTCTTAAAATTGACATTTTAATCATAACTATATAAACAGTTCTAGATTGATGCTGAGACTGCACCATAACTAACATTTGAAATATTTGTCCATCTGTTAACGTTGTTCATATATTTGTTAGTCTTTCTCTTTTGCAACCCACAGCCAAATGCTTTTGGTAGCTAATCAAAGGAGTTTATGGTGCACACTTTTTCTTATATTTTAATTATCTTTTCCTATAAATCTGAATTATTTTTCTCTTTGAAATCAATAAAAGGTGTTAATGTTGGTTTACAGGCAAATCCCACACACTTTCCATAGTTTTTTCCATGAGAATTCAGCAATATGTGTTATATTCTCTTATTAAACTCAATGTGTAACAAGGGTGAGTTCTTTTAATTGATTTTACCACCTATTCATACGGCCCTTTTGGACCATGGCATTGTTCCACTGAAGGCGCCACGTGCACCACTTGTGACCTTCGCCACTCCCCCTCATGACACAGTGGAAATGGGACAGGGAACATTGGCACCCCCCCCCCCCCGACGGACGAATGAAAGGGAGGTAATGTGCATTGCCCCACCACCCTTTCTGCCATCACACAGCAAAGAGGGGAGGAATTTTCAGCGCTTTCACCCCACTTTGGGAGAAATATGGGTGGGGCCTACTGTGTGTCGTGTGATTGCACACATAAAAAGGGCAAAAATGCCCCCTGTGAAGAGGTCCTTAGTGTGTGAACAAGTCATTTTCCTATCAGTGCAATGCTGTTAAATGTTCTGTATATGTATATATAACCAAACTTCTCTCTTTTCTTTTCAGGTATGCCCAGTATTTCCAGCATTGGTAGTAAGTAATAAAGAGCAGAAGTAGCCCAGCTTTGCTTTTTGTTCCGTCACTGAAAATCTATTTTTCCAGTATCTATTTCTGTTTGTTTTAAAAGCATGCTTTGTAGCAATTGGAAAAATATTACCAATTTTCCTCATGCTAATCAAAGATTGTTATATTCACTTCAGCGGGGCATAGCTTCACACCTCATGCCACTGCATCCAATGGCAAACACAGATTTTATGATCACCAACAAAAGTGATGACAAATTAAAGGATTCAAATCAACCCAAAGTAATGCCTGTACTAGAGGAATAAAGAAGGAATATGCAGTTATGTTTTAAAATATAGAAGATATACCCAAAAAGAGATAATGAATTATGCTTTAAAATACCATATTCTAAGACTAAAGCAAAAGAATAACTGGAGTAATGTATTCCCAAACATATTGATGGTTCACAATATTTTACCAAAATTTGTCTATTCAACCTCCCCTTACATATAAAATAAATTGTCATTCTATACTTTAAAACAGACAATGCAATCCTACATGTGTTTATTCTGAAGCAAGTCCTGTTGAGCTCAAATGCACTTAATTCTATGCAAATTTATTTATTTATTTAAAACTTTTGTACCTTGACCTTCTCACCTCTATCGAGGGACTCAGACCAGCATAATAGCAAAAATTCTATGCTATACAATTTAAAAACAATTACAACAACATATTAAAATACATAAAAATCCCAGCATAAAACCGCATCGCCACTAAAACAATTCCACTCGATCTGTAAACGTGGTCATTCATTCAGACAATGGCCAATTTCATCCTATTCTGGGAAGGCTTGGTTCCACATCCAGGTCTTCACCAGCCTCCTAAAGGACAACAGAGAGGGAGCAGACCTAGCATCACTTGGGAGGGAGTTCCACAGCCGAGGGGCGACCACAGAGAAGGCCCTGTCTCTCGTCCCCACCAGCCGCGCTTGCGAAGCTGGCGGGACCAAGAGCAGGGCCTCTCCGGAGGATCTTAGTGTCCTTGATGGTTTGTAGGGGAGAATCCGTTCGGACATGTAAACTGGGCCAGAACCGTATCGGGTTTTGTAGGTTAAAACCAGCACTTTGAATTGTGCCCGGAAGCTAATTGGCAGCCAGTGGAGCTGGCGCAGCAAGGAGTGGTATGCTCCCTGGACCCCGCTCCTGTTAGTAACCTGGCTGCCGAACGTTGGACTAATTGTAGCTTCCGAGCAGTCTTCAGAGGCAACCCCATGTAGAGAGTGCTGCAGTAGTCTATTCAGGATGTAACCAGAGCGTGGACCACCGTGGCCAAGTCAGACTTCCCAAGGTATGGGCGCAGCTGGCGCACAAGCTTTAACTGTGCAAAAGCTCTCCCGGCCACCGCCGAGACCTGGGGCTCCAGGCTCAGCGATGAGTCCAGGATCACTCCCAGACTATGAACTGCAAATGAGCATATGATTACAGCCTGAAGTTTTAAAATTTTTGAAGATGTAAAAGTTAGGATCAAGAACAAGTCTATCATGTTGTAACTACTGCAAGAGCCCATTATTTTTAAAGGCACGCCAGCAATTCTGTAGGACTGTTAATAGATGAGTTTTTCCTGTTGAATTTGCAAATGTTTACCTTCGTAATCCCCATATATTCCCTGGATATTTGCCATATTTATTTAGTTGCCATACTTGTACCTTGCCCTTCTCTACCCCAACAGGGGGGACTCAAGGCATATGCATTCTGCTTTCATTTTGGAGCACTTGCCCATGATGCAAAGTATTGTTTGTCATCATATATTTCTTTCCAAATACAAATGAGAACATTCATCTTCCAGCTTTTCCTACTTCAAAATACAACCTAGATCCTTTTGACCAGGTTTGATAAAATCTGAAGTAGAATAGCAATTTGGCTCTTTCAAAAGTCTTTTTCAAACAAGGGGTTCTCCTTCCTAGTCATGATCATTCTCAATTTTTCCCCTACAATATGTGTCTACTTCAAAATATTTCAAAAGTGGGAAATGCATTCCTCCCCTTTTCAAACATTGACTATATTGAATTATATATCCACCCACAATCCAGTCCATATTAATATATACCTTAATTCTCCATCATTGTGATATTAAAAAAGAACACCACTTCACCTATTTTTATGAAATTCAAAGGTGACTGCATTTAAGGTTCATAGTACTTGTTTAAATATATCCAACACCTTTAATATTGCCTTTAAAACTGCTTTGATTGACTCAAATAGATCATTTCCCTAGATAACATCCATAATAAAAAATATAATAGAGTACTATGATATGCCTGTTTTAATATACCTAAAGGTGTTCCTGAGGGCTTATCGTAGCAGTATATGACTTATTCACAGAATTTCCTTATGAGTATGCAGGTAATGACAGCTCCTGTCAAATATTCCTTACATTGAAACAATACCTTACATATTCCCGCACATTGTCCTGCAGTTCTCAGTAGGCTTTGTCCAAATAAACATATTGATCCCATTACCAATATTGTAGTATTTTATGACATATTCACTTCTGTATTTCATAAAAAGACTTTTATATTTTCATAAAGCATTTATTTTAATCGATGTGTCTGCTATATAAAGAGAAAGAGAAGAGCATGTATCAACTCATGCTTAATTCTTTCAGTAATTTCTCAGGTTATTTCTTTTAAAACCTTATTAGTGTTTGTAAATACATAGATTTGCTGGGGTTAGCAGTGCAGGACTGCTATGAAACTGGAAAGCCACAAATAAAAACCACAATTATTTTATCTAAAAGAACACAATTCCAGGAATCTCTAGTTCCATCAACATGAGTCTATGGTGAACTCCCATCAGAAGTTGTGTCTTTTTTAGGTACTCCAATGTGACTCAGGCCCTTTTTATACTGCCATATATCCCAGGATCTGATCCCAGATTATCTGTTTTTGTTTGTTTGTCTGGAGTGACTTGAGAAACTGCAAGTCGCTTCTGGTGTGAGAGAATTGGCTGTCTGCCAGAACAATTATCAGGGGACACCCAAAAGTTTTGATGTTTTACCATACTTGTGGGAGGCTTCTCTCACTTTACCACATGGGGAGCTGGAGCTGACGGGGGAGCTCAACTGCGCTCTCCCCAGATTCGAACCTCCGACCTGTCGGTCTTCAGTCCTGGGATCAGATCCTGGGATATAGGTGCAGTGCGGAAGGGGCCTCAGTGACCAAATTCTCACCTAGAGAATTGCATTTTGATTAAATCTTTAAATAATCAAATTCTCAAATGTGGATGGTTGACTGGCAAATGCATAAAGATTAGCTGGCCAACTTTTCGAATTGAAATTGTTTTAGTTATCTATTCCTCTTTCTATGAGACAAAAGATTGATTCAGAATCATTACTGCACGTAACTTTTATTACCAAACCTGAGTCCTCAGATGATCCCACTTTACAAACCACTCGTCTGAGTAATGTATTTTATGAGCCTACTATTTTTTCCTCGAGCATGACATATTTTGAGCACATGTCTGCCTTTCTCCACAAATCCTCCAGTGATTATAGCAATTATGAATGGCTTTAGATTTAAATTGCCTTAATTCATCCAAGAAACCAAGGTTCAAAACTAAAGGTAGCTGAGATGAATAACCCACAAAACATCACCAAATGCTTTTTCTGCATCTAAATGCAATCAGCTTTGTTTTCCAAATTGACATCCTTAATTATATCGTATTATATTATTATTCTGGTTTTATTTATTTATTTATTATTTCAATTTGCTAAACCGCCCTTCCCATGGCTCAGGGCGGTTTCCAGACATTTAAAACACATCGAGATAAAACATCTTAAAAACACCCTAAAATACCATACTATAAACCATACCATAAACAATCATTAACGGACATATAAATTTGCATAAAAACACACTAATCAGAGCAAGACTGATTCAAGTAAAACAGTGGCAGCACGGCTAGGCGAGGGATTGGCGTTCAAGCACCGGTCAGGCCAAACGCCTGCCTGAACAGCCAGGTCTTACACGACCTGCGGAAAGCCATCAGGTCCTGCAGGGCCCGCGTCTCGGCCGGCAGCGAGTTCCACAGAACCGGAGCAGCCACCGAGAACGCCCTCTGTCATGTAATGGAGAGCTTGTAGGTTTTCAGTCCTGGGACCTCAAGCATATTAAGACCCTCTGAGCGCAGTGATCTTCTGGGCACATATGGGGTAAGTCGCTCCCTCAAATACACTGGCCCCAAACCATGTAAGGCCTTGAAAGTTAAAACTAACACTTTGAAAGAGACCCGGAATTCAATTGGGAACCAGTGCAGTTCACGCAGGAGAGGTGTTATATGAGATGTTCTGGTGGCTCCCAGCATTTAAGATATATGACAGAATTTAGAATTTAATCTTGAAGAATTTTGAATGTTGAGTAATGTTTACTATCACACATAATTAAGTAAAGCAGACATAAAGCAAAATAGTGATGCAGGAAGTACAACATATGCACTTGGGCAAGCTTTCTTGGCACAAGTATAAGAACTTTAAGAACAACCCCAAACAGAGCCCCCCCCCCTGTTTTCTTTTCAATGGTTTAAGACCACTGCACCAGATCACAATAATAATAATAATAATACACTTTATTTTTATTCCGCTCTTCTCACCCCAAAGGGGACTCAGAGTGGATTACAGGTACACATACTTAGCAGACAATCTCTGCCGTTTTCAACATACACAACATATAGACGAACAGAGGCAAACTCTGGCCACCAGGGATGCTGTGCCCGAAATTCCCGGTCCCTATGTACTCAGTCCTAGCATATTCCTCCTACTGCAGTCCTCCATTGTGCCAAAATGTTTCAAAAGATTTCCCAGCCCTTTGGAGCTTATTTTTAGGGGGTCTGCCTGTTCTAGAGGAATTAGAGTAATCTAATAAAATTATATCATTCGATCCTTGCCAAAATTACTCACCTCCTTGTACCCCATAATCACACTGTATACAGTCATCATCATTATCATCCACTTTATTTATTCTCTACCACTCTTTTCAGCTTGAGGCAGGGCATAACATAATTTGCTAAAAGCACAAATGAAAACATGTTTAAAATACAACCATAAAACATATATTAAAACATACAAATATTAAAATATAAGATGCAAAAGTTAAAACACAATAAACATAGAATATGATTTTAAAATGCATAGTAAAAATCTGTCTGGGTAGCTCTGCCGGAAGAGGTAGGTCTTCAGATCCCAATAGCTCATTTAGTTCCATGTCACTTGGAAATTTTGGTAGAAAGTATGCACATGTTTCTTGTTCTGCATTGTGTATACTTGAAACAAAGGATGGAGGAGAGAAAGATTAGTCCCTAAAGGAATTGTTGTCCTTCTTTTTCTGAAAGGGGCAGGAAACCCACTCTGGTTTTTTTATGGCCACTTCCCCCACAGTTTTTCCAATTCGTACCAGAGCTTTTCAAGATTCTGGGCTCTGTTCTCAAGAGACTTTTAGTATCAAGAGAGGTCCTGTGCAATTAGGAACCACTGTTGGAACAATGGCCACAAAATCAATAACAGTTTCACAACCCCCAGTTGCAACTGGGACATCAAGTGCCTTCACCTCCTTGCTGTTTTTCACAAACCGTAAGCATAGAGCATATGGCTCACCTACTTAAGCATGTTAACTACCACAATGTAACTAGAGAGTTCCAATGCAGTCCTATCTATGTTTACTTAGAGCAGGGCTGCCCAGGAAGTCGATCGCGATCGGCCAGTCGATCCTGGGACTGAAGGAGGTCGATCCCAGCCGGATCGCTTCTCAGAGGGGGGCGGAGCCAGGCTGCGCCAAGCCCCACCCCCCCCCCCAGCTTCGGCACTCCCAGCAGCTGCTCCAGCCTTGAGGAGGGCAGGGCCAAGCCAGCCTTGTGCTAGCTATGCCACAACTGGCTTGGCATTGCCATCCTCAAGCCTGGAGAAGCTGCTGGGAGCTCCAAAGCCAGAGGGGAGGGGGCGTGGCTTGGCACAACCTGGCTTTGCCCCCCTCTGGCCAAGCCCCCCCCACCCCTCCCTCCCAGCCTTGAGGTAGGTAGGTAGATCTTTCTGACTTAGTTTTAATATAAGTAGCTCGCATGCTGAAAAAATATGGGCACCCCTGACTTAGAGGACCATCCTTCTACCTGTATACAGTGGAACTGACTCCCTTCTGTGTTCAGGATATTTTCCCCATTAGTAAATGCTCAGAATCCATGGGATTTAAATAGTCTAGATTGTGCTTGGATTTTGTGCAATGCAGGGCCATTATATGCACTTATATGCAGCCAACAAAAGATTTGCAATACCTGGCATCCAGCTGAAAAGCAATTCCCTAATAATTTTGCAGCTGCAATGCTTCTTATAAATGCACGGTCAGGTCTTTCCATTTATAAATCAACTCAGTTTTCCTCAGCTCTTAAATTGGCATTGGAATTATTTGTTAAGCACCATGCAGTATGTTAAATGTCATCAAAACTAGCTTTGGCTTAAATGCAAGTGGTGCTCTGTGTCCATTTTAAACGTGATAGCAGCCATCCTCCCCCTTTGCGGCCAGGTTTATTGAGTGAAACGGTATTAACAACATGCCAGATAAAGGTGTTTCATTTTTATTCATCAAATTCTTTCTGCCCCAGTGTCTTCTTCAGCACATACCTCCCTCCAAATGCATAGTAATGTGATCCTTTTGAAGGCCTGACCATGAATTTGCATGTGTTATTTGATGCATGGCAGGGGGTGGGGGAAGCAATGAAAGGAAGCCAAAGAAAAACTGTATTGTTTCTGCACTCACAAAGGAACCACAACATTGTCATAGCTCAACAGAAATGGATAAATGGTAAAAAATAGTTTTTATGCTACAAATTTGCTATTGTCCTGCATGCACTTGTGTGGTTGTGACATTCACTTTACACTCCCATATTGCCTTCTTCACCGCGCTGTCATCTCTGAGCATCAGCAGATGTTGGCTTTTGGACTCTTAATAGGGAAACTCAAAAAGCTTTGGATTAATTGGAGGTGATCTGAAAGGATGAATTGTTGACCTCTTTACATTTTGGCACTTTTTAAAACCATAGGTGTTAGTATCCCCTTTGCCTTTACTTAAAGGAATTTTTCTACAATTATGCTAGCTACCTACAGAGTTATGAACTCAACCTCACCATTGCACCAAAGAGAAACTGTAGTTCCCCTGCACACATTACCTAGTTGTTGCAAGCAATGGAAATTCAACCCTTCCTTGGGTGATTGGTGGAATTTTCTACTTCAAAAAGTATTATGAACTCAACTCCACTTCAACCACAGAGGTTTTTTATGAAGGAAAAATGATGTAATTACCCTGCTTGGTTGATTTGTTGGAAAATTGGATTATCATTCATTGTCTTTTTTGAAAATGGTAGAATTCTTAAATAATAGAAACCATTATCCAGTGATACCATTGCATGCATATGTAGAGACAGGTCTAAATCTACAGTAGGTACACTGAATTCATGAATCTGAATGCATTAGTGAATCCATAGACAGATCAGATAGACATATAGATTGGGAGGGTAGATTTATATTTATTTATTTGCTTCATTTATACCCTGCCTTTCTCACCCCCATAGGGGGACTCAAGGCAGCTTACAACTCCGGCAAGATTCAATGCTGCTTGAACATAATTATAAAACATATCTCATAGATCAGTGTTTCCCAACCTTTTTTGAGCCGCGGCACACTTTTTACATTTGCAAAATCCTGGGGCACACCACCAACCAAAATGACACAAAATGACACTCTTAACACAGTAATACCTATAGTTAATATGTTTTTAAATGTATTTATAAACTCAGTGTGAAACCTGGGCCTGTTTCGATGAACACAACATAGATATCCTGGCAGGAATGGCAGAAAGATACAAACTTCCCACACAGATTTCCCATAACCAAGAGAAAATACTATAAGAGTTTGGTGGGCATTGACCTTGAGTTTTGGATTTGTAGTTCACCTATATCCAGAGAGCACTGTGGACTCAAACAATGTTGGATCAGGACCAAACTTGAAATGAATACTCAATATACCCAAATATGAACGCAGATGGCGTTCAGGGGAAATAGACCTTGACATTTGGGAGTTGTAGTTGCTGGGATTTATAGTTCCCCTACAATCAAAAAGCATTCTGAACCCCACCAATGATAGAACTGGGCCAAACTTCCCACACAGAACCCCCAGGAGGCAAGATGAGGTCTCTACTTGGGGAAAGGGAGGCGGGCCTTCCCAATGCATGGAGAGGGAGATATAAAGTAGACAATGGGTGGGGAGGTGGGGTGGTTGTAATTTTGTGCCTTTATCGAGGTAGGTTTCTTAGGGTTTTTATACTTCAACACACTAGACTCCCCCCCCCCCCCTTTTCCTGGAGGTTCTAATTTCCCACGGCACACCTGATGATCACTCATGGCACACTAGTGTGCCCTGGCACACTGGTTGGGAAACACTGCCATAGATGCATGTATGCATACACAGATGGACAGAGATAGATGCACAAACATGCCCAGTTCAATTAAAGACATGAAGCTGCTTTAATAGATTCTGTATGATTCTTTGTTTTGCCTATGCCAATGTAATATTTGTGTTCACCCTATGTCACCTGGGAATTGAATATTCTTAGGTATTACATTTAATATTGCTCACTGGAAGATACTGAACTACATACCAGCTTGGATATGCCGGAAGCTTTGCGCAGTTTAGTGAAAAGAATGAACACAAAATATCCAGTGTAAAAAGAGAATCTGTTACAATAAATATTACTCAAAAAAAATCAATAAAATTCCAGCAATTAAAGTCATACTCAAGGGAGTATAAAATATGTATAAATTGAACTGTACATATATGTATAATTTTATATTCTCTTTTCTCTCAAAGAATCTTGTATTAAAGCAGTGTATTACTAATGTTTATGTGTGATACAGAGAATAGTCATTTGAAAAAAATCCTTTCTGGTCACTCACAAGAATATTAACCAGAGCTTTCCCCATTAAGGCCATTTGTACCTGATGTTGTCTATCGACTGAGTAAAAGGTTCTTTGATAATCTCCAGCAGATTTGAATCTAATGCTGATCTTATCAACACTTTCTCAGCACTGACTGGGGAAAAAAAATGGGTGAGATGGTTAGCAAATGAGTCCCAAAACCATTTTTAAGACATCGTAAGATTTTTATGGACAAAACATCTTATCTTGACCAATGTTAAATGATCTCAATGTAGAACATATGTCAAAAGTAATTTTAAGACTGAACATTAGAGATTAAAGCTTATTTTTGTATGCCTTCCTTTCATACATTTTCCACGATCGGCCATTTCAGGCATTCAGGGAAAATCTCCACATCAAAAAGAGTGACTTGGTAAACATGAACTGTAGTTGGGATAGATTTTTTTGGCAGTCCCTCATGCAAAAATGTCCAATATGTTGAAACCTGGGACTTTATAGAAAGGACAATACAGCTGTCTTTCTAATAGACCAATATACGACATACAAGATTTTATTCACACAGAAAAGACATTTAAAAATATGACCGAAATAACACAGTCTATCACATTACCCTGTTCTCTATAAACATAGACTTCTATTCGCCCTGAGTGTCCACACACAAACAAACTTTCCTCTGGTGTAGATTGTTTTCCTACAAAACGTTGAATACTGATATTCACCACTACACTTTGCAGTATGTTCTTCCTCCCCGACCAGGATTTATCTTTGTTTCTCTGCCCTCCAGCTCTGTGTTGCCAATGCCCGTCACATCTGTGTAGTCAAGCTTTTTGCAACAGAATAAGGCCATGGTCACTCAGTGTCTCTAGGTCTGCCTCTCCTATGCATTTTCCACCCTCCTCTGTAGGAAGATGATCCAGATTGCAAGCCCTGCTTTAAACATGCATTTAATGGTGAACTCATCTGTATTCTAGTACACCACAGTGTCACTAATTATGCTAAGCAGTTTATTCGAAGGACTACAATTATACTGAAAACAGGATTGGCGTGATGCACAAATTGCTTGATGGGAGTGATTACCACCTCCGAAGCCTGTTAGCAACAGAAGAGTCAGAGTTTATAAACAAACACTATGCTGAAGCACAGAACACAAAGTCAGCAGTGTGCTATCAGTCATTGTTCTGTTCTCCTAAATACCCATTTTCAAATTGTGATTTGTAATCTGCTTTTCCCTTAAAAATAGAGTATTCCAGAACAAGCTTTCTGTGGCCAGCTACTTAGTAAGTACAGGATACTAGATACTTGCATATAGATTGGACAGGTGAAAGACAAGCAAAACATGAGCAGATTCTTAGTCCAAAACCAGAACCAATTTGACTAAAGTGGAAAAACATAACCTGCTTTTATTTATTTATTTACTTCATTTATATTCCTCTCTTCTCACCCCGAAGGGGACTCAGAGCAGATTACAGGTACACATATTTATTATTATTATTATTATTATTATTTGCACTTGTTAGTCGCCACTCCCAATATGGCTCAGGGCGACTTACAAAAGTGAAATCACAAAATAAAAACATAGTAAAAACACAGTAAAAAACACAGTAAAATAGATGTGAACTAGGTAAAATACAACTCAACCAGATTGGTATATAACAATCCCTGCCGTTTCCACATACACACATATAGACAAACAGAGGCAAACTCTGGCCACCAGGGGGAGCTGACGCACTCCTCATCTCTCAGCGTTCCCAGCGTCCCTTGTTGTTCCTTCCGCATTCCTCAGCGTTCCTGGAGGTTTCTTTTAATGGCCTCATAATTCAGTCAAAATTTGCCTCCCCACTTAATGTGGTACCTTTATCTCCTACTTGACAGATGCAACTGTCTTTCGGGCTGCAAAAGTCGACAGCAGGCTACACTTAAAGGTCGAGCACCCACCTTGACCTGGGCAGGCCTCAAACTCATGACCTGCTGGTCAGAGAGATCTTATGCAGCTGACACTTAGTCAGCTGTGCCACATTACCTGTTCTGCAGTTAAAACTAAATGTGATCAAAATAAAAAGGAAGCAAAAACAGTTCCTTTCGCAGGCCGTTTGGTTCACCACTCCAAATGAGCAAGGCAGCTGAAGCAGCAGCAGAGAGAAGAGGTAAATATGCATCTCAGTATAGTCAATGAAAGAATATGAGACCCACACAATCTCTTACATGTCATTGATTGTAAGCCAATGAATATCTAGGTTTGAGACAATATTTATCTGTAATTAAATTGAATCAACAGAAAATCTATGAACAGAATCTTCCCCCTTTGAAAAGCATATTAAATACAAAACAGAGACAAGTCATATCGGGGCCACCAAGGTCTGATAGGAAGGTTTCAACCAGTTTATCCCAGTTTAAATCTCTCTCATAATTACCCAGTGGACAAAGGATTAGCGCCTCTACCTCATGACTACACTTCAATTATAACTACATATTAATCTGTATGTAGATCTTCCATTTCATTTCTTCTTCCACCATCGTAGACAGCATTTGCCCCAGAAATATGATAATGCTGTCATTCTGCATTACCCATAGAATTATTACTTATTTTGAACAAAATAGATTACAGGACGATGTTCAGTAGGAGGAGACTTCTTATTTCATTATGTCTTCCCTAAGCTCCTTACAACTATGCACAGTGAAGCCATGTTTTAAACATTTCAGATACATAGTATAAAATGCCTCAGAACCAATTCTCTGAATCATTTTATTACAAAGCAAGAAAGATTTGGTAGGGTTTTTTGAAACTCTTAGAATCCATACGATAAGATTACAGGAGTTTGTAGTCCCCTCAAAGGTACATTTCCCAAGCTCAGGCTTAGTGCTACTACTTTCTATTTAGAATGTTATCTCTTCATTTCAAAATTTAAGATGGATTAGTAATAATCATTCTCTGTGGCACTTAAATAGGGAGGTCAACTGGAAAATAGCAATCCCCAGTAATGTGTTATGCAAGTCAGGAATTTGAGGTATGTGGGGGGTAGGGGGCCAATAAATACTTGTCACTTAAGCTCTAATTGTACATAAAGAGTTGTCATTAAACACTGGCATGTGATAAAACAATAAATTACAAACTCTAAAACCAAAAGACAATAGAGGAGTGATGGGGGAATATCATGGTCAAGGAACGTTCACTGCCCACTTGGAGATCTGTAGAGCAATGCTTCTCAGGGCCCTTCCAAAGAGGCCCAGAAATGCAGGACCTGTCAAATTTATTTATTTATTTATTTATTTACTTCATTTCTATTCCGCCCTTCTCACCCCGCAGGGGACTCAGGGCAGATTACAATGTACACATTACATTTTAGACACACAAACACACAAGACAGGCAGAGGCAATTTAACATCTGGCCACCAGGGGGAGTTGTCGCACTCCTTCATTCCTCAGTGTGTTTTCTGGATATCTTTTTATGGCCTCGTAAATCAGTTAAATTTAGCCTCCCCACTAAGTGGTACCTTAATTTCCTACTTGACAGATGCAACTGTCTTTTGGGTTGCAAAGGTCGACAGCAGGCTACACAACAGGTTGAGAGCCCACCTCGACCGGGTCAGGCCTCAAACTCATGACCTTCTGGTCAGTAGAGATCTTATGTAGCTGACACCCAGCCAGGTGCGCCACATTCCCGGTGCTCCATACAGCCATCTTGGTTTTTCAGGCTCCAGGAGCAAAAACCTTGGATTTTTTGGAGGGAAAATCGTCGTCCCCCCCCCTTACTGGTGCGTCATTTCTACGCATCAGAAGGATAGAAGGACCACCATAATGGCAGCCTGATAAGTTTTCAGGCTTGTTTTGGGGGGCTTCCGGGTGGCTGGATGCCATCCCAGTAGTTAACAGAATGCCCTCTAGACACACTGCCTGGGAAATCCTGGGGGTTTTTTTTGGGAGTGGGGTTAAATTCACACCAAAGCAGGTTTTTAAAACTCCTGTCTGGAAGCACCCCCAATCTATCTGATGGGGAGTGGGACCCTTGTTTTTCTCAAAGGTGGCTGATATCAGTTCCCAGTGATGGCAACAGATTTTCTTTCCATTACTGAGATCAACAGCCTGTCACTCAAGAAACAGCAGGAGTCCTGTGACCATCACTTTGAGTAGCTCTGCTGTAGAGGACCCATGTCATTCAGATATTTCACATGGCTCTTCATTCAAATATTCTCAAACCTGTTCTGTTTGAAAAAATTATGTTCAAGAAAAAGAAATTTGTGCATAAGTTAATACTTTTTAATAAAATATTGTCATTCTGGGAGGTTGCACAAAACACTTGCGGAATTATTTATTTTATAGACGCTTTGAAATAGGAAATATTGTTATATCATAAACATACAGTGTTTTCCAGTTTGGATTAAATCTTTCTATTACTTTGTTATTGCATACAAGAATGAAATTCGCAAAAATTTCCATCCTTATGATCGACTAGTTTGACCTGTATTCAACACTGTGGTGTAGCATTGCTCCAGATTATTCTGGAAATAGCAATATATCAGTTTTCCATTCACCCACTGCTATTTCTTGGGGAAAGCAAGCAAGTGAGAATGCAACATACAAAAGAGGGGTCAAAAAGTGGCATATATATTCACATATTTATTTATTTATTTACTGTATTTGTATACCGTCTTTCTCAGCCTTTTGGCGACTCAAGGCGGTTCACATGCAGCAAGTAATGCACATAAAAACATTAAATACAATATAAAATCACAACAGAAACAATAAGCAACAGCCAGGAGACAGGTGTTTTTTTAAAGTATAATTATTAATGCAAATAATTTGCCATGTGAAATAAGAGAAGAATGTGGAGAAGAACAAAGTTTATGAGAAGCAACACCTACTGAATTTTACCTTTCATCTGGCAACCTTACATTAAAAATTAGGAGAAATTACTATAATTTATATAGAAGTACACCATTTAAGGATATAATTCTTCATAACATTTTTCTTGAAAGTAGCAGTGAGTAATTTCAGCAACTTTCCTGCTGCAAAAAAAAAACAACCTTCAAACACCACATGGTTTTTGAAGACTATTAGCAGTTTGGGACTTATGCTCTGCAAAACTGCATCTGGGTTTACACAGGAAACATCAATTTTTGTACATGAAACAGCATTTTCTATGTGGAAAATAACATTTTTATGCAGAAATGTCAATTCCTGAAAAAGAAATGCAAAAAAAAGCCTGCACAACATTCACATGCAGTTGTTTTGTATAGAAAACAGCATTTTCTGTCTGGAAGATAATATTTCAATGCAAAAATATTAATTCCTGTGCAGAAATTATTTTCTGTGTGTGCTCATTCCTTCTGTCTGGATATTAACTTGCCTTCCTTATAGTTCCTCTTTAAGCTGGTCTTGAAGTAGACAAGATTCCCAAAAGAGCACACCTTTTGACAGAGGAGGGTTCTCTGAAAAGTAGGATTCATTGCCATTTTTTGAGCAGGTAGGATATGACTTTTACATATTTTTTTCAGATATCTAGGTAACATAAATAATATTAAAATATTTCCCTTGGGTGTCATTGCTATTCAAATTAAAGCTGCCTGACAGACTTGGAAAAAAAAACCTCCTATTTTAAGATATCTTTATGTGCTGAAATCAACCAGTGATGCATTTCACTAAGTGGAGATAAACTTTCTAATATCTGGATGTCATGTTGCTGTTAAAATATTACAATGCCAATAGGAAAAGTTGGCAACTCTATCTCAAATACTCGGATCTGTTAAGACTGCTGCCAGGATGTGTTTCCCCCTTCTGAAATGTTTGTTTTCCTCCATCTGTTTGTATTTGCTTATGTATGTATATAAAACTCTTCTCAGCAGCATTTATTTCTTCCAAAGAAAGCATTGCCATAAAGGTATCAATGCATATCATGAGGGATGTGGGAGACAAGCTATGCTTACCTCTTCTTCCCATTTTATTTTAATAGTTCATGTAGGCACATGGAAAATAACTGAGATAGGGTGGGAATTGGAAGCCCTAAAGGTTTAAAGAAATATGAAGCTAGGGTTGAGGTTTCCTTTGTGCCTGGATTGTGGTCCCAAATGGTTGATACTGTAATGTTTTTGGTTTTTGCAATCTCTTACAACTTTCATCAGATGGGAAGTATTCGTGGCACCCAGGGGCGGTCTAAGGTAATTTTATATGGTAAGCGAACATTATTTTGGCGCCCCCCCTATATTATATCATAATTATATTATACATTACAATATAATTATATTATAATATGACATTATAATATAATATAACATTCTATTCTATTATTATTATTATAAAATAATAAATAAAATTATTTATTTAAATAAAATTATCCTCTACTAAATATTTTCATTACTCCTATAAAACTCAAATAACCCAAAATAAAGTAAAATAAAATATTATATATTGCTATTTGCCTGCACACTTGTGCCTGTCTCTCCTTGATGCTCCTGGCCGGCACGCGCGTGCGCGCGGGGAGGTGGGCGGGTGTGATTGGGCCTGGTGAGGGAGTTCGCCTCAGCGCACGGCGGCTACTTCCGGTGGCGGCTGTCAGGAGGCAATACGTCGCCAATACCCCTTTGGCTCCACTCCCCTCTCTCTTTGTCTCCGCCCCCTGCCTGCCCAATTGGGTCACCGTATTCGGCAGCAGGGCGGAGACAAAGGGAGAGGGAAGCACTCCCTGCCTGCCCGATAGGGAGTGCTTTGCTTACAGGCTTCTGCGCACAGGAGCTACTGGGCATGCGAGGAGGTTTTCACGCATGCGCAGTTGCTCCTGCACTCAACTTCAGCCCCGGAGCAACTGCACCTGTGCGAAAACCTCCGCGCATGCCCAGAAGCGGCGTCTGAGCACACAAGGCCGGGGCCCAAAAGCAGGCAGCCGCGGCGCTGCCTGAGAAACATCGGCAGGGCCAGGACGCTGTCTGGTGCCGGTGCCCAGCGGGCGAGGGAATTCGCCCCTTCCCAGATGGTGCCCTATGCGGCCGCTTCCTTGGCCTACCTGTAGGACCGCCCCTGGTGGCACCAAATAAGTGTTTAAACCAAGATAAGATGTTGTTAGATGTAATTCAAATGAAGAGATTTGAGGGGAGGGGTTGTGTTGTTGTTGTTTTTTGCTTTCACAATTTTTCTGTATTTCAGTAATGTAAATAAAATTAGTGTATTTTTATTTACATTAAAAACATCTACACCTTACTTTTCCTCTGGGGAACCTGAGGCAATTATCAGCAGTAGTCATACATTTAGCAATCAAAATCATCCCTGGAGTTTAGGAAAAAAAAATCCCACAAAACAATAAAACATAGAAATAGACGCAAATGTTGAAAAATCTACAATTTATTTTGAATACTTTTTAATAACAGATTGAAATGGCCCACTGAAAATTAAATTACATAAGAATTTTTCACACTTTCAAGTAATGTAGTCTTGCACTTTTTAAAACTGTCTATAGTTTCCAGGGGTTTTTTTTTATTAGCAAGTTCCTAAAATAATGTGATACTGGCAAAACAAGGAAACAACCATTTTGTGCTTCACATCAGTTGTGCAAGTCAGACATATCAAGGCTTTGCCATAGCTTAGGGTCAAAATCAGTTTTCAAACACTCCTGGAAAAAAAAGAGGGCAAAGGGAAAATCCATTTTTATCAGTACCATCTCTCACTGAGTTTTGCATCAATTGAGCTAACATAGAAGAAAAATGTGGTTCAAATTTTCATGGAGAGTTTCCCTTCATAATACAGGTGGGAAGAATGTGAATGCTTCTTCCAAAGATAAACACAAAGGTAGTGTGCCAGAGAATAGAAAGCTAGCTGTGAATAGTTCTGCTCCCATATGAGTATCATATGTTCATAGAGAATGCTGTGCTTTTTTCAGCTTCAAATCTAAGCCACTGTGTAAGAATTTTTCCTTACCCAGTTACAAGCCTACGGTTGGGAGATCCTTGTAGCAAATGAAGGAAGGAATTCATCTGAGGCTGAGGGTGTATGGGTTGTTGTTGGTTTTTTGGGCTGTATGGCCATGTTCTAAAAGCATTCTCTCCTAATCTTTGCCTGCATCTGTGGCAGGCATCTTCAGAGATTGTGAGGGTGTATGATTTGCCCAAAGCCATACATGACCAAACAGCGTTTTGAACCCTGATCTTTAGAGTCACAATCTAGTGTTCAAACCTTTATACCACCCTGATACATACAATATAAATCCACAGGCTATAATTAGGACTTCATTGCTCTAGAGCAGGGGTGGGCAACCTACGGCCTGCGGGCTGGATGCGGCCCGGCAGCCAGTTCTGTGCGGTCCGGGAGAAGGGCGTCGGGGGCAGAGCCAAGAGGAAGGGGTGCTGCTGCCGCCATCCAATTGCGGGCCCTGTGGGGCCTGTGTTGGCAGATAGGTGGAGGAGCAGCAGCTTTGGAGTACCCGCCATCCCTGGAGGCGATCCGCGCCTGCAGCGGGAGCACTCCGCAACCTGCGGGTGCTGATCGGCGTGGTGGCCCGGAAGACTTGATCGTCTTCCGGGTCGCCACGGCGATGAGCCGCCTCAGATTGCCAAGTGCTCCCCCTGCAGGCCAGGATCGCCTCCAGGGATGGCAGGCACTCCAAAGCCGTCGCTCCTCCGGCCTGTCTGCCAACACAGGCCCCACAGAGCCCACGATCGGATGGCGGCAGCGGCACCCCTTCCTCTTGGCCCCACAGGGCGATCAGCTGGGGAACAGCCGGGGGCGAGAGCGGGTGGGGGCCTGCAGCTTCCGATGGCCTGCTGCTCTGTTCTCTTCTGCTGCGGCAGCGGCCGGGTCCGCTTCGCCATCCTCTGGGCTGGGTCCATCTTGGGATCCTTCCTCTCTTCAGGATGTCAGCGTCTATCTTGGTTTGCACCTTGTCTTCTTTAATTTAATTTAATTTTAGTGGTTTTTATTATTATTGTATAATAATTTTATAATAATATAATAATATAATAATTTTATAATAATATAATTTTATAATAATATAATAATAAATAATATAATATAATGTTATATTATGTTATATTATAATTTCAATATATTCTAATGTCTATATATACATATACTATAATATAATAATTATGATATTAATACTAATAATATATGAATATTTCTTGATATATTAATATGTTAATATTAATGATGTGTAATCTATAGTAAATATAGTAAGTAAATAAATTATGTAGATTAGAATGTAGTTCAACCTCTAGGTGCGACCCTCCATAATATTTTTTGGCCCTCGTGTGACCCCTTGGAAAAAATAATTGCCCACCCCTGCACTAGAGTATGGGTCCACTTTAAATCTGGTTTCTGCCTCCCATAGAATTCTGGAGCTTGTAGTTTAGGGGAGGGGCCTTTACACTGCTCAGCCGGACATGTCCTGGGCCTCAATAAACTACAAACCCCAGAATTCTGCAGGAGGATTTAAAGTGGACCTATGCTCTAGTGCAGTGCTGTCCAACTTCTGGCGGGTCCAGGGCCGGATAAGAGGTCACTGATGACCTGCGGGGCCGCTTGGCCCCGCCCCAGGCCCCGCCCCAGCCCAGGCCCCGCCCCAGCCCAGGCCCCGCCCTCCTAAAGCCACCGAAAAGGAGGGTAGGCAGCGCCAAGAGCAGCGCGTCACAGGCCTGGCGTGACGCGCTGCTCTTGGCACCGCCTACTCCTCCTTTTCGGCGCCCCCCCTCCCGTCCTAGGCCGGGGGAGCCGCCGAAAAAGAGGAGAAGGCGACGCCAAGAGCAGCGCGTCACGCCAGGCCTGTGACGCGCTGCTCTTGGCGCCGCCTTCTGCTCCACGCGGCTCCCGCCCCAGGTAGGGGGTGCCGAAAAGGAGGAGCTAGCTCTCTTCCTCCTCCCTGCCCCCCCTCCCCCTCCCCCCCCGGCCGCCATTTTTTTTAAAAAAATAGATTTTTTAAAATTTAAAAATTGCGGCTGAGGGCATAGGTGGGGCCATGTCCAACAGGCTACGGGCCGGATCCGGCCCGGGGCCGCCAGTTGGACAGCCCTGCTCTAGTGTGATGAGGCAGTAGAGTCTGCTGATGTCTGTTAGCTATCCTGATTAGTAGTCATCAATAGCCTTATGTTCTTGTATTTTATCTAATCCCCTGCATCCAAGGTCATGGTCATCCTTACACTATAGTGCAAATAAATATGTCCTATATCTGTCCTGGGCCTCCCACTATTTAACTTACTTGCATGGCCCGAAGGCAGTGAAAACTGGGTGATTCCATCCATGAAAGCCTTCAACAATACAGTGGTGAAAACTATCAGCTTTCCCACATCAATTGGTGCTAAGGCCCCTTTCTACTTTTACACTGAAATTCTAACCTTAATTTCATCATTCATACAACTCCTACATCCCCACTAAATTTTCCCATCTTGTCTATCCATGCAGGGGCAGAGAATGATATGTAGATGGAAGAATTATTAAAGCTCCTACTGTTTGGGAGAAAGAGAAAAAAATGATGTGGATGCCCAACCTCCAACTCTTGTATATGGTGGGACTGCTGTAGAGAAGATGTCCTCAATGTTTCCTGATACAAAAACATTAAGCAATGTTTCTTTATGAGAAGGCAGTATTATTTAGTGGTTTTGAGAGGTAGACTAGGTCAGTGTTTCCCAACCGCTGTTATGCGGCACAGTAGTGTGCCGTGATGGACCTCCTGCTGTGCCGCGAGAAAAGCTCTCTGGCCCCCTTCCTTCCCCCCTCCTCCTGCCGAACTCCTGCTGCTTGGGGGAGGAGGAAGGGCCAAGTGGCGGCGAAGAAAAAGAAGGGGCCAGGGCGCCGCCTCCTTTGGCCGTTTTCTCAACCAACCTCCAATCCGCCATGACTCCCACCATGACTCTCACCCCTCACTCGCTGAAGCCGCACGGAGGAGGAGCCCCACTCACTGAAGCTCATCCACCACTCATGCTCCTCCTCTGCGCAGCCTGGCTCCACCCCCTCCCTCCGGCTTCAGCTCTCCCACAGCGTCTCCATCCATGAGGAGGCATTGCCAAGCCAGCGGTGGCAGAGCCAGCACAATGCTGGTTTGGCACTGCCCCCCTCAAAGCTGGCAAAGCTGTGGGAGAGCTGAAGCCGGGAGAGGGGGCGGGGCATGGTGCGGCCTGGCTCCTCCCCTTCCCCTGGCTTCGGCACTCCCAGCAGCTGCTCCCAGGAGGCCACCATCCCCCAGCCGTTCTTTACTGTGTTAGAGTGTCATTTTATGTCATTTTGGTTGGTGGTGTGCCCCCAGATTTTTTAAATGTTAAAAGTGTGCTGCGGCTCAAAAAAAGGTTGGGAAACACTGGACTAGGTATTCAGAAGACTACGAATTATCTGCCTGTCCTGGAAACCCACTGGTTGATTGTGGGCAATTTGCACTCTCTCAGTTTAAGATAAAGTCAGTGGTAAGCTTACTTTCAATAAACCTTGCCAACTAAAATATACTACACAGGGTCACCATAAGACAGAATTAATATTGATGCGTATGATAACAACAAAGGCTTCTTTATATATTGCCCATCTAATCTTGTAGTTTCCTAAAATCTAGACAGGTATATAAATAATATGATCAGGAGATCACCCCTTCTTCTTCTCTTTATAAGATTAGCATATTAGTTGTAAGACTTCAACTCTTAAATTCTATACAGGAAATGTCTTTGGTTTTACTTTATGGTTCTTATTCTTCCTAAAAGTTCCTTGCCATACCAGAAACCTCAGAGAGGAATTGTACTATCCAATGAGTCGTATCATGCCATGTGTGAAGAAAGAGAAGACTAGATGAGATCAGGCCATGATGTCTTGGCAATGTTTCCTTCACTCTTTTCACAGTCCAGTGGTCTAATTTCAAACCTGCACACAAACAAACTGATGGGCCACAGTTTGCCTATCCTCTATCTCAGTGTTTCCCAACCAGTGTGCCGGGGCACACTAGTGTGCCGTGAGCAATCATCAGGTGTGCTGTGGGAAATTGGAACCTCCAGGAAGTGGGGGGGGGGGGAGAGTCTAGTGTGTTGAAGTATAAAAATCCTAAGAAACTTACCTCGATAAAGGCACAAAATTACAAACACCCCCTCCCCACCCGTTGTCTACTTGGTCTCTCCCTCTCCATGTGTTGGGAAGGCCCGCCTCCCTTTCCCCAAGTAGAGACCTCCTCTTGCCTCCTGGGGGTTCTGTGTGGAAAGTTTGGCCCAGTTCTATCATTGGTGGGGTTCAGAATGCTCTTTGATTATAGGGGAACTATAAATCCCAGCAACAACAACTCCCAAATGTCAAGGTCTATTTCCCCTGAACTCCATATTTGGGCATATTGAGTATTCATTTCAAGTGTGGTTCAGATCCATCATTATTTCAGTCCACAGTGCTCTCTGGCTGTAGGTGAACTACAACTACCAAACTCAAGGTCAATGCCCACAAAACTCCTATAGCATTTTCTCTTGGTTATGGGAGTTCTGTGTGGGAAGTTTGTGTCTTTCTGCCATTCCTGCCAGGATATCTATCTATGTTCTGTTCATCGAAACAGGCCCAGGTTTCACACCAAGTGTATAAATACATTTAAAAACATATTAACTATATGTATTACTGTGTTAGAGTGTCATTTTGTGTCATTTTGATTGGTGGCGTGCCCCAGGATTTTGCAAACGTAAAAAGTGTGCCGCGGCTCAAAAAAGGTTGGGAAACACTGCTCTATCTCATTTTTTTTAAAAAGTGACTTCTAAGAAAATCCTCCTGAAAATTGGATGCCTTCATGAATTTGTGAACATCCTGCAGCTCCTCCATGATAACATACTGGCATCAGTCTTGGACAACAACGGCTCTTAAATCAACCAATTTAAGATGGAATCAGGTGTAGAACAGAGATGTGTTATTGCCCTAACCTTATTTTCCCTCTATATAGCTATGGGAATAGTTACATAGCTATTCCCATTGCTGATGGGAAACTTCCCACCGGTGTGGAAATCACCTATCAGATGGCAAGCTCTTTAATCTCAGCAGTCTAAAGGCCAAAAGTAAGGTCTCAACAGCTTCTGGTTCATATACTGGTGATAATTTAATCTGTGCTCATTTAGAGGAAGGTTTACAAGCCACTTTAAACATCTCCTCTGAAGTATATGAAAAGCTTGACCTCTCACAGAACATCAAAAAACTAAAGTGCTCTACCAGCAGGCACCAACGAACCCCTCTGTGATGCCAGAAATAAAGCTTACTGGTGTGAAGCTAGAAAATGTTGATCATTTCCACCACCTAGGCAGCCACCTCTCTACAAAAAAAATCAATATTTATGGCAAAACACAACACCATCTGAGCTCTGTAAGAGCACCATTTTTTAAAATAACTCAGGGCCCTTCCACACAGCCATTTAACTCGGAATATCAAATCAGAAAATCTCACAGTATCTGCTTTGAACTGGGTTATCTGAGTCCACACTGCCATATATTCCAGTTCAAAGCAGAAAATGTGGGATTTTATTCAGCTGTGTGGAAGGGGCTTTAGCGAGTGTTTTTTGAAGATCGAGACATTCATAGCGATATCAAGATGCTTGTTCATAAAGCTATTGTCCTTCCAACTCTGTTGTACATCTGCAAAACATGGACCATCAACAAATGCCACTCTCAATGTCTAGAAAGATTCCACCAACATTGCCTTTGTAAGATGCTGTAAATCTCTTGGGAAGACAGGCAGACAAACGTCAGCATTCTGGAAGATGCAAAGACCACCAGTTTTGAAGCAATGTTCTCTGCCATCAACTTGGCTGGCCTGGCCTGACCATGTTGGGCTTAAAGCTAACTTTAAAAATGTGGCATTATCACAGAGAACTGGGAAGTCCTGGCCCTCGAGCATTCTAACTGGACATCAGCTGTTACCAACAGTGCTATGGATTTTGAGGCAGCACAATAGAGGGCAAAAGAGGAAGACATGCTAAGCAAACCCTTCCATCCGGAAATGAATATCCTATTTATGATAGACCATGCAGATATAGAATATGTCTTTACATTCACTTACGGCAGCGTTTTTCAACCTTGTTTGAGCATATTTTTTACATTTACAAAATCCTGGGGCACACCACCAACCAAAATGACACTCTAACACAGTAATACATATAGTTAATATGTTTTTAAATGTATTTATACAATCAGTGTAAAACCTGGGCCTGTTTCGATGAACAGAGAGAGCAATCAGACAGAAGCACACTTTTGAGGCAGAGAGTTCCACTGCTGAACAGCTCTCACAGTCAGGAAGTTCTTCCTAATGTTCACCCTCCTACACAGACATGCTTCCCTGTGATGTTTGCTTTTCTGCCTGTGCTGTTGTGCTCTCTCTCTCTCTCTCTCTCTCTCTCTCTCTCTCTCTCTCTCTCTCTCGCTATATATATATATATATACACACACACTGTGTGTGTTTATATATATATATACTGTATATATATATATACATACACACAGTGTGTGTGTGTGTGTGTGTGTATGTAATGTTCATTTGTGGGATTAACATAACTCAAACACCACTGGACAAATTGCTGCCAAATTTGGCCACAAAACATACTAATACTAACCCAAGGAGGGACCATCAGTCAAAAAATTGATTTTGTCATTTATAGTTGCTGGGAGTTATAGTTCACCCGCAATCAAAGAGCATTCTGAACTCCACCAATGATGGAATGGAATCAAACTTCCCACACAGAACTCCCATAACCAAGAGAAAGTACTATAAGAGTTTGGTGGGCATTGACCTGGAATTTTGGAGTTGTAGTTCACCTATATCCAGAGAGCACTATGGATCCAAACAATGTTGGATCAGGACCAAACTTGGCATGAATACTCAATATGCCCAAATGTGAACACAGATGGAGTTTGAGGAAAACAGACCTTGACATTTGGGAGTTACAGTTTCTGGGATTTATAGTTAACACACAATCAAAGAGCATCCTGAACTCTTGCAACAATGGAATTGAACCAAACTTGGCATATTGAACTCTCATTACCAACAGAAAGTACTGAAAGGGTTTGCTTGGGAATTGACCTTGAGTTTGGAAGTTGTAGTTCACCTACACCCAGAGAGCACTGTGGAGTCAAATAATGATGGATCTGGACCACACTTGGCATGAATACAGAATATGCCCAACTATGAACACACATGGACTTTGGGGGAAATAAACCTTGACGTTTGGGAGTTGTAGTTCACCTACATCCAGAGAGCACTGTGGACTCAAACAATGTTGGATCAGGACCAAACTTGGCATGAATACTCAATATGCCCAAATGTGAACACAGACGGAGTTTGAGGAAAACAGACCTTGACATTTGGGAGTTACAGTTTCTGGGATTTATAGTTAACACACAATCAAAGAGCATCCTGGACTCTTGCAACAATGGAATTGAACCAAACTTGGCATATTGAACTCTCATTACCAACAGAAAGTACTGAAAGGGTTTGCTTGGGAATTGAACTTGAGTTTGGAAGTTGTAGTTCACCTACACCCAGAGAGCACTGTGGAGTCAAATAATGATGGATCTGGACCACACTTGGCATGAATACAGAATATGCCCAACTATGAACACACATGGACTTTGGGGGAAATAGACCTTGACGTTTGGGAGTTGTAGTTCACCTACATCCAGAGAGCACTGTGGACTCAAATAATGATGGGTGGGCCTCTTCCTCATAGGAAGACCCTCCCTCCGCTCACCTCAGCCTCTCTGCCGGCTTTTCCTCTTCCATGATGGTGATGCAGCGGTAGGGAGAGAGCACGCGTGAGTGAGGGGAAGGCGCGGCTGCACAGAGGAGCCACCCCCTCGCCTCACACTTGAGCGAGCGCAAGGGAAAGAGCAGGCCAGGGCAACGAGGAAGTGGCCTCCGGCGCTGCTGCTTTTCCTTCGGACTCTGGGGGGAAGAATGGCACGGACGGCTCGGGCAAAGATGGGAGGAGGCGCGGGAACAACAGCAGGGAGAGGGGCAACAATAACAGCAGCAGCTGCTGCCATAGCAGCCTCCTCCTTCTCCCACGGCACACCTGATGATCGCTCACAGCACACTAGTGTGCCACGGCACAGCGGTTGGGAAACACTGAGTTACGGAACCACCGCCAAGACTCTGCTTCTAGAAGATACTTGACCACAAGGGATCACCTATGATGATGATGGCTAAGAACAGCTGGAAATGCACTGAAACGCCTGCCGCATTTGGTATCTCAGATACTTTATGGATCTCAGTGTCGCCCCCTTGGGCCTTGGGACCTGACCTCCCTGGATAAACCACACAGCAGCTGAGGTACAACAAGCTTTATTGAGTATTAAGTTGAGTAAATAGTTCGGAGGCAATCCTTATGGTGCCTCCGAATAGCAGCCAAAGTCAGGTAATAGCAGGGAAGTGTGATCCGCAGCAACAGGATCACAAGCGGAGGAAAACAGGAACTCAAGCCGGATGCAAAGGAAGTCTTTCAAGGAATCCCAGGCGATGCAAGAAGGCTGGGTTGGTTTAAGCAAAGAGTTCTTTAGGAAACAATGTCTTTCAGGAGCATTCCCAGGATCTCGACGATGAACAGGAACAAGGCACAACGCTGGAACAAGTCAGCCCGATTGGGCTGGCCGGCAGTGGCTTGGCTGGGAGGCCCAATGAGGCCTCCTTTCCTTAGCGTCTCCTTCTGCGACGTTGGTACGAGATACTTCCATTGGGGATCTCTGGGCAGATATAGGGTTCCCTGGCTTTGATGTCAGTGCGTCGAACATCACAGCTGAATGATTGATTGTAGCCTATATGTTTATGTTACCTCAGTCTCACTGGAATTTGCAGCTCGCTAGCGACTACCACCTGGGCACAGGGAGTCAAGCTCTCGGCTCCTTCTGGAGCGCCTTGCTATCAGGGGAGGCTGGATGGTATGGCCTTGAGCTGCCTATGTTATGTATTCATCCCTTGTTTCACACGGGAAAGATCGGGAGGCCCAGAGCAAGGTTTAAGAGTAAAGCAAGCTGGCTTGGACAGCACCTCTTTGTCTTCTTGGCTAAAGTCTTGCTCAAGCAAAAGTGATGCCTGAGGCCCTTGAGGTGTGACACTAAGTGAAAATGGGAAAAGGGGCTAGCCAAGAAGCCAGACAATTTTGAAATGCAGTAGAAAGATTAAAAGCAGGAATTACAAAGGAACTATGTCCAGGATCTCAGCAAAATAGTCATTTGGGGCAGTGCTTTGGAATGCCAGCCTCGAGTTTGGACCTCCTGTTCACCAGGAATGGAACAGTGTCCATTAAATTTCTTATGTTGCCCTTTATTTCCAGCAGCAGGGTCCACATAGCTTTCTGTGATGTAGGTGGGAAAAAAATTCCGAACAATTTAATAAATGTCCCGCCGCTCTTTTCTCTGCCGTCCTTGCAATAACCAGACCTGGAACAGCGACAAGAGAAAGCCAGCTGTTGCTTAGCAACCTTAGCATTCATCTTCTTTCCCCGGAAGAGGCCTAAGGGCAGGAGCAATTAGTGTGACCAGATGCAAAGGACTCCTGTGCTTTTAATAGGTGTGGAAAAGAGGGGATCTCAGCAGGTGTCACTTGTCAAACATGGGTGAGAAAGTGACACTTGCTGGAAATCCCTCTACTGCACCACAGGTGAAGATACCCAAGTCCTATCTCCCTTTGCACTTGGTTATTTCGGCAAAAGTCTAGATCTTGAGGTGCAAGAGCACACCGGTTTCACATTGTTATCTGTGAAAAACAAATAGGCTGTTTCTTTATTTCCATAACTGCCTTTAGGAAAACCCATCTGCTAGCAATTTTCAGGGTTACAGTCTTCATCTTTGGGAGAAAGAACACATTTCAAATAAATACACCTCAGTACAGATGCTGCTTACATATAGCTGAGGGAGAGAGGAAACGTGCCACCATGAAATGTAGAAGGAACAGGTAATTTTGCATGAATTCAATATGATAATATATGTGCATACAAAATGACCTTATTCATAGTCTCAATAGCTATGACCAGCTTCAAGAGCTGGGCATGTTTCGCCCGAAGAAGAGAAGACTGAGAAGAGACATGATAGCCGTGTATAAATATGTGAGAGGAAGTCATAAGGAGGAGGGAGCAAGCTTGTTTTCTGCTGCCCTGGAGACGAGGGTGCGGAACAATGGCTTCAAACTACTTATTTATTTATTTATTCGCATTTGTCTACTGCCCCCCCAGTGGCTCGGGGCGGCTCACAACAGATTTATTATTATTTATTATTTACTTTGCTTCTAGACCGCCTCTCTCAGCCCGAAGGCGAATCAAGGCGGTGTACAACAGCAAAAACTGCTCAAGACAAACATATCAACAATTATCAATACAATACAATTCCAACATATACAAATTAGCATTCAATGTTAAAAACACAATATCAGCGTCTCATTAATTAAATCGACTTCCAATTGCATCATCGTCGTTCCTTAGGTCTCAATTTGACAATCATACTACATCTGCAAATGCCTGCGAAATGTCAGGAGGGAGGGGGCTGATCTGATGTAATTAGAAAGGGTGTTCCAAAGCTGAGGAGCCACCACTGAAAAGGCCCTGTCTCTCGTCCCCACCAATCGCGCCTGCAAAGCAGGCGGGACTGAGAGCAGGGCCTGTCCGGATGATCTTAAGCATCTCGAAGGTTCATAGGAAGAGATGCGTTTGGACATGTAAGTTGGAGCAGAACCGTTAAGAGCTTTAAAGGCCAAAGCCAGCACTTTGAATTGTGCCCGGTAGCAAACTGGTAGCCAGTGGAGCTGGCACAACAGAGGTGTTGTGCACTCCCTGAGTGCCGCTCCTGTTACCAACCTGGCTGCTGTCCATTGAACCAGTTGAAGCTTCCGAGCAGTCTTCAAAGGCAGTCCCACGTAGAGGGTGTTGCAGTAATCTATACAGGATGTAACCAGAGCGTGGACTACCGTGGCCAAGTCAGACTTCCCAAGGTACGGGTGCAGTTGGCGCACATGTTTTAGCTGTGCGAATGCTCCCCTGGTCTCCGCCGAAACCTGGGGTTCCAGGCTCAGCGATGAGTCCAGGATCACACCCAAACTGCGACAGATCAATCATTACATAGTAAAAACATATCATAAAACACAATGCAAGCAAATCAAAGTTAAAAATAGAATTAAAAACAGCATATAAGATGACAATAGTCGCACACTAAACACAACAGCAGCAGACAAAGTTGCAAGGTGGCTAGGAACACAACAGGTTATCCAGCTCCATAAGTCTGCCAGAACAACAAAATCTTACAAGCCTTCCTGAAAAGGAGAAGGCCCTGGATGGCACGGACGTCGGCCGGCAATGAGTTCCAGAGGGTCGGAGCCACGATCAAGAAAGCCCGCCGACGAGTCGCGGTCAACCGGTAGATCTTAAGACTAGGGATGACCAGGAGGTTTTGCTCTTCGGAGCGCAGAGGTCTAGTGGGACTGTATGGGATGAGACGGTCCCGCAGGTACACTGGCCCCAGACCATGTAAGGCCTTAAAAGTCAAGACTAACACTTTGAAGGTGATCCGGCATACTATCGGAAGCCAGTGCAGTTCGTGCAGAATTGGCGTGATGTGACAGCCAACTGGAACCCCTGCCAGGAGTCGGGCTGCAGCGTTCTGCACCAGCTGAAGCTTCCGCATCACGGACAAAGGAAGGCCAATGTACAGAGCATTACAGTAGTCAAGCCTCGAGATGACCGTGGCTTGGACCACTATGGCCAAGCCGCACTGGGACAGATAGGGGGCCAGCTTCCTTGCCTGTTGGAGATGGAAAAATGCCACCCTGCTGACGCTGCAGAACTACAAGAAAAATGATTCCACCTGAACGTTAGGAAGAACTTCCTGAATGTGAGAGCTCTTTGGCAGTGGAACTCTCTGCCCCTGAATGTTGTGGAAACTCCTTCTTTGGAGGCTTTTAAACAGAGGCTGGATGGCCATCTGTTGGGACTAATTTGAATGCCTTTTTCCTGCTTCTTGGAAGGGGGTTGGCCCATGAAGTTGCTTCCAACTCTATGATTCTATGATTAGTTTCATTTGCCCATCCATAAAAATGTATTTCTCCTGGTAGTGTTTGTGGACCTTTCCTCCAGTGCTACTTTATAGTGTGCTTCAAACCAAAGTATCATCAAAATTATCTATGATTTCAGGTATCCACAGAGTGTGTTGGAACATATCCCCAAAAGATACAGTGGTTGTACTGCATATGTAAACAAAAATCATTATCATAATTTTGATTGAAATTCAGTACAAGGGGAGGAGCAAAGTCCTAACTTGTGTCACTTTTTCAGAGTACTATCTATGTGCTGTTTGATGGGCTCATTTTCGGTATTATATTTTATACTCTTTTACTTAGACCAGTGTTTCTTCAACCTTTTTTGAACCGCAGCACATTTTTTACATTTAGAAAATCCTGGGGCACACCACCAACCAAAATGACACAAAATGACACTCTAACACAGGGATACATATAGTTAATATGTTTTTAAATGTACTTATACACTCAGTGTGAAGCCTGGGCCTGTTTCGATGAACACAACATAGATATTCTGGCAGGAATGGCAGAAAGACACACACGAAGGTCTTGCTCAACAGCTGGGAGTTATAGTTCACCCGCAATCAAAGAGCATTCTTAACTCCACCAATGATGGAATGGAATCAAACTTCCCACACAGAACTACCATAACCAAGAGAAAATACTATAAGAGTTTGGTGGACATTGACCTTGAGTTTTGGAGTTGTAGTTCACCTATATCCAGAGAGCACTGTGGAGGGGAGGAAGACTAATGCTAATTGTATTTTAATGTATTTTAATTCTAACTGTATTTTAATGTATTTTAATTTTGACAGTTTTTGGTTTTCTATTATATGTATACTGTGTTTTTGGCATCGAATTGTTGCCGTTGTTAGGCCGCTCTGAGTTCCCCCTTGGGGGTTGAGAAGAAGCGGGGTAGAAATGGTGGAAATAATAATAATAATAAAGACGTGGGGCGAGTCTGTGTAGTAGCGCCCGCATGGGTCACGTCTTCCTCCCTCCCCCTTCCCGCAGAAGTGGCAGCGTGAGCAAAGCGAGGCAAAGCAAGCAGAGCGAGGCTGGGAAGAAGGGAGCCCGAGTGGAGAAGAAAAAGTGTTCGGCAGGAGGGGGAAGAAAGGGTATTGGAAGTTCCAATTTCCCACGGCACACCTGATGATCGCTCATGGAACACAAGTGTGCCACGGCACACTGGTTGGGAAACACTGACTTAGACAAAGGAATGGATTCTCCTCCAGATGATGTTGGACCCCCATCATCCTTTTCCCTTGGCTGTGTTGACGAGAATTGATGCAATTTGCAGCCCAACAATATCCCCACTTGCCACCAAAGGCAAGGATGCCTTCTAATAGTACAAGAGTGGACAATTCCACAGGGCCCTGTATATTCCCAGTACACTGCACTGATATGTTGCCAACACATCATATTAGTTTCTTTTCAGGGATTTTTTTGGAGTGTGTATTGAGGGTTGTAGTAGGGTTATCCAAAACCTCCACGTTGTAACAATGAACAAATAACACCTTTGTGCCCATGGGAGTGGGGTACAAAATAGAGATTGGGTCATATATATATAGCCAATGCCTCACTTTCACATATAAAGAGCATCCCTTTTTTTTTGGAAGTAAAACACCCGGACAGTCTGATACATGGGCTACAGTTAGATTTTCCAGCATATAGATGTGTCTTTTAACAGCAAACATGACATGAGAATGTTTATCTTCATGCTTTAAAAAAAAGTATTTCCTGTTGATTACAGCATGGCCGGACAATCCACTGCTTTTTCAATGTGAATGCACCCTGTTGTGATCCCCTAATAAAACTGTAGCGAGATCTGAGTACTTGTAACAGTGAACAGATAACACCTTGGGGAGAAATTCTTTCCGAGTCATAACCAGCAATGCTTTCTTGAGAGGTCATTATTACTGTGAGCAGTTTAAAAGCCTCTGGTATCTTGTCACTCTGGGTGAACAAAAGCTGAAGATAGTATTTTGCATCACTTATTACTGGTATTAACTATTAATCCTTTTAGCTTTCAAGAACAGGAGCCCTATGCTTTTGATTCAATTAATTGATGAAGTTTTCCCCATTGTTCTCTCTTCTTAGGCTCCTTCTTCCATGCCATATAATCCAGATTATCAAATCAGTTTATTTATTTACTTATTCAAACTTTTATACCGCCACTCCCCGAGGGCTCGGAGCGGTTTGCATAGTTTGAGCAAACAAAAAATAACAACATATCACAGAAATTACGTACAATAGGGAAGGGGTGGGGACTAAGACATTAAATAGGACAAGATCAGAAGGACTTAGAGTCCACACAGCATAATGTCAGGGGATCATCCACCGGTGGGTTGAAACCAAACAGTCAAAAGAAGGTAATTGAGGGGTTCTCAGTACATCATAAGGGATCTCCGGCTTGGGGGGAGGAAACTCCACTCTACCCCCATGTTCTAGTGATTCAACCTTAGATCTCCAGACTATGGCAACGTCGTGTTTTCTATAGTGGGAGCTGGCTGATGAAGGCTCCCGGTGCCTAAAATTTGAATTCCAGAAGGTCCTGGCATGGGACCTTCTCCAGGTCCTGGGACTGAACTTCCTGGAGTTCTTACACTGCGGGGATCTGATGCAAGTCGTTGCATCCCCAGGAACTCCGGGCTCAGAGCGGAGCGCTGGCTTGCTCCTATGCAGGGATGCCTGGGAGGTCGCCTGATGTTCCTCTGTGGGGCCGGAAGTCGGTTCTTGGATACCCTTCTTCTTACGGTGCCACTTCCGCTTCCTGGGATGCCCGCGTGGCTTCCGCTGCAGAGCTCTTCTGGGGTTCCGGTTCTCACAGGCAGAAGACTTCCGGTCTTGTCTGGCGTCTCCAAGGTCGGCCGCCATCTTTGGCTGACTCTTGCCCAGCCACCCCGCCCCGACGGCAAGGCCCCGACGGCGAGGGGGGGTCCCGAGCCGAGGACAGGATCTCTGAGATATTCAGCAGTGGCACTGATCCATGGAGATCTAGCTGATCAAGGCCGTCTCCTGGTAGCAGGATTCATATTATCTGCCTTGAATTGGATTATATGAGTCCACACTGCCATATAATCCAGTTAAAAGCAGATTATCTGGATTTTATATGGCAGTGTAGAAGGTGCCTTAACCTGGTTGAATTCCATCTGCATTCATTCTTATAAGAGTCACTGTGCCTGCCAACTACCTTTAAAGGAGTGGCCGTCATATGTCCGCTGACAATGTGTGCCAAGATGTAAAACATCAAGTATAAGAGGAGAATGGAGAACTTTAAATTTACTAACCTCCCAATTCTCTGTTGACAGTCAACTCTCAAGAGACTAACATTTCTTCTGTTATTAAATAAAATTCTAAATTTTTAGAAAATTCAATCAGTGAGCTTTTATATAATTCCAGAATGGAAACATTCGCAGTCAAGCAGATGTGATGTGGCAGGTCTGTGGTTAGCATTTAAGGCTAAGTGAAAATGGTCTTTACAACCTGATTTAGAAGCAGCAAATTAGTCTTTTCAAGGGTAAGGAAGTGAATTGAAAGGGAGGAAAATTGATAATCACCAGCTTTTTTCAATTGGCAGCTTCCATTTTAATTTTCTAGTGGCAGCCATTCTTGGCTGCTCAGAACAATACTGGAATATAGCTCTCGGTTAAAAGAATGGAGCAAGGGATGCAAGTGGTATTTGCTAAAATTTGCCCTTGACCTTGCAAGGGCAGATTTTAGAGAGAGGAGGCTGTTTTGCCTCTCTTGCCATCACCCCTTTCAATTTTTAGCAAACATTTTTAGGATTGGGACAAGGGCGGGTGGGGTGAGAGACACAAGTTTCTACCATGGATATAATTTGTCATGTCCATTTTTGGTCTTCTAGAATGATACACTGTTTCGTTATTAAATGGGTTTGTCTTAGCAGTTCTGTGTCTCCCCCATAATCACATCTCATCTTCATATTATAATAACACATCTTGGGATCAGTCTACACTGTTGGGAAATTTGAAGAGATTTTTAAAAAGTAATTAATTATGTAAGTCTAAGGAGTGGAATGAGAAGTAACTTGTAGCCGTCAACATTACAGAGTGATGTAGTGACGTTTTCTGTTGCACATTGCTTTTTTACGTCATTAAAAAATATTAATCAAATAAGAAAGCAAAGGTACTAGATTGAGTGAGGATGGAACCCCATAATAGCCCCCAAAAAACCAAGCAAAATTTAGTTGTTAGCGAAATTAAAAGTACAGGCATCCTTGAGTTAACAAAGACAATGTGTTACTTTTTAAAAACTGGAATTCATTGCCAGAAGTAATATTTATTTATTTGTTTGTTTGTTTGTTTGTTTATTTATTAGATTTCTTAGCCACCACTCCCAAGTGGCTCGGGGCGGCTCACAGGTTTAAAATAACAGAATACAATAGTATATAGAATGATAAAAGCAATAAAAGAACAATACAATAAAGCAACAGCAGTAAAACAGTAAAAGATTGCGTTGAGCAACAATATTGGCTCAATTAGCATGTCCTTGAACTGACTTAGTTGACAAAGGCCTGCCGCAACAGCCAGGTCTTACAGGCTTTGCGGAAAGCCAGGAGATCACGGAGTGACCTGGCCTCCTGTGGCAGGGAGTTCCAAAGTGTAGGGGCAATAATGGAAAATGCCCTTCTCGTTGACGTGAGGTGGTAGGCTTTGGCGCTCGGAACAAGTAGAAGATCTTTGTCTTCGGATCTCAGTGAATATGGAAAGGTTAGGGATAACTTCCTGCACTACACATACACACACACAGAGAGAGAGTTGTTTAACACGTTTAGGAAAACAATTTCTTCAAAACCAACATTGTGCTGATACAGGCCCCTTTCTTCACAAAGAAGTACTGCATGGGGCTAATCCAGGTTAACATGAGAGGAACGAGCCTTTCTCCCAGATTATGCTAACTTGGTTGAGCCACGATTCGGATTATCCCCCAAATTAGGAGGTGTCAAGACAACTTGGCCTGTTCCTTAATGAAACCAGCCCGGTGGTGCAATGGATTAAACCCTTGTGCCAGCAGGACTGCTGACAAATAGGTCAGCAGTTCGAATCTGGGGAGAGCAGGTTGAGCTCCCTTTGTCAGCTCCAACTCCCCATATGGGGACATGAGAGAAGCTTCCCACAAGGATGGTAAAACATCAAAACATCCTGGTGTCCCCTGAACAATGTCCTTGCAGACGGCCAATTTTCTCACACCAGAAACTATTTGCAGTTTCTGAAGTTGCTCCTCACATACTCATGCACCAGCCACATCAGTCTTGGCAAACATTCTGGGCTCAGATGACCCCAGTATGTGAGATGGCATTCCCCTGCTGTCTTATCATCTGTGTCATGGCTGTCACCAGCTGTGACACATCCACCTACATTCTTCTAACAAGTCTGTCAGTGAGTGCGCCCTACTGGGTGCTGTGGCTGGTAAAAGCCAAATATAGAGAGAGGGACGTGTGATTTTAGGTGGCTGCCAAGGTGGCTGAGGGAGTCCCTATCAGGCTTGCCAAGCAGACTCCATCTAACATCTGGGATGCTAAATCAAGCCTGCAGTTTAGAGCAACAGGTTACTTAGAGGACACAGATAATGTTATGTGGTCCATGTAGACCTCTGTCCTCATGACTTTCAGCCACTCCCATCCAGTCCGTCAATAAAACTTAAAAATCCAATAAAAGTCTAGCCAAATCCATGCTTCCCTTAAACTGAGTGAAACAAAACCAACCTTGACTTCTTTATGGCAAACTAAGCTTCAGTCATTTTTCTCAATTTTCTTCATATGTAGAATTACATGTTGCCATTTGGCTGGCTTATAGCATGGCCACATCTCCACTACTAGATTTGCAATACTGAATTTTTTAAAAGTAAATAAATAAATGATATATTTGTACCTCCCACTGTCAGCCCGAGCTTCTCCCAACTTAGCAGTCTGAGAACATGCAAATGAGGGTAGATCAATAGGTACCACTCAGGCAAGAAGATAATGGTGCTCCATGCAATCATGCCAGCCACATGGTCTTTGAGGTGTCTACAGACCTCTTTGGCTTAGAAATGGAGATGAACACCAACCCCCAGAGTCAGGCACAACTGGACTTAATGTCAGGAGAAAACCTTTACTATTTATTCATTTAATTATTACAATTTCTATATTGCCCTTCCCCGCAGGCTCGGGGCGGTTTACATAGCATAATAATAATAATACACTTTATTTATATTCCGCTCTTCTCACCCTGAAGGGGACTCAGAGCGGATTACATCGCACATATGGCAGACAATCCCTGCCAGAAGACGTACAGTTATAATACAACACATTCAATTGTTTGAAGGATTTTCTTCTGGTTGTGTCACAGGGTGCGTCATTACATCAGAACGGGGTGCTGTTGCTTCATCCTCATGATGGAGGGCCTCTGTTTCTCTGTTCCGCATTCCACCTTCTGACAGCCGATCTTTATTTATTCAGGCATTGTAAAGTCCTTACTGAAAAGAATCCTTCCCAGCTTTTGGCGGTTCCCAGTTCATCTATTTACAGCTGGGCTGTTTTTGAACTGCTGGGTGAACAGTGGACAGCAGGCCCGGATTACCCATAAGGCCACCCTAGGCCATGGCCTTGGGCGGCACTTTTAGGGGGGGGCAGCATATCCGGACCCCAAAAACATTTTTTAAAAATTCCCCAAAAATTCAGAAAAAAATATTTTTAAAAAGGGTGCATGCACGGGGCGGCGCAAGCGCCATCCACACCGCCCCATCTTTGCTCGCCCCCTCGGCTCTGCTTTAGGAGGGAGGAGGATCTGCCCCCTCTGTTCTCGCCCCTTTACCCCCTGCCTCCTCGCCGGCACGGAGCCAATCCTCCCTCCTAAAGCCGGCCTGAAAAGGGTGATTTCAGCCACATGGTGGCTTTAGGAGGGAGAGAGGGAGGGAAGGAGGAGCAGCCGTGGGGAGTCCCCGCATCGGCTCCGGGTGTGGGGCTTTCCTTCCTCCTCCTCCTCGCGCCGGCAAGGAGGTGGGGGCGGAGCGAGCTGGGGCCGGGGGGGGGAGAGGTGGGGGCGGGGAGGGGCGGAGGCGAGGGTGGGGAGGGGCGGAGCCGGGGAGGGGCGGAGCCAGGCAGGGAGGGACGGAGGCAGACCCTTGGCCTTGGGTGGCAAAAGGGCCTGATCCGGGCCTGGTGGACAGGGCTCACAGCTGGTTGTCCAAGCCAGCTCGGGAATCAAACTTGCAACCTTCAGATTGCAAGCACAGCTGTTCTACCACTGTGCAATCTCTCCGGCCCCTAAAAAGCACATATATATTTTAGCTGTTTGTTATAACAAGCAAACCATCCAGGAAAAATGAGATTTGATAATATAGAATATATATGTTATATATCAGATGAATGATCATCACAGGAATATAAACCAGTTATTTTTAAAGTCACTAAATGCAGTGTTGCTAAAGCAAAACAACTGTGTTGCCTGGATATACCTTTCAGCGGAGCTTATATGAAGGAACTTGACAAAAGCCGTCTTGAGCTACCTGGATGAAATTTGTTATATAAGTGTCATAAATGAAAAGCTTCATCCTTTTCACATTTCCCTAATATCTACACCATATATATGTATGGTCACTGCTCTTTATTTTAATGATCTTGGGGTTTTTTAAGCATTTATGTTCATAGGTACATTTTCCCATTCTGTATTTTTTTTCCTTTACCTATCCCCCTGCAGTGATCTCAGAACTATTATGTTATTTCCCTGCTGCTCAGGAAAAGAGAGTTCTTAACAAATTGCAATAACTGAATGAGTGGCTATTATATGCCCTGGCTATTCAAGGATTCTGATTGAAGCCTGTTGAGAATGACTCATCTTTTCCAGTTACCTAAAGACTTCACAGGCAGCCTCCAGAAGAATCTCTGGGTGACTCAGAAGTTTTTATCCCACAATTTAGAGATGAAATGAAGTGGCAAATGTGGAAAGGCTGGGTGACGTTCACACAGTATCCAGCCAAGAATGGGCGAGATACACAAAGCATGGCATCTAGAATGAAAGCCATATCTTTTTAGCACACAAATCTAATAATTGATACAGTGGTGTCACGGGGCTTTAAACGCACTCAAGGCTGTGCGGAGAGGAAATAGAGCTTTAATCCTTAGTTCACCAGGCTCTGTACTGGGCAAAAATGAAAGAGGAGACTCTATTCAGTGAAATGTGCCTTTGCGGCAAACCAGGGAAAATATCAGACCATCATTGTATCAAATATAATTAATACTGCAAAATGTATGTATTCTAGGCAGAAAATCTCTACCTTTTCCCATTCCTAGCAATAAAAAAAATGCAGTCGTGATAAGTTAAATAACTTACAATTGGATGCCCTTAAATGACACATACAGAATGTGCTGCTTCACTTTACATATTTATTTATTTATTAATTATTTGGGCTTGTCAGTCGCCACTCCCGTTTGGCTCGGGGTGACTTACAACAGTAAAATCACAGAATAAAACATATAAAACACAGTAATACACTATAAAACCTAACAATGAACAGTAGCTATAAATCACTACAATAGAGACCGATGGTGTCTGAAGGATTGGCGAATCCTTAGGGGCCAAAGGCCTGATGAAACAGGAGTGTTTTACATGCCTTCCGGAACACCAACAAATCAGGGAGGGCGCGAACCTCAGGAGGCAGCGCATTCCATAGTGTGGGGGCTATGATCGAAAAGGCCCTCCTCCGCGTAGCAGTGAGGCGGTACTTCTTGGGATTTGGTATCTCCAACAGATGACCTGTCTCTGAGCGCAATGGTCTAGTGTGGGATGGTATGGGATGAGGCGGTCCCTGTGGTACACTGGCCCCAGACCATCCAAGGCCTTGAAGGTCAATACCAGCACCTTGAAAGTGATCCAGCATTCCACTGGTAACTAGTGCAAGCTCGCGCACTTACATACGTATAAGTAAGACTGATCCTGACTTAGTGCTTTCTCCCATTGATCTCTTAAACCCCACCCACACTGCCATATTACCCAGTTTCCAATCCCAGATTTTCTGCTTGGAACTGGATTATATGGCAATGTACTCTCATATAATCCAGTTCAAAGTAAGCAATTTGGGATCGGAAACTGGATTATATGGCAGTGTAGATCCAGCCTTAGATATCATTATACTGCATGCTACAATATCCCTTGTTTTGTGACATTTCTGAGATGTTGAAGAGAGTACAAGATAGCTTGTAAAGCAGCAGCAAAGGATACAATATTGTTAGAATCAAATGCCATTTTAATGTACTAGAATCAAAATAGTATTCAAAAGATAGCACCCTCAACCTGCAGCTCCCCTGAATGATCAAAACCAAGCCATCAACAGTCAATCACTGCCTTTAGTTAATGCAGATTTTCCATTTCAGCTATTTAAATGTTTCAGCCCCAGGCCTAAAGCTGTAACCCAGATATTTTTCAACATACAAAATGGAATTTTATACATCTTGGAACAGACTAGAAAAGTATTGAAAGTCATACAGAAGGTCCAAACTACCTGTGCTGCTGCAGGCTTGGTTAGATACTATGAACCTCATCACATGGGCGTCCAGAAACCTGCAAACAGTGGGGGGAAACCATAGTGCAGTGCCCAGGTTCATCCCCTTACCTTAGTGGGTCACAGGCTGCCATCCCATGATGTTTCTGTACTGTCCCCGGTTTCCCCAGTGAGGAGATGGGTAGTCCCAAATTTTCCAGGGCTCCCTCTTAGTTCATTGCCGGCATGCTGTCAGCATGGAGCCCAACAGAATCCTGCTAGAAGTAGTTCTATGTTATTTGATGGGCTCCAGCAGGCTCCATCCCATCTGATGAGGTGCTATATAATAATAATAAAACTTTATTTATAACCCGCATCCATCTCCCCGGAGGGGACTCGGAGCGGCTTACATGGGAGCGGCTTACATATCAGTAATATTAGGAACAGAGAGATTTTAAATGAGACTGCTGTCATACACCAGAGCAAGAACACCTCTGACCTTAAACATCACACCAGCTTGGTAAAATCAGCAAGCAGAATATATGTAAGCAAAATAGTAAAATTTGCAAAAATTTCCCAAAACAAAGGATAGTTCATGAGCTTCACGGCAAAATACGATCAATTGCAACAACAATACATCAAACAAGGCAGCATGAAAAATCCAATACACAAAACAGCCGTTTTGTAAAAACTTGGTACATGAAACTCATAAGAACACTTGAAAGCAAGATGGTCATGAATTTCCAGCATTGACCCTACTGAGGCAAATCTTTCTCATGAATCAATATAAGGCTTTTCCGAGATCCCAAAACCGAAAGGAAAGCATTTCTCTTGACTCTACCACCAGATAAAGATTTCTTGTCTCTCTTTTCCTGTAAACAAACTGATCTTCTTTGCACCTGAGCACTTTCTCTGTTTACAAAAGCTCTGTCTTCTATCTATACTCTCATTAACTTGACTCTCATTAAGTTCTGCACCTGACAAATCATCTTCAGACAGTTGCTCTGAGAAAGACTGTGAAGGGCCTCTCCCAGGAATATGACCTTGTGTATCTTCCTGAGACAGGTCGCGCCTCTCGTCTGAGCTTAACTCAGACCCAGGCAAACCCTCGTCCCCATTGCTTGCAGGCCCAGGCCCACCATCAGGAACATCATCCCTATTCCCATCATGAACATCAGACAGAATCACAGGCTGAACAAGCTGACATACAACAACTGCCGCAGAACGGGAGGGAAGTTTTAACCATTCCATCTCCAAGCTGTGATCTTGGTGACCACACTGCATTTCACTTTAAGAAAATCTTCCCTTTCAAACAATTGTCTTTCCAACCATATTATCTAAAACATTTCAAACACTGGTGTGACTGCTAAAAAGACAGTTAAACTAATATCATTTTCTGCATACAACTTTCTCAATCACAAAGATGGTATGCACAGAATATTTTATAGATCAACAGATAGATAGTTAGATAGATAGATGGATAGATAGAGTTGCATTAGCACTGTTAGTGAAAAATCAAGACTATTTTTCCACATCTCTTACTGGGATAAAATTAAACTCTCATGTCAGAACTATTTGTTTCTTCTTTGTTAGATTGGCGAGATACCATGTTCACAATTGCCAATTACTGCTAAAGTGACAATACTTGTTCAAAAGTCATTTCAAAATGATTATCGGCTAATACATGCAATTTTAGCAATGCACTCCAATTTCTGTGTGTCACTGAGAATTTGACAGATGTGGGAATAGGTAACTGTCACTTTATCCGATCACTTTTTGCCTTGGTAGTTTGCTAGATCTTTGAGGGAAAGGATTAGGTTTATCCATTCATGAAAATAAATAGTTTGAAAACTGATCAGAACTCATCAAGCAACTGTTTTTAAAAACGCTGCTTTAAGTTTCCGCAAATTGTTTGATTTGTAATGGTATAGTGTAACCTCATGTCATACCTTTTCACACATAGTGTTGATTTCAGTAGAAATGGAAACCCTGTGCTTTTTGTTTCACAGCTGAATGTAAGCATGTTATCCGTCCAAATAAAAGAAAGCATCATGGGAGAATTTGCAAATAGACATTAACACTTCTATGCTAGATCCTGGCTGCTTTTTTGCTGCTTGAGAGATATGATATCAAAGTATGAATGAGCTGCCACATACATACTACTATAAATAGAGCTTTCATATCAGTTCCCATTCAAATTGAAGTACTTGTTACTAGTCAGTAAATATCCAGGGCTTATGAGGGAGGAATAGGATGCTGTACATACACACATGAATGACCACCCAAGTATTATCAGGATGTTTACAAATTGAAAGAAATTTACATCAGTGGTCACATAATTATGCATTAAAATTTATTTATTTTATTTTATTTATGCTTCACATTTATAGACCGCCACTCCCCGAAGACTCGGAGCGGTTTACAATAGTATGCATAAATACAATCCGACATAGAATACACATATAATAACCAACATATTACATATCATTAAATTATAATAAATACAAGAAGGTGGGGGTGTACTAAGGGTTGCGTATCAGGTGGGATCGATAGTCAGTTTAGGGGCCGCAAGTAAGGTTAGGGACTATGCAGATAGTTCAAGAACTGTAAACTCCACCACCACTCCCTAAATATGGATGACATTCTATATTTTAGGGCTGTCCACAACAAATTTCAGGGAAGAAGTACACTCAAAATTGAATTGCAAAAAAACAATGAATTGAAGAGCCTTTTCCATACAACAACTAGTAGTGCATGTACTGTTGGTCAAAAATACCTTTCTTTAGAGTGGGCTTTTGGCATACATCTTTTTCTCACTATAATCACCTATGTACATGGTTGCAAGTGTTATTGGGGAATATGGTCTGAAACAATTATTTACCCTCCATAAACAACATTTCTGAAGAAGGAGGGACTCAATTACAGCAGTCCAAATCATGTTTTCTAGTTATACATATATTAACATACATTTGTTACTTTTAAGTGATAAAAGTAAAGATGGGATGCACACAGAGACATACAGACACAATATGTAAGTGTTCATTGAGTGTTTTGGGAATCATCAATTGCTTGTTTTTGTTTCAATGTAGCAGTGATGTATTGTCCAAGTGTCTCATAGACAAAGTCCAGTAATGGATGTTCGTGCTTTATGTTTTTCTCCATATACATCTGTTTAGAAACAAAAAATACAACAAAATCTGTCACCAGATGTAAATAACAAATCCTGATTTTTCCCAATATATGCAGCTTCTCCAAAGTTTGATAGGATATGGCCGAATATATCTTCCCTTGGGGTTTCTAACCCAAATCAAGGTAGGATCCTATAAAATTCCTACAGATCTATCATAACTTTAACTGCTTTCGTACAATCTTCGGTGTTTCCTAAAAGGATGGGGAAAAAATCCCTCTCATGGGACAAAGAAAAATGCATATTGTCCAAAACAACCTACTGAGAGTTATTATCATAAAAATGAATCTTACATGAAAAGGCTTTATATAACATTCACCAAAGTTACAAGCAGTTTTATAGCTTAAAATGTAATATAAGTCCCTAGAGAATACTGGAACTCTGTAGGCATCGTGGTTTGCATGATAAATAAATTTTGAAATTGGACTTTTGAAGTACAAGATATTCCCTATGTCTTGATGAAAAAATATCTGAATGTCTCTCTTTTCTGCTTTGTTTTTTTAAGTGAAATGAATGTTATTTCTGTTGGTATTCAGAATTGAGGCTGCACTGAGACAGACAGTGGTGGTAGCAAACCGCCTTCTTTAGGAAATTTCTTTGATCAATGCAGCTGAGCTTTTGGGGGTTTTTTTCTTTCTACCCTTTAGGGGGTTTTTTCTTCTCCAAGAGGTCAAGTCACTTTATAAGTTGTTTCCCATATTCTGTGTGTGTGTGCGTGCATGTGCACGCGTATATCTGTGCATACTTAAAGCTTTACATTTCCACAAACACTGACAGCAGTATTTCTCTCCGAAATCCCTAGTGTGTGACTTCCACATCTAAATTCTAATGACATTCGCACATACAGCATTTACTGACAGACTGTGGCATGGCGATTGTTGCAATAAGAAATGGAGCAGGTGTGGAATTAAAAGAGAAAAGTGTGTGTGTGTGTGTGAGATTTCTAAGCATGTGTTCTTACAAGGCTTTTACACAGCAACTTAATTCAGTCAGGTGTAAACTGGTTCATTGCTTCATGTGGAACGATCCCATTTCCCGACTTTTAAAGCAAACAATATGGGCCTACAGCTTGCTATCGTTATACACGGGATGTTCCTTTTAAACTCTAATGAATACAGATGAAGGAGGAAATGAACATAAGAGGATCCAGGAAATAGCTCCTTAGCTAAACAAAATGTATTAGCAATTTGTTGGAGAGCTAGATTGGAAAGACTGCAGTATTAGCCCTTGATCATAATGATGGAATTGAGACTGTCCTAGATACATACATTACTGACAGCTAAAAGTGCCTTAATCATAGAAATCCATAATATATTTTTATTTAAAAATTGCAGGTTCCTTAGAGAGGTGTACACAGTAATACAGGGATGTGTGGAAACCATTCTTGCCAACAAGAGATTGATGGAAAAGAAATTTGCTTTGAATAGCAAGACTGCATAGGGCTCATAGTTCCTCCAATCTATTGTTTGTCCCCAAATTTTCTTCATGTCAGAAGTATAACTTAGTATAGAAAGGAGTCATATCATTGTTGTTAGAGATTACTAATTGGAGTCATGATTCTTTGTCATATTTTACTATGTTCTTATCTTAATTGTGTTTTTGTTTTAATTCATTGTTTTGCTTTTTGTGTCTTGTGGATATTCTGTCCCAAAGGTAAGCCGCCCCGAGTCCCTTCGGGGAGATGGTGGCGGGGTATAAAAATAAAGTTTTTATTATTGCTTCTATACTCTAAATCTCATGTATCTAATAATAGTTGAAAATCTACTTTCTGTAGATTTTCAGACCTTTTGCATTAAATGACCATTGGAGCTACACTCTAAAGTACAATATTTATAAAACATTACATAAAATGTATATACATATACACACACATATATATCTATGTAAATAAAATTGTGAATTTTTTTTGGTTCAAATTCTTAAATCTCACCAAATACTTCACTGACTGCTTTAAAATTGATACAATGTAGCATTTGAATAGATCCATGTTTTTATGTTTTCACATAAATACTATTATATAGATGTCACACCCGTGATGGGTTAAAATATACTTTTTTGAAAAACAGTACCATCTGTTGGATGTCAAAACAACATACACTATTTTACAATTCTATTTCAAATGTTTCTGAATGCATTGTTAAATTGATTTTTCATAGATTTTAATTTAGTCCCATTTAGATTATTTCATGTGACACTGCATTGAAATTGAGATGAGTTGTTTACCATAGTGTTAATTTTGTGAGTACAGTTTATTGTCCTTCGCTTCAGTGCTGCTTGCTCTGCCCTGAAGGGGGCAGGATTGCACGGGGACACACGATGGGAGCGGGCCTTGGGCACGCCTTTGCCTTCCCCCCTCAACGTTGCTTCTCTACCTCAGTCCAAAGTTGTACCTGAGGGAGAGGGAGCTGTAAGGAAGGCCACAAGTCCACATTGACATATAATCCAGTACAAAGCAGACATTGTGGATTATCTGCCTTAATATTCTGGGTTGAAGATGTCCTCATTCCTTGCATTCCTATGATTCCAACGGATATGCCATTTCAGTTTAAGACATGGCATATCACCATCATGCAATCACCATCAACAAAACTCAGGGCCAATATTTAGAATTGTGTGGTTCACATCTAGACATGGATTACTTTATATGTTTTATGTTCTGGAGTTTTTCAAACCAGATAATCTCTATATCTGCACAGACAATGGAACAACAACAAATATTGTATACCCACAAGCATTGTGAAATTAAATACATTAGAAACCTGCTCTTTCTCTTTTCTTTCTTTTCCATTTAACTAGACTGGGCCACCGCAATGTGTGGCTGGGGTCAGCTAGATCGATCGATAGATCGATCGATCGATCGATAGATAGATAGATAAGCAACTGACAGTGATAACACATGAAAATATATTAAGGAAGTATTTTAATGGATTTTCTTGATTACAGAGGATTTGCAGAAGTCTAAAACGACTGTCTAAAGAATTCCAAGCAATACTGATTTTAGCATTGAGCATGTGTATTACTATAATTACTGTAATGTTACAGAAAACCTTTGCATTTTTTCTTCATCCTTGAATTGCCACAAATGCTCTGGCTACTTTGGCTGCTCCTGTATGGTCAATGCATTTATTTGCATGATTAAACACAACACAGCAATGTAGGGAACCATAGTTTGTATTACAGAAATGCTCCTGCAAAACTGAAAAATGAATTTTCATTCTAGTTCTGACATTTGCTCTTTGCCTTTCTTCAGCTCTTTCAATTGTTTTGGACATAAGGGAAAATATTTCTCTTTATTTTAACAGCCAATCCAGAAGGAGCTTTTTCTATAAAAGAGATCTCAATATCTTGTATACGTTGAGTTTGACACTTCCGTGTCTAGTTGGAATACCTGAACCACAGAACTATAGCTATAATTGTCCTGGCTAATGACTGTAGATACTACTTCTCTGAAATCATTCAGCTACTGAACACTCGATATCTATCACTCCTGGAAAACCATATTTATTTATTTATTATTTCAATTTGTATACCACCCTTTCCGGGATGACTCAGGGCGGTTTACAATACATAAAATCACAGCAATAAAACAGTAAATGACAAGATAAAAACCCACTTCCATGAAAACCTAGACTAAGTTCTGAGTAATGGGATCGAATCCTGTTAGTACAGCCATGTGAATTTCTGATAAAGATGCTATAAGGTACACCCCAGTTTTACAACCCATAGATTGTAGCATCTACATATCATTGAAAACAGTATACAAAAGAATTGCACCATATTCATACCCAACTAATACAAAAAATATTGAACACGTGCCAATGTGCCCTCATATTGATGAAAAAGTTATATCAGTCATTTAATATTACCCTTTAGTCAAGATAATTGCTGGTAATCCTTGATTCTGTTTCTTTATTAAGAAATATCAGAATATAGAAAAGACCAAAAATAGTCTTCGGAGAGGAAGCATAAAGTCCAGCTCCAAAAAGTTTTTTCTTTAAAGTGCAGATAAGCCAAAGTGTCCTGTAAGCTTCCAAATGTGAAAGATGGAAATTATCAGATTAGTCCAGATACAAAATGAATCCTCTGTAGCTCAATTGTTTAAACATCTCAATACACAAGAAATTATATTGGTTGCAATCATTTAGACCAGGAGTGCCCTGGTACTTTTAAATTCAAGGGGCGCCTTCTGCCCTGGGAATGGGGCACTTTTGCCCTGCGCGCGGTGTACCATCCGCGTGCACGCACCTTTTGCGTGGCAGTCCTTCTGCGGGGCATTGCTTGAACGAGGGAGCGCCTTCCGCAGGGCATTGCGGTAATGAGGGAGCGTGAGGCGGGGCCTCTGGAGGCCCTGCCTCACGCTCCGCCCTGCCTCTCTCTCATCCAGAAGCAACCGTGCAGTCTCCGCTGCAGGCGAGAGAGAGGCAGGGCGGAGCACAAGCCAGGGCCTCCGGAGGCCCCGCCTCACGCTCCCTCATTACCGCAATGCCCTGCGGAAGGCGCTCCCTCGTTCCCGCAGAAGAAGCGCCACGCAAAAGGTGCGTGCACGCGGATGGTGCACCGCGCACAGGGCAGAAGCGCCCCAACCGGCTGCGAGTCGATCGCGATCGACTTCATGGGCAGCCCTGATTTAGACAAAACAAAGCACACTTCCACATTTGCATATTACATGTAGCGACATGCACTCTTTTGGCTAGCAGCTCAGGTTTGGGTATATTTTTCAAATGTATAAATTCTGGATGTCCATATGGAATTCTACATGTACATATGGAATATACAAAATTATTGTTTGTATGGAAAATTAGTCCTGAAGCAGAACACTAGCTTTCACAAACTATAGCTCATGGGATGGTCTGCCTGGTACTACACACACACACTCAAAGAGAGAGAGAGAGAGAGAAATGGAGGTTTTTTGTAGCCTAAATAATAGAGCACATTGACATAAACATGGCACAATATAAAATTGTAGTTGTTGTTACTCCCGCTGTTATAACCCTAATTGGCTCAGGTTTTGGTTTTTCTTGCAGGTTTTATTTTATTTTCTGAAATTGTTTGCAAGGTTTTTAATGGGTCTGAAATGTTTTAGACTCATTCCATTTATTGCACTCCACCCAGATGTTCAGATGTAGGGCAGGATAGAAATATTGAAAGCAATAGCTGTTATTATTTATTGAATTATCTCAACATTTATTGCACAATAGGCCACCATTTTCTACAGGATTGTCATGTGTTTATTAAATCCTGTGTGTTATCATCATTGGTCCCTTTATGAGATCCTTGCCAAGATCATATTATACTGTACGATAGATGCTTCTCAATTCTCCTCTTTAAAAATGTCATTAATTGATTGCAATATACTGTGGACATCCTTCCCATAAGTTATTATACCTAATCAATTCCTTTCAAATATTTGCAGGAACATTTTTATTTATGTCCTAGACTAGATTTCTCATAGCATATTAAAATAGGACCACACTCTACAATCTCTTAGCTATCAAATTGTCTCACAAACAGGAGTGTCCATATGGTATCTGAAAGCTTTGTAAAGTATAACTTATAATGTTTTAAACTATTTTCTGCCTAGATTAGAACTTATTTATTACAGTTCACTATATTACTTAGATTACTGTGGCATTTTTAACTGTATTTTGGGCAATAAAAACCATAAAATGCAGTAGTCTGCATTTTCAATATTTTTTTTAAATCAATCAAAACTTAGTTTATTCCAACTGCATAACCTTTCAAATGCTTTCTTTCAGTTACTCCAAAATTAGCTTTGTCTACTGTTTCTTCTGTTCAAGTTGCAGTCCCCAAGAGAGGTATGAATCCTTGCATTCATACAGTGATTTCCTATCCTAGCATTTGTCCTGTGTTGTGTAAAAATTGCACTGTATGAATCCGGAATAACTGTGGTGTGCTTAGAATCATCCCATTAGTGAGAGATACATATTGAACACAAATAAGAGAATTAAGTATTGCTAAAGACATGAACCATAAAGAAAATAAATAACGATTATTTCTAGGTTGCATCTATTTAAAAATGAAATAGCAGCAGCTGCTTCACTGAAGTGAAAATAAATGATATTGCAATGGCTTTCAAATGTTTCTGGATTATAATGTTGCTATTAATTTCACAAAATTGGAACGGTCCTCCACCAAACCAGTGGCAAGCATATCAAAAGAGCATTGATTAAGTGTATGTTTATGAGCAGCAAAAACCACTTCCTGAAACATTGTTAGATCAGTGTATACGCAATATACACTCACACTATGATATTCTTTTCCAGTATAAATTACGGACATCCAATTCTGAAACATGGGAAATTATTATATATGTTAGTCCAGAAAAACCTGCTTCTTACAGTAGTTAATATTGGAATGCATAAGTGAAGCTTTCAGGTTGGTTGGGTTGGTGGCTACTGTCGATTCTTTTCGGTACAGTTCAGTTGATGCATATAGCCTGCTATAAAGAGACAACTTAGGCAAGGCAGATCTTTCTTATTTTTTTTATCCCACCGCTGTATACCAATTATAAAGGGATGAGGCTTATCTAGGTATTTAAATCCCCAAATCAAAACTATGATAAAGCTGAAATAATTTTCTGGCCGGAAAACCTCTTGAAAGACCACTGGCCACCACCAAACTTATAAGCAATATTAAGCCTTTGGCTTACTTGAGGTATCTTAGGCAAGAATGCGCTGGGTTTGCACTCAGGCACATATAGTATTGAGGTAACACTGAAGATATTACTTCTTTAAGATGTACGCTGCCACCATTAGACTTTTGATTACTGCAGGAAACTGCTTTAAAACTTCTCTGACAGAGGCACACATGAGGCAGATGTGTTGAACAATAGACTAATGATGTTTATTTAAGAGAACTTGAACAAAATAGGCATTAAGCTTAGTGGTTCAGAAATATTGGCATAAAAGTGTACGGTTCCTTTAAGCAGTTTGAATCTTAGTTGCAAATAACACTCCTTTCTCCCTCCTGGACTTAATGACGGGATTTCCTCTCTGCCTAGCAATTCTAAAGTCCACTAAAGATAGTCCTTCCCTGGATCTATCTCTCCACTCCTCCACCAACTATCTTCCCTAATAGCTGTAAAATCTTCTCACTAGCTTACTCTGCTAGCTAACTAACCAATTTCGGGCTTCCTTCCCTAGTCACTTCTCCACTCCAGACTCCTAACTCCTTCTTCTCTAACACACCGACTCCAACTCCATTCACAGAGTTTTAAAACAGCCCCATCAAGTCATTATTTTCTTTTCCTAAGTTAGGCTCCACCCTCTCTCTCCCAGCCAATCCTAACTCCCCTCATTTCCCTCCAAGCTTACTCCTAAGCATGCTCCCTTCAGGAAATGACATCCAAGATGGATGCCCCCAGACACCCTTCTAAAATGGCTGCTGAACTTCCTGGGCCTACTTTCCCACACTTTACCAAGCCTACCAGGTAGGGAATTCATCACACCTGCCCTCCTTCTTAAGAACATTCACTAAACCTATTGAAGCTCTTGGGAATTCCCTTGGGAAAAAAATTAAGTGTTTTGCCTAAGATAGAACTGCCATTTGTTCCCCTTCAAATTTTGCTTTAAGGAAACCTGCAGGGGACCTCTAGCAATGAATGTCTTGGTGAATTGCATTTACTCTTTGGATGTTGTATGCAGTGAAATCATTTCAATATTTTCTCAACATAATGGAATTACATTGACATCTTGAAAGCATAGCACAGTTGCTGTAACAGCTCCTAGACAGCCTGCCCTAGCTGAGCACCTGTCAGTCATTGACTGGAAGTTGTTTTGCTATATATTGTAATGCCTGAGCCTTTAATCTGACTTCTAATTTATGTGAATTTCAAAATTGGCATGGGAGTGGCCAGGTCACACCACAAGTGGGTTAATCAGACATGGCCGTAGTTTTGCCTCAGGGGATAGTGTATGCTGTTAAAAAGCAACAAATCACAACTATTTGAGAAAGTCTAATTTTATAATGAAAACTAAATTTGTTTCTGAGTTTATGTTACACAAATGAGGGTGTTTGGGGCTTTCAGTTTGATATGACAGGTGGATGACAAGTTTAAAATATTTTTCTTAATAATCATAACTGCATATAACAGGGATGCTCACACTTTTTTAGCATGCGATCTACTCTTAAAGCAACCAAGTCCAAAAGTTCTACCTGCCCCCGCCGCCGCACGCTCCCGCCACCGCACGCTCTTGCCACCACGCGTGCTCCTGCTGCTGTTTTCCGCTTGCGCAGGGCTTCTTCCACCTGCGGGGCATTGCAGGAAGGAGAAAGCACGAGGCGGGGCATCCAGAGGGAGCGCTCCGCCCTGCCTGTCTCGCCGGCAATGGAGGCTGCACAGCTGCTTCTGGACGAGAGAGAGGCAGGGCACTCCCTCCAGAGGCCCCGCCTTGTGCTTCCTTCTTCCTGCAATGCCCCGCAGGCGAAATAAGCACCGCAAGAGCGGAAGCCAGCAGTATGCGCGCACATGGCAGGAGTGTTCCATCCGGCTGGTGAGGCCCGAAGATCACCTGGAAGAGGGCCGAAGATCTACTAGTAGCTCCCGAGCTACCTAATGAGCACCCCTGGCATATAGAATATAGAGTGGAAATATTTTAGGATGACGTTGGGCTACCTATGATTATTTCAAACATCTACATTGTTGGTTTACCTTGTAAATACCAGTCCACAACAAGGGAGTCTGCTCCTTTTCCCAAAATAACAACATTGGGAGAGATTTATTACATCTCATTATATATAACCTCATCATATTGGTCATATGCTGGACCCTCTCCATTTGCTCCACAGAACCTGCTAAGTCGCATCCCATGAGATAGAGCTAGATTTGGTAGGACTCTGTGATACAAAAGGAGAGGAACTGGAATATGTCTCCACAGCAGCAACATGGGGGGCTTACCGTGTTGCTTTAGCTACAGTGGGGGGAAGCTGGACGGTGGACGCTTACCCCGTGGGATGGGGTTAGGGGTAAGTTGGGTGATGTGGGGTGTGGGACAACAGGTTCCCCATGCCCCCTACTGTGAACCGCAAGATCCATGGCAATTCCGGTGGCAAATGTGGCGAGGTTCTTATCCTATACCAGTTTTGAGACCTAGATCCCAAGGTTTCCCACTACAGGCAGCAATTGTTGGGGTGTCAAGACAGGGAAACAAATTAAATACAAAATTAATTTTAATTTTAAAAGACCCAGTTCTGAAAAAAGAGTAATGTGCATATTGAACACTTTGAACAAAATTAATAGAGAAGAAATACAATAAAAATAAAATAAATCTTGTACCCTTCCCTCAGCATCATTTTTGACAGGCAACTACTCCTCATCCCAAGGGAAAACCAGAGGAAACTGTCTTTCTCCAAAGGTTCTAAGAGTCTCTCACTATGTTGTAGAATCTGCTACAAACACACATGCAATAAATGAGGATTGCAAAATTAAAATAACTCTCTTCAATAGGAGGCGGGAAAAGAATTCAATTACTGGGGGGAAAGCAGAAGCACTACAACCTAAAAAAATGTAACTAAGTGGAGATATTTGGGGCCATAGTTATGTGTTTGGGATGAGGAGCCATCTCTCAAATTATATTTTGTGAAATAATAGAATTTTATTTTCATGTCTACTGCAATATTCTCTGTTGTTACATTGTGAAAGTTCATGAAGAAAAACAAATTGAATCCAGATAAGACAGAAGTGTTATTAAGGGTCCCAACCTAGGGTTAGAGGTGTCTCAACCAGTTCTGGAAGGGGTTACATCCCCCCGAAAGACTATTTTCACAGCTTGGATCTGACTCTCCAAATGTCAACTAAGATAAATGTGATGGTCAGGAGTGCATATTATCAGTGTTGGCTAATAAGCCAGCTGTGCCGCTTTCTAAAACTGGCAGACCTAGGGATTGTAATACATGGACTGGCAATCTCAATGTTGGATGTTTTCAACATTGGGCTACCTCTGTACCAAGTATAAAATTCCAATTAGTTCAAAATATGCCAAATTGGTTACAGGTACATCCAGGAGTGAGCATATCATGCTACTATTAAAATCATTTCATACGCTGCCAATCTGTTTCTGAGCAAAGTCCAAGGTTTGGTGATGGCTTTTAAAGCTCCGCATGGTTTCGGTCCAAGTTACTTGCACAACTGCCTCCACCTGTACAATCTTTCACATAGATGCTCTGTTGGACCTTTACTTCAAGTGGCCAGGACTAGAATGTCAACTGTCACTGAGAGGACCTTTTTGTTTGCCACTCCTAGACTGCTGGAATAGATTTGACATCTAAACACACAGTGGATTTTTTTTAAAAAAAAATCTATCCTCTGGCAGGCTAACCAAGTCTTTTTTAAAAAAAAAAACTATGCCTTTTAAATTGGCATTTTTAAAAGTATGTATCCTTTTAATGTGTAATGGTTTATGTTTTAATCCTATAATCATGTGTTCTTAATATATGTGTTTTAAATAATTATATGTATTTTAGTTATATATTTTATTTTATGTTGTATCCCACCTCAAGCTTTGGGGAGAAGTGGATAAGAAATTGCAAAATAACACCCTTCATCAGGAGGACGAGAAATAAGCAATTTTATTGGGGCTTCCTTCTTATCTTTTTTTATCCTCAATTTCTTTTTCACCTCTACCCAAGATTGTTGATTTTCTTGTTGTTGTTCTTGTTATGTGGTCTCCTGGTCATAAAATTGCTGGTATTGATACCCATTCCCAGTTTGAAACAAAATCTCTTGGGCTAGCCCAGGTTTCTTCCCACAGAAAAAACTGTCAGGCCAGATATGGGACTGTTTGTGAACTATATCAAGTCCTTAAGCTGGAGGCTCCTATGTCTCTATTTAGATCATGTCAAGAGTGGCTTTTGGTCAACTTACAACTTTTCAAATGCTGCAGGAGTCCTGCTTCCATTTATTCTGACCAGAAGTAGCAGAGATGATGAGAATAGTAGCCCAGGAGAGTATGGAGTATCCCATTGATAACACCCATTCCTCATTCTTTCTTCCATACCTCCAATACAATGCAAAAGAAAGGAAGTTTACCACCCCCACCACAGCTGCCGCTACACCCCCCCCACACACACACACACCACTTATAGTTGACATACAGAAGTATAGCTTTTACTGTAGAAAAACCAATCTAGCTCTGATCAAAAATCATTTTTGAGTGATCTGTGGGAGAAGGATACAGTAGAACAAGAATTACTATGACAACGAAACGGAAACTGATTTTAAGATTGTGGAACTGAGATTTGTATTTTGTAGTTTTTAACTGTTAATTTTATATGTTTTTATATGACTGTTTTTATCTTGTGATGTATTGTATATGGGCACTTGTTGCCGCTTGTTCACTGCCTCAAGTCGCCTTCGGGCTGAGAGAGGCGGTATAGAAGCATGGCAAATAAATAAAATAAATAAATAGAACCTCTACAAAAGAATGTTTTAACTCACAAATTCTCACTCAGCCTAGAGTAACATTTTGACCTACTAACAGTACAAAAGGTTTCTTTGTAGCCTAAACCAGTTCTAACAACAAGGCAGAATGAAACAAAACCTGAACTGGATTTCTAGCTAGAGTAGCTCTAGCTCTCCTGCAAGGCAGAAACTCCAGCTCCGTGTGATTGATTCCCCTGTATGTTCTGGGGAATTCGCTTCGGAGACTGCATTTCACCCTGGTGCAGCAGAGCCTCAAGCTAAACAGCAAGTACTGTATGTTTCACTTCAAGAAGAGAGAGGGCTCATTCAGACAGCGCAAAAACACGGGTTTACACACGACAAAAAAACCCCAGGACCTGAGAGTAGGTCCCCACAAAGTCCTGTGGATACTGGGATTTCTTCCCTCACTGTCCTCACAGGTCTCCTTTGTCTCAGAACAACATGGAGGGCATATGCGGGACATCCGGTGGAAGCTTTTAAAAAATATATTGAACTCCGTTAAACACTGAAATTTATATGTGCACATGGACTATCTTAATATAAATATAAGCAGATTCATATGTGTACATATGAGTGAATTTTAATTTTTAAAACTTATACTGGATTTATCCCTTCTCCTAATTGTTTTTCATGTGCTGGAGCAGTCTCCACAGGGGGGTCACAAGTTTTTGGTGATGCGAATATGCCCTTTTTTTGGCCAGAATCGGGATAAAAGAGGGACATTTTATCCCATGCTTTCCAGCCATTGCAGCGAATCAGCGAGTGTTTAATGCCACAAGCCCCTTTTAACATGTGAATTCCATGTTTTAGGTGCTGTATACATGGGCCCAGAGAGAGAGTGCGCGCGCCCAAGAAAAAGAGGGGGAGGCTGGAATTACAGTATGAAGAAAATGATGCTGTTTTGCTTTGCTGGCCAACACATTTTGTTGCCTCAAATGTGCTTTCTTGCCACAGTGACTGAATGAAATCAAACATTGCTTATCACTGAATATATTATACATTACACATAACAAAAATGGCGTGGTTTTTAGAGGGGCAGAATGGATGAATTTCAAGGCATTTCAATAGGAAATTTTATTTTGAAATAAGAATGTTTTGACTTAAGAACACGGTCATGAAACAAATTAAATTCTTCAGTCAAGGTATCACTGTATATATTTTAGCACTGGGTTCATATACCACACTTACCTAAAATTCAGAATTATTGAGATTTATTTCTGAGTAAACATGTTTAAAATTGAATTTTAAAATCAATGGAACCTTATTACTTAGCATTGGCTCATTATTCCACTGATACAAAGCATCACAATCTGCTTTAGAACTCACAGTTACTATATTTTATAGCAGCACCAATTTCATAGTGGCATGGTATGGTTGTCACTGACAATGGTTTACATATATGGAGAGCTGTGCTAGTTTGTACTTACATAGAACAGTGATCAAAATTTGTATGTTATCTCTTGTTTTAAAGCACATGTTTTAATTACTTCCTGATTTAAATTTATGAAACTGATTGTTGCTGGTTGGCAAGCCAGTTGAATGATTTGCAATATGGTTTTAGAATTTGGCCCACAAAATATAGTGTGAGTTAAGAATGAGTTGTGCCAGAATCCCAGGAAATGTGGGGCCTATGGACAGGGGAGAATTTAAGGTCTTCCAATTTTTGGGTGGGTCATAAATACATTTGCTGTATTTAGGAAAAAGTGTCTAAGGTTTTAAGTGGTCTCAGGATAACAGAATTCCAAAGGTATAATGCTTAACATTGCAGTGTTGCAGTGGGGAAAGTAGCAGTAGTACTTATTAGGGCTGGATATCTCCAGTTTAAATTACTTTGAAATCCATTATTTTTCGTATTTGAAATTATTTCTATCATATATCGACCCTCGGGGTCCAACCTGGAAGAGAAATTTCAAAACTGAACCCGGCCGCCATTTTTTCTAAAGGTCACGTTATTAAAACTCCCAGAAATCCCAGCCAGTTTACCAGCTGTTAGGATTTCTGGGAGTTGAAGGCCAAAACATCCCTCTCCTGCCTTCACGTGTTTTTCCCATCCAGGGAAGGAGGGGGGCAGATGAACCCCCCTCCTTCCCTGAATGGGAAAAACGTGGATTATCCACATCCAGGGGAGGAGGAGGGCAGGTTCGCCTGCCCGCCTCCTCTCCTGGATAGGGATAACTCGCGTTTTCCCATCCAGGGAAGGAGGGGGGGTTCATCTGCCCCCTTCCTCCCCTGGATGGGAATAACTCGCGTTATTCCCATCCAGGGGAGGAGGGGGGGAGCACTGCTTTCTTCCGGCATCGCACATGATGCCTGTCAGCTGGGAGGGGCAGGGAGGGATGAAGGGAGAGCAAGCTGGCATAATGAATAAAAACGAAAATTCATTATTAATAACGTTTCAATCACAAAATTTATTTTAAAAATTTTGTATTAATTTCTATAACGAACCAAAAAATTAATCCCCCAACCGAGTTTAGAATCTAATTTTTCATGGATCAACCATCCCTAGTACTTATCTGTACTTTATGTTGAGATTCTTAAATGGACAAATATTCTGTTCTAGATAGTATGTGAAAACTAAGGGCAAAGCCACCTTCTGCCATTTACAGTGTTTTAAAGGGTAGTAGGTAAAAAATTAGGCAGACAAGTCCACTGACTAGTTACAGGAGCACAGCTATGTCAGTCACCACAGATAACAGGGAAACTTGTGTTGTCCCTTCCCATAGACCTGCTATTCCCCTCATGTCTACTGAGAGAAGTTGGAGAAGCTACATTAATACTGAAATATCAGAGAACTGATATTTCTTTTGATACCCAGCAATGATTAATGTAACATATTTATCCGAAGTTAAAGCTGGTATGGAAATGAGCCACATAGCACTAGTGCCCCCAAAGAATGGTGCAAATAGAGCGTGGCTTGGATATTGGCAGAAAGGTAGCTCTTCTGCATTCAGAATAGCCTGTTTGCTATATTAGCTGTGCAGCTTCAGTTCCCACCTATCTAGATATGTGATCAGAAGACAAATCTTTTCTTATCAACACCAGCTATTAATTCAGTGCCAGCATTCCATTCCTCTACCACAAGAAAATGGATAGTTTCCACTGACTCCGGGGCCATGTAATTAGTGTCTTCATGGGCACTTGACCTTCTTCACCACAAAGGTTCCAAGGGAATGAGAGTTCCATTTCCTTTAATAGCTCACTAGAAATTCTGCAACTATCTATTTTTCCATTGCAGTATTGTAGTGATTATGAAAACCTAGTGAAGCTGTTCCTTCCTTTACAGCCACTACTCTACTGCTTGAAGTATATAAAGTAAATGCCAAAGACACAAATTGTGTGCACTGTGATGCTGTTTGCTTTAATTTACTGAACAGGAATATTTCAGTAGACACTTCTCTTACCAGATATTTCATGAACCTCAGCAGATGGCTTTGAGGCCCAAGGGTGTGATTCCTCGGTATCTTGGCTTTCAATTAGTGAGTTCATTTTAGATCTTGAAATGGACTAGAAATAATTTCTGGTTACTAAATACTAGTGTAATGTGAATCATATAGTTAAATTCCATGTAATAGTCTTGCTTCTCCTTCTCAACTATTTGCAAAGGCTGCTCAGTATATAGCATAGAACCATAATCGAGCTAGTAAGTTACCTGGTTATAAATAATAATAATAATAATAATAATAACTTTATTTATAACCCGCATCCATCTCCCCAAAGGGGACTCCGAGCGGTTTACATGGGGCCATGCCCGAACAACACATCACAAAAAATATCAAAAACATCAGAAAACAATAAACACAATAAAATAAATACATCTTTGAAAACACAAGAACATAGGTGAATCTAAAACAGAAACGACAAGGCGAGCCACATGTACATATAAAGTGTTTAAAAACTCGGGGAGATAACTGGAGTAGTGTCAAACATAAAGGATCACATAGGGGAAGAGGTCTCGCCAATGTGTACATTACTACAGAAAGCTTACTACAGCAAACCTTAAATTAAATTGTATGATAGCAGATTTCAATCTTAAGATTTCAGTTGGTATGACAGCAACTGAGTCTTCTGCCTTCAGTAGCAATAGCATGCATGCTATCACACGGTTCACCAATATTTAGGGAGAAAATCTGCTAAAAGGTGTCTGCTGTCAGAGCAGAGTATTTGGGAGGTATTTTGGTACATTTGTACCCCAACTTGAGCCTTTTTTCCAACAGGAAGTGGCCAAAAAGGTGACTTGCAGATCAGTTGCTATTGGGAAAAAATGCTTCTGCTGTCCTGTTCTTAAAAGCGAAACGGAGTCCCCAAAGTGGTGAAATTGTCCCTTACATCCCTTGAAGCATTGGAGAGCATATAGAAGAGGGAAAAATCTAAGGGGTGCAACCTGTTCCCTAACTTAGAAAGAGCAATGCTTTTTCCAAAGCTGGATGAATCCGACTTGGAAAAAGCTAACTTGTTGAACTGCAGTCTCCTGGATTTTGAACAGGAAATGCGTGATGTAAGAATTCAGCAAGGTGAAGTTCAAAATGTCAACTTTTTCAGTCTTTAGGCAAATAATAACCTTCCAAAGAGGACTTCCATTTTATCTGGAATACCTCTCGGTTTATGGGCCCTCATCCAATCCATCAATGGGATTGGCATTTTCTGGATGTGTATCTGTACGTAAGATAAATGTTCTGTTTGTGTACAGTTTTCAAAATTTAAGTTTTCCTGTGGTATGTTTGTGTTCTGACATCAGAAAAGGAAATTTAAAAAGTTCTCTCAATGATTGCTTACATATACTTCTGGGATATTGAATTGGCAGTTGAATACATTGAAAAACCAAGCCACTGCGTGATAACTTTACACATTTCATTTACCTATGTATGTAAATGCTTCAGTGATTCTCACACTTGGTAACAAGATCCAGGAACGCATCCCTGATCAGATAAAGTCTCTGTGTGCTGCAGAAAGTCTAAGGCCCTTCCATACAGCCCTATATCCCAGAATCTCAAGGCAGAAAATCCCACAGTATCTGCTTTGAATTGGGTTATCTGAGTCCACATTCAGATAATGTGGGATTTTCTGGATTGATATTCTGGGATATAGGACTGTGTGGAAGGGCCCTTATTGTCTCTCCAATTGTTAATTCTTTTATGCTCCTTACTAATTTTAGTTCTGGATTTCTCACAGAAAGAGTGGAAATGTGGGACTAGGTAGACCAGTGTTTCTCAGCCTTCCTAATGCCACGTCCCCTTAATATACTGTAGTTTCTCATGTTGTGGTGACCCCCAACCATAACATTATTTTTGTTGCTTCTTCAAAACTGTAATTTTGCAACTGTTAATGAATTTGAATGTAAATATGATATGCAGGATTTATTTTCATTCACTGGATCGAATTTGGCACAAATACCCGATATGCCCAAATTTGAATATTGGTGGGGTTTGGGGGGTATTGATTTTGTCATGTGGGAGTTGTAGTTGCTGTCATTTATAGTTAACCTACAATCAAAGTGCATTCTGAAATCCACTGATGGAATTGAACCAAACTTGGCACACAGAAACTCCCATGACCAACAGAAAAGACTGGAAAGGTTTGGTGGCATTGAACTTGGAGTTTTGGAGTTGTAGTTCACCTACAAGCACTAAGGACTCAAACAATGATGGATCTGGACCAGACTTGGCATGAATATTCAATATGCCTATCTGTGAACACTGATGCAGCTTGGGGAAAATACACCTTGTCATTTGGGAGTTGTAGTTGCTGGGATTTATAGTTCACCTACAATCAAAGAGCATTCTGAATCCCACCAATGATAGAATTGGGCCAAACTTCCCACGCAGAACCCCCAATGACCAACCGAAATTACTGTTTTTTCTGGTGGTCTTTGGCGACCCCTCTGACACCCCCTCGCGACCCCTCCAGGGGTCCCGACCCCCATCAGTGTTGCAATTGCCTTCTATTCTACTTCATAAGGATAAACATGAGAATATCTTGATTATATGGGCCCTGCTTTTGTTTTAGAAAGAGGCTGTAGGGGACTAAAATAATTTATCCTATGGACATGTGCTCATTCTTTGATCAGTTGCCACATGTCCTGACTAAATTATAGTGGGGAATGCTTTTGACTGTCATCATAGGACTGTGTCATCAGTTCCCTTTGGATGAGTTGTTGAATGAGGCATAAACCACACAGTATGTGAAAACTTCTACTTTAGGATAGTACGGCCGTTTTCATACCGAAAATGGTTTTCCTCCCACCTCCCAAAAAAAGCCAACAGTCTGAATTTTTAAAACTATGGGTTGTACTTCTTTCATTAAACCTAGAATTGCTGTTAGTTGTGCACTTAAAATCAGTCATTAATCATCCAAGATTAATTCAGGATTATAATTACCTGAACAATTTTGCCACTTCAGAATTCAGGGGCATTAATTATTATTTGACTTGGTACCTTACAGTCCTGTGTTTTCCTCTTAAACTGAGCTTTTAAACCACTCTGTTAGAATTGTGAAAGCAAAGAAATTCTTCAGTCTCCTTCTCTAATATTTTCTTTACTCCAATGTCCAGAAGTCACCCTATAGTTGACAGACAGCCAATGAATGGCTAATAGGTTTTGAGTATTTTTAAAAGGAAATCAGCACAACAGCTGATCAAAGACATAGCTAGGAGGAAGGATGGAAAGTGCGGCTCTTACTCATAAAGCTTCAATTACGAAATTAAATAATTGATGAAAATTACTTTCTTCTAGGGAGCTTCAGGCTAATGTGGGTGCCTTGGGTGCTGTTTCTTCCTCTTTCCAAGTGTCCTATCTTGATGAGTCTGAGAATGGCTTTTATAATTGGACTGTTTTCCCCACTATAATTTAGTCAGGACATGTGGCAACTGACCAAAGAATGAGCACATGTCTTTCCAAACTTTCTGCTATCAGTGAACAGCAAACTCCTGATAAAATCCTCAGTCACTGGATGATGGAGGGAATATTTACCATTGTTTCCTGCCTGAAAAACAGGTATACTGAAACTAGATAAGCCTAGATGGGGAGAACAACACAATGGAAAGATTTTTGCCTCGTATCAATACACACCTAAGTGTGAGATAGGGTGGAATATAAATAAAGATTTTTTATTATTATTATTTCAGCAAACATATGATGTGATAAATACACATGAACTCCCTGTGTGAAAATGGTTTCTTTTGGCACAAATGATTATTTCTAAATAACCATGTGTGCTGCTTTTGCACATAAAGAGCAATCTGGAATGCACCCAAAAACATTTGCACAATTTTGTGTATAATATTGGGTTTCTTTTGCCTTAAAATAGCAATCTTTGACCCACAAAAAAAGAGAAAATCACATGGAAGGGGGGTTGCAAAAGCAACAAGCTTGCACAAATTGTTAATTTTTCTATGTAAACTAGATTTTCTGTCTGTGCAAAAAAATAAATAAAAGGACAAAACAAACCACATAGCATAACAAAAACTCCATTGTTGTTTTCGCACAGCATATTTCTCCCAAATACTTTATGAATGTGTGAATATTAGGTCAGAACTGCATAGAAATAGTAATATCTTCACAGACTGGGAGAAACTACAGAAGTTATTCAACCTCCTTTGCAAAGATGAAATGGTGTATTTGCATTCCTAATATAGGTAATACATTCATAGCACTTTCATGGGTAGACAGATGGTGTGTATCCTTCATTCTTTGTGTATATATACAGAGATGATACAAATTGTATGACAAAAGCACTGCTTCATCTAATTCAGGGATAGTGAACATATAACCATTCAGATATTGTTTGATTGCTCTTTCCCATAATTCCTTATTATATGCCTTGCTAACTAAGAATTATAATGGAAGTTTTAGCAATATCTGAAGGGATACATATTCTTCGCCCTGGCGAGACATTTACATTTAATTGGAAATAAAAGGTGAGGAGTAACACACAGGCCCGGATTAACCCCTTTTGGTGCCCTAGGCCGCACTTTGGAATTATGCCCCCAAACCAACCTCTACTGCACCCCCCCCACCTCCTGCTCCTTGCAGCGCACACTCCTTCCTTGAGTCAAGGAAGGAGGGCGCGAGGAGGTGGAGGGAAGCCCCACCCCCAGGGCCACTGCCGGTCATGCGCAGCAGGAGGGCGCGAGCGCCTCTGCCTCCTCTGCCATGTTCCTGGGTGCCGTGCATGCTCAGCAGTGGCCCTGGGGGCAGGGCTTTCCTCTGCCTCCTCCTCTTCACAGCACACCCTCCTTCCTTGAGTCAAGGAAGGAGGGTGTGAGGAGGAGGAGGAAGGAAGGGAAGCCCCACCTCCTCGCAGCATGCCCTCCTTCCTTGAGTCAAGGAAGGAGGACACAAGGAGGAGGAGAAGGAAGGAAGGGGAGCCCCGCCCCCGGGGCCGCTGCCGAGCATGCACGGCACCCAGGAACATGGTGGAGGAGGCAGAGGCGCTTGCCGGGCTTGCGCAGCAGGAGGGCGTGAGCGCCTCTGCCTCCTCCGTCATGTTCCTGGGTTCCGCACATGCCCGGCAGCAGCCCCGGAGGCTTCCCTCCGCCTCCTCCTCTTCGTGCCCTCTTTCCTTGACAAGGGGGCAGGGGCAATGGTGAGGGGGACGCCATTCCCTCCTCCCCACCCCCTCACAGTGCTCCCCCTCCTCCCCCAAGGGAGAGAGAGAGTAATTTCTATGTCACGCATTGCGGTTTTGTTTCAACATAATTTTTTTGGTCTGTGTGAACTGCACCCCCCTTGGCTTGTGCCCCTAGGCCATGGCCTAGGGTGGCCTTATGGGTAATCTGGGCCTGGTAACACAGTATTATTAGATTGCAGTACAAAAAACTGCAGCTTGCCCACCCCACTTATCTCCAGATCTTCTTTGAGTCTTGTGGAATAAGTTGCAGTTCTCACATTACTACCAAGGAAATATCAATCAAAACTTAGAATCACGACTGAAACTAGGCATCTGTTATTTTTCCTTACCCTGCCATTGAAATAGATATAGGCAATTATTATTTTATGTTGACAAAAAGTGATGACTGTTATATGAATGACTTGCCTTACTGTGAGATTGCTTTTCCTCTCTGCTGAAACTTTGTCATTCTCCATTATTTCACCATAACAAACGTCATTCACATTTCAAACTTCTACCTTTATGCACCAAGAATCTAATGTATTGAAGGAAATTGTGCCCCAGAAAATCCAAGAGAAAGGTTTACCTAAGATGGTAGTGATATGCACCCCAAAGTATGTGTTTCCTGTTTAAACTATCAAATACTTTCAAGGGACATTCTCTCAGTGTGATCAATCGTGGCCCATTATGGGGAACTTCTTCACTTCCTAAGTGGTTATTTCTTTCTTCCTTAGGGATTTTCACTCTTTCAAAGTACTTATCTATCTCCTGACATGTGTACGATATCTTTCTTTGTGTAAAAGTAGGAACACTCTAAAAGCTACAGTTAAAATCAACAAATAAAAGTGACATAATGAGAGATTTAACAAGGATGAAAATAATGTCAAATATCTTGAAAAATAAAAAAAATGATATCTGGGACATCAGCATTCAAAAGTTTTACATCCTACCTAACTTCACTTTGGCAGCGCCTACCTTAATACATAGAGAGCAAGTGACCTTCAGGACTTCAGTGCTAAAAAGAAGTATAGCTCTTACATGAAAATTAACCTTGGAAGTGAGTCAAGGAGTAGACTAGGAGTCAGTTCGGATGTCCAGAAGTTGTTTGACTCCATCTCCCAGCATTTCTCACCTCTGTTTATGCTATCTATGGCTGCTGAGAGTAAAAATCCAAAAATATCAAGTGTGTGACATATTTCTCTCCTTATCAAGTTAGAAAACTAGTCATTGTACTTTCATTCACTAATACTTTCAGAGAGTCCTCAGACTCAACCCCATTTAAAACATTTTGTAGTAAACTAACCTGGAGGTTACCAGATTATGGGTGGCTTGTGACTGTGCATTCTCATTCCTCATTGCTAACATGGCTGGTGGAAAAATGGCATGTCCAAACTGTGAACCTCATTGTTCAAAAGTCTCATCTCAAATAAGTTGTATCATAAAGAGCACTACAATGAGATTTTTTGTATGTGCAGATCAGAGTTGCATCCACCAGGATTTCCTTTGATAGATTTCCACAGTCTACCCTGAAAGACAAAGTGGAAGTATCTCACAAAACCAGTGAAAGGTTTACAACTGCAAATGCTTCAGTTCCATTAGCCCTCCTGATGATAAAGCTGCCTTCAGTGCTATGTGATAGTTGTCGAATCATTCTAACTGCTTGAAAAAGAGACACCACTTTCATAGCACTGAAGTATCTGTTGTTTTCCATGTATGCTACTGTAACATTTATGAACATGTTGTGCTGCTCTCCATTCATGATCTGTTTATGCTTCATATTTAGGGGCGGGTGGGAAGAGCATGTGAATTTCTGTGACTCTGCTACAGAATACCCTTTGTGTACATTTTTGTTCTTCCTTGCAAGACTGTGAATGCTTCGGCCACTCCAACCGGTGCAGTTACATCGATGTGCTCAGTGCATTCATTTGTGTGAGCTGTAAACACAACACTAGAGGGCAGCACTGTGAGTTGTGCAGGATGGGCTACTACAGAAATGTTTCGGCAAAGCTGGAGGATGAAAATGTATGCATAGGTCAGTTTTATTCTAATTCTGGCTTTTTGTTCCCTGCCTTTTTTCAGTTTTTCGGGCCTTTTTAGTGCATAAGTAAAGCCATTGTCACCCTTTTTCTTCTTTCACCAACTGAGCCAGATGGAGCTCTTTCTATGGAGGAGATCTGTGTACCTTCCATGTATTCATTTTGAGTCTTGTTCCTCTAACCTGAATTCCTGAATAAGAAGTGCATCTTGGTATTACAGACCTGGCTAAAATCTGTGGATGTTTCTTCTCTGAAAATTACTGATTGATCAAATAATAATAAAAGTAATAATAATAATACTTTATTTCTAACCCGCATCCATCTCTCCGAAGGGGATTCGGAGCGGCTTACATGGGGCCGTGCCCGAGCAACAAATCACAGAAGAAAAAAATCGAAAACAATAAACACAATAAAAAATACATCTTTGAAAATACAACAACACAAATGAATCTAAAACAGAAATGACAGGGCAAGACACATGTACATATAGAGTGTTTAAAAACTCGGGGGAGATAGCTGGAGTAGTGTCAAAAACATAGAGGATCATATTAGGGGGGGGGAAGGTCTCGGCAAAAACAGAGGCATTTGGGAGTCTAATCTCCAAAGACCTGGTGGAAGAACCATGTTTTCAGTTGTTTTTAAAGGATTCCAGTGAAGGGGCATTTCTAATCTCTCCCGGGAGTTCTAGGAAATCATGTGAAAATCTAGATTAAGTGTAGGATAATGTAACCAATAATAATAATAATAATGTTTTATTTATATTCTGCCCTATCTCCCCAGGAGGGCTTGGGGCGGATTTCAACATACAAAAAGGCAAACATTCAATGCCTCAATAAGACAACAAGTACCAACATAATAATCCGGAATAACACCACATATGAAAAATAAACTTAGAACCTAACATATATAAATTAAATAAAACATAATCAATCAGAAATTATATAGTGACATAAAACCTAAATGTACAAAACCACATTGATTTACAGAAAGCCAACTAAAGTTCACAAAGTGATATGGGTTGGTTGTGTGGCCGATGATGATAACTGGGCTAATATGGACAAACAGAGCCTGAGTACCATTATAGTTCTCATCCAGAGGTCCAATAGAGATCACTCATTGTCTAACCCTTCTCCTCTCTGTATGCTAGTACTTCAGTTATTTTTGAAGGAGAGGGGGGAGGGGACATCATTATTTCTTTAGGGAGGGAGTTCCAGAGGTGGAGGTGATCATGGAGAAGGCTCTCTCTCTAGTTCCCACCAGCCATAGTTGAGTTGGGATTGGGACCAACAGCAGGGCTTCCACTGCTGACCACAGTGCCCACACTGCTTTGTAAGAGGTGATGAGATTGGTCAAATAGCCTGGACCCAAGTCTGATATTATTGAAGCACCATTATATAGTCTGTGAATTGTTCAATTCTACACTATATATGCTTCAAATAAATACAATAAATCTGCACAATTTACAAATTGTGGTCCTCGTCTGCTTATTCCAGGAAATAAAAAAGATTGATCACAACATATGTTACTAATGTAATTTTAACAAATGAAACACATGCTGAGCCAGATGCCTTCATATTCAAGAGACAGGGTAATCTGATCAGATGAAAAATGACAGGTTATGATGAATGTATTAGCACCCCATCAAGAACAATATTGGAATTCTTTAACTGTGCTCCCTTCTTTTACAAAATAGCAAATATACAAAGCACCTTTTTAACCATAGGAAGGCGTCAAGCATAGAGTTCAGCCCCTTAAAGTAAATTAATTGAAATAGTTTTCTGTAAAGATGCCAGAACATTTTCACATACAAATACCCAAAGTGAAAGGTAGAAATTAAATTCCACTCACTACGGTGTTTTAGCCAAAATCATTAAACACCAAACTTCCTGGAAATGTAGTAGAACGTAATCAAGACCTGCTACAATAGATATATTGTCTAGCTCAGATGTAAACCAATAAACATGTCATGTAACAAGATGGCTTCATTTGTGATTAATTCCCAACAGGTAGATAAAGAATAATTGCTAATTTCCATGTCCATGAGATTTTCCACATTTCAGGATTCTTCAAGGAAACTTTTGCACAAGATATTTTATTTTGTGTAAAATATGTTTTTGTGCAAAACATTGTAAATTGCATGAAAATGTACTTTGTACAAATCATGGAGTAGATTTGCAAAAATCATTCTTTAGAACAATTTCACGGAAGAATTCTTAAAAAATGAAAATGCACACAACCCTTCATAAACACACCAGAGGAAGAAAAAATGTTATTTTTTGTTATTGCATGCATAAGCCAACCAAGTGAAGACATGCATCCCTAATTTCCAACACAGATATCACTGCCAGTTTTGGAGACTATTAGTTTTTGGGATGGACAAAATCCAGTTCAGGGCTGTTTTTGCACCCCATTCTCCCATCAAAACAGATGCATGTATATTAAACATATATGCTAATGTGCATATGGAATATGCAAGTTTTCTGATATAGAGATCTTTTCTATCATTGCATCTATACTGAAATAGTCCCAAGCCAGCCTGCACAAGTTGTGGCTCATCTACACAAGTTCTGTAAATGGCATGAAAAGTAAGTATTTGATCATTTTCAATTTCCCAAATTTATGATGGGGATTCAAGCATAAGTGGAATGGTGAAATTCCTTATTCCACCCCCATGTGTTACAAATTTCCAGATCCCTTGCAAAACTTTATGGGCAACACAGTATATATTAATCTACCTTTTGTTCCATGGTAGGCTGTTATACATTGCTGGGCCACAAGTTCTGCAGGAGTGCCATAAAATCATTAATTCAAATGGGTTATCATCATCAGTCATCTACTCCAGCTCCTTTCTGATACTCAAACTTTGTATAGCACTTAAATTCTCCTGAAATAGAATGTCATTTGTTAAGTCCTGAATATTTCAGAGGGGTGGTATTTCATTAAGCACAGATGGCCAAATTGTGGGTATACTACTAGATTGCAACTTCCATCAGTCTTCACCATTGATAAAGAGTGATAATAGTTGCTTCCAGTGACTTCTGAGTGACAGCAATATTGTCTTCAATTGTTGGTTTGGTCATTAAAGCAACACTATGAGTTTGCAGCAGGATTCAAAAGATGATCCATAAATATTTTTTAAAGTAGCATAATGTAATACACTAGAATGCAAATTCATTCTGTTTCAGCAGCTATCACAATGTCACAAAAATCTAGATAACTAAAGAGAGTCTGTTATGTCCTGCGAATATGAAAATTTGGACTAATCTTGTTTGTAAACCTTGATTCGATCTACATCTGTCTACCACAGCATATTCTATTGCGTAGAGAGAAATGTATATTTTGTGCAACAAAAGAACCAGAACCACACTAACCTGGATTTTTTAAAGATATTCTTGAACTGATTTACAAGATTCAGCACTGTGTATTACTAAATCTGGAACCAATTCCAAGACTTGAGTACATCCATTAGACTCTATTTTGTTATCTTTCAAAAATTCTCTTTCACAAAAGAATATAGAACTTTAAAAAAAACAGTTATGCACATACTCATGAGTTGCTGATGCTCCTTTTGATGTGAATCGGTGCTAAGTTAAATCAAAAGTTTGATTCCTTTGAGTTTAATTATGCTGTGCAACTGCTATCTATGGTGGGACAAGTGACAACCGCTCAAATGGGTCAGATCAATACAATTAACACCTATGCCAAGCAGAGGTCTTTTAAAACAAACACTCATTTGATTATTACTCTTTGATGTGAACAAGGAACATTATCTTTTTGATATCAAAGGTATGTAGCCACACTGCAGAGACCTGTGAGAGCAGTAGCACTTGGTTTTCTTTTACCAGAGGAAGTTATTAGATGTCTATACTGAACATAAACCCTCTACATGCAAGACAGTGAGGAATCTCCATAAATTAAGCATCTTATTAAATCAGAAGGGCAACCAATTGTGCATGGAAGGCTATTAAATATGAGGAATTTTTATCTCATTGCTGGATAATGGACGGATGCAAACTAACTATAAGACTAGAAAAACAGGTCAAGGTGCCACTGGGAACTAATGAAAACATAGAGAGTTAGATCTCCCGATTTAGATAGTTTGAAATCAATAGCATTTAAGTTAATTGTGACTTGGAATGACAGTTGGATCCAGATTAGTCATGAAATCAGTGGGGTTTGTTTCTTATGACATACTTGATCTTTCTGCAGTGTAAAGCCTCATACAATCAATAGAGCTCACTTCTGAATTTGAACAAATACATTCATTGTGACCCAAATCCTTCAGTAGTCTAGATAATACTATAATAATACACTTTATTTATATTCCGCCCTTCTTACCCCGAAGGGGACACAGGGCGGATTACAGTACACATACAGTACAAGCAGACAATCCCTGCCGTTTTTTGTATTTGACATACAGCACATACAACATATACAGTAGGAGGTTCTTTTCCAGTTGAGCCACAGGTTCTTTCCAGGTTCTTTCTGGTTGTGTCACCGGGGTGCTGTTGCTCCATTGCACCACAGGAGGTGCTGTTGCTTCACCCTCCTATGACGAAGAGCTTGCCGGCCCGTTGGGACCTTCCACCTTCTGGGTCTTCCTTATTTATTGGCGTTATAAAAGTCTTCCCCAACAAAGCGGTCCCTAATTTCTCTACTCACAGCTAGGCTGTTTTCGACTGCTTAGGCAAACAGAGGAATGGCTAACAGCTGGCTGCCCAAGCCAGCCCGTGGTCTCAAACCTGTAACGTTCGGTTGATAAGGTCTTTTAGCAGCTGCTGTTTTAACTGCTGTGCTAAACCTCCAGCCCAGATCTTATCTGTAGTCCCCACCAGTCCATCCCCACAGCCTTTGGAACCCTTCCTGTGAATTTCGCAACTCATCACAAGAAGTAGGAGTGTGGGGATTATTTTAAAACATCCCATTGGATATTTGTCATTCAGTCTATGTTCTTCAGAAAGAAAGCAGCAGCAAAAACATGCACATCCTTTCTGTAGTAGTATGTTAGGAACGAGTAAGTAATGTTCATTTGTCAGCTATTACACTAATTTCATGTTTTAAACATCAATTGGATGGTTGTCCATAATGGCTCAAAACCTCAATATATCTATATTCCGATTAGGATCACAGACATTTGAGGCAGCAACAGTTAGGCTACAATCAATCAACAAATATCTGCAGTTCTTTTGTAAAGTGTCAATATAGAATTATTGTATAATTTACCCTGGTATGACATTTAAATTACATGAAAGTCACACAGTGTTGTCTGAATAATAATTTAATTAGCATCTACAGACTCATAGAGGGTGCATGAAGCCATCAAATGTCTGTATTCATATCAGTAATAGAATATAAGAATTCATGAAGTTTAATGGATCGTCTTTTGCTACTGTCTGTTCTTATATTGCTATCTGATACACTCCTATGCACTTCCCCTAGATATTAAACATGGTACCATGGATTTATTTTGCCCAGAGTTGCAGACAGATGTTAATAGCTCCATTTTCATTACTAGTCTCCTCTGTATGAACAGGATACATGATCCTGCATTACTCTGATCCTCAATATGCACAGCTTGATCATGGGGAAAGCATTTGTGTAAAATATGTTGCATACGTTAAAGTATGAAATGTTGATTTTTAGATTAAGCAGGTCCCAAAATAACCCAGTGCCTTCACCCTCACATGTAGATAGTAACTTCTTTTTCCCTTTCCCTCTCCTCCTTGACCACAGTCATGCTTGGGACTATTGCAAAATTCCTGCAATTGATATAGCTGTCCCACATGTAGGATGATCCATGCAACAACAAACAATCCTAATTTACTCTGTGCAGGACATTAAATATAGTTGTTCTGGTTTGTGGTGAAACCAGGTTTTTTTGTTGGCTCATGCTGCTATTCATCATAAATATGAACATCACATATTTCATTTAAGCCCCAGTGAAATTTCATTTAGCTATTTTGCTACAGCAGACTCACCCTTGTGACCGTACTAAAATGTCCCAACTTACAGCTTTTATAGAATGATTGAATGTATGGAAACATGTCCAGTCCTTAAAATTTATTTGACATATGCTCACATTATCCCAGTTTTCACATGGCTAACACCATAAATTCTAGTTCCTTTAACCATCAAGGTGAAACTTTAGTTTACTTTGGCGAAAATAAAATGTTTTGTGTCTTGAACAGAACCATCTCTTTTCTGGAAAATGCCTTTACCTTCCATTCAATGGACTCTGGTCCACTTAAAGGCAAATTTAGAATGTCAGATTAACTTTGGAATTATCTTCCTTTTTTGCCTCCTCCAACACAGTAGACCTTTTCTACTTTTTGATAGTTTGCTATTTTGTGTTGATAATGAATTGACTGAAGGAGATGATGATGATGATGATGATTGAATAATTCATTCATTTTGGCAAATTATTTCCAACACTACTTACAGAGTAATCTTATCCTTGCTAACTTAGAAATAAGCCCCACTGAAATCAATTGGGCTTACTCTTGGGTAAGTGGGTATGATTGAATCATTACTTTCCCCTCTCTTGAGATTTACATTTTGAATTTGAAAGGATCAAAAACTCGAACAAATACTATAACATCACCGCCTCGGATCGCCTTCGGGCTGAGAGGGGCGAAATAAAAGCATAGTAAATAAATAAATATTTTATAACATTTTCTTCAACTTTTCCCCTATTTTCAGAGTTAACTCTTATTCTCTTTTTTCTATTTACAATGTTAATATATTCTCAGGAAAAAAATCCCTCCTGTTTTGTCATTTCTGATCGCAGTGATACTTAATGAAATTCCAGGAAACAATTGTAAATGAGATGATTAAAAGAAAAATTGAGCTGTTCTCCCAGCATGATCACTACATTCAAAAGAAATGCTTGCACTCTTTGCATTTGATAACAGTTAGACATCAGGGATGCAGGGAAGCTTATTATTAACTTGGAGTCTATATCCTATCTATGCATATTTAACTGCAATAAAAAACAAATTCTTAAAGAAGAAATCCCAGAAATGCCTAAAAAAGAGAAACAGGAAAAATATATAGTCAGGAGGAAGACACTGAGAACATATAGACCAGAAAAAAGGGCAGGTATGTTGCACCTCAGACCCCGGAGAGTCCCCCCTAGATCACACCAACACAGGCAGATGCAATAAACTTTTTTTATTTAGAATAAGGGTATAGGATAGTCCAAAGAGGTTAGAGTAAAGCAATTCAAAAATAGAGTTCGGTTTAGTCCTTGAGTTATTATCCAAGCGGGTTGAAATCCCGAAGCAAGGTTCCAAAGCAAAGACAACAAATCTGACGGTCAAAACGTAGCACTTGAGTCAGGCCACAACTGCAGTCTCGGGAAACAAAGTCCAAACCGCCCCAGTGGTTCGCAAGAACTTGAGAGGCAGGAACAAGAGATGTGGTCAAGCCAAACGTGGCTTCAGGTCTGGCGAAAACTTTCCCAGACTGGCTGTGTTCATATACACACATGCACAACCTGAAAATGTAATAATAGAGTAAGAATCAAAACCCCCAGCTCCTGAATTAGTGGAATATAGAGGACATTTCCAAACATGAGATTTCCCAGTAGCCTACTTAAGTATCACTGGTAACTTAGTTAGAATGCATTGTTACTGGGAGAGGATCACAATTTGATATTATTTATTTATTTATTTACTTTATTTATATTCCGCTCTTCTCACCCCGAAGGGGACTCAGAGCGGATTACAGTACACATACATTGCAGACAATCCCTGCAGTTCAAGATATGACATATAAACATGTGACATTTATCACAATACAGAACAGTACATACATTTGACATTTTTAGACAAACAGAGGCAAACTTTCTGGCCACCAGGGGGAGCTGACGCATTCCTCCTCACTCTCAGTGTTTCCTTCCAGGTAGCCTTGTTGTTTCTTCCGCATTCCTCAGTTATTCTTTATGGCATCATAAATGAGTCTAAATTACCCATTGTTTGATTAAACACATATGTTTTTTTAAAAAAATCCATAGGTTTCAAAAATTTACCTATTTTGTAATTTTCCATTTCTACATGCTTACATTTGCCTTTATGATAAAATTACAATACCCAAATTAATTGTGTGTGTATATATATATATATATGTGTGTGTGTGTATATATATATATATATAGACAGAACACAACAATATATAATCAGTTCACCAGCATACAGAACAGAAAACCAATATTGGACGTATAACGCCATTTACTGCTGCTAATATGTGCTATCGAGTCTGACATAGGGTTTTGTTGGCAATAATAGTCCTGGGAGGTTTCTGGCTGCCTTCTCCTAAGGGTGAGAGAGTGACTTGTACCCTGTGGGTTATCATAGTTGAGTGGGGATTCCAGCCCCAGACTCAGGTTCCACCACTAAACACACTGGATCATATAATACCATATTCATTCATTCATTCACTTTATTATTTCATTAGTCGCCCTCCACCGAAGTGCTCTGGGCGACTTACATAGGACAGAATAAACGAACATTACAACAATACAACAATAACATTAAAATGGAATTACAGATTAAAAGCTCTACCAAAGAGCCAGGTCTTGAGCCAGGTCATATGTGTTCATAATTAGAGGATGACAATGATTGTTGGTAATATTTAGTACCAGTGTAGAGGTCTTTATTAACTGCTATACGAAATTAAGTAAATATTTTCTTTTTAATCGCAAATGGTTGAGGTTGGAATAGAAGCTTTCAGATTTTCAAATGCCAGTTGGTATATACTAATAAAATTAGAACAGCCTTGGCATTGGCATATGTTCCTAGACAGGTAAAATCCCCATTGTATCCCTAGACTCGAGGCTTTGACAACTCATATTCAAGATTGGACAGAAGCAAATTCATGGATTACGAAAAGACAAATCCAAGACAGTTCAAAATAGGGAGTTCCACAACAAAGTTTAAAACAGCCCAGAGACATCAAACTAGCAGAGAGAGAGAAATGCCAAGAGAAGCCATGGAAAACAATATATACTCTAATGTTGTACACAGTAAAGCAACCAACAAGAATCAGGCAATCGCTGTTTGCCTGACAAAATGCCAGCCAAGTTTTCAACACTGAACATGACTCAAACTGTCCAGTAAATGGTGTGAGAGGTTCGGCTCTGGAAATTTTTGAAGTTAAATTGCAGATAGACCCAGCAGAAAACCTTGAAAGCACAGGCAGGCTGAAACAGGGGCTTTTGAAACTAATAAAGCATCCATCAGTGCCTCTGGTTTATTCGTCAATTCATAGAAAGCCATTACTTTCTTTAGTTGCAAAAACTCTGTCTGGAGACTTCAAAGGCTTTGCAGGAAAGTCTGAAACTAATTACATTTGCTTTCATTTAGGTAATAAGAATGATCTTTCCAAATGGTTGTTAATTCTTTGTAATTTGTTGACCATACTGCAATACACTGTTAGGCTGTTAAGAAAACTCTCTCAAGAAGCCTTTTATGAAAATCTTCCGCCATTTGGGATTAGAATAAAAAATAATTATTGTGCACATATTAAGTACCTTTCATACAGAATGTCATAAAGACCTGCACGTTGAAATGCATATTACCAAAACGCTTCGTTACCATCTAATTATGAGTATGTATGATACTATATAGACAGGCCACAGGGTTTCTGCTCTTTGGGTTAATGAATTGATTTTGTATTTTAATATAACTATAGATTATCTGCCAGTTTGAGGCTAATGTAAATGTCCGACAGTCCCAACGCTCCGGTACACTTTTAACTTGCCCGCATAATCTCAAACTGTGTAATAACTAAAAAGACAACTGATGTTACCCCTTAAAACTACACCCTGCAAATGCCGATCACTAAAACATCATTAATAAATTAAGTGAATGTTCATAAACATAAAGGAAGATGATCTTGCAAATTAGCAGAGTGCATTGCATTTCATTGCATTTAGAAAATATGCAGCAGTATGCATTGCATATGGAACCGTACTTACCTGTTTTAATAATTTAGTAGAGGGTTTACTTGAAGCTTATTGACGTTCCATGAAATACTGGGCTTTCTTAGCGTTCGTTATAAAAAATCTAAATATATGAATTGGAAGCTCTTCCATAGTCAATTACTTTTGAAAATATGGCTGACCTCATCCTTTAATGATGAAAATGTGCCGTTCAGAAGGTTCTAAGACTTCTGACAGTTAGACTTAATCCTTAACCATAGGATACCAACTTCCCATGGGTGGCATGTGGTAGGAAATATAATCCTTCCACAGTCTGGAGGCAAAATGCCTACCCACCAAACCACAAGCCACCATTTCTAATCTGCTTGCTTCCCTTGTGCCATTAATTCAAAAATAACAATAAAAAGGTAAACCAAGCTGGTATTTTGATATGGTGGTAACAAAAGTAGGAACAACCTTAAATTGGCAAGATGGCTCAATTATAATATGGAGAATAAGTATCATAATAACTTAATAATATTAAATAATACAGATGACTAATTAATGACCATTGTTAATTAATTTTAATTAACTAGCAGACATTTCCTTTCTTCCACCATTAAACAATCTTCCTTTATGGTTAAACACTGACCATTGTTAATATCAGCAATGAATTAGCTATAATCATGTACCCCTTTATCGAGTTCACATGTGTTGTCTTGTTTCTGCAGAATGTAATTGTAACCGTTTTGGCTCAATCCGTGATCGCTGTAATGAAAAAGGAATGTGTGAGTGTAAGCAGGGAACAACAGGGCCTAAGTGTGATAAGTGTCTGCGGGGATATTACTGGCACAACCAGGGCTGTCAATGTAAGTAATTGCCCTACTTCTGACCTACCTTCCCCTGCCACTTGATGCCTGTACTTATCTGCGCCAGCATGTGCAATGCTTAACAGCAGGGCTACCTCTCTTTCTCCAAAAGCTTTCAAAACTTGTTTTGCTTGAAGATTAAAGAGAGCATTCGACTGACAATGCAATCCATTCATTTCAATATGTTATGTATTGCTCGCTCCCCTTCTTTCTACTAATGGTTAGAGTTAACTAAATGAATGTATTTTTCTGCCTTGACAGCTATAAAAATGCTGCATGTGAATTGTATTCTATTTTTTTTCTGCCGACACCAAGAGTGAGATATGAAAACCTTATCTGCCAAAACTATTGCCCAGTTTCTCAACCATAGTGTTATGACCCCATTTTTTATTCAAGCCATGGCTAATTTTATGCTCAAGTGGACCGTTGGAAGCAAAGTCTATACCAGGCACAGGCAAACTTGGGTCCTCTAAGTGTTTTGGACTCCAACTCCCACCCAAGTTTGACCATGCCTGGTCTACACAATAGCTATGATGGATATTAGCTTCAGTGTAGATATGATTCTAACCATGAGAAGTGAAATAGAAGAGAGGAGGAATTTTAGTGTGGGAGGAAAAAAGTAAAGAAGAAAGGAGAAGGGAGGGAGGACAGATAGGAGTTGTTGAGCTGAAGAGGCACTTCCACTATCAAAACCATAGTTAAGGAATTACTAAATCACTGAACCAAAGTATTGTGATCAGCCAGTCTGTTAATGACACAAGTGTTTTTGCACAGAAAGCATGCATCAGAAGTACACAAAATCAGGGGGTTCATTGAGAATCTGATGTAATAATGGAATGTCAGGTAACTACAATACAAATACCCCATAAAAATACACCTGCATCTCTAGACGTGCAGTGGAAATCTGCAGTAGAGTCAGTTACTCGGAATAAATATTCCGTTAAACAAATGAAGTCTAGATATACATTAGTGGGTTATCAACAAAAAAATATTTGATTTGATTTGCTTACTATTCTATGTTGTTTGCTTCATGCTGATGTATTCATATTTGTGAATTGCTTGTAGTCTTTCTCTGTGGTTATTGGTTATTGACTACACTGCTATCATGTGTGTTTTGCTATACGTTCTGGGAGACATGCCAATTCATATCTTCAATTAGGGCACATCCCAGATCTGTAATGGTGTATCAAAGGCCTTTGCCAATGTGAATGTGTGGGGAGATGACAATTTATGTAAGTTTACCCTCAGTGACCCTCTTCAAACATGGAGTTCTTTACCAAACTGCTGCGTTCCTATTGGCAAGTATTGTCTGAGTTGTTGTTGGAGTGCAGAGTTGCGTGGTACAGAGAATAGCAATGTGAACTGTTGTGTGAAATATCATGTTATGCCATCTCAGTGAGGAGGGGGGAGTGCACAGAATGTTTTATATACAATTATAATTTCTTTCCAAAAATTGCTCATAAAATGTTCTGATTGTATGTATTATAGTTTGCTTTTAATGTGAGGATAATACATTGTTCTGATGACTAGATTTGGAAATCTGTTTGGGATAGTGTGCAGACTTTGTAAATACTGCACCATACTGCACCTGTATTTATAGTATAATTGCTATTTGTTTCACAAAATCTAGAAGATACCACATGCATACATTATTTCATGTAGGGCATTATCTCGCCAATATTAGAGCAGATGTACTAGAGATTGTCTTTCTCCAGTACTTTGTCAGAAGAACGTGATGCCACTTTCTCCTAAATATTTTGCTACAACTTCCCAGCTCCTGCTGCTTTAGGTGACTGCCTTATGTTGGGGTTAGTTATATCAAGTTTCTCCATACTAGACTGCATCCATGTAAGAGAAGATACAATTATGCATTGTATCTTGCACAACATTTTTTGTGCAAGATACAACTTCTTGCACAACTCCTAGTAACTTCAGGAAATCATTCCTGTTCTATTGATAAATATGGGTGAGAATCAATGGTTGACTTGCATCTTCCTTCTGCTCTATTGTTGAGGATTCAAGGAGAGAGTGTAAAGCAAGACAAAAACAAACACCACCAGTCCAAAAATTGCTTTTGGATAATCTACAAGGAACATGATGCCAAATGATATACAAAATACAGGTTATACTCTCCCTTTTTGAGGGATATTGCCATAACTTTTCTGTCCAGAATGTTGCCACTTTATAAGTCAATGGAGCCAAGCTATTGGACAACATGTCTGATAAACAGTAGGCCGCACATTCCAAGTCCGTCTACTGTGGATAGCATCAAAATGGTTTCAGGTGCAAAGGCTGTGAGCATCTACTAGTATGTGTTTCCTTGTTACATCTGAATCCCAAACTAGTACTCCCCCGAAGTGGGATAATTTGGTTCACAGTCAAACTCAGCTATACACCATCTGCTCCATTTGTGGATTGTTCAGTACTGGATTACACAGCCTTCATAATTAAGACTCCCTTTCATTTTCACATTATTTATTTCCCAGGTTCTTTATTATGCTGGTGTAGAAAATTACAAAAGCAGCAACATCTTTTGAATGTGTTATAAAGATTCCCTAAAGATTACTTGCATGAACATGTAAAGCATATAGTCAGTACAAATCCTTGTCACAACAGAGTCTAAGACATTAAATTCAAGAGTAAAACAAGTAGAATGCACAAACAATACAGAGGAAGCCAGAGAGATAGATGTTATTCAAAACCAATGGATGGGGCATTTGTCTCCTTTCAGCAGATGGAAGCAGGACTCAACAACATTGAAGGCATGGGTGGAAGGTCAATGTATATCACAATCAGTTGGCAGTTGAATGCCGCTGTACTCATAGCAGGTACATTAGCTACTCGATCACATACAATTTGAAATTTGGCCTTCTGTAATGTGACTTGATTATTAAGGGACTGTCCAATTTATCATAATAAACTCTGAGTTTTCTTGACTAAGAAAATTCTATGACTTATGGGATCATCATAAATCAACTGGGAATTTCTGACGAGCAACTTAAATTTCATGAGATTTGCCTAGTATTTCAGTTTCATGAAATATCTGGTCAAAAGCACAACCCATACTAAAATCTCAGGCAATGTTGTCCTCAACTTCTGTCACTTTAAGCTAAGAGATCCTATTGATTTTTATGACTTTTTAAGAAACAAAGTAATAAAAGTATATTTAAATTGTGATTCAAGGTATGTTATGGGTTTAATTTAACCAGAATTCAGATAAATTCCTTTGAAGGGAGGGGTTACAACTTCCACAATCTTCTAAGCTTACTGGGGAATATAATAGGTGAAAAAAATCTGTTCATAGCTCTGGATTTCATATTTTTGCTGGATCACCCAAAACAAAGAACGAAATTAATTTGGAGGTTCTCTGTGAATTGTTAAGGAAGTATAAACCATTTAATAAGTCCTGAAAAATACCCCTCTTAAGAATCATGTAGTGTAATGGTTAGAGTGTCGGTCTAAGACTTGAGAGATCAGTGACATATTTTAGCCCCTATGTAATAGGATTGTGAATCCATTCTAAGCTTCAGACAAATGAACTTTAATGGCACTATCCAAGGTGCTGAACTGTATCCCTGAAATAGGTTCAGCAGTTTCAATAGGTCCTTCAAAGTTCTTGCTAAAATCCAGATCGCATTCCCTGTACCACTGTCAATGAAACTATCCTCCACACTGTGAGAGATTCAGGTTTAAGATCCCTTTTAACGAGGCAGCTCAGTGGATTACCATGGGCTTATCACTTTCTTTCTCAGCGTGACATATTTCACAAGCTTTGAAATAATGGCAGGAAATATATCTGGTAATAAAACATGTTTACCCCAGAAATCTGCAGCTCACTTAACGGGTATATCATTTCTGTGTTGACTTCACAAAGTAGCTGGAATATACTACTGTTTTCCTTTCTGTTAAATCATGGACACTTTTTAAAAAAAAATCACTATCCAGAGTAAGAAATACATTTTAAAAGAGTCTCACGTTAGTAAGGATCATAGAGTGAGAGCTGCCTCTTCACATTTGCATTTTATTGATGTGTTAAATTCATTTGCCCTCCTAGGCATTAACCGGCATCTTGACAAATATCAATAGAGCAAATAAATAAATCTTTGCACATTTTGAAACAGTCGGGGTGTCTTTGTTTGATACAAGACTGAAGGACAGTTATGTCAAAAAGCATTAACACCATTTCACCTGCTCTAAAAGTTTCACCTGAAGACAAACATGTTGACAATTGCCCAGTAAACTGAAATAAATAATAGTTTCTGAGTTTTTCAGTTTTAGCACTGGAGTGTGCTCTGCTTGTGTGTAGTTTTTAACACATAATTTCCACCCCCACTAGAGCTTACGCCTCTATAATAGGCTGCTGAATCTTTCAATTCACCACTGGAAAATATGTTGCCCTCCAGATCGTACAAGAATGCAGCTCCCATCAGCCCTACCCAACAAGGCTAACCTCGGTTTTAATTTCTAAAAAGGCACACAGTTTCACTCAAACTTTTGCTAACTGGGATATATGTAGAAAGCATAGAGCAACATCAAACTAATACAGTGAGATTTTTCAATCTCAACCTACCATGGATCATCATGCCCTAATATTATTAAATGGTGCCAATGTGACTGCAGATACACTGAAGCGTGCATGTTTACTTCACTATTGTATGGAGCATGATTGCATGGAAAATTTGAACTGAACTGCTGATATGGGGAGTCCACTGCACTCTTTACTATTACTTTGTTGTCTGGCCATCTGTCAGGGGTGGCTGTCTCATGATTTCTCTTCTAACTCTATGATTCCATGATTCTATGACCTGCTGGTGGATCTTGGTTCATCCAGGTTCATGATCATGGAGCTTGCTTGCCCTTTTCTAGACCTGACTGGAATATAACTAAAATCTCCCAGCTGGAAAGGAATTAAATGTGATATCAGGGAAAGGCACAATAGGTCCCTTTGACTTCCCACTGAAACACTGCTCAAGTTCATACACACACTTAAATAGACCATCAGCTAAATAGCACTGAGGTGCCAAGATTGCTTGGAATTGGTGACAGTGGCTAATACTAAGAAAGAGTGGTTTGCCCCCAAGGCCACTCAGGGCCTGAGTTTAGCACTGAGATGAAATTCATGCCTGGCTCAGTTCTGTTAGTCACGGCATGACAATGGCTGTAGGTGACTCAGAAGCAGGAACTAGCTTCAAAAAAGCATAAAATACATGAGATGTTTCCTGCCTAACACTTCGTTTTCCATGTACAGCTGAACGATCCATTGTTCACTAGTGTTTCATATGACATCGTTGTCCCAGGCAATGTGTAGAACTCCTGGACATCAATTTCAGGCACCCAGACAATATGGCTATTCGTAATCGATACTTTCTTTTAACCAGCATCATGAAGAGTCACTAAATCTTAATACAACTTATGCTTTAATTGAACTGCAGTAATTTTGAAATGTGCCAGTAATTGTGAAATGTGCCAATGCAAAGAAAAAATAGTATGTTTGGGGGGAGTGTTGTTTCATTTGCTCATATATGAGGCTGATATTTCTATGAAAACAAAAATGGAATATTTCTGATACTCCTGACTTCAACTGTTGTTCTCACCTAAACTAGCAAGAATGTTTCCGTAAGATGTTTGACACTTGTTGAAACACTCTGCATTGATGATGCCCTGAAGCTGCACTTGAAAATTTGTTAAGAGCTAATGCCCTTACATTTTCCAAGTGAAGAAAAACCTAATGGGGTCATTATAAACTGGCTTGATGCCATCATTAGCATGAAGTATGGTTAGTTCAATAGGTTGGCTCTGGCCTAGGAGATGCATTTGTCTGATCCAGTAAGGATACTCTTGAACTTAAGTGAATTGCTAACTTCAGTTCCCTACTCTTCCACCTTCCTTCTTGTTTTACTGCACTCCGTTCAAGCATAATTCTCTGCCATGAATGAGGTAATATAATACATTATACCACATTCAATGGATAACTGTATGATCACACTTGAGAGACAGTTTGGAGACTTATCCAAGAGGATATCCCAAACAATACTTTCATGAGAGAGATTCTTAACTACCTTCAACAATTTAGCCAGTAACTTTCATGATGAATTTGGACCCATGTGTAGCCTTCACACTCCTTTATTAGTATCATTCAAACCAGTCATACCATACTAATGGAAGAGTAACAGTTTCAGTACGCAAAAGATTCCAGGTTCGAGCAATGTAATCTCCAATTGGAAAAAGCTATTCTTGACCTGAAACCTTGAAGAGCACTGTCAGTCAGAACACACAAAACTAGTTTTATTTATGTCCCATGTAAATCAGGAAAGTGCTTAATATTTGCACCCACAGAGTTTCAATTGCTTAGAAGCTATATGCAAGCTCCTTCACTCATGTAGGTTTCTGCCCTTAAAATAACATATGGGTGTTCACAAGAGCATAACATGTATGCAGAGATATGAGAGTGTTGCATCAACATTGGAATAGAGCCCTATCATTAAGTGACTACTTCGTCATGCACGTAGGGTAAGATCCTACATTTCCCAATGTGGCTCACATCTTTATGCTGTGATTCACCATCCAAAGATACTCTAGGGTCTTAACAGATGTTGTAATCACTCTGTGTTTCATTATGGGACCCAGTCCCTCAGGTTGTCCATCTCTTACAGAATGGCTATCAAGAAGAAAGTGATTGGTTATGTGGGAAATGGGTTAGATCACTTTGGAGGACAAAATAATACCAGTCACTGGAGTGACCAAAAAGTATATACATAGGCATAACATGGACTAACATTTGTGCATGTCCCTAATAGGATGACAATTGTAATGTGTAACGGGGTGTGCACATATTCCATGTAAGAATTAACTATAATATTCTGGATCTTTGTTAGGCCCAGGCCATATTACATTCAGAACCATGCTATTTACCTGATTGTATTTCAAACATATATGATTGTACAGATATATGCATGAGGCTTTGAAAAAAAAGATTCCTTGGCAAACCCCAGACGTATTGTGATGGATCAAATGGAAGAAGTGGGAAAAGATCAAGATGTGGTGAGACAAAGGCACACCACATCTTGGTTTGTCAGCTGCTTTTGGCTAAATTACATTACAACTACTCACAATTTGTAGCATATGCTCATTAAGAAATGCATAAACATTAAACAAGTAGTCTATTTGTTTTTCTTTAATTTTTACGTTGTTAATACTTGCTGCCTTTGGTAATAAATAATTTAACACAAGAATATGCCAAGCACTTAGACATTGCTCAGAATAAAAATGTAAAGTGAGTTTACAAGGAAAGAGACAGAAATATCTATTAGGTGCATGAAATAAAACATACCGCTTGATAGCAATTGCCACTTTAATCTGTTTGACAGCAAATCTACTGAAGGGAAAGCTTATAATGTCATTAATTGAAATGAATTATTCATTTGAGAAAATGCAGGCAGACCCAGTGCTTATTGTGAAATGACAGGTGAGAAGGCATTATCATAGAGGTTATTTACCCATTGGAGCTGTTCTGTAACTTAAGCTTTGCATGAACTGCCCCCCATCCACCCACAGGTAGGAGAAAAAAGGCAATAAGACATACAGCAGTTAATAGGCTTTCAAACAAATATTTCTAAAACTGAGATAAATTAAATTTTTAAGAGGACATCTTTAAAAGGTATCAGAGAATGCATGGGAGGTATCTTGCAAGTAAACTGTTCTTACTGTGTTCTCCTGTTACTAGGGGTGGTTGATCCATAAAAAATTGAGTCTAAACTCGTGGGGATTTCCCTTGCTGGGTCGTTATAGAAATTATTCTGATTTTTTAAAATAAATTTCGTAATTGAAACGTAATTACTAATGAATTTTCATTTTTATTTGTTACACCAGCTGGGAGGCTAGAATGGAGGGCTTGCTTTCCACTCTTTCCTCCCTCCCCCCAGGTCAGAAGCATCTTGGATTCAATTTAATCTGAGATGCCTCTCAGCTGGGAAGGTAGGGAGGCTAGAATGGAGGGCTTGCTCTCCTCTCTTCGCTCCCCCCCCCCAGGTCAGAAGCATCGCGCATTATATTTAATGTGTGATGCCTCTCACCTGGGAAGGGCGAGGAGGGAAGAAGGGAGAGCAAGCCCTCCCCTCTTCCCTCCCTCCCTCCCTCCCCAGCTCAGAAGCATTGTGGGTTAAATATAACCTGGGATGCCTCTGAGCTTGCGGGGGGAGGAACGGAGGAGTGGATGGTCTGCTCCTCCTTCCCTGCCAATATCTAATCCGCGCCAAGCCTTGGTGCGGTTTAGATCTTAGCAGGGAAGGAGGAGCGGATGCCCCCTCTTCCTGCCAAGATCTAAACCTTTGATCTTGGTAGGGGTGGAGGAGCGGATGCCCCTCCTCCCTGCCAAGATCTAAACCACGCCAAGCCTTCGCACGGTTTAGATCTTGGTAGGGCAGGAGGAGTGGAGGGCTGGCGAGAGGAGAAAGGAGGGTGCTGCTGCCCTCCAGTCTCCTCTCGTGAGTTGAGAAGTAAGGAGGGGGAAAAACAACCTAATAACGTGACCTTTACAAAACATGGCATTCCTGAGTTCGGTTTTGAAACTTCACTTCCGGGTTGGACGCCGAGGGTGGATATAAGGTCAAAATAATTTCAAATACGAATTATTAATGGGTTTCAAAGTATTTAAATTGGAGATATCCACCCCTAACCTGTTACATTACTTACTTGTCTGTAATTCATTCAAAACTGGATAGCAGTTGCCTCCATGGGAGGAGAAAATAACCAAAGACTGCAAAGAATATAGGGGAAGTTGCCAGCCATTTCCTAAATGCATGTACCACATTAGTCAAAACAATGCTGCAAACAAATAATTTGTAATTACAGTACAACCTGGTTATTCATGGATTCAATATCAAGAGTTTTTAATCTCCTATCCTAAGGTGTTTGGCCCACCCAGTTCAACCACCAAAGCTGCAAGTTTGCTATAGCAGGGACAGTAAGACATCTTCTGTTGGTCCAGTTAGTACAAAAGCTCTGTCTTCAACAGTCCCTCGAAATTTTTTGATACTGAGATGAAGTGATCTCCTCTAATTCCTTAATTTCTTTTGAAAAGTGTTTAAATTTCTTCCCATCAGTCAAGAACCTCACTCAGGGAACATAACTATGTTCTAATAACCATGTAATCCAGTTTGTTATTTTCATGGTTTGAAGCACTGAAGGTTATAACGGAAACACAGCAAGTAAAATCAGATAAGTGAAAATCTGAATGAGGACCAAAAGAGACTTGATGACGAAGCCTTCTATTCTTTGTATTTAGCAAACCACAGCAGTGGGAGTGGACAGGACCAAAGAGAATTTAAATCAGGTGTGAGACTACCCCTTTCCTTCACCCCTAATTACTATTTGCCCAGAGAATGGAGAGTTAAGCCTACATATCTATCATTTAGGCTTTTTTCACACTAACCAGTTATAGCAATTTTGATGTCACTTTTGCTGCATCCTACAAGAAACTGTATTTTGTCATTTAGGGAAGCAGTGGTTTAGTCATTTAGTCACTTCCGACTCTTCGTAACCTCATGGGCCGGCCCACGCCAGAGCTCCCTGTCGGCCGTCACCTCCCCCAGCTCCTTCAGGGTCCTTCAGGGAAGCACTGGAGGCTTCGAATTCTATGTACCCCTTCTATAATGGAAAATGGACTAGAACCATCACAATCAATGTAAAATCATAGTGCTATAACCCAACCTCCGCAATGAAGAGGCAACACAACAGAAATGGGTTAACTATGGGCAACATTATTTATTTATTTATTTATTTGTTTGTTTGTTAGATTTATTGGCTGCCACTCCCAGCCGGCTCGGGGCGGCTTACATCAAGCATCACAATAAAACAACAAATCTACAACAACAATAAAACCACAAGGATAAAACAATTCCTAAGAGATAACACAAGTCCTAGGGGATAGCACATTACAACTCAAAGGTCTGCCGGAATAGGGCCGCCATGCAGGCATTCCGAAAAGTCAACAGATTTCACAAGGCCCGAACCTCCGGGGATAGTGCATCCCAGAGAACTGGGGCAATGATGGAGAACGCCCTTCTCCATGTTGGAAGTTAGATGGTATTGTTTGACATTGGGCATGGCTAGAAGATTCCAGTCTTCAGATCTAAGTGTTCTCATGGGACAGTATGGGGTTAGGCGGTCCCTTAGGTACACTGGCCCCAGACCATACAAGGCCTTAAAAGTCAAGACTAACACTTTGAAGGTGAATAGGAAGCCAGTACAGTTCCCGCAGAATTGGTGTAATGTGGCAGCTTGCAGGAGCTCCTGCGAGCAACCAAGCTGCGGCGTTCTGCACCAACTTGAGTTTAATGTTAACTACTTATACTTTGTAACTTTATAACTTGCAGCTAATTCTAAAGTGTGTCATGAACTTGGTGTGGGTAAAGCCGAGGTAGTGACCCTTTCAGCCTACCCCTTGGCTACTTTAGGTGAAACACCTGTGTCCCCGGTTGTAACTTCATGGTACAGTTGACTCTTTTTGCCGGGGAATCAGTGCTGACCTTACAATGTGAGTCCATGAGAGGAGGAGGCAAACCAATTCCCACCCCCAGCTGTGCTAGGGAGAGAAGTTCCTTGTGTGAAAAAAAACTTATATCCAGGTTGGCTATGATTGAAATCAACAGTTACAGTACAGAAACAGATGACCAGTGTATTTGATCAACAACAAAAGCATTTTCTCTCATTTGGAATGGAAATTATATAAAGGAGAATTTACAGTTTCTGAAATTATAATCTTTGCAATTCAATAGCAACGTTCAATACTTAAGGCATCCTTAATGACTATTTTCTACATCAAACTGTAGAATCTTTTTGATATAATCTGACCTAAAGTAGATGCTAACTTTTAATATTCATGCACGTGTTAGAGAACTATAATCTAATACTTTAACATAATTATTGGAGGAGGCCAAACATTGATGCTGGGCCTGTGATATTCTGGTCTGTTAGAAGGAAAAATATGAATATTTCGGTTCATGTTGAAGGCTTTTTCACAGAAGACATAAGAAAATGTGTAAATCTTCAATATCATACCATATTTTAAAGAGCAATGAGTGGGAGACATTTCCAATAAAGAGATTATTTACTTTCATCATATATTTTATGGTCCTGGAGCAGTAACGCAGCAATAAATTATCTGCATTTTTCCTCCTGTGGAGCAGACATATATATTTTAAAAATTGGATATCTGCAACATTACGCTTGTAAATCTCCTGTCCCCCGTTAGCCTGGTTAATAGAAGTGATATGATAATTTTCTTCCACTCTAGAATATACACAGATTTGCCAGTCCAAGCCTTGCTGAGTTTCCCATAAATCTGGAGAAAGAATTGACCTCTACTAATTGGGTTGGGTAAAACAGAATATGTAGTCCTCTGACCGATTTTTGTGGATTCCAAAATTGTAGATAAAATTGGAGACTTATACTTCTGAAGGCTTTTACTAAAAAGATGAAGCCATGACCCTGAATATATTTGCCTGGAAATAAACAACTGTAATCCAAAAAGTCACTGTTTCAAACTATGTATCTGACCATAGGATAGAACCATGAGGGCTAGTAGAGAATTTCAGTTTTTAAAAGAAAGAACAAGATATAAACAGGCTAAAGGGTCACACCATGGAATGAATGAGATGAAATGAATAAGCTAGAACTTGTGATTACTTAAGAACCTATCTTGTGATTACCTTTTATTTTTCATATAGGTGTAGCAAAGCCGTCTGCAGACAAGTCACACTCTTCTTGTTCTCACTAATCAAATGCGTGCCTTTTGCATGTGTACCTCACAAGGAGACCTATTTATAGCAATACCCATTCAGTGAGTATAATCCGAAATAGTTATATTCTTACATGATTATTATATGAGATATGAAACACAGCAGGGGAATTTAACATATTTGGGTGGAATTTCTGCTTATATATCTAACAGATTTTAGGATAAGCCCTGTCATTGGGCAACAGGAGGTCTTTTAAGGTGAGAAAAGCAGATGTGTGCACTTCTCAGTTGCCAGTCTTTAATTAAACCCTTGTGCCGCCAGATCTGAAAACCGACAGATCAGAGGTTCAAATCTGGAGAGAGCATGGATGAACTCCCTCTGTCAGCTCCAGCTCTCAATGCAGGAACATGAGAGAAGCCTCTCACAAGGATGGTAAATCATCAAAACATCCTGGTATCCCCTGGGCAACATCCTTGCAGACAGCCAATTCTCTCACACCAGAAGCGACTTGTAGTTTCTCAAGTCGCTCCTGACATGAAAAAAAAGTAACTTTTTGCTCCCAACAGCAAAATATATTAACCAAAACCTTTTCAAGAGGTTATCTTTATACTGATTGAGTAATACTGGACTTAATGCATCTCTCTCTCTCTCTCTCTCTCTCTCTCTCTCTCTCTCTCTCTCTCTCTCATATATATATATATATATATATATATATATATATATATATATATCTGGACTGAGTACACTTGTGGTGCATTGCACGATTAAATCTAATTAGCTTCCCTACTAAACCCTCTCAATAAGCATGCTCTGGTTGGGGTGAGAATATGAATATTGTATCCTGAAGTCCAGTAATTTGTTGTCCTATAAGATATTTGTGACGACTTGGGCTTAAAATGATTAGGAACGCTACCACCAACCTAAAGTTTACTCTTTAGGATTTTCTTTTAAAATAATATTTCAGCTAGGCTTCTTTTAAAACACACACAGGGGGGATTCTGAGGTAAAATCTTTACCCCTTGACTGGAACAGTGGGAAGGCGGAAACTGGCACACTCTGGTGTAAAGAGGCACAATGGAGGCTTCTCTTAGAAGTTAACAAACAAACTTTTATTAATTTAACAGGCTTTTGAAAGGCACAGAGCATAATGGTTTTCAAGTGAGGCACAGTAGCGTAATGGTTAACAGAAATGTACTAGAGCATGTTGGTTACTATAGATTACTTTCTTAGATCTTAGTTATAACACTAGACAGTTCTAAACTTATCTATCGAACCTTCCTCACTCTAATGCCGCTGACTAGTAGTGAGTAGTTGTCCACTAGCTAAACTAGTAACTCCCTGAGCTAATACTCACTCTTTCTAGAAGCACCCTAGCTACTAACTCTCTTCCCTAGAGTTATCCTGTGGCTGGCTTCCTAAGAGAAGTGAGCTAATCTCTAACCCTAGAGATCCCCAAAAAGCCTGTGACTGACTGCCTGTCACCTATCCCACAGCACTTTTCCAGTCAGCTTTCAAAAAACTCTCTCTCTCTCTCTCTCTCTGACCGCTCACTCTCAGCTCTGTCCAGAGACTCCTCTCTCTTTGAGTTCTGACAAGAGACTGCTCAATAAGCTACACTCTTTCCCTCCTAAGCAGCTCGGCTCCTCCCCTCAGCTCTGAGCCAATCTCAGGCATCTCTCTCTCCCCCTCCGAGAGAAGGTTCCAAGCCACTCCCCCTTTCCTGGCCATCCTGTTTAACCATGGATGCCAAACTACTATGCTGATCTCAGCCTAGCACAGAATGGGTGAGTCCTCACAATATTGTATCCTGAAGTCCAGTAATTTGTTGCAATAAGATATTTATGAAATTCAAAGGAAAATTATCTAACAAAATTTGTTTTCGAAAATATACAGAACCAGATATTTACTCCATTGTATAAATGTGTTATATTTTATCCAATAGGGTTACAGCTGTGTTTGATCAGGCTGCTGCTGTACTGGCCAATGAATCCAGAGCCAGTCTGAAGTAGAACTGCTCCCTATTGGTTCCAAAGGTGGCCACACACACATTTTGAAGCCTTCAACAGTGGTGTGTTGCAGTCTATATGGTCCAGTCAGACTGAAACCACATCAGCCCTGCTGGATCATTACTTCAATTTTGTATCACTTCTCTCAGCTGACTGCAGAGCTCCATGTGAGCTCCTTGCCATTCTGGGTGTCCTGTTCTTACATTAAGGGGGATATCAGGATGTAACTATAAAGAAGGACAGAGATAATCTGATGATGTATTGTTGAAGCCTTTCACAGCCTGAATCACTGCGGTCTGGTTTTCAGGCTGTATGATTATGTTGTAGCAGCATTTTGTTCTGATGTTTTGCCTGCATCTGTTGCTGATGTTGGAATTCAACCCTATGCTGCCCAAGTCTCAACGAGGAGCAGTTAGTTAGTTTAGTATAGACTAAGGGTTTCCCTTCCCCCATGTCCCCCCTGTATGACAGTTGGAATGTATTAGGACTGTTTCTGAATTTTGGATACTTCCGAATTTCAGAAGTTTTTTTAACCTACTTCTGACTTTTGAAGCAATTTCGAGAGCAGCCCTCCCAACAGGAATTCTGAATTTTGGAATTCCGAATTTCGGATGTTATTTCCGAATTTTCTTGCTGATTGCTCATTGGCTGATGGCTAACAGCTGATTCTCCCTTCTGCTGATTTTTTTTGCCCATTTTTGAAAGCAGACGCCATTTTTGAAGACTTCCGAAGACTTCCGAATTTCAGAAATACTTCCGAATCAATTACAATTTTTTCCCAAAAAGAACCGGAAGTCTATAACATCCGAAGCTAAATCGCAATCAACATCCGAATTGACTTTTGAAGCACTTTTTAAAATTCGGAAACAGCCTTAGAATGTATCTAATTTCTTCTTTCTTCTCTGTTTCTGCTGTCATTCTGATCGGTTGTTTAAAATGGATACTTTTGTACTGCAAGCCTTTTAAAAATCTGATTTCTGTTTCTTACTTCGTAGTATATGATGTGTGCTTTGAGATCTCTCTCTGGGTGTGTCAGGGAGCTGTAGTGATTGGTGTTTTCCCCTGTCCTTGAAACCTTAGAAGAGATGGGTGTTAGAGTAGCTCAGACCCAGTTCTTTACTATTAAAAATGCAGTTATTGTTTATTATTGTAAATAAACCCTTTGTGATCTTTAAGATTTGACTCTGCATCTTTGCCTGCCTAGGCTCTTGATCCTTTACAGCCACATCACATGGCACTTCAGGCTCTACTAGCTGTGCACTGATGCTCAGCTGATGTATCCTGTTTGGTTTTTGGGTGTCCTTCTTTGTTTAGTGTCGCTTTCCCTGACAGCGGGCCTCTCCAGAGGATCCTCTGAAGATGCAGCCAAAACACCAGGAGATAATGCTGTTGGAACACAGCCATACAGCCTGGAAACACAGACCACTCTAATTTGATGATGTCAGAATAGAGTGCCTGCAATGGCCAGGACCTTACAACTGGGAATGATGGTGGTAGCAACATGGACATGATCCATCTCCTTTCTCCTTGCACTGATGAACACAGGAGAAGGTGATGGCTGCAGTGTTCCATCTGGCCAGGATTAGTGTTGGGTTTTTTCAGGCCATGTCTACACTCTCATTCCAGCTATGCCAATCCAGCTGACCGAGTTGCCCCAAAGCCACAGGATACTTTGGAGTTTCAGGCAAACTTGGGATATCTCCCTACTTTACTGCAGTTGGGTAAAACTAGATTAGCCTTGTTTAAACCATAATGCTCAACAAAAGTTGAGGAATGTCATGAAAACAGGAGCTAATTCAAGGTGAGTCCAACTTTTAGTACTCATATAGATGGGCTCTTATTTATACATTATATCAGGGCAGTCCAACTTCTGCCGGCTCAAGGGCCGGACTTCTGCTGAGTGATCACCTGGGGGGCCACCCGGCCACGCCCCCGGCCACACGGCTCCGCCCCCTCTCCCAAAGCGTCAGAATAGCTGTTCTGACGCTTTGGGAAAGGGGGCGGAGCCGCGGAAGGGCGCTCACTTCCCCCGTGAGCCATCTAGGCTTGCGGGAGGGTTTTCGCCCACCTCTCGTGTCCCTCTGGTCAGAGGGACGCGAGAGCCGGGCGAAACCTCTCCCGCAGGCCTCGATGGCTCGCGGGGGAAGCAAGAACCGGGCGCTCGCTTTCCCCGCGAGCCATCCAGGCTTCGCAGCGGTGGGGCGGAGAGAGGGACGGAGGGGCGAGGCAACCCCCCTGGCCGCCATTTTTTAAAAGAAAATATTTTTTAAAAAAAATATTTTAAAAAAAATTTTTTTTTAAATAAATTAATTCAGGAGGGTAGCAGGGGCCGTGCCCAGCAGGCTGGTGGGCTGTATATGGCCCACGGGCCGCCTATTGGACAGCCCTGCATTATATGATGGCTCCCATGTTTCACACTTTGATTCTTAGTCCAGTTTATATGGTGGAAACTACATGATGAACTGTCAAATGTTAGAATTTTCTCAGACTTCACAAAGGTTATGTCATACGATTTCTGTATTTGTTGAGACATTCAAGTGCTCAGAGTACAATATGCAAATTCTAAGTGGAAAATTTGTATCCTCTCCAAATATAATAAATACCTGCTCGATGGAATCACAGGGTAATTGATCTTTTCCAAGAATGCTGGTTCACAGTAAGTGGAACCTGATGAATTTACCTCTTAAAATACATGTCTACCAGAGAAATTTGGGTTCCTTTAAGTCTCCAGTCTCTTGCTCCAAAAATAACTACTAATAATTAATCAGACATATTAATGCATTCAGTGATTAATTAAGAAGGCAAAAGTACACACACATTCATCTATTTTAGGAGGTGCATTACTTGACCCATTAACAATTATGAGTGGCACAATTGAATTTCCCGCCTTACCTGTTTCATTTTCTCACAGTAATATGAACTTGTCTACCAGTGTTGATGATAACTATTTAAATAGATTGCATACATGAATTAATATTCAGTTGTGGGGAACTAGATGGGAGTGGGTGGCATTTTGCAGTAAATTTACTTCAGCCAGCCTTGGAAAAGACACTGAGCAGTTTTTTGTTTTGTTTGTTTGTTTTTGTCGTATCAAGAGTGACTTGAGAAACTGCAAGTCGCTTCTGGTGTAAGAGAATTGGCCGTCTGCAAGAACGTTGCAAGGGGATGCCTGGATGTTTTTCTTGATGTGTTACCATTCTTGTGGGAGTCTTCTCTCATGTCCCCACATGAGGAGCTGGAGCTGATAGAGGGAGCTCATCCGCGCTTTCCCCGGATTCAAATCTGCGACCTGTCAGTCTTCAGTCCTGCCGGCACAGGGCTTTAACCCACTGCGCCACCGGGGGCTCCATGTGCAGTGATATCTGGACATGTCTAAGCACTGCAATGCTTGATATTCAAGGGAAAGAGATAAAGAGACACGTCTCTTTCATGTCATCCCATCCAGGTTGCCTACCCTGGGTGGCGAGCAGTTAAGCCCGTCATCTTTGGTAAAAAGCCTGGGGGTCCAATTAGACCCACTGCTATCGATGGAGACCCAGATCTCTACGATTAGCAGGTCCGCATTCTCCCATCTTTGACAGGCTAGGCAAATGGCTCCTTACCTGTCCAGGAATGACCTAGCTACGGTGATCCAGGCGACGGTCATCTCGAGGTTAGACTACTGTAACGCCCTCTACATTGGCCTTCCCTTGTCGACAACCCAGAAACTCAAGCTGGTGCAAAATGCTGCTGCTCGATTGCTGGTGGGAGCACCTGCGAGAGAGCACATCACACTAATCTTACAGCAATTGCACTGGATACCAATAGAGTACCAGATTGTTTTCAAGTTGCTGGTTCTGACCTTCAAGGCCTTGTATGGTCTAGGACCAGTGTAGCTGAGGGACTGTCTCACCCCATACTTTCCCCCGAGATCGCTGCACTCAGAAGAACAAAATCTTCTGATGATTCCATCAATCCGTTCCTGCCGCCTTTCAGTAACAAGACAAAGAGCCTTCTCCATGGTGGCACCGACACTATGGAACGTGTTGCCAGGTGACGTTCGGGCTATCACGGAGTTAGCCCCTTTCCGAAGGGCCTACAAGACGACCCTTTTTAAGCAGGCCTTCAATCTAAGCGCCTCCTGACAACTCTGACCTCGTCCTTGGGTTTTATATAACAAAGTATTTTATCTGTATTTTACTGTTGTTTTATGTAAACCGCCCCGAGCCTGCAAGGAGGAGCGGTATATAAAAGCGAACAAAAAATAAATAAATAATGTATAACCACATATCTTCTGAAATACAGGAAGCCACAAACCAGAGGAAAGTGTAGCACAACTTTAATTTTTCAATTGAAAATATTTCTCAGCTCTAGAGGTACTTGATCTTAGGGTTACCAAAATTAAAGGTGAAACTGGTTAAAACAGTTTTATAATGAAAATCCCCCTTTCCAAATCAGGAAGAAGATGAATGGGTTTTAAACAAAAGAAGAAGTACCTCCCGACTAGTAGGTCAGATCAGCCAATTTACTTCTATTATAAACATTTATGAACCTGTATGCATGATTCTGTCCTTTCTGCTGGTAATTATAATGCAATCAGTTACATGTTTCTCCCGTAGAATCAATTAACAAACACTTAAAATAATTTGCAACCAATTTCATTTCATTTCATTGAATAATGGATGGGGGGATTCTTTGCTACTGTCATGGTAGCTACAAACTTTGTGACATATCCATTAAAATCTATATTTTGTGAAACTTAAAGTTGGACCATTACATAATTTGAAACTAAAAATAGAAGTTTGGACACATCTTCAAAACAGTGATGTCATTTTTCTAAGCTAAAGGAGCATAAAAATAGAACCAACTTTCAGTGGAAGATTGTTGAGGGTTTTTGGAACGCACGTAGCTGAACAGAAGCAGTAATTAAAGTTTTTAATTATCAATAATAATCCAGACAGGAATTTATTATCTTCCTCATTGTGTGAAATACAAATGCAGAGGAATCTCCTTCAGCTACCAAACGTGGGATAATTCTGTTCAAAGCATTTCCATAAGCATTTTGCTATGCACAGCAGGTGTCTTGCATGAAAATTTACATGACAGACCCAAGTACTCCTTTGGATCAATTCTAATCTACTTATTAACATGTGTAAGGTTATGATTTTCCTTCTGACAAATACTGGAGTGTGCATATAGAACTCAGCCAGAACAAATTTATCCTTTAAGGCAGACATAGGACTTTCAAATGGGATGCTCTACATCAGGGAATGTTAACCTTTTTTGAGCCGCGGAACATTTTGTACATTTACAAAATCTTGGGACACACCACCAACCAAAATGACACAAAATTACACTCTAACACAGTAATACATATTGTTAATATGTTTTTAAATGTATTTATACACTCAGTGTGAAACCTGGGCTTGTTTCAATGAACACAACCTATATATGACTTCCTCTCACATATTTATACATGGGAATCATGTCTTCTCTCAGCCTTCTCTTCTTCAGGCTAAACATGCCCAGCTCTTCAAGCCGCTCCTCATAGAGCTTGTTCTCCAGACCTTTGTGAAATTTTACCCTGGGTGAAACTTGCTTCCAGTTAAGTATGGATGTCATGAAGCTGTTATAAACAGTTCCTGGGGGGGAGGCAACTCTCGGGGGGAAAACATTTCCAAGCAGAGACAGGCCCGGATTACCCATAAGGCCACCCGAGGCATTTGCCTCGGGCGGCGGATTTTGGGGGTGGCATTTCTGGGCTTGAAGGAAGGGGGTGAGGAGGGGGCGCGGTGGCGCGCGGCGGCGGCAGGGAAAGCGCGCGAGTCTCCCCAGGGGCGGGACACCCGGCGGCGCCCTCTCCCCTCACGCCGGGCTAGGCTCTGCCTCCTCCCTTCACTGAAGGGAGGAGGGGCGGACTAGCCCGGCGCCGGCGAGGGGTCCCGCCACCGCGCCCCAGGACGTGCCCTCCCCCACCACCTCCTCGCTTGCATGGGAGGCGGCGGGCCGGAGGAAGGCACGCCCGTTGCCTCAGGAACGGCGGCGGCGGTGGCAAGGCCCCTCCCGGCTCCCTCTCTCACGCGCGGCCGAGCTCCGCCCCTTCTCCCCTTCAGTGAAGGGAGGAGGGGCAGACCAGCCCGGCGCGAGAGAAAAGGAGCCGGGAGAAGCCCTGCCGCCGCGCCGCCGCCACGCTGCCCCCGAGGTGAGGGACGTGCCCTCCCCCGCTGCCTCTTCGCTTGCACGGGAGGCAGAGGGGGAAGGCAAATATGCCGCCCCATGGGCGGCGCCGCAGCACGACTGCGGCGAGGCCTCTCCCAGCCTCTGTGCCCTCACACCGGCTCCGCCCCCGCAAGAGGCCATGCCCCCTCAAGCGGCCGCAGCCCCGCTCCCCGGGGGGGCGGGATTTAGAGAGTTGCCTAGGGCGGCAGAAGCCCTTAATCCGGACCTGAGCGGAGAGGCTCAATTTGTTTCTTGGAAACCTGTGAGGGGGCTGCTAGGAGGGGGGGGAGTGTCAATTCCCACGGCACACCTGATGATCGCTCACAGCACACTAGTGTGCCACAGCACACTGGTTGGGAAACACTGCTCTACATAATACTTTTCTATGACAATATCACAATTGCATTACTGCAGTCCTGAATCCATTGCATTTTTCAGAGATATGCAGAATGCTTTGACTGCCAGTGTTAATGCTTTACCTTCCATGGCCATACTCTAGGTCTGTCCAAAGCGACTATAGGACTGTCCTTGGGTGGAATAGCAAATGTTGCCCCACCATCCAGGTTAAGCTATCTAGAACCTATAACCAAGTCAAGTTAACATGATACATGAAGCAAACAATACAACATCCATATTTTCCTGATATTAAAAAACTCCTTGTAGTATAAAGTAAGAAATGAAATGACATTTTGCTGTCTTTTCAGGACACTCAAAATTTACTGCATAAAATGCCTACCTGGCTCAGCTCTAATGACAGACACCCCCCCCCCCCAATACTACAAGCTTTTACTATAAGAGAAGATGCCAGTTTACATACAATGGACTACACCACATGATTATATGCTACAGCAAGCAAATTACTAAGAACTACTTTAAACTTGCCCCACTGGAACAAGGAAAGGAAGAATTTGCAGCCATTTTATTGTCACCAGGGAGATATGGATCCCCTTTTCCCACAAAACATAGTTCTACTCATGAGACCAGTGGAAAGTAATCATCTTACATATTAAACCTCTGAGGAACAAGAGATTGCTGTGAATAGTAAAAGCTGTCTGTTCGTATCAAATATTCAAAAGTCTATCACTTCACTCCGAACTATAAATTTAGAAGCTACCCTGAGAACTTCACAAATACTTTCAGAGTTTGCTTATCAAAAACTTTGACATATATGAGATGTTCCTCACTTGTCCAAAACTAAAGCAGTTAACCATTTCTTGTGAAAAGTAATTGCTGGATCAAATTCTTTGCATTGTTGTTCTTTATATTTTATTGAGAAAGGAACTCATATGCTTACTTGCTCTGAATCCGAAGGTCTTTACTTGCCTTCACTGCTGTTTTTATCTAGGTTGGCCATATAGTACTATGACTTTAGTGTATTTGCTGCATCATTCTTGACTTACTAAGCTAACCATGCTATTGGAAAATGAGGTTAACAGGAAGAAATTGTTTTTTATATATTTAAATGGTTTTGTATGGATTTTATAATGTGGTTCTAATTGTTTTTAATTGTATACTATGGACTGTTATGGCATCAAATTGCTGCCAATTTGTAAAGCCACCTTGAGTCGCCTTCAGGCTGAGAAAAATGAGATAGAAATACCATACACAAATAATAAATAAATGTGGATTTTCTGGAAGAAAAGACCAGTAGCAGGGAGGGAGAAAGGATGATGCCAAAGCAACAGAAATAGGGGGGGGGGGGTGTAGTAATGCTCAAAAATGAATACAGATTATCCAGAAGCTAAGTGTGATTAGCTGCTTTCCCCCATCCCTCAATACACAAACAGAGATATTCTAAAATCGGGGGGGGGGGGGGTCCAAAAAAAGCTTTGGTTCCAAGCATTTTGGATTGGGGAGATTCAACTTGTATTTTTTAAAATAAAAATACAATTTTTTTATTTAAAAAAATTGTTTCCTTACATTACTGGAAGGTAGCCTATGTCTAGCCCAGGTTCTTGAACTAACGGCACATTTGCACTGACCACTTATTCTATGGTGAAACCAACATAGAAGGAAACAATTACGCTGGGCAGATGTTTACACTGCAAACTCTGGGACTGATTTGTGGGGTGGGTGATGCTTACACACACTACAAAGGCTGGTTTTAAACTGATTCTAGGATCTGCTTGACAGACATGAGTACAGAATGGATATGTGCAGATCACTGAGGCACTTTGGCTTTCTGCTGTTTGAAAAAAAATGTACGCATTCCTATGCACACTGCATATGTCACTGCATATGGACGAAGGCAAGGCAGAGAAGGGAGGGAGGGAAGCCAAGCAGGCACTCGGCCTCCAGCGCCTGTCCTTCCCAGCCATGTAACATCAGTAGTGGTGGCAGCAGTGTGCGCCTGGAGCAAGCAGGGAATTGGGGAGCCTTCCTTTGCAAAGAAATAAAAAGATGCAGGGGAAGAGAGAGGTACAAGTTGCCACTGTGATGGGATGCCCAAGGCTGGACCCACCTGAGGAGAAGGTGATGCTTAATCAGAGTGAGGGGACACAAGAGGCTGCCATTTTGCTTTCTCCTCTCAAGAACTACACCTTTTCTGGGGCCCTGATGTCCAAGAAGGAAGGAAGTGACAGATGAACAAAGAGATTAAGGAAGTTAAGAAAGGGAGGGAGGGAGAAAAGAATCAAAGGAGGGAGGCCTGGAAAGAAAGCACCAGTGGAAATTTGAACAGGCATCCTAGGGCTAGACTTTGGATGTGCCAACTGTAGAGTGTTACAATAATCCACGCATAGCCTGTACCTTAGGGGAAATATAGGGATTGTGCAATTCAGTGGCCAGGCAGCAGTAACTGCATTCAATTGGTAGGAGGTTCGCTTACCCTGTCAATCAGGAAGAAGTCCTGCTCCTATCTATCATACTGAATTCCGGGGATGGAGGGGGAGAACTAAGTCAGAGACAATTAGGGAAATAATAAAAATTATGTTGATTTCACAATTGTATATTTTTAGTGTTGATACACAAATATTAGAAACTTTGCATATGCAGTGTATATCAATAACACATCAAATGATGAAAATTCAATTAAAGGTGGATTCTAGACATTTCAATAATCATTAATACAAGCAATGTATACTCACGCCTAATTATAGGTGAATCAATGAATTAAACCAAATAATAAAGTACATGGTACATAAGATTACAAGTCAATGTAGACCACTTTTATGTTGCTGTTCCAAATGGAGATCAAATTGTCAATGAAGGAAGTGTAGGCTGGTAATCAAGGAGTTGATTGTATATATTTGTATATATTTCCCTAATTGTCTCTGACTTAGTTATACATTGGAGATTAGTTTGATATTCTACTGTTTTTGGGTGGAGTGGGAGAACTGTCAGCTGCTTTCTGATCGCAGGGAAACACACACCCATTGATTGCAGAGGCTGCTGCCCAGTAATGCAGAAATGAGAGATCACAATAGGAGTCACTGAGCAACACTATGTTAACTATGATTACTTACATATTCATAATTACAACTATTCAGTGTTTTCAGGAGAATCGACCTATCTGCTGTCCAGCAATCCAACCCTATGCTGAACAAACCTCCTCCAGTCTTAGATTTTTGTTTTGTTACATTCATTTTCAAAATTAAAAGACAGTGATTTTTGTTTTATTACATTCATTTTCAAAATTAAAAGACAGTTGAAATTATGAAAGCACTTAACAATTTTAATCATTGTTATCATACAATGCAAAACAACATACAAATGGACCATTGGTGCTTATACCCTACAAAGTACAGTGTGAATACAATTTACAACAGACCACAGGTTGTTAATGGAACTACGCTGATCGTGTGCCTTCTATAATCCAAGAGTTGCAGGCAAAGTTAGGAGAAACTATCTAACATAAACTTTCAACACCAAACTTCCCTGTTTCTGGTCCTGCCCTGAATCTTTCTTTGCCAGCCTACTGCAATAAGACAGCCTACTGCAATACACACACACACACATACACACACACACACACACAAGTATCATAGAAAGGGCAAAATTAGTACCTTGGGGGAGGGAGAAGCAACCCTATCTTTATGTAAATAATTATATTTACAGTTTTGAACTTGCAGGGGATGTAGTAATTGGCTGTAAAGCTATAGAAGAGAAACTAGCTCTTCATTATGGAAGACCATTTTCACTTTTGAAAACTGCAGTCTTCCTATTATTTTCGTATCTCTAAACTTAAACGTGTACAGTTCCTTCAGCGTTTCATTATGGGCTTCATGTCTCTCAATTCAATTGTCACATTTACTGCTTTCTCCAGCCTTCTCCAATTTGATTGCAGTCCCTCAAATTACTCAGGCAGCTTTTAGAACTTCATTATGAGCAGTCGGATATCCAGGGGTTTATGACACGGAGGAAGACAAGGAGTCCTTCTCACCCTTAAGCATCTTCTTCCTTGAAGTGCTTGGCCTAAATCAGAAAGCTGCACAAGCTTAGTTAACTATTTTCCCCCGACTAAGAAAGATTGGAGGATCTATCCCCACTAGAACAACAGTAATTCTAAAATGACTAATCCTGGATTTATTTCCAATTTCGTCCATTTTAGAAAGCAATCTCCTGTTATCCTCTATCAGGCCTGTCAAAATGACTCCAGGATGTGAGATTATGATTTCTATGGAGATAGAGTACTCACTAATCATTTCATGACATGTTGAATACTAGGTTATTCCACTTTTAATACCTCCTTTTTACTTATTTGTTAAATTTTCCATTAATTCAATATCTACAGGCACATTTCTACTGTAACACAACACTGAAACTGATTGCTTGGCACCGTAAAGATTCCACAAAGAAAACTCCTCTGATATTCTTAAATATAATCCCTTATTCTCCATTGTTTTTAAGTTCCGTCCTCCTCTACCCACTATTTGAATTAAATTGTAATATCCAGATTCAGATTTTATTGTTCACCGAAGAATAAATGTCTGAATGTTATCCTCCCTCCATTTTATCCAGGTGCAGAATGTATGTAAACTGCTTGAATCCAATTGCTATTGGACTTTTGCCCTAAAGTCCTCCTTAAATGTTGCTGAAGCCTGAGCAAAACTGGTTGAAAATCAATTGTTATTTCAAAAACGTATAATTCCTTAGAAGCTTTAGTCACCAGGGATTGAGTGTAGTTTCAAATGAATATATACAACGTGATCTTGTAAATGAAATATAAAAATAGGGAATTTAGTGGGTCATTCTCTAAATTAGGTGTGCATAGCCTCGCCCTGCAACCCAATGCATATTAATTATGAGATGTCCTACTGAATCCACTGAGGTTTATTGTTTGTGCAAATATATATTAAAAACAGATGCCTACCCCTTGACCAGGATTAGAGAATGCACTTTTTTTTGAACATGGTTATTCCCTATTCTCTTTATGACAGTACAGAAAATAAAACCCTTGGTGAAATCACAAAGAAAGGCATAAGTAAGTAAATCAGTGGCCAATTTCAGCTTCTTCTAAGTGTTCCTAAATCAAATTCCTGCATGGCAGTGATTAAATGTTTTCTACACCAGGGATGGACATATAGTGCCATTCTAGATGTTGTTGGACTGAAACTCCAATCATAAAAGACATCCATCCCTACCTATGTTCAGAAGGTTCACTTTTGTGTGATTTCTTCACTTCTCTCTTAAAACGTTGGATCACTTTCAAATACCGCCTTCTCTCAGGACTTCATCACATTGAGATCCCTAATGTGGGCAACAGCAGGGGAATTCGCCAAGCAGCATGGCAAATCTGTGGGGCAGTGGGAGAATCCATCATCCCACGCATCGCATCACCTGCATTACCGCCTTCCCCATCACACGGGGGAAAGCATAGTCACCCGGCTTCTCCCTGCTGTAGGCTATGAAAATACGGTTAGCCACCCATGTTCTTAGGGCTCTGTCCTAGGATGCTTCCAAGATGGAGCCCCATGGGAAGTAGCCCTGTGTCATGTCATGTTGCACCTCAGACCTCAGACAGGCCCCCCCCCCCCTAAATCACACAGACACAGGCGGATGCAATAAATGTACTTTTTATTTAGAATAAAGTAGTCCAAGGATAAAAGAGTAATGAGATTCAAAAATTCAAAAGATGAGTCCAAAAGAGATTCAATAGAGTCCTGGAAACTGGCAAGCCAAACTGGCTTGTGATCCAAATACAAAGAGTCCTGGAAAGCCAGACCGCTCCTGCGATCCACTTGAAACTTAAGAGTCCTGCACTTGAAACAAACCGCTCCTGCGGCATCAACATGAACGTAGATCCTTCGAAGCTAAACGTGGCTTCAGGTCTGATTAGAAGCCTGGGAGCACAGACTTAAGAGCACTATTTCTGATGAGCCCATTTCACCCCCTTTCTCAGGCTCCACGACTGCCTTGAACTTGTGATACTCACCCTTCTATCAAAAGCCTGCTCATTATCCTCTGCAGCTGTGCTTTCAGGGTGAGAAACAGAAAACTCCCGTTCACTGGAATGCTCATTTGGGAAAGGAGTGGAAACCCGTTCCTGAGAACCAAGGCCTCCCGGTCTCTCATACTCATCGGAGCCAGAGTCAACATCCATGGAATCTTCACTAAAACTATCTGCAGTCCCATACCCCTCCAACCACGTGTTGTCCCATTGCAGGCTCTCATCTGCAGAGTCATCTACCTCAGGCCATCCGTCATCCTCAATCTGCCCCGGATCAACTGGTACCTGCCTTGGTACCCCCGGGTTCTGCCCAAGCCCACCAGGCTGGAACCCAACATGTCAAGGGCTCCATTGTGTTCATCTTGGAAGCCTCCTAGGACAGAGTCAGAAGTCAATGTGATTATGTTGTCAGTCACTTTTACTGTATAGACTGGCATTCATCTGTCAAAATAAGTGACATTTTTAAACCAGAAAGCAGATAGTGGAATCCTTCAGACCCATTTTAGAGAATGACTAAATGAGCACTCATCTCTTATGCGACAACAGAATTTGCAACTTGTCTCCTTCTCAGGGCTAAAGTCTACTATATTTTGTATGTTGGAGCAAAAGGCATTCTAGTTCCAAAAGAGTAGATTTGTAATGGAAGCTTGCTGTATTTCCACTTAACCAATGAGCCAGAGGCAATGTTGGAGTGAACGGTTATTATCCAGCATCGTATCCTTACTCAGTTTACACTCTCACACACCCCAGTTGCCTCACCTTGTGTCATGAGACAGAGTACTTAGGCTCAGTCATTTTTGCTACTGCAACACATTGGTCCGTCTCCATTACAATAGACCTATTGAATCATGTTGAGGCTCCAACTACATTCCAGTTTCTCAATACAGTTTAACTGCATTGAACTGTGTTATATGGTAGTGTAGACTCATAGAATGTAGTTCAATTCAGTTATACTGCATTATGAAACTACATCATCTTGCAGCGTAGATGAGGCCTCAGTCACACATCCAATAATTGTTGCAATGGCTCTATTCTAATAGATGAACCAAGTGGATTCAGGCCACTACAAAAAAATTTCTTTTGTCTTTTTCTCTTCTGTCTCGCTTCACCCCCTCCCTACACATCTGCATTATTCATAAGTCTCAGAGGAGAAAACCGGTAGTACCTTGTGCAAAGCCATCTTTTTGAGCATATATAAATGAATGTCTTGACCTGTGGAAAATTTCAATATTTTCTTAATTAGCACTTTGGGGAAAGGATTTTACTCAAGAATATTAATGCTCCATCAGCAATCAAAATGTGTTTTGGGAGCCAGAAGAACTTGTGAATTTTCTCACCATCTTTGCAGGTGCTTTTGATCTGTGAATTTAAGAACAGAGATAATGGTCTAAATTCTGTTGTTAATCCCAACTGGAATAGACCCCTTGAACCAATGCAATTTACCCAATAAAAATGTTTTTAGGGATTTTTATTTCAGTTTGTACTAACCAGTAGGATACATTCTAATTTAATAGAAATGTTAAAGTTAAGTTTTATATTTAAGGTTGATCCAGCATTATAAAGGCATGAGAGACTTCATAACAAAGAGAAAAGTGCCAAACTTTAGTAGGAACATAATAGATGATGGTTATCTTTTTCCTTTGCGATAGGAATGCTAGACTATTCTCATCTATTGATGTTTTGAAGTGAACTGCCACCCTCCATATCTTCCAAATATTTGGATATCAGAATACCTCTGGAGTTCATGTTTCTATAAAACTGAACTCAGTGGGCCTTCAGTATCTGCTAGGATTTATTTTCACAACTTGCTGTGGATAGTAAAAAGTGTGTAGATGTTCAAAACCTATTATATACAATAGTGTAGTAAAATTGTGTCCCTTGTATAAAATGGTACATTAAAAGTTTGCTTTTTGGATCTTTAATATATATTTTCAAGGTTTTTATTGTTGACTCCATGGGTACAGAGTGTCCATTGATGACTTACACTGGCCTAAGAAAGCCTTTTGGAGAAGGGCATTGTGGTGGCAGCAGAATGGCAAAAATAGTTGCTTCTATTGCCATAGATACCAGCCTTGCCTATCATTTCCATGGCTAAGTGGGGATTCAAAGAGTCTCAAACTATTACATCATACTGATTCAGTATTTTGGAAGATTTGACTGGGATAATAAGTTAAAACCATGAGACAAAGAGGGAAAAGGAACCATCATGTGTGTGTGTGTGTGTGTGTGTGTGTGTGTCTATCTGGGGGGGGAGGCATCCAGCCCTAGAGGTTTCCTTCTACTTATGTTTCTGTTCCCCTGTGAATTGATGGTCCTCTAGTTCCTAAAAGGATTGCGATGTTATTGATGGCAGGGCCTTTTCAGTGGTGGCTCCTCGGCTTTGGAACGCCCTTCCTAATGACATCAGATTGGACCCCTCCCTCCTGACATTTTGCAGGAAGGTAAAGACCTGGCTATTTGACCGGGCATTTGCAGATGTAGTATGATTGTAGCAACCCAGTTCTCTTTCGTGCCTGGGGGGCAGGGGGCAGCACCGGGGGTCCCACTTGCATTAGAGCCAGCCGCAGCTGAGGAGGAAATGGAGGAAGGGGTTAACGAGTTAGCTGGGCCTTCCTCTCCCACAGAGAGCCTGGCATGGGATGAGGGATGGCCTGACGGATATGATAACTGGGAAGGTCAGACTGATCCAGAAAGTGTTGACAGTGATGATTGTTATGAGAAACCGGGGTTTACGGGTCACAAGAAAGAATTTGGTAACACATGGGCGATTAGGCCATGGAAGCTGAAAGGGAGTTCGACTCTCACGAAGATAGTGAGCCAGGTGCTGGGAGGCAAGGACGGAGCTTTGATAGGAGACGGAGATTGAGTCCAGCAGGAGGGATTGGCACCGCAGCCTAGAGCGCCAGAGAAGCACTAGATCCCGTAGCACAGATTACCGCAGAAGCCTAGAGCGTCGGGGGCCTCGCCAAGGCGTTTAAGTATAGGATCCGTGGGAAAGGATCCTCAGTAGCTCGGCCACTTCTAATCTAAGCGAAGTGAAGCAAGCGAAGGACCACGGAGCCAAGTTGCCTGGCTCGTGCCTTGCCAAGTCGTTTCTTGGGCCCTGTTTGAACTTTGCTTTGTTCCTTGATCCGCCTTGTTTTGCGGAGCCTTTGCCAAGCATTTTGCCAAGACCTTTGCCTTTGGATTTTACTACGGACTCTTTACTTTTGGATTGAACTTTTCAATATTTTGATGGACAATTACCTTTTCATCTGTTCTTTATTATTGAATAAATAGTTAGCTGATTACCGTCTCTGTGTGTGTGATTAAGGGGCCGGCCGAGTCCTTGCATCATGACAATGATTGTCAAATTGAGACCTAAGGAACAACGACGATGCAATTGGAAGTCGATTTAATTAATGAGACGCTGATATTGTGTTTTTAATGTTGAATGCTGGTTTGTATATGTTGGAATTGTATTGTATTGATGATTGTTGATGTGTTTGTCTTGAGCAGTTTTTGCTGTTGTGCACCGCCTCAAGTCGCCTTCGGGCTGAGAGAGGCGGTCTAGAAGCAAAGTAAATAAATAAAATAAATAAATATAATACCAAGGAGGAGCGTCCCAAAGATCTGGAACGCCCCGAGGAAGCGTCTACACGACGCGAAATGACCATTTTGTGGCGTCCTCATACTTCGAGCTGTTGGCGTGCATCCAGCTCGACCCACACAGTTATGGTGGCTATTTTGCTCCCCGCCCATTTATATTTGGACTACCGAGACTGTGGGTCAACTGGGCGTGATCTGTGAACTGCCTTACTGCCTGCATCTATCGAAGCATCTATTTTGCTTGCTCCTTTGGACTATGTTATTTGTGTTGAAATATGGAATGTGTAGAACATGATATCGCTTACTTAAACTGACCTAATTGTGTAGGACTCTTTATTGTGTAGAACGCTGTATTGTGTAGAACTTGTGTAGAACTCCATATCGACGTGCTCTGGACCCTGCAAGATTGAGAAAGATTCCCTTATATTGGACTGTTTGGTCACAGCGACCACTAATTGGACTAGACCTGAGAGTCAGCCATTGTATTATTGTCTGTTGTAGCTTGATATGCACTACTAAATGAATATAGAGACATATTTTGTTTAAGATAAGACTGTATCTAATGGTGAGACCATCCCAGGCAATGCTGTGAGGAGTTCAAGAAACATAAATAATCACAATGAAAAGATATACAGAAACTGCTTTCTCATCCCTGTTCTCTAAACCCTCGTATAATATTTGCTCACTGACCAGCTCCAAAGTATACTGAAAAGAGCAATAAAAGGTTAGAGAATAACTCAAGAGGTGGCTGGAAGGAAGGAAATAGAAAAGAGTTTATTGAAAGTGTTGAGTTTCTTTACCGACACAATTAAGGAAGTTGACTCTAGCAAAACTAGTTGCATTTGAGCCCCAAGGGTCTTCATAGAATTCAACAAAATGTGACAAGGAGGCCTGATGTCATAGACTCGATAATGTTAAACCTTAATGCTTAAACAGTTGGCAAACAGTTCTTACTTGGGAACTAAAACAATGTATCAAGCCAACTACCATTTTCTAATATAAGAACTTTGCAATGTGATGATTTTGCTGTGTGATGCAACTGTTAGAGCATTGATGCCAATGGTGTTGGTCTCTATGGCATGGACTTTCACTTCAACTGATCTGCCATGAACCTCTGATAGTTGGAAGATAGCCAACAGAAATCCTTGTAGACTGCAACTCATTTTCCCTGAAAAATGTAAAAAGATTTGTGAGATGGTGGAGATGAAAGTAAATTTGGTGGTCCTTCAGTCATCAAGGGAGAAATACATTGATGTACAATGCATTGATGTACAATGCCAGCTGGATCAGGGCGGATCGGCGCTGCTCGTGTTATTGGACCTCACAGCGGCGTTTGATACAGTCGATTATGATCTATTGACTCACCGCCTTGCCAGGGCCGGAGTTAGGGGGACAGCCCTTAATTGGGTGACCTCTTTCCTCCGGAACCGGCTACAACTAGTGAGGAGGGGCAAGGATGTCTCCAGGGGTTCCCCGCTTCTTTGCGGGGTTCCTCAGGGGGCTATTCTCTCCCCTCTCTTATTTAACATCTATATGTGACCACTTGCCCAGCTGGTGCGTAGTTTTGGGCTGGTGTGCCATCAGTACGCTGATGACACCCAGCTTATCTTGAAGATGGAGGGCAGCCTCGAATCCGTACCCGATAATTTCCATCGTTGCCTTGAGGCCGTCAATGGATGGCTGCGAGCCAGTAGGTTGAAGGTGAATCCGGCAAAGACGGAGATCCTGTGGCTGGGTCCTCCGGGCTGTAGGGATGTTCAGCTTCCAACCCTGGACGGCGTGACATTATGTCCGTCGCCCTCTGTTAAGAGCTTAGGAGTAACGTTGGACCCCCTGTTGTCGATGGAGGCCCACGTCTCCAGCGTCAGCAGGGTAGCATTTTTCCATCTTCGCCAGGCAAGGAAGCTGGCCCCCTATTTGTCCCGGCGCGACTTAGCCACAGTGATCCAAGCCACGGTCATCTCGAGGCTGGACTACTGTAACGCTCTTTACATTGGCCTTCCTCTGTCAGTAATCTGGAGACTCAAGCTGGTGCAGAACGCTGCAGCGCGACTCCTGACGGGGGTCCCGATTGGCAACTACATCACGCCAATCCTGCGCGAACTGCACTGGCTCCCAATTGAATACCGGATTGCCTTCAAAGTGTTAGTCCTGACTTTTAAGGCCTTACATGGTCTGGGGCCAGTGTACCTGCGGGACCGCCTTGTCCCATATCATCCCACCAGAGCACTGCGCTCCGAAGAGCTAAACCTCCTGGTCATCCCAAATGTGAGGAACTACCATCTGTCCGCAACCCGCCGCCGGGCTTTCTCTGTTGCAGCCCCTACCCTGTGGAACGCACTGCCCGCCGGCATCCGTGCCACCCAGGGCCTCCTCCCATTCAGGAGAGCAGTTAAGACATTGCTGTTCCAACAAGCCTTCGGAGTTAGCTAAACTGTAGCTCCCGCCTAGCTGTCAGCCCACTGCGACTCCATTTGTTGTTTCAGCTGTTCTAATTGTAATTCCATCTTAATGGTATTACTGTGGTTTATGAGTTATCTGACAATTGTATTTTACGAACTGTTGTAAGCCGCCCTGAGCCGTTGGGGGGGGGGGGGACAGACAAATGCGAAATAATAAATAAATAAATAAATAAATAAATAAACTCTGACAAATAGAAATAATGGATCAGCTTATAGAACATCAAAGGGCAAGATCTGAAGTGTCTTGTGTAGATGTCTCCTAAATTCAGTTGCCAGTCTGAACAAGGATAAATCCATGTAATCAATGGCTTATAGTAAGCCAACCCAATCCCAATCAGTCAGTGAGCCTCTACTAGTTAGGACTAAAATTGAATTTAAATTCATTCTTTCAGAACTGTATAAACATTAGGCCTGTGTGATTAATGAAAAAATGTTTCAATACTCATTACTAAATTCTGTGAATGCTGAGGCGCCTCTCTCTCCCAGCGTTGGGATGTGAGCGCAGGAAGAGGTCCTGGAAGCGAGCATCCAAGAGGCCGTGCTTTGCCGGTCCCTGGGCATACACTCTCGGCCCTCTTTCCCCCATGAGCACGCATCCAGGGGCCATGCGCCACCAACTGGGCCTCCTCAGTCAGTTGACCTCAGTTATGGCAAAACTGCGTCTGGGTGAGTGAAGTGGTTGGCAAGTGTGCCCGCCGCTGCTTCCCGCCTCCTTCCTCCAGCTGGGGCACAACGGAGCATCTGGTCTCTGCCATGCAGCTCTTGAAGGTCGCCTTTTGCCTCCTTCCTCACGCTGGCCTGCACTGGGCATGGAGGATGCAGCAGACGCAGCGGAGGAGGACTCACACCAACCTGCCTGCCTTCCTGCCTCCCTAAACTTCCTGGGCAAGGAGGTGAAAATTATTATTATTATTATTATTATTATTATTAAGGCTGGGTTGCCATCTGTCAGGGGGTGCTTTGATTGTGCTTTCCCTCCATGAAGGCAGAAGGGTTATTATTATTATTGTTATTATTGAGGGTGACCATCTGGAGTCTGGGCAAGCATTTTAAAATAGAGTGGTGAATTTCTTCGCTTTGCTGTCCCTCCCTCTTCAGTCTTACGCCAGAGAAGCCGTTTTAAACCAGCGTGGATGAATTTCCTCTCTTTGCTTCCCCCCCCCTTTTTTTCCTGGAGTGAAACAACTACTTTCAAAGTAAAGACCACCCAATGAAACAGGAAATAACACTGTTAAACCATCATTCGGAATTCAGAAGTCTCGGAAATTTCAGAAAGTTTTGGAATTGACTTCCAAACCACACCACCGGCATCCCCTATATCTGAAACAAGTTTTGAACCAATTTTTTATGGATCAACCAAGTCTACTATGCAGCACCATTCATATAAATGATATTTTTTTAAGTAACACCAGCTAAAATGATGTTGACATTATTTACAACTGAAGACAAAGAATAAAAAATAAAAATGATTATGGACCCTATAAAATTATTTTTTTAGAGGATTCTCTTACCAGGCCTATCAGGAACATTTGATTGTAAAGGTTGAACATATTTTATCCAGAACTATCATATTACCAATATTTATTTGAGTCTAATGCATCACCAAATCTAATGAGCACTTCAATTTTCAAAACCCTGAAATCAATTTTTTACCATATTATGTGAATCTAATGTGCATCCTTATTTTGGGGAGATAATTTAGTTTTTAAAAAAGGTGAGCATTAGATTTGAGCAAATATGGTATTAACCTTCAGACTATGTGTAGATTTTGTGTATAAAATATTTGTGAAGCATAAATGAAGATTTATCTCCAAGATTATGTAAATATGGGTGTTGCAAAATATTTATGTTCCCAAGCTTTTTAGGAATACTCTGCCTGTAGTGGATGAATTCTACAAATTGTTCCATCATTTAATGCAGTGTTTCTCAAATTGTGCTCCTCCAGGTGTTTTGGGCTTTGGTTCCCAGAAGTCCTAGCCAGCTTACCAGTTGTTAGGAATTGTGGGAGGTGAAGTCCAAAACAACCGGAGAAGCAGTTTGAGAAACACTGATCTAATGCATAGGAAAATAGATCTGTTCCAATTTCCCAACTTACATAATTGGCATCAATTCTTAGCGATGCTTCCACAAACTTTTAAGTGATTACGGCAAAGTATACCAAACTTTCTTCCAATGTAATATCACGACAGAAAGAATATTAAAAAAGATTGCAATATGCTTCCAAAATTTTCAATAGATATATTCTTAGAAAAGAAAATGATGAATTATAAACTGTCGCCATAAAGCAAGACCAGTTCCTCCTTTTTTAAAAAAAAGTAAAGTATTTTAAAAAGTAAAGTTGAAGCCAAATTTATTTTTATATGAAAATGAAAAACTTTGGGAAATATCCTAATTTGCATTCATGTTCCAAACAGAAGCAAGATGTCATCTACTTTTTAGAAAGGTATTTTAATTAACTATTGATTTATCTTCATTTATTTCAGGTCACTGGCTAGTATTAATGGCACATATAATTCACCTCTGCAATCCGCCATTTATTCTTTAAAAGTTAAGAAAATAAAGATTCAAGTGTCAACAGCCCGAATGGGCCTTTTAAAAATGCTTATGTGTAGAAAGGCTACCTTTTTATGTCTCAAACCAAATGAACTGATAGAGCAGGTAAATATCAGGTGTTACAGCATTATAAATTTCAACCTTACACATGTTCAAAACCTGGAAAGTAACCTTTAAAATATACTATAGTTCTGTGACACCCACCCCCCCCAAACAAAACCTGAATTAATTGCAAGCAGTCACCATTGTCAGTAAGTGCTCAGAAATAGAAATTACAAAGATCTACCATAAATATTATATATCAGCTACTTAGACGAGAATGCATAATTAAGAAATGTCTACAGGCTTGCCTGACAATCCCCAGCCCACCTTAGCAGTCAACAGACCAATCAAGGGAATGAAGTCTGTTCAGTAGCTGAATGGGGCACAAAATTAATGTTTCCAAACCACCCACCCCGACCCCCAGCAAACAATTCAGAAGCAGAGCTTATTGCAATTCCTTGAACAGCATTTGATCTAAGATGGGAATGTATTTATGTACACATATACATAAACTTGATTTTATTGTAAGCTACTCTGAGACTTTGGATAAAGGGTGGGATATAAATATTGAAATAAAGGAATGCCTAATACAGAGCATTTACTCTAGCTTATGCATATGTAACCACTATACTGAATAACATCAGAAATAAAAACAGTCCTCACCAAATAGCCGACTGTTCAATTGTGCTATTTCACTCATTCAGGTTGCAACCCATGCCCGGATTACCCATAAGGCCAACGAGGCCATGGCCTAGGGGTGCAAGCCGGGGGGGGGTCGCAGATCACGGACCAAAAAGAAACTGGTCTGTGCCCCTCTTTCCCCCTTTCTCATGCCCCTCCTCACTCCTTCTCCCGGCAAAGTCTCTGCTCCATCTCGTGCGCGCTCTCTCTCTTGCTCTCTCTCTCTGTGTCTCTCTGTCATGCGCACTCTCTATCTCTCTCACGTGCTCTCTCGCTCTCTCTTGCGCTCTCTCTTTGAAGTGAGTTTGCACCCGCTGCACTCTCCCAAGCCTCCCGACTCCCGAGGAGACCTTCAGAGCACAGCGGAGCTTTCCAGCCGGTGGGAATGCATGGGGACCTTGGAGGTGGTGGGATGGTGCCCACTTGCCTTTCTCTTCTGTTCCGGAGGCACCATGGCGAAAGCCAGCCAAGTGTGGGTCTGAGTGGTGTGTGTTGTGGGGGGGGGGGGGCATAATTCCAAAGTGTGGCCTAGGGCGCAAAAAAAATGTTAATCCAGGCCTGTTGCAACCATATATGGAAGCATGTCTACTGAATTCAGTGGACCTGAGTTAAAATGTTTTATGAGTTACAGTATCTATTTTGTATGAAGACCACAGGTAACAAACATGTAGGGTTCACCAGCAGGGGCCTCATCTTCATCTGGCAACCAGGAAAAAGGAATCAGCAAAGTGAGTCTGTCACCTCAAGTGCAGCTCCCTCTCAGTGATGTTTTCCCCATCACATGAGGAAAGTGTTGCCCTCTCAGTGAGGCCCCATGCTGGCTCCATTGGAAGCCTCCTGTGTTGGGAGAAAAGCATCCAGCGTTGCTTTCACCCCAATTAGGGGCAGCGGCTTCACGGGAAGTTGTGTAACATCATATGATGTCACGTGTGGAGCTCTAAACAGGGTGAAATCATCCTAGGACACTAAATTCACCCTGTCTGATGAGGTCGCAAGGAAGCAGGTAATAACAGATGCTCATGTGAATTAACCTAAATATTTATAAGCAAATATATGTGGAGATTCCAAAATTATAGATGTCAAAACAATCTAGTTTCTTGTTTTGCTCTTCTTTTGGCTGTTACTGTTTGCTATAAATTCCTACACTTGAAATCTCATCAGATTTGCTTTATGGTTTATTATTCCTCTTGGTTTATATTTGCAATATGAATATGCCCAATTAGCCTTGTCTTGCATGCTGCATTAAAGAAGACTAAAATGTAAGCATATGGTCATCATCATCATAATTCCCTGAGCAAGCCGCATTTATTATAACTTAATATGCAGTTGTGACATTTATAGATCAGAAACTGGGGGTGCATTTCAGTGTTGTGTCAAGGGGTCATAAAAATACATTAGTACAGAAAAAGTTATCACAGAGGAAGGTGACAAAGGAGGAGCATGTTTAGACGATGTCTGTTGGTTGCCCATGTATTAATTATGGCATAGCATACTGGAGAAGGACTAGAACACTAATGTTATTCAACTCATTTACATGCACAGATTTAGAAGTCAATAGTATATTAAAAACAAAACCATAATGTATAGATGATTGCGAGAAGAGCAATTCCACTGTTTTTGTGTATCTTCTGTTAATTTGAATTGAACTTGCTTGGGTTGATTAGCTGTCTATTATTTTCTATTAATATGTATATATTACCTCTTTAACATTTTAGCAAGGGATGCTGTGACTATGAGATAAGTGACTAAGCACATAGAAGAACAGGCATTGCTGAAGGAAAATCAACATGGTTTCTGCAAAGACAAATCATGTCTTACTAACTTGATAGAATTCTTTGAGGGTGTAAATAAACACATAGATAAAGGGGACCCAGTCGATATTGTTTACCTTGACTTTCAAAAGGCTTTTGACAAAGTCCCTCACCAAAGGCTCCTAAATAAGCTCTTCAGCCATGGAATCAGGGGACAGGTCTTGTCCTGGATTGGAACCTGGCTAAACTGTAGGAAACAAAGGGTGGTAATAAATGGACACTTCTCTGGGTGGAAAGAGGTGAGAAGTGGCGTACCCCAAGGTTCAGTTTTAGGACCGTTACTTTTTAATTTATTCATAAACGATCTGGATGTAGATGTAAATTGTGAGGTAGCAAAGTTTGCAGATGACACTAAACTGTTCAGGGTAGTTAAAAATGAAACTGACTGTAAAGAGCTCCAGAAAGATCTCTCGAAATTGAGTGAATGGGCAACAAAGTGGCAAATGCATTTTAACCTAAACAAGTGTAAAGTCATGCACATCGGGAAAAGAACCCCAAATACACTTATCAACTGATGGGATCAAAGCTTTCTGAGACAAACCAGGAAAGGGATCTTGGGGTTTTGGTGGACAGCTCAATGAAGGTGTCAACCCAGTGCGCTGCAGCAGTGAAAAAAGCAAATTCTATGCTTGGCATGATCAGGAAGGGAATCGAAAATAGGTCGGCAAATGTTGTATTGCCTCTCTACAAATCTATGGTGAGGCCACATCTGGAGTACTGTGTACAATTCTGGTCACCGCACCTCAAGAAGGATATAACGGAACTGGAAAAGGTACAAAGAAGGGCAACAAATATGATCCAAGGGATGGAGCAGCTCCCTTATGAAACCAGGTTGCAACGCCTTGGTCTTTTCAGCCTTGAAAGACGGCGTTTAAGAGGTGACTTGATCGAAGTGTATAAAATCATGCATGGGATAGAAAAGGTGAATAAAGAAAAATTATTTTCTCTGTCACACAATACTAGGACTAGGGGGCACTCCCTAAAGCTCCAAGGTAGGAAAGTTAGGACTAATAAAGGGAAATATTTCTTCACCCAGAGGGTCATTGGGTTATGGAACTCACTCCCAGAGGAGGTTGTGACAGCTGTCAGCCTGGACAGCTTCAAGGCAGGATTAGACAGATTCATGGATACCAAGGGAATCAGTAGCTACTGAAATGGACATCCAAGTGCCACCTCTGTGTTGATGGAGGCAGGCAGGATTTTCCCGGGTACTGGTTGTGGGGGTCGGGAGCAGGTGAGGGTTTTGCCCTCCTTTCTGCTAGAGATCCCTGTGTACAACTAGTGGGCCACTGTGTGACACAGAATGCAGGACTTGATGGGCTGAGGCCCAATTCAGCATGGCTCTTCTTATGTTCTTATGTTCTTATGACTAGAAGCAGATGACATTTCTAGCAGGAGTTGTTTTGATACAGGGCTGATGATGAAGATAACAACCGGATGAAGAATTACATCTTTTGCCTCTAGAGGTTGAGCGTCCCTTATCCAGAATTCCAAAATCCAGAATACTCCAAAAACCAAAATTGTACATATGGGTTGCTGTGATAGTATCACCTTTGCTATCTGATTGTTTTGTGTATAAATGTTTTGTTTCATGCACAACATTATTCAAAACATTATTAGAAATCTTCAGGTGTGATATAAGGTATATATGAAATATAAAGTTTTTAGACTTGAGCTGCTTCTCCAAGATACCTCAGTATGTATATCCAAGAATTTTTTTAAAAAAACATCTAAAATTACAGTATTTTTATTGTCTCAAGCATTATAGATAAGAGATACTCAATTTGTAACAATCATCATGACAAGTGGCAAGCAGTGCCTACTTTTACAGATGAGTGTTCTGGAGATTTGGGAATACAGAAACGTCTACAAGATTGAAGAAATATTGCCACCAAGCAAAGCAAAATCTACAGGTTACAAATAAATTTGACATTCTACTGAAACAGAAATGGCCAACCTGTAGCCTTGTAGATGTTGTTAGGGTTCAATTCCCATGGACCCTACCTAGCATACAAATTGGTGTGAGTGATGAGGAACTGCATCTTAACAATAGAGACACAAGTTGGCCACTATATGGGGACTGTTATAGTGAAATATTTTCTTTCAATTACAGTTGACAACCACAATATGAATGTCCCTTTGTATGTTAGGCAGTCATTGGCCAGCCTCTGAGTCTGCTGAAGTCATGAAATTCAGGACACTAATGGACACTAGACAAGATGATAGCTCCATTGCATCAAGGGATTAATTCATGCCAGTTTATTCAAAGCTGAACCTATTTTGGAGTACTGTTCAGAACCATGGATTTCCTGCAAAACCAGAACTAGATCAAGGGAAAATTCGGCTCAAAAATCTGCTGCTCCTGAATGCCACCATGATTCTTTCAACTTTCAGGGTTTAATCATGGTACAATGTTATTTGAATTGATTTCATCACATTTCAGGCTATTTTGAATGACTTCTGAGCGTTCAAAATTTTTCATAAAAGCCTCAATTTAAAGATCTACAGATATCAAAACAAGCCTTCTTTGACTGCATATATATTACTGTATGTTCCATGTTTTTGATGCAATGGCACCCGAAATACAGGGGTAAATACTGCAATGGCATTTATATTTAAATTTAGCACTGGTTTTTAAAAAATATAAAAGACTAAAATTAACAAATCGGGAAAAACAAAATGGGAGAGGATGGAAATTAAATAAAATGACACATTGGAGAAATAAATTTTAAAATAATATTTATTTATTTATTTATTCGATTTTGTATACCACTCCTCCCTGCAGGCTCGGGGTGGTTTACACAACAGCTAGTTAAAATACACATAAAAGTACATAAAAATACAAAGAAATACATAAAATGCATATAAAACATTGGATCAAAGGACATGATCATGGTATCCGGAGAACTTAATTGAAGGCAAGCTTAAACAGAGTTGTTTTACATGCCCTCCGGAAATGAACTAACTCCGTGATGGCACGAACATCACCCGGCACGAACATCACACGGTGCCGGGGCCACCGTGGGGAAAGCTCATTGTCTTGTCGCAGAGAGATGACAGGAGCGGACTGATGGGACTGTCAGGAGATTTTGTTCTTCTGAGTGTAGTGATCTCGGGGGAACGTACGAGGTGAGGCAGTCCCTCAAGTACACTGGCCCTAGACCATACAAGGCCTTAAAGGTCAAAACCAGCACCTTGAAAACAATCCTGTACTCGACTGGTAGCCAGTGCAATTGCTGCAAGATGGGAGTGATATGCTCTCTTACCGGTGCTCCCACCAGTAATCGAGCAGCAGCATTTTGCACCAGCTTGAGTTTCCGGATTGTCGACAACAAGGGAAGGCCAATGTGGAGGGCGTTACAGTAATATCAAATATTGGTCCATTTTGGCACAGCTCTCCAACCTCTTCCCCAAAATTCTTATTTGAGCTGGGTCTAACTGAAAATGGAGAAGGCTAAATCTGAGAAAGAAGCAGGGACTGGTGACTGTAACCATGGTGCAGAAAGCGATCCCTTACTCTCTCAGCACCTTGGACAGCAACTTTAAAATCTGGATTGAATCCAGACAGAATCCTCACACCACAAAATATTAGAGCTACCAGTCTCCTATAGAACAAAAGAACATTCCATGATCATTATAAATACAGACTATTCGAAAATAATACCTGATAAAAGAAGGAATAGAATTGGGTGGATCGGGAGTGTGGCTGAAAGAGTGAGAAGAATTTTCAATATGTTAAAAGATGTTCTTCACATGGTCTAGTATGGTATAACTGTAATGCATATTTATTCTAAGTAGTTGTCAATAGACATTTTGTTTTTCCCATTAGTATTCCCTAATTAACTGTCATTTGTACCTGAGCACTTCAAAAATATTTTCTTTTATAAAATAAAATGTGGAAATACGCATAAAATGCGCTGTTCTATTTGCTTGTCTATCTGCTTGTCCAGGGGTCACCCAGGGTATGCTTCTCTTTCCATGCTATGTTCACTTTATGTATTTAAGTTTGCTTTCTGCATATAAGATTGCTCAGTGTAAAAGCCTCATGTCTCGTATTAGCTTGTTTCTTTGTATTTAGCTATGTGTCTAATATTTTGTTATGCACATTTTGTCCCGTTTGCTGCAAGTATTGCCTTTTTGCATAATAATGATAATAATAATAGCTTAAAGGTTCAGTTTAATAATAACACCATGTGAATTCTCCAAACATTTCACAGATTGTTTGTCCATTTTACTGGGCTAAATACTTATAGTTCTATGTAGAAAACAGTCCCACTGTGTTAAATGGGGCTCACTCTCACAGATTGCGTACAATGGCAAACGGGGACCAGATGAGTTGGGACACTAAATCAGTGTAACAATAGCATCATAAGAAGAAGGGACAGAAGGGGAAAGGCCATGAGCATTGCAGCCAAGAGAGATGGAAGGGGGAGTGGCTTCGGAAAAATAGATCGCTCAAAGCTATCTTCTCGCACCAATGCTGCAGAATGCTAGCCTAACACATCAACAGAATCCCAGCCTGAAGCATTTGGTTGCAATCTAAAGAAGTCATTTACGTGCTCGTGGTATTTGAATTGATGTGGGTGCTCAGAGCGCAACACCAGTCAAAGAGAGAAACAGTTTATAGAATGGGAACAACCACAGACAAATCTTCAGAGTGAGGTTCTGATGCATGCCTGATTCTCTTACTCTCATGTCAGTGATTTCTTTGGACTCAGGCTGGCAGTGAGATCACAAGATCTCATCTGCACAGTTTTCTCCACATATTCAAAAAGATCGTTCGGTACAACCATTCCAAAATGGGTTATTTCAGAGTATTTGTCTTTATCGAATACCAGCATTTCGGAGAGAAGGCTAGACTAATATTCTCCTATATCAGGGGAAATACAGCACCAGTGGCAAATGCATGGCTTCAGATTATGATCTAAGCATCCTTCTCTATGGGCTTTAATTGGTGAAACCGAAATGAGTTTCAGTATAAAAATTTCCCTAACCTAATACAAGGAATGTCTAAAATGTAATGCTATGTTATTAGGTGTTTGTTTGGCTAACAGCTCCTGTTTTTCAGCATATCTGATTCCTGTACTGCCCAAGTGCAAAATGGCTGGACCTAAATGGGTTTTATTTGAATACAGAACCAATGCAGGCCATGCAGGGGCATTGTGGATTGTGCAGACCAGTGTTTCCCAACCTTTTTTGAGCCGCGGCACACTTTTAACATTAAAAAAAAATCCGGGGGCACACCACCAACCAAAATGACACAAAATGACACTCTAACACAGTAAAGAACAGCTGGGGGATGGTGGCCTGCTGGGAGCAGCTGCTGGGAGAGCCAAAGCCGGGGGAGGGGGTGGAGCCAGGCCCCGCCCTCTCCCCCAGCTTCAGCTCTCCCACAGAGGAGGAGCATGAGCAGTGGACAGGCTTCAGTGGGCGGGGCTCCTCCACGCGGCTTCAGCGAGCGAGGGGCAAGAGTCATGGCGGGAATTATGGCGGATTGGAGGCTGGCTGGGGAAACGGCTGAAGGAGGCGGGGCCCCAGCCCCTTCTTTTTCTTCGCCGCCACCCAGCCCTTCCTCCTCCTCCCCCAAGCAGCAGGATTTCGGCAGGAAGGAAGGGGGGCAGAGAGCTTTTCTCGCGGCACAGCAGCAGGTCCGTCATGGCACACTGGTTGGGAAACACTGGTGCAGACAACGTGTCTGACTTCCCTGTGTTCAGGAGAAAAGTAATTTTATTTCTCCGACTGTTACCAGTATATGTCTCCTTGAGCATCAAAGATCATATTAAATTATCTTAGCAACCTTTTGTGGTATTTAATATATATGAGAACCCATAGGTATCAAATAGAGTAAGGGTCTTCTAAAGATATGGCTACTGACACTTTTGCAAAGCACAGCCCTGAAAAAAGTGACAATAGCTTTAGTGTTGCCCCATCCCATGGGCTCGGAGATGACTTGGTCTTCCTCAATTTGGTGCTGATTATATTTATAAACTACTGGGGAAAGTACCCAGTGACCTCTGGGAGCAAGGCTAGTCGTGTACATGGGAAGGTGGTGGCACTCTATTATTGGAAGGTCTAACAATGGGAGAGGGAGATCAAATCATGACTCCTGCTACAGTCCTATATAAGTGTTATTGCGACTGCAGTTTCCAAAACCTACCTTCCAGTCATCTTCAAGAGGAAAATAATAACCTTCCTCCTCCATATCATTGCTTTCCATAACCAAAATACTGATACTGATTCTGGTTTCTTTTTTCTTTCCTTCCAACTCCAACTCGCAGCCAACGTATGTGACAATGAACTCCAGATCTGCCTGAATGGAGGAACGTGTGAGAAGAATGTACGTTGCCTGTGCCCACCAACCTACACGGGTGTACTGTGTGAGAAGCCGAGTTGTGAAGGGAATTCAGAAGTCTGCAACTCTGGACAAAGGGCATTAACATTATCATGCCTGATACTTCTATTACCACTGATTGCACCATTAGGATTAAGTGGATTTTTCCTATTCTAGGCTATGCAGCTTGAGCAGCATCGACTTCAGACTGCTTTGAAAATATAGGACACAGAAAAGGAAAATAAAATAAAAAGAGGACAGCAGCAGCCTCAAGAAGATGCTAATGCGTCTTTCAAACATAATTATAATAATAAAAGGGGAAAGCGCAAATATATACATATATATAGACTTTTAAAAGGCCTAACTGAACTAAGCCATATCTATCCATTGTTGACAACCCAGCGAGTCAAGACTGTTACTTTCTGACTCAAGCTTTACTTGGACAGCTGCCGGTACTATTACTACTAATGACGAAGCCAGCTGCAAAAGCTTACCAAGGATCGAAAAGGCTTTGGTTGCCACCCCTTGGACAGGAATACAATAAAATGAAAACCGCAGAACCTTGCTCCTTCAATCTGGTGCACAACTGTACCTCTTCCCAGTGTGTGGGCCAACCAAATAGAGGCATTCTTTGCTGTCAGTGCATTGTGGGTATAAGGAAATCTGTTTCAAAGCTGCCATATTGGCCTGCTTCAGCCCCCCCCCCCCCCCAATCCCCTTCCAACTGTGCTTTAGTGAACGTTGCTCTGTAACCCTTGTTGGTTGAACGATTTCTTTGTCCGATGTTAGTAATGCACATGTGTATCAGCCCCTCCTCAATAAATTCCAAGCCAGTCATACCCTTGTATCTCTTAGAAGCACTGCATCAAGCCAATGCTGTGCTCACCTATTGTACAAGAGTGGCTATAGAACAAAAGAAGAGTGTATTTATCCTTTTGTATTCAAATGAAGTTATTTTTCTTGACTAACGTACGACGTAGACTTTTTGTATTATTGACAATTTGTGTTAACAGACAATTTATTAATGTACTTTAATCCTAACGAGATAAAGGTGGGGGGAGTTAATTTTTTATTTCATCCTCCTTTTCTCTCTTCTTTTTTTCTTTCCTTTTTTCCCCTTTTATTTTATTTGTGCAGAGATTTCTCTGTATGGGCAACGTGCTGGCATCAAAGAATATCAGTTTACATATTATAGCAAGTGTAATAAAAATTCCACCAAAGGACATTCTAAATGTTTTCTTGTTGCTTTAACACTGGAAGATTTAAGAGAATAAAAATTCCTGCGTAAACTATTTTAGGATTTAGTATTGCACTTTCTTAACTGTATTTTACCAGGTGGGAGAGTTCTGCAGGCACAGCAAAACATATGCAAATATTCATGTTAAATCAGTAAAGGCTCTTAAAGTGGAAAGAAAATCTCTATGGGATGCAGCGATAGTTATTAGGAGTGACAAGCCCCTAGCAGGCATTGTTTAGTCTGGTAGACAAGTAGACAAGCTCAGTTCCTTCTAATCCATTTAAGTTAAAATCCAATTTCCCAATAATAATAATCTTTATTTGTATTCCACCCTATCTCCTGAAGGGGACACAGGGCAGAGTCCAACATAGAACGGCAAACATTCAATGTCAACATAAAACAAACAAACACTGACATAAAACCCTAGAAAACCCCCACGTATGAAAATAACATTAAAACCTAACATCAAATTAAAGCCTAACATCTGTTGCACCCTAGACCTGATGGATCCCTCAGTAAACCACTTTAGACCAGCCATGATTAAATGCTTTATTTGGAATAAGTGAAAAGAAGTAAATAGATAAAATATAGTCCATTGATGCTCTCAGCATCTAGTATTGCAATGCAATAGTCCAAAGAGTAAAAAGGTTCAATGAATGAAGAAATAGTCTTGATACCCCAATGGGCTAAATCCTGGATAAGTCCTTGGCAATCAAAGGCTTGGCAAACACTTGAGTACGATGACTTGAAGGCCCATCGGCCCGGGCTGGAACTTGAGTACGTGGAGTTTGGCGAGGAAGGCTAAACGTTGGCGCGAGATCTCAAGTGCCAACGGGAAGCAGCTTAAATAGGTTTTCCTTGGTTTCTCTCTTGAAGACGCTCACTGCGTCGTAACTCTTTCCCATGGATAGTCTGTGGGCCTGGCCCTCCCTTGCCTTCTGAGGAAGGAAAGTATGTCCGCTCATTAGCGGCTGCACCTGGAAACCGGGGAGGCAACAAGGCTTTGCCGTACCAGCTCTTCTTATCGGCCTGGGAAGAGGAAAGGCTGTGCCTGCCTTTGGCCACTGGTTGACACAGAGGCTTCTGCAGAGGTTTGCTCTCAGGCCTAGCTGAGGTCTTGGAATTAACATGGCTTCGGTCTGGCTTTGCTAGGGGACCAGGCTGGGGTCTGACACCATCAGTAAATTAAACCTAACATCAATAAATTAAACTACATGTAGTCAGACAAAATTATATAATAACATGAACTCTAAACAAAACATCCACATTAATTTACAACAGCCAGCAAGGGTTCACAAAATGGTATGGGTTGGTTATGTAGTCAAATGAGGTCACTGGGCTGGTGTGGACCAGGAAAGCACAAACAAATAGTTCTCAACCAGAGGCCCTGGAGTGATCTCTCAACCATCTAATCCTCCTCCTCTCCATATGGTAGTGAGCAAAAGTAGGTCTTCAGTTGTTTGGGGTTTTTTTAACACTGTGTGGTGTTCCACATCCTGTTGTATAGCATTTCCCATCTATTGTACTGTGGGATGACGGAAGCTGCTATCCATAAATATCTGGAATGCAAAACATTGCCAGTTGCTGATATCCTCAGTAACCTGGAAATGATCTTGCCTGAACATAATTATTTCTGAGCAGACATAGGTAGCCATGCTCTCAATTGCACTGGGAAAATATAACTTCTATTTCCAACATAGAAATCCCACATCATCCTAGTAAATTTTGCCTCTTTCCCTTCCTTCCCATTTTAGAACTCAACTGAGATTTTAAGGGTATAAAGTTATGGGATATATCTCTTCCCTCCTGGTAAAGCTGATGAAATGTCATGTTTGTAGAGATGACTTCTTTGTGGGAGGTGGAATTTCAAAACCAGAGTTACAATTTTAATGTTGATGATTTACCTCAAAATTCAACATTTGAAGTCCAAAAATAGCTGCAAACTTAAACAATTTTTAAATGGCATAATTAGCTGATTTGTGTTAACCTAAAAAAGTACTGAAATACCATATGGATGAGAAACTGTTTCATTAATTGCTCTTATGTCTGCTGTCAGATTCTGCCAACTTTTACTATTTAATTGTACACCTTTGGCAAAGATGTTCGAATCAATTTAAGTTAAAATGCAATTCCCCAGAAATGAACACCTTGTGGTGTTCCACATCCTGTTGTATAGGATTTCTCATCTGTTCTGCTGTGGGATGACGATGGCTGAGAAACATGAAAAGCAATGGAAATGAGATAGCATGACACATTGATTACAAGAGTACTAAAAGCAGTTTCAGGTACCAACAGTATTAAATGTTAAACTAGACTAGAGAATCAGTAAATGGAGGTACTGGGCAAAATAGTAGAGGAGTGATTTCCAAAGCCTGGATTCCACCACAAAGCAGGTCTTCTCTCCAAATGACACTCACCACACTTGAGAGAGGAAATGATGGAAAGTTTCTGTTGATGGCTTCAGCAGAAATGCAGGGTGATTTGGAATAAACTCTTTATTGCAGTGATTCAGAGCAATTCTTCATTGTTGATAGCCACTGGATACTAGATCTCCAACACTGTCAAATATTGAGGGGGACCTGTCAACACTGCAAGCTGTTAGACTTCAGATATGCTAGCTGGTGTTGCAATATCTTTGGATGTCAAGTGACAAAGCTAAATGTCAAGTATTTGTCAAATATTTGCACTGTGAAATGATATTCAATGTCAAAATTCTTCCCATCGTTGTCTCAAAGAGAGCTTGGCAAAGATAATTTTATTTTCTTGCACAGTTGCCTAAAGAAAATCTAAGCCACTTCAATCATTAACAATTGTATTCTGTAACTATGATCATTATCAACATCAAAGACCAGCAATGGATGAGTCCTCTATTGCCACTTCTGTTTTGAGTAAGCATGTTAATGTACACTAGCTCTCTTATTCCATTTTTCTATAGTATTTGACACTAACATTGGAGTCTGTTTGGCAGGATTAGTTAATAGAATGGATGAAGAACGTGGTTGTTTACTTGGTACATTGCATGGTGGCCAGTATGGCAACAGTGGCAACTTTGCAGGTCCACAGCAATTTAGAAACCTGATAAAATAAAAGAATAAACACACTTGGAGACTTATTTCTAGCTATGAATATTACATTTTATATCTGAATGCCTAATCCATAAACTGGGGCAATTACTGAAAGAAAAATTCATATAGACTGACCAGCATTAGAAATGACAGCTGACTGGTTGATATTGCCCATGGTGTGAGTTCACTGTATTCTGCGAGAGATCTTCCACGGATTGATTTGTGTGCACAGTAAGAATCAGAGCTGCCATCTAATGTAGAAAAGAAAACAAAACAAATTCCTGTTGGTCAGTTTAAATTAGAACAGAACCACTGACTCAACTGTTTCACTGTGAGCCAATGACTGCAATCCAGTCTCAGCTCAGGATAGCATAAATATCTGCATGAAGACTTATGCCATGCTGGGCCATATAGCCTCTCCCAGTTTACAGAAAAGCCCATGTAGTGGCCACTAGGGGTGGTTGATCCATAAAAAAATTGATTCTAAACTCGTGTGGGGGGGAATCTCCATTGCTGGGTCGTTATAGAAATTAATCTGAAAAATTTTCAATAAATGTTGTAATTGAAATGTAATTAAAAACAAAAATTCGTTATTATTTCCTGTTAGTTCTCAGCAGGGAAGGAGGTGCCCGCACCTCTTTCCCTGCCAAGAACTAACATGCATCAAGCCTTGAGTTGCATTAGTTCTTGGCAGAAAAGAAGGTGCCCGCACCTCTTTCCCTGCCAAGAACTAACATGCATCAATCAAGTCTTGACTTGGCAGAAAAGGAGGTGCCCGCCTCCCCTGCCAAGAACTGCCAAATCAATCTTGACCGCCAGGATCTAAACCGCACCAAGGCTTGGCGTGCTTTAGATCCCAGCAGGGAGGTGGGGCAGGGAGGACCCCGCCCGCTCCTCCTCCCCTGCCAGCATCTAAAGTGTGCTAAGGCTTGGTTGTCGCGGTCTATTTCTTTAGCAGGGGAGGAGCAGGGGCTGACGTTCCCACCCTCCCCTGCCAAGGAAATAAACCGGGACAAGCCTTGGTTGCCGCGGTTCATTTCCTTGGCTGACGCTCCTCCCCCTCCCCTGCTAAGGAAATAAACCGGGGCAAGCCTTGGTTGCCGGTTCATTTCCTTGCCTGACGCTCCCCTCCCCCCCCCCTAAGGAAATAAACCAAGCCTTGGTTGCGCAGTTTATTTCAGCTGGCAGGGAGAAAGGATGGGCTGACGCTCCCCCCCCCTCCCCTGCCAAGGAAATAAACCACACCAAGGCTTGCTCTCAGCTGGCGAGAGGAGAAAGGAGAGGCTGCTGCCTTCCAGTCTCCTCTCGTGAGTTGAGAAGGGAAGAGGGCAAACGACCTAATAACGTGACCTTTACCAAAGGTGGCAATTGGTCAGTAACGGTTTTAAAACTTCTGCCTGGGTTGGATGGCAGGGTGGCACTTGGATGTCCATTTCAGTAACTACTGTCCCTTGGTAATGAATCTGTCTAATCAAGCTATCCAGGCCGACAGCCGTCACAACCTCCTCTGGAAGTGAGTTCCATAACCCAATGACCCTCTGGGTGAAGAAATATTTCCTTTATTAGTCCTAACTACCTTGGAGCTTTAGGAGTGCCCCTAGTCCTAGTGTTGTGTGACAGAGAAAATATTTTTCTTTATTCAATGCATGATTTTATACACTTCGATCAAGTCACCTCTTAAACGCCGTCTTTCAAGGCTGTAAAGACCAAGGCGTTGCAACCTGATTTCGTAAGGGAGCTGCTCCATCCCTTGGATCATTTTTGTCGCCCTTCTTTGTACCTTTTCCAGTTCCGTTATATCATTCTTAAGGTGCGGAGACCAGAATTGTACACAGTACTCCAAAAGTCTCCTCTCATGAGTTGAGAAGGGAAGAGGGAAAAAATGACCTAATAACGTGACCTTTACAAAAAAAATGGCGATCCCGGTTCGGTTTTAAAACTTCACTTCCGGGTTGGACGCCAAGGGTCAATATAAGGTCAAAATAATTTCAAATACAAAAAATTAACGGAAAATGAAGTATTTAAATAGGAGATATCCACCCTTAGTGGCCACCACATGGTCACTGCATGCTTCTTGATGAGCAAGCAGGCATGTAAAAGGGGCTGACACAAGATAATTACATCAGACCAACAGAGAACCTCATACAGATCAGAGCCATGCAATGCCAGCACCTGCAGCCCTTGAAAAATGTGAAATGAAAGCTTCCACATGTATATGTCGTGTGCACATTTATTAGCCTCAATAGGTCTGTTTTGTTATTTATTTGTTCAGTTGCTTCTGACTCTTTGTGACCCCCTGGACCAGCCCATGCCAGAGCTTCCTGTCGGCCATGGCTACCCCCAGCTCCTTCAGAGTCAAGCCAGTGACTTCAAGGATACCCTCCATCATCTAGCCCTTGGTCTGCCACTCTTCCTTTGTCCTTCCATTTTCCCCAGCATCATTGTCTTCTCCAAGCTTTCCTATCTTCTCATTATTTGGGCAAAGTTTTTCCTGTAGTATGGACTGGTTTGATTTCTTTCGGTCCAGGGCACGCTCAGAATTTTCCTTGAGCACCACAGTTCAAAAGCATCTTATCTTCCTTCACTCAGCCTTCTAGGGCTGGATATCTCCGGTTTAAATTACTTTGAAATCCGTTATTTTTCGTATTTGAAATTATTTCTATCATATACCGAACCTCGGGGTCCAACCTGGAAGAGAAATTTCAAAACCGAACCCGGCTGCCATTTTTTCTAAAGGTCGTATTTGGCCTACAACTCCCAGAAATCCCAGCCAGTTTACCAGCTGTTAGGATTTCTGGGAGTTAAAGGCCAAAACATCCCTCTCCTTCCTTCATGCATTATTTCCATCCAGGGAAGGAGGAGGGCTGGTTCGTCTGCCCTCCTCCTCCCCTGGATGGGGATAAATCGCATTTTTCCCATCCAGGGAAGGAGCCTCCTTCCCTAGATGGGAAAAACATGGGTTATCCCCATCCAGGGGAGGAGGAGGGCAGGTTCATCTGCCCTCCTCCTTTCCTGGATGGGGATAACCCGCGTTTTTCCCATCCAGGGAGGAGGAGGGCAGGTTCATCTGCCCTCCTCCTTCCCTGGATGGGAAAAACGTGGGTTATCCCCATCCAAGGGAGGAGGAGTGCAGACGATGCCTGTCAGCTGGGAGGGGCAGGAAGGGAAGAAGGGAGAGCAAGCCCTCCATTCTAGCCTCCCAGCTGGCATAATGAATAAAAACAAAAATTCGTTATTAATAATGTTTCAATCACGAAATTTATTTAAAAATTTTTGTATTAATCTCTATAATGAACCAAAAATGAACCCCCCAACCGAGTTTAGGATCAAATTTTTCATGGATCAACCACCCCTATAGCCTTCCTTATGGTCCAGCTCTCACATCCATAGGTTGTACAAGAGTACCATTGCTTTAACTATGTGGATCTTTGTTGCCAGTGGGATGTCTCTACTCTTCACTATTTTATTGAAATTGGTCATTGCTCTCCTCCCAAGTAAACATCTTCTGATTTCCTGGCTGCAGTCTGTGTCTGCAGTAATGTACTCCGGTTGAATTGCATATGCCAGTGTTTCTCAACCAGTGTGCTGTGGCACACTAGTGTGCCGTGACGGACCTCCTGCTGTGCCGCGAGAAAAGCTCTCTGCCCCCCTTCCTTTCCCCTCCTCCTGCCGAACTCCTGCTGCTTGGGGAAAGAAGGAGGAAGGGCCGGGCGGTGGCAAAGAAAAAAAAGGGGCCAGGGCGCCGCCTCCTTCGGCCGTTTTTCCAGCCAGCCTCCAATCTGCCATGAGTCTCGCCCCTCGCTCGCTGAAGCCGCATGGAGGAGCCCCACCCACGGAAGCCCATCCACCGCTCATGCTCCTCCGTGGGACAGCTGAAGCTGGGGGGAGGGGGCGGGGCATGGTGCGGCCTGGCTCCGCCCCCTCCCGGCTTTGGCACTCCCAGCAGCTGCTCCAGCCTTGAGGGGACAGTGCAAAGCCACCATTGTCCTGGCTCTGGCACCGCTGGCTTGGCACTGCCCCCTCAAGGCTGGAGCAGCTACTGGGAGAGGTGAAGACTGGGGGAGGTGCAGGGCATGGCACAGCCTGGCTCCACCCCCTCCCCTGGCTTTGGCACTCCCAGCAGCTGCTTCCAGCAAGCCACCATCCCCCAGCTGTTCTTTACTGTGTTAGAGTGTCATTTTGTGTCATTTTGGTTGGTGGTGTGCTCCCGGATTTTTTTAATGTTAAAAGTGTGCCACGGCTCAAAAAAAGGTTGAGAAACACTGGCATATGCTTTAGGCTATACTGTGATTTTTAAGTTTAGAAAAGTGTTTTCCAAATGTACATCACTGAATGAGTTCAATGATTGCCATAATTTGCAGGAAAAGATGACATAGTTGAGTTTATAAGGATTAAATTACCTGGGTTGCAAACTATTGAGAATCTTTGAAAGTGTGCATTAAAACACTAAGTCGGAAAAATATATAAATTTGCATTCAGTTCTAATGTCATCATAGGGTTGAAGGTCTTCAGTATGAATGCAAATGCTTGATGCTTTAACATTTTGTGAAAATTGGTATTTCCTGCTCAATGCACTCGCTCTGTAAGTTTCTATGTAATCATGGGATGAAATTCTTTATTGTGGTATGCGTTTCATAACTTTAATCATATTTAGCTACATAGCAGAGATGCTGAAAAGCTTGGCTTGTGAATTGCAAACCTTACTAATGTGACATCGGCAAAAGTCTCCCTTTTCCTTATTTCACTAAAATGAAATATTTATATGTGCCCCAAACCTTTGTCTACCTATGACAATATTTGAACAGCTCCTACCACACAGAGACGCACGCACAATTTAACTTTTAATAAAGCCAGATTTAGTATTTAGGGTAGTGTCAAAATATATAGTGGCAAGTATGGGGAAAGTGCTGCTCCAGCAAATAAAGTTTGTTTTAAAGTATTGCCCAAGGTGTAATAAATTCTTCTTTCTGCCTTTTATTAGCCCAATTACTGCATTTGACAGCGAGAGACAGAGCAAAAAAGCAGACGCAAAAGTACCAACCACAGCAATGTTTCAAAGACAAAGAATCAAAAGGTGGCAACACAGAGTGAATTTTCTTAGGAGGAAGATATTCCATCGCACGTAATGCAAATATTTTACTCCTATAATAGCCTGGAATGGAAAACAATTAATCAGCACAGACAGAAAGCCCAGGAGAAACAGGTTATTTTCTTCTCTCCGGGCTCTGTAGTCTCTGAATCAGGGAGTGTGTAGTCTTTTGAACCTTCTTTGATAGACTCGCCCCATCTCCAGAGAATAATAATTTGGCTGGAAATACTCCATAGGAACAATCACCAGGGGAGAAAGCGGCCTTATTGGTTTTGTTTCTCGGAAAGCTAATATAAAAGAATGACAAAAACAGCAAAGTCGGTGACATTTGGAGAGATTTCCACAACAGCGCAGCTGATGGACTGTTTGTTATTCGCACCACTAGGCTCTTTGGGCGTACAGGAATGAGATAAGGCAAAGATAAATTAAAGGTTTTGGCTGACTGCCAGTCCTAGCCTACATAGAAGTGTAGATTTAAGCCAGCCGTGCACTCATGGCAATAAACAGAAAATTATATTGCAGCCTCACAGAGGAGTGCAAATGCAAATACAGCTGACTGGCACATGGCACCCAGGATTACTTATAATTAAAGTGGATTTCTAATATTAAAAGCTGCTGAAAATGTATTAGCACATAAACACCTCCCCGCCTCCTCCTCTCCCCACCAAATAGCTTACCTGTTCTCTGCAATTATCAGAAAAAATCATTTCAGCCATTGTTCTACACTCAAAAATGCTGAAGAGGTAGGTCATTCATTTCAATTGAACAACTACCAAACTGCAATTAATTCCATATCTTAAACTAATTTCAAATAGTTGTTTGCATTATAAAGAGAATCTTGTGCACAATAGACACTATTTACTTCTTCTTTTTTAAAAGAATATGGCTGGAATCCTGTATCAGTTTATACTGAACTAAATACTTAACTAAATAATTTCTCCTAGATCAGAAAAAAAACCCATAATTCAGTTGTAGTCTGATTGTTAGCAGAATGGTCCTCCTCATCATGCAGTTGATGCTCAGTAAAGTATCAGCCTGCAACCAGAGCTGTTAGGTAAACAACGGCCTGGACCTTGGCTGCCATCAGATAAGGAAGCCAGATGGCCAGCATCGGAATGTGGATGGCAGGAAGGGTTGGCAGGGCCAAACGGTGGGAGGAGGGGATGTCCTAGGAGGGAGACTTGGGTGTGTTTGCGCGGGAACCTTCAGATCTCTCTTTGTTCATACTGGAGTAAGGACCTAAATAAACCCGTGTCCTTTGAAAGAGACTTTGTGAGCGTGCTTTGTTTAGCAATCCTACCAGGAGCTGACATAAAGAGAGATCTGAAGGTTCCCGCGCAATGTTTATATTATATAAATTAATATAGGATTAATATGAATCTTAGTGCATATTGTAATCAAGATAGCTTTCAATTCTTTGTGATTTCATGGCATGGTTGTGAGACGTGTCTTTTTGTGGCCTGCCATGCAGTTATATTTGATACTCTAATTGGCTCTTTTTTTTTTAGAATTATAGAAGGTGTTGTGTTTGGGTTCCCGTGAATTTTACGGGCTATATGGCCATGTTTCGGAAACATTCTCTCCTATGTTTTGCCCACATCTATGGCAGGCATCCTCTGAGCTTGTGAGATTTGTTGGAAACTAGGCAAGTGAGGTTTATATATCAGTGGAATGTTCAAGGTTAAATTCCACTGAAATAACTCTTGTTTGCTTGAGGCATGTGTGAATGTTGCAAATGGCCATCTTGATTAGCATTTAATGGCCTTGTAGCTTCAAAACCTGGCTGGTTGCTGCCTGGGATATCCTTTGTTGAGGCGTGTTAGCTGGCCCTGATTGATTCTTGCCTGGCAGCAACCAGACAAGAGCTCACAACCTCTGAGGATGCCTGCCATAGATGCAGGCGAAACGTCAGGAGAGAATGCTTCTAGAACATGGCCATACAGTCCGAAAAAACCTACAACAACCCAGTGATTCTGGCCATGAAAGCCTTCAACAATACATTAAAATATCATCATCATTTTATTGGTGTGCTTAGTATAGAACATAACAGAAACTTAACTTTGATAGCATATGTCAGTGTTTTTCAACCTTTTTTGAGCTGCGGCACATTTTTTACATGTACAAAATCCTGGGGCACACCACCAACTAAAATGACAAAAATGACACTCTAACACAGTAATACATATAGTTAATATGTTTTAAAATGTATGTATACACTCAGTGTGAAACCTGGACCTGTTTCAATGAACACAACATAGATATCCTGGCAGGAATGGCAGAAAGACACAAACTTCCCACACAGAACTCCCATACCCAAGAGAAAATACTATAAGAGTTTGGTGGGCATTGACTTTGGGTTTTGGAGTTGTAGTTCACCTATATCCAGAGAGCACTTTGGACTCAAACAATGTTGGATCAGGACCAAACTTGGCATGAATACTCAATATGCCCAAATGTGAACACAGATGGAGTTTGGGGAAAATAGACCTTGACATTTGGGAGTTACAGTTTCTGAGATTTATAGTTAACACACAATCAAAGAGCACCCTGAACTCTTTCAACAATGGAATTGAACCAAACTTGGCATATTGAACTCTCATTACCAACAGAAAGTACTGAAAGGGTTTGTTTGGGAATTGACCTTGAGTTTGGAAGTTGTAGTTCACCTACACCCAGAGAGCACTGTAGACTCAAACAATGTTATGTTATGTTGTTGTTTGTTTTCTATCCAGAATCACAATGTTGGAAGGAGACTCACCACTTTAAGGTCCCTCAAACAGGCATGGGAAAACTTCAGACTTCAACTCCCACCATTCCTAACAGCCTGAGGCCCTTTCCTGCTTAAATGGCTGAGGGGGGGAAAGGAAAAGAGCCTGAGGCTGCTAGGAATGGTGGGAGTTGGAGTCCAAAACACCTGGAAGGTCCAAGTTTGCCCATGCCAGCTTTCGACAGAGACCTCTTCCTCCCCTCCCCCTTCGCGCCCTTTCTTTCCCCCTCCTGCCGAACACTTACTTTTTCTTCTAGACTGCCACTTTTGTCGCCATTTTGATCCGAGGGGGCAGGGTGAGCGTGTTCAGGAGGGGAGGGGGGAGGGAGGAAGATGTGACCCGTGTGGGCGCTACTGCGCAGACTCACCCCCGAGCAAAGCGAGGCAAAGCGAGCAGAGCGAGGGCGGGAAGAAGGGAGCCCGAGTGGAGAAGAAAAAGTGTTTGGCAGGAGGGGGAAGAAAGGGTACTGGAGGTTCCAATTTCCCACGGCACACCTGATGATCGCTCACGGCACACTAGTGTGCCACGGCACACTGGTTGGGAAACACTGGCATATGTGATTAATTTTCTTCCACATTAACAAACGTTTTTCTCCAAATTCATAAGAGTTTGCTTTATGATAGTCTAATTTGAGTATGATAGCTCCTAGAGGCAAATTTAAAAGTTTCTTTAGAAACATATCATTGAAGACTTCAAATATCATTAGGGTTCATTCAAGTGACCATTATATCCAATTATTCAACATCCATGTTGGGTGATCATCCATACTCTCCTCTTTTAACAAAAATCTTGGATTCAGGCCTGATCCTCTATGCCGTTATTACACCGAAAGTTATTTTCTGCATTTAATTATGTGTCAAATATATGAAGTGGAGAATTTATGGGGCGTTTTCGCCACCATTTGTAAAATTGGCCCTCCTGTATGTTTCTAATATTAACACCGGTTACTCCCGTTTTAACGTTTGACCATCTTTATAAAGCACCACCACTGTATCCATGAGAGCAATAACTGTGATTTTTACCTAACCAGAAATGACAAAATATCTAATCTCTAGGATTTTTCTAAGTCCTCAATGTGATTCTATGGTATGCTTTCACCAGAAGGTACTGCAGAGTCACATTAGCAGACCTAAAATGGATTTTAAGGATTTTTTTTAGATCCTCCAGGGTGACTCTATGATAACTTTTGGCAAAAGTCATTCCTTTCAATAGATCCATAGATTTATGTTTTCCTGGTAAGTTCAGGAATATATCCCCCACACATAATGGGGCTCATACATGCCCGGATTACCCATAAGGCCAATGAGGGGTGCAAGCCGAGGGGGGGATGTGTGTGCAGATCATGGCCAAAAAAACTTGGTCAGTGCCCCTCTTTCCCCCTTTCTCATGCCCCTTTTCACTCCTTCTCCCTGCAGAGTCTCTGCTCCGTCTCACACGCTCTCTCTCGCTCTCTCTCTCTCTCTCTCTCTCGCGTGCGCGCGCTCTCTCTCTCAGTCTCACTCTCTCTTGCATGCTCTCTCTTTCTCTCTCTCTTGCTCTCTCTCTCACGCATGCGCTCTCTCTCGCTCTCTTGTGCGGTCTCTCTCTCACTCTCACATGTGCATGCTCTCTCGCGCGCGTGCGCGTGCTCTCTCTCTCGTGCATGCTTTCTCTCTTGCTCTTGCTCTCTCTCACGCACGTGCTCTCACTCTCTTGCGCGGTCTCTCTCTCACTCTCTCTCTCGCACACGCTCTCTCTCTCTCACGCACACGCTTTCTCTCTCTCGCTCTCTCTTGCGTGCGCTCTCTCTCTCACTCGTGCTCTCTCTCTTGCTCTCTCTCTCTCTCGTGTGCTCTCTCTCATGTGCTCTCTCTCTCTCGCTATCTCTCTCACATGCACGCTCTCTCTCTCTCTCTCTCACTCTCTCTCTCTCTTGTGCACGCCTTTGGAGCAAGTTTGCACCCACTGCACTCTCCCCAAGCCTCCCGACTCCCAAGGAGGCCTTCAGAGCACAGTAGAGCTTTCCAGCCAGTGGGACTGCATGGGGACCTTGGAGGTGGCGGGATGGGCCTACTCGCCTTTCTCTTCTGCTCCGGAGGCATCATGGCAAAAGCCAGTCAAGTGTTGGTCTGAGTGGTGTGTGTGTGTGTGGGAGGGGCATAATTCCAAAGTGTGGCCCAGGGTGCAAAAAAGTTAATCCGGGCCTGGGCTCATACTGTACAAGTTTTTAATATGATGTCTGGACAGGTTCTTTTCCACTGTCTTTGAAAATGTCTGCTTTAGATCAGAGCTTCTTACGTGTTAGCTATTTTTCCCTTTGTGTATTAAATCCAGCAGTGCCAGTTATCTATCTGTGAGAGGGATACTAAAACCCCATAATATATAATTCCAGTGAAAAATCAAGATTTTTGCTCATGCACAGAGCCTGATTGTTTATTGTGTGGCAAAAGCAAAATGAGTCCACTTTCTTGTGCCAAATCAAAATGGGTAAGTAATTCTTACTTCTTTGACCTGAGTTCAAATCAGGTACAAAATACAAACGAAATGTCCAAATGAGTACTATGTGCACTATGCTGGGAACTACAGTCTGACAGCAACTGGAAAGCCACGTGATGCTCACTCACATATCAAGTGGTATTGAATTGTCACTATGTTTGAGATATTACTACGATCTAATTCCTATTGTATGCTGGTCAAATGAGGCACAACACAAAATCATAACTGTCTTCCAATGTTCACATCATTTTCATTCACTTAAGTAATTCAGCACATTGTAACAATAGAGTTTATCAAACATAAACTGATATAATTTTTTCACTGCAATGGCAAATCTCCGCATCCAATAATCTCCTTCATCGGCAATAATGTTTCCATCTATGTAGTGATTGAGTTTAGCTATTTGTGGTTTGTTTCCATTGTTGCCTATAATAGAAATGTAGAATGGGTGTTTTGGAAAAACTAGATATTTCAATTCCATTTAAGACTTTCTGCTGGAAAACTCTGCGGATCTGAAATCTGAAATTTACTGAAACCATATTTTGTTCCAGAATGCAAACTCAAAAATGGCAGTGGAATTAGTAACATGTTTGCATATCCAACACAGACTCTCCAGATGTGTACATAAACATAGGATTTGCATGTTTGTAACACACTGCATTGAAAACCCATATTACCCAGCCATGTTTGTGAATTTTTCCAAAAATGTATTATTATTATTTTAAATTTCAAAGGTAATGACAAATACAAAGAACCTTAAATGTTATATTATTCACACGTAATAACAAAAGAACTAAACAAGAATGAAATGCAATTGGTTACATACTGTCCAGACCCTCCTAGAAAACGGTAGCTTCTAAGTGGAGTTACAAGGCAGGAAAAATAGATGGTGGAAGAAAAAGGCAGCGTTCTTGCACCGACCTTGTTTAACATCTTTACTAATGATCAGCCACAGCCACAATTCACAAAGAGCTTTATCTATGCTGATGACCTTGGCCTAAAAACACAAGCAAAATACTTTGAAACTGTTGAAATCCAACTTACTAATGCCCTGAAAGATCTCTCCAGCTACTCTAAAGATAACTATCTGAAGCCTAACCCTGCAAAGACACAAGTGTGTGCTTTCTACCTATGGAACTGTGAAGCCAACAGGAAATTGAAAGTTACTTGGGAAGGTCAAGAGCTTGAACATTGTTTCCATCCTAAATATCTTGGTGTCACCTTAGATCAGTGTTTTTCAACCTTTTTTGAGCCACGGCACATTTTTTACATTTACAAAATCCTGGGGCACACCACCAACCAAAATGACACAAAATGACACTCTGTCATTTCACTAACTGTCACCCTCCCCCCTCGTGACGCCGCTGCTTCCGCCAAACCCTCCTGCTTCTGCCAAACCTCAGGAGGCCCACACGCAGGGGTCCCATCACCATCCCGCAGGGGAGGGCTGTGTTGAGTGGCCGAAGCGCGCGCGGGCTCGGCTGAGCAGGACAAATAGGAATTGAGCACACAAGGTGGCTCCGAGCCTCGGAACAAACTGTGGTGGAGCCTCGCAGCCGTCACCACTCCCAGCTCTCCTTGCTGAAGGGATTGAGCCCCCCCCCAGGAGTGTCTCCCCCCCCACGTCCCTTCGGCTTCCCTGCTGTCGCCTTGGGGCCAGATCGGGAAGGAACCAAGGTGGGCTGTGGAACTGCACATCCCAGCCTCTGCTCTGCTCTGCAGTGAACCCGGAGTCCAGCCAGGAGAGGCCAAGAGATGAAAGGTTTCTCCCCTTCCCAGCATGAAGGGGCTAGAGGGCAGAAAGCCTCGCCTCGAGCCTCCGGGAGCGGGGTTGGATGGGGGCAGTTGCAATGAGAGTTGGGAGTAGCTCCTCAAAAGCAAAAGTACAAAAGGTGGGGAACGTGTATCGTATCAATACAGTTTCCGTGTACCTGGATATGCTGGTGGCTGCGTCCACCATTGCTATATTTACATTATTTGATTACCATTATAGATCTACCGGACCAGTGGATATGTTGTGATTGATGGATATTTACTTTCGGGGTCCAGATGAAACCAATTTGGTGAAACGGCATAGGCCCATTCTGACCGTCGACCCACTCCTTCCCTTCTACCCCGGATTATAATTGAAAATTTGGATTTACTTGAATGAATATGCAATTTTTAGGGGATTTGTGAAGCGAAGTGTTATTTTTTGGTTACACATCCGACGACTCTCCACTTTAAACGTGATGTTATGAAAAATATTATGAATAAACTGTATTGATACGATACACGTTCCCCACCTTTCGGACGGGGGCAGTTCCCATGGACTCCTCCTCCCTCTCCTCCTCCTTGCTGCCGGAGGGGAGGAGGGCAGAAGAGCGCCCAAGAGCCAGGAAGCAGGAGGAATCGCAGCCCAGCCAGGTAGCCCTTGGTGCACAGAGGGAGTGAAGGAAGGAAAGGAGAGAGAGAGGAGGAAAGGAGGAAAGTTCTGGATGCCGAGGGCTCTCCCTGATTGCAGCAGGCTGGCTGGCATTGCTGCTTCGGCCAGGAAAGCCTCATTTCCGCTGCCTGAAGTTTCCTGCTAGGCTCTCTCTCTCTCTCTCTCTCTCTCTCTCTCTCTCTCTCCATTGTAATTTCCCACGGCACACCTGATGATCGCTCACGGCACACTAGTGTGCCCCGGTACACTGGTTGGGAAACACTGCCTTAGATCAAACACTATCGTATAGGAAACACTGCATGAACACCAAGGACAAAGTAGCTACATGCAATAACATCCTGTGGAAACTTACTGGCAGCACATGAGGTACAGCACAAGTGGGCTAGATCCAAAGCAACCAGCGTGCTGGCAGGTAGAGAGTTCAGCAGTAGGCCGCAAGGCCCATTCAGGAATCCATGATCAGGGAATGCGATGGTTGGGTCGAGATGAGCCTGCTTTCCAAGACCAAACGGTTATAGTGTCCAAACCCTTTGATCTTCTGCGACGCCACTGCGTCGGACATCATGGTTCCCATGATGGACTGCAGCTGCTGTTTAGGTAAACCTCAGAGGCAAAATATGTGATCCCAATTAGTGCCCACATCTGTGAAGAGGAGACAGAGGCGCTCCTGGTCCCAGGCGCTTCTGCTTATCGCTAGAAATAACAGCCGCGGCCTTGACTGTTTGCACCAAGTTGCAAGGTACAGAGTTCACTGGGGAAAGGCAGACAGACTGAATCCAGACTCTGTTGTTGTTGTTGTTACTATTATTTTCTCTCACCCACACACCCTCTCCTCGTGGCTCAAGGCAGGTCACAAAATAGCTGAAAACACACCATCATAAACCTCATGTAAAATACACATATTAAAACATATGTCTATGAAATACATATACACAGAACAAAGATTAAAATATAATGAACACAATACATGAGTTTAAAATTCATAGTTAAAACCGGAGAGTAGGCCTGCTAAAAAAAGTTAGGTCTTTAGATGTGTTTCAAATTCTGACAACTTATTTAGGTGTCAGAGTTCTTCCAAAAGGTCATTCCACAGTCTTGGGGTGGCTGATTGTGGTGAAGTCATATTTCGTTATTACAGGTTTTAAATATGGTTGATGTGTGTATGTTTGTGTGTGTGTGTGTGTATGAGGAAGCAAACAGATTTAAAGCAGATTCATTCTTTAGTGTGATGAAGTAGCAGAAAAGAAAAGCTAGTGAAGATGGCATTTGCAATTAACAAAATGTAGCAGTGTGGTGAAGTCATATTTCTTTATTACAGGTTTTAAATATGGTTTATATTTATATATATATGTACATATGTTGAAGGGGTTAAAACTTAGTAAACCCTAAAGGGTTAACAGAGATATTAGCGTGCAGAACCTCCAAGGGGTTTCAGTTACCGTGGAAACAGGAGGCGGAGCCTGCAACTAGCCTTAGAATTTTCTAATTCAAACTTTAGCAGTTGCAGTTGGCAGTGAAAGTTGAAGGCGAGAGGATGTGTGGAGAGTTAGAGAGTCCGTTTTAGCCAGCTGTCAGCCGGTTTTTAAAAAGAGTCTGACTCTACTCTGTGAGAAAGTAGAATAAAAGCTGTGTTTGAACTGCTAGGAAAGCAGTTGGTTTTACAGGACAAGCAGTTAGTGTAAAGACTGCTGAGCTATTCGTTCTGGGAGTACAGCTATATAGTATCAGGTTGCATCTCCATAGTTAGTGTATTGTAACCTTAAGATACGTGCCTCTAAGAAGATACTGTAACCACCTAAGATTTGAACTCTGAAACCTCCACGCTTAGAACATTGTTTGAATAAACTTTGCAGTTCTTTAACAAAGATATTTCCCCGCATTGTTCCTTCACACACAAGCCTCGAGAACAACTTCTTCCTAGTGGGTAGCCAAGTATAGTGAATGGTGGCAGCAAAAGTTAACAAATAGTGTCAATGGGAGTTTGGGTTAGAGGGATACCCTGCCCTGACACAGTAATCAAAAGGTCAGTGAGAAAGCTGACCTGTGTGAATACTTATTACATTGTATGGTGGCAGCAAGTGGAAATAAAAGAAGTCTTTATATGAATTGGTGGTAAAGGTGGAATAGGAAAACTACCCGGTCACAGGTAGTTTTGAAACATAGAGAGTCCTTACACTGCTGAAAAGATCCTCTGGGTAACAGTTACTAATTGGATGTTGGCAGGCTGAAGTTAATGCCTCCCAGAGGATCTAAGTGTCCTCTAAGAGGCAGATTGTTTGGGAGAAGGTCATCCTGTAGGTATCCTAAATCCAATGGTGAGCCGACATGTAGGTAAATCCAATGACTGTATCAATATTATGACTGTGGAACTCCAGTTCTGCAATCATTGAGAGAATACATCAATTGTGCAACATCCAAAAAACTTACAATTACATGTTTCAGAAAACTGACATATGTGAATGGCACCAACAACAAAAATCTGGGCAATGTATTTAATCTCTTTTCCATAACCAGGGAGAAAAGGTAGGTAGATATTGCCAAGCATTTTCCTCAATTGTATAATGTAGCCAGACTATAGTGTGTAAAATGCAATCATTTTATCTTTAGCCAATTGAAACTGCTGCAACAGGTGATTTGTCATAGCTGTTTGTCACACAGCTCCATATCTAAAGAAGCGCTGCCATTTTCCAACTTTGAACTATTCTCTGACAAACAGCCATCCTCAAAAAAATTATTAATCCCTTGGCGTCACTTCTATATTTTGCTCCTTCTGGTAAAATATGGCTCATATCCCATAATCAATCTTTGCCTTTCCCACAAATATCTTATTTTGAAAAAAATAAATAACCGTGCATGACCATTAACATGTGGATACATGATCCTTGCTGACTACACTTCTGCCAACGATTTGTATTGTTTGTACTCATCCTCTCGCCAAATGTTCAACCATTTGTAGTCACAATGAGTGGAATAGAGAAGACAGTATTGCCTAAGGCATGCTCCCAATCACACCACAGGTAGAATCCTCGATGTGATATATTATCCAACCTATTAAACTTAATATGAGAAGAAATGCTTAAAGGAGTTTAGAATATTTTTTCAAGGTTAATTGAATCTGAAGTATTGAAGGCAGCAACATAGCAGTCCTGGGAATGGAGTTATTTTCATAGGTATGTTTCCATAGCATGGTGGTAATTCTTTGCTTCTGCCACACAATATTGCATGGGGAGCCTTTGTTTGTTGCTGAAGCAGGAGTGAGAATTGCTTCTGATAAAGGTCAGAACCAACAACCTAACAACCACCTTCATACGAATAATGACTATGTATCTCAAAGTGGGAATTGGCCATCTGCAAACATTGGCAAGACGTCTAACACTGAATATCAATTTTAAAATATGGTAGCAAAGATTTTGTTTGAAAATAAAAAAAACAAGAGACAATAACAGCAAAATTTTATTTTCAAGTGATCTGATGCCATGACCAGAATGAAACCCATTTTGAACTGTTATTTCTTATAGGGTTTACATTTAGATTCAAAAGGCTAATATTAATTGCTTCAAATAATTTATTTATTTATTTATTTATTTAAAACATTTATATTCCGCCCTTCTCACCCCGAATGGCAAGTAATAATTCAATTGTCTGGTGGAAGTGCCAAGTAACAATTCCTCTGTTTCCCCTAAAATAAGCCATAAAACACCGGGAATGTGGGTGTCAGCTGCAAAAGATCTCTACTGACCAGAAGGTCATGAGTTCGAGGCCTGCCCGGGTCTAGGTGGGCTCTCGACCTATTGTGTAGCCTGTTGTCGACCTTTGCAACCCGAAAGACAGTTGCATCTGACAAGTAGGAAATTAAAAGTACCACTTAGTGGGGAGGCAAATTTAACTGATTTACGAGGCCATAAAAAAGATCTCCAGAAAACACGCTGAGGAATGAAGGAGTGCGACAGCTCCCCCTGGTGGCCAGATGTTGAATTGCCTCTGTCTGTCTTGTGTGTTTGTGTGTCTAAATGTAATGTGTACATTGTAATTCGCCCTGAGTCCCCTGCAGGGTGAGAAGGGCGGAATAGAAATAAAATAAATAAATAAATAAATATCCATAAACTAAGCCGTAACAGGATTTCTAAGCATTTGCACAATATAAGCCATAACACGAAAATAACATATAGCGATAGGTGTGGCTATACAGCATACAAAGTCGGCTCCCCCTGTCAGATCCCGGTTCTGTGCGTGCTGCAAGCTGAGGCATAGAGGGTGACATAGTGAAAGTAAAGGTCTCCTCAATGAAGTGAGGAGCAGGATGCTCTGATTTAGGTATTGTGTGTCTTTAGGGGGAAGAAGTAAAGCGGTGACTGCTGTTTTACTCAGTGTTGGGTTCCAGCCTGGTGGGCTTGGCCAGAACCCGGGGGTACCAAGGCAGGTACCAGTTGATCCGGGGCAGATTGAGGAAGACGGATGGCCTGAGGTAGATGACTCTGCAGATGAGAGCCTGCAATGGGACAACACGTGGTTGGAGGGGTATGGGACTGCAGATAGTTTTAGTGAAGATTCCATGGATGTTGACTCTGGCTCCGATGAGTATGAGAGACAGGGCGGCCTTGGTTCTCAGGAATGGGTTTCCACTCCTTTCCCAGATGAGCATTCCAGTGAGTTTTCTGTTTCTCACCCTGATAGTACAGCTGCAGAGGATAATGAGCAGGCCTTTGATAGAAGAGCGAGTATCACAAGTTCAAGGCAGTTGTGGAGCCTGAGAAAGGGGGTGAAATGGGCTCATCGGAAATAGTGCTTTTAAGTCTGTGCTCCCAGGCTTCTAATCAGACCTGAAGCCATGTTTAGCTTCGAAGGATCTCTGTTCATGCGGAAGCCGCAGGAGCGGTTTGCTTCTAGTTCAGGTCTCTTAAGTTTCACGCGGATCGCAGGAGCGGTCTGGCCAGTTTCAGGACTCTTTGTATTTTGGATTGCAAGCCAGTTTGGCTTGCCAGAATTCAGGACTCTTTTATTTATTTATTTATTTATTTATTTATTTATTTATTTATTTATTATTCGATCTTATATTCCGCTCCTCGCTGCAGGCTCGGGGCGGATTACAACATACAATAAAAACATGCTGCGCATAAACCGACCAGCAGCCATACAATAAACATAAAAACATGAAAGCATAAAACCAATGTACAATAAAATTGAAGGAATTTCGACTTCTAGGACTCGAGGCATGGGCCCCTCAGGGCAGACCATTAATCGAAAGCCAGTCTGAAGAGGGCAGTTTTGCAGGCCCTTCGAAATGGGCTGAGCTCTGGGATTGCTCGAGTAGCATCTGGTAGAGAGTTCCACCAAACTGGGGCCACAACCGAGAAGGCTCTCTGCCTAGTTGTGGATAGATGGCAGGAGCGGATCGATGGAACGAGTAGCAGATTCTGCTCTTCTGAACGTAGTGATCTTGGGGGAACGTACGGGGCAAGGCGGTCCCTCAGGTACGCAGGCCCTAGACCGTGTAAGACCTTGAAGGCTAAAACCAACACCTTGAAGGCAATTCGGTACTCTATAGGAATATTCTATAGGAATTTTTTTGGACTTATCTTTTGAACTTTTGAATATCATTTACTCTTTTATCTTTGGACTACTTTATTCTAAATAAAAAGGACATTTATTGCATCCACCTGTGTCTGTGTGATCGGGGGGGGGGGGGGGCTGTCCAAGGTCTGAGGTGCAACACTCAGCACTGTGGGTTTCTCTCCCCAGCACCAACCAGTAACCACCACTCCCCCCCCACACACACACACACACATACACCAGCACTGACCAGCAACAGTCTGTGGGTCTCTCTCATCCCACACAAACACCAGGGAATAGGGGGAAAGGTTCAGCAAGCAGTCTGCTACTGAGCCCAGAGATATCACCCTATATATTCCCATTGTTGTACCATACTTAATCAAAATAAGACATCCCCTGAAAATAAGCCATTGAGGAAAAATAAATATAAGACAGTGTCTTATTTTCAGGCAAACACGGTAAAAGGGGTTGGAGAAATGACAAAGTAACCACTCAGGCCAGTAACAGAACTGATCAAGTTAGTCTCAGTCTTTTTCTTACTCCAAGAAAGTTTGGGTTGAAGAAGAACAGAATTTTGAAGGCCAATCTGCCTCAGATGTGAACACTTTCATCTGTTTTTCTTTTGTTCAATTACTTTTCCATTCCTGTAAATGCAAAGCAAAGTCAAAGAGTTTTCTTCTCTTCAAACTCCCCTGGATGAAATATTAACATGTTTACACATTTCCAAAGACAAGGTTGTTTATTCTTTGTCTTCTTCTAATGCCGGTTTCACACTGCAGTGCTGGTGTGCAAGTTTTCTAAAAACCAAGGGCTAAAGCAATTCCATGTTTCTCTGACATAAAATATATAGGTTGGTTCATAATTAATGCTTTAATCTTGCCTTTGCTATGCCCTCTTGTCTGGGTGAAAGAAGGAAAGAAAGAAAAAAACCTGGATGGCAAATCCAAAAGTGGCAACATTTAAGATTAAGTGATAATTTTATTAACTTCCCATAATTGCTACTGAAATAGGCCATTATTCTGAGATATGTAATTATGGTAATATTAAGGCCTGCTGAAGAAAATTAGGTAGATTTCAAAAGTTTTAAAAATGATCATTTTGTTCTTTGTGTCATAAAATTTTCCACAGATGTAATTTTTCCCTGCTCTTTCATTAAAGAGCTAAGAATTCTCTTGAAATGATGATTTATGAAAATGAAATGTGCAAATTCCATTTGTGTCTGCATAATCCCTTACATTCCCACACATGGAAGAGTTTATGCATGAAAAGTAGCTATCATTTCACATGGATTAGTGGAAAGAGTTTGAAAAATTATTTGTGCCTCAAGTCAAAAATACTAAAACTCTTCATAAAGGTAACAGTGTCAGCAAAGTAAAGACAGAAAAAGAGCACATCATAATGCTAATTTTGAATTTAACAGTTCATTTGGGTACACTGAAACGTAATTTCAAGTAGTTTGACAGGTCCTGTGTATATTCACAACCCCAGCATGTGGACAAGAACCGCTCACTTAGAAACACAACAACAACAACAACAATTTTATTGATTAGCCATAAGCCATATCAAATACACACAGAACACAGACACATTGCAATGATTCTAAAAACAATCTGAGGAGAATTCTAGACCATTACATCAATTAAACCCCTGTTTTGCCCAGCAGGAGGGATTCTAAGGGAGGTGGTAACAATTCACAGGTCCTCATCTCCAACACAATTTATTCCAATTGCATCTATGTAATCAGATCTTAGTTTCATGGCTTTACAGAGAAAACGAGCAGTAGCATCTGTTATCAGCTTGTTGAGCCGGCCAGCAGAAGTGAGACTTTTGCTAGAGGGTCCCAATGATTTTTTCCCACGAGAAATATCTCTAGCAGTTGTTTTCTCTCTATTTGATAGATTTTGCAATAGAGCAGAAGATGAGTTAGATCTTCGATCTCAGGGGCACCACAAATACAGATACGCTCTTCATAGGGAATTTTCTTGAACCTCCCATATCTCACCATTGAATCTAATTGCTCAAACCTGGCTCTAGTGAAAATTTTCCTTAGGTGGTGTAACCTTCCTTGCTGTAAGTAAGTGGTTAATTGGAAGGATTTCTTAAAACCACTCAACCATCTCAGGGAAACGGTAGAACCCAAAGAGTCTATATTGGTTTGGGCCGCAATGTCATTAATTCGTTGACGCACTTCTTTGAAGTGCTTACTTAACTCTTGACCAGATAGGTGGACTGGGAATATTACCTGAATGCCGCAGCTTCTGATGTAATCAAACAAATGGTCAGCAAACACATACACAAACAGAGTGAGCACTTGTTTATGTACATGTTTTCACATAAACATGCACATAATGGTGACCATTTTGAGGAGAAATTTCTTGCTACTATGAGGGTTCTTCAAAAAGTTTCCGGTTTTCAAACTGTTTATTAAGAACTTCAAAAACAGATTACATCACTTTTCTTCATAGTCATCTTCCTTTGCAATGCATTTTTCCAGTGTTGTATCAACTTTTAAATACTATGAGCAAAAAAAGCTTTTGGGTTTGTAGCCACTGATGCACTGACGTGAATCAGTACCATCTTTCTTTCTTCATTCTTTGTGGCCATTACTGTAGGTAGACATACAGAATTATCTGCATCTGCCACAGTAGTACATACATTTTTGAATATTTCAATCAGCTCATAGATGACTCTATGAGAGAGAACTTTATCCCTATACTGAGCACACATGCAGAGATGAATTTGTGCTCCTAGCAAACTTTCTGCCCAGATATAAAATGTATGAAAAAGCACTGTTCCTCTTTGGTGAAGTGTATAAATTTCACAGCCATCCTCACCACAGTGTGACAACTCGTATGCAAAACTGCAAGATTAGCTGGCTTGCTGGACAGACTATTCACATAACAGCAAAACAAACATCACAGGAGTGTTAACCCTTACTCATGCTATCCAAAGCTTTTATATGTGTCTGTCTGTCTGTCTGTCTATATCTGGAGTTACACTTAAAAATGTACCTGTTCTGACTTACAAACAAATTCAACTTAAGAACAAACCTACAGAACCTATCTTGTTTATAACGTAGGGGTGTCTGCAGCCCCCTGAGAACTATTGTTTATTGACTAACAGGATAGTATATTTTTCTGCCAGATAAGCCCATGTTGCATTTTTAATGTAGAATTGCTAGTGGAGCAATATTCTGTTTGTAAGATTTTAGTCTGGGTAATATCTCCTAATATTTATCACACCACAGGTACAGAGGCAACAAACTGCAGTTGCTCTTTCACTGTGTAATCTCAAATTGATGTGGATAGTACATGAAGAGGGTGGTCCCAACCAACTAATTCTGGCTCGGGGACCAGATGCGGCCCCATGGGCTCTGTTCTCAGGCCCTCCTCTCTATCACCATCCTATCCTTCCTTCCTTCTCTTTTCTTCCCCTAACTTCCCTCCCTCTTTCTCCCTCCTTCCTTCCCTTCCACCGTCTCGTCCTTTCTTCCTTCTTTCCTTCCTACCTCCTTCCTTCACTGTCTTTCTCCTTCCCTCCCTCCCTCCCTCCCTTCCACCCTTTTGTCTTTCTTTCATTCTCTCTTTCCACCCTCTCTACCTCCCTTCCCTCCCTCCATTCCTTTCCTTCTTTCTCTTTTTCTTTCCTCCTGGAGGATGTTTAGCTGGGAAAAGAGAAGGCAGAGAGGGAACATGAGAAAGGTGTCCCATTTAGAAGGAGAAGAAAAATGGACTTTCTGCTGCTCTAGAGACCAGGGTACAATGGAGCAATTGTTTCAAATGGCAGAGAAAGAAATTTGACTGAAAATATTAGGAAGAACTTTCCAGGAGTAAGAGCTGTTGGAGAGTGGCATAGGCTGCCTTAGAGTGTGGTGGACTCCCCTTCTCTGAAGGCTTTTCTGCAGAGGTTGTCTATCTGGAGTGCTTTGATTGTGCCTTCTAGCATGACAGGGGGTTGGACTGGATGGCCCTTGGGGGTCTCTTCCAGTTCTAGGATTCTATGATTATATGCCAGGAGTAGGCAATATGGGGATCTAATGGATACACCCTTTCTCTCTCATCCACCATCTCAATCTGATGAAGGCTAACCCTTTTCTCTCTTTCCTTCACTTTCTGCTTCTGATAGAGAAGAGGAAGGAGAGGAAAGGGCAGGGCAGGGAGGGGACTTGGAGAGAATCCCCCTCCCTCCTGGTCCACCCACTCTGACCCACTATGCAGCCCTCAAGTTAGAAAGTTGGCCCATGCCTGAACTAATTCCACCACCATTCAATTTCTGTGGTCCAAAACTTTATTTCAGTGGGTCTTTTAACATCTTATATACCCAGTATAGGTTGATTCTCTGAAGCAAATGCTCTCTTTGTGGATCGGTTAAGTAACAGTGAAACTCTACTTACAATAATGGCACATAGCAATAATAGAATTAAACAGATATGCTGTACATGAACTCAGGTTCATGTTCAGACAATTAACATTTGCAAAGTTGGTTTTGCACAGGTCTCTCAGCCTTTATATTGTTTGTGATGCAATTTAGATTTCCCCATTTCTGAGCAAATGGGGACAGAAGCGTGAATCTATAATATTCCTGTGTTATTTTTCAAAGCAACAGGACCGTTATAAAGCACTTGACACCTTTTCTGCAATTTTGTTACATGTATTAATGCTTGTGTAATTTGTGCTCTATACAACCTCCAAAATTAATATATAAAATCTGGCACCTTACGAATAAATTCATTCTCAGCAGCCCGGGATTCTGACACCTTTGGGATTTGATGCATGGATATTTCTGCTTCCCAGAAACTTGCTCTTGAAGGACTCTACATTTGGAATGGCCTCATAAATATATATTGAATTTTATCTTCTAACTTGTAAAACCCATTTTCCAGTTGTTTAGGTGGTTTGGGGGCTGGTTAGGAGAAAGAGATTCTAAGAGTATTTTTGTTGTACAGAGCTAATTAGTCCATAAATCAACATGTCTAACTACAATGCAGATTACCCTAAAGCCAGAACAGACTGAATTGCTGTGCATATAACTCCACTTTAAAGACCTTTTTACCTATCTCTAATGTGCCCTTCTTCTCAGACTATTAACTTTTCTGTAGCAATTTGGTTAAGTACTTAGTGGTAACTCAGCAGGTTTTTATCCTGCCTCCTAAAATTTCACTGCTGGAAGGTTACTTTCTCTCCGTTTCTTCTGTTCCATCTAGTTCGTTCAATCTGCTGCAAACTTGGGCACCATACCTCTGAATGATTTTTAAAGTTCATAATCCAATATGTGGCTTTTAGCGTAGAGCTGGAAACATTCTTCACTGCACTGTAATAGTTAACTTATCTATTATCTATAAACCACATAAGGGAACAAGCTACTATGGGCTATTTCCATGATTAAGAACAGTCTTGCTGTTATATTGCGACAGAGAAGAGTGAGCAGATGGGCATAATCAGATATCCCCTGTCTTGTTCTTATCTGGGGAGAAGGTAATATGTCAGTAGGAATAACTATTCTCACCACTGCCTGACTGGGCACACCTGACAATAATGCAATATACGTGGGTTATCATTCACAAATGCTCCTGCAAAAAGGAAATCTGTGAGGCTCCAGGTATCATAAGATTAGAATCACAGAGTTGGAAGGAGGCTCATGATACACTCATGATGAGTCCAATCTCCTGGTCAATGCAGGAAATTCATTTATCCCCTTGATATTCTATGTTCTAAGACAGAATACAAACATTTTAACAAAGAAAAATATAGGAAGACCAAAACATGCATCGTAGCATATATTAAAATAAGTAAGAGCTATTATTCTCTTTTGCCTGAGGCAAACTATGTCAAAGTTTGGCATACCGGCGATGTTTGTGTTATTGGATCTCACGGCAGCGTTTGATACAGTCGATTATGATCTTTTGACTCACCGCCTCGCCGAAACGGGAGTGAGGGGGACAGCCCTAAACTGGTTGTCCTCCTTTCTCCAAAATCGGGGACAGCGAGTGGCGGGGCCTGGCGGGGCCTGGCTCCTCCTCCGGCTTCGGCACTCCCAGAAGGCCAACATCCCCCAGCCATTCTTTACTGTGTTAGAGCAGTGTTTTTCAACCTTTTTTGAGCCGCTGCACATTTTTTACATTTACAAAATCCTGGGGCACACTGCCAACCAAAATGACACAAAATGACACTCTAACACAGTAATACATATAGTTAATATGTTTTTAAATGTATTTATATACTCAGTGTGAAACCTGGGCCTGTTTTGATGAACACAACACAGATATCCTGGCAGGAATGGCAGAAAGACGCACACAAAGGTCTTGCTCAACAGCTGGGAGTTATAGTTCACCCGCAATCAAAGAGCATTCTGAACTCCACCAATGATGGAATGGAACCAAACTTCCCACACAGAACTACCATAACTAAGAGAAAATACTATAAGAGTTTGGTGGGCATTGACCTTGAGTTTTGGAGTTGTAGTTCATCTATATCCAGAGAGCACTGTGGACGGGAGGGAGGAAGACGTGGGGCGAGTCTGCGCAGTAGTGCCCGCACGGGTCACATCTTCCCTCCCCCCCTGAGCAAAGTGAAGCAAAGCAAGCAGAGCGAGGCTGGGAAGAAGGGAGCCCAAGTGGAGAAGAAAAAGTGTTCGGCAGGAGGGGGAAGAAAGGGTATTGGAGGTTCCAATTTCCCACGGCACACCTGATGATCGCTCACGGCACACTGGTTGGGAAACACTGTGTTAGAGTGTCATTTTGTATCATTTTGGTCAGTGGTGTGCCCCCGGATTTTTTTTAAATGTTAAAAGTGTGCTGTGGCTCAAAAAAGGTTGGGAAACACTCGTTTAACCTGTATGAACTGCATATTTCAAGTCAGAACACATGTGAGTGTATTTGTTTTGAAGAGTTTGCTCATCCTTTCAAAGGTTCTAGTACTGAGCGAGGAATGCAGAAGTTTAGCAAGAGACACTTTCTCACCACTAAATCTCTGCTGCATCTTCTTCTACTGATGTTAGAGTACAGTTTGAAATCTGTTTGAAGCCAGGAGTTCATTAAAGGAAATTTTTTCGCTTACCTTTAAACACACCTGAATTGGAGGTGAGAAAGTGATATTTTCTTCTGCCTATCCTTTCATTTACACCCATCCACCTCCTGTGAAACTATGGAGGACTTCAGATATAGTGCACAGCAGGTGGAGCCAGAGGGCAGATAAAAGGAACAGAAGCGGGGAAATGGCCAATAGAAGTCACGTCTCTGGATGTAGCGTGAGAGTGAATGAACCTCCAGATTGTATCCACTCCACATATCTTAGCAGAGCAAAAGTGTGCACAGTAGTTGGCAAGCAAACTCAGCCCTCTAAATGATCATGATGCCTAGAGCAGTGTTTTTCAACCTTTTTTGAGCCGCGACACATTTTTTACATTTACAAAATCCTGGGGCACACCACCAACCAAAATGACACAAAATGACACTCTAACTTACTATATTGTACTATACCATTATACTGTAATATTATTAGTACTATTACAAGTAATATACAATATATAATGTCAATGTTGTATTACTTTTAAAAGTGTTATCTTGTATTACATTATAATAATACAAATATTATAGGTACATACAATATATTATCAATAAAGCACAGGAGTTAATCCTGACTGTTATCATTACTCTCATAGTCAATAACGATATACACCATGACTATGACAAATACTGATAATATAACAATATAATAGCATATACTAAGGGAAAATAATAATATTATGTTAATACATAGTTCATAATAATAATAATAATAATATAGCCCATGAGGCTCCTTCCATGTCATGTCACAGTCTCTGAGGCCTGGTAGACCGCTCGCATACCTGCCCGGAGGCGGCAGTGGGTGAAGAGGCAGTAGAGCCATAGCCAAGCCAGATAGAAGCCATGTTAAATCCAAGGCACCAGCCAGGGCTGAGAGAAAACCTTTGCAGAGGCCTCCACGTCAGCCAGCGGTCAAGGCCAAACGCAGCCTTCTTTCTTCCTAACTTGATAAAGAACGCTGGGAAAGCAAAGCCATTTATTGGATCTTGAACTCTTTTTAAACTATTGCACGGCAATACCTTGATGCTGGGAGCATCAGTGGACTATACTCGTATCTCTTTCCTTTTTCTACCTATTCTAAATAAAGCATTTAATCACGGCTGCTTTGTGGTGATTTACTGAGGGATCCTCCAGGTCTAGGTTGCAACACATGGGTAGGAGAGGAAGCCCGTGAAGCTGCCACATTGCCTCAGATGAGGCACTTCCCCTCCACTGGCATCCCCTCAGGGAAGGCGCTTCCGGTCCCACCACCCCTGCTGCCGCCATCTTGGTGCCGGGCGGGAGTTCAAGGCCACCGCGCCGGGATTGGCCCATGGGAAAAATAAAGGGGTGTGGCTTATTCAAGACTCAAGAGGTTCCAATTTCCCACGGCACACCTGATGATCATTCACGGCACACTAGTGTGCCGTGGCACACCGGTTGACAAACACTGGCCTAGAGGAATCTAAGGCTCCCCATTACAAAATAAGAAAGATAATATTTATTATAGACTGTAAAAATAAAGGAACTAGAAATACTAGTTCCATCCAACCAAAGTAGAGAGGAACCTTGCTTGCCGCTCCAGAAGAAAGCAAAGTCTTCTCCATAAAAACGTTGCGTCCAGGAAGAGAAGGGGGGGGTTTTTGTAGTGGAAAGGCAAGGGGGAAAAGCATTATTCTCAGTATACCATTTATTTTGCAACAGTTCTGCAAGCCATTGTGTATTATACTAAGCAATAATAACAAATCCTCTTCTTTCAAATGTTTCCACAGCTTTAGCACTTCTGGTGACAAAAGTCTTAATTTGAAAAGGGTGGACATAGAGCAGCTTTTAGAAGCAAGGACGACCTCGTGGAGTTTTTTCTGCTCACAGTTTGTTTGCCAGCAGCAGTTGCGGCTGTTCCTTGGCAATGCACACATGTTAACATTTAGCACTGAGCTATCTTCAACTGGCATTCATTCCATCAGATAAAAAGCATTCTTGCAAACCCTCCTCCCTCACTGAACCATTATTTATTGAAGATCTTATTGTTAGCCAAGTAGACAGCCAACAGGGATGTAGGCTCGCTTTCCAACAAATACCAAATGCATTGTTAACCATGTTTCCTTCTCTCCTTACTAGAAACAAGAGTCAGAGGAGGCTAACAGGTTGGAAAATTAAAGCTCTGGGTTCAAATGTGACTGGTAACTGACACTAGCAGATTTAACCCAGCATTTTTCCCCCTTTATTTTAGGGTTTTTTCAACACCACCAAAGCATTGCATGGCCAACCTAATCTGCAACTGGAACATGACAAGATTTCTACACATTCTCACTTTTTTAGTCTATAGTTGGTACTTTCCATTCACACCAGTGAAACAGGATCAGATCACTGCAGTAACAAGTAACACAGTTACATGTAACAAATTGCTTTCTCTTTTTTGCAGTAAGGTTGTAATATCACACAAATAATGCAACAAGCTGAAACCAAATTATCGCTGCTATCCATTACTGCTATGGATTTGTAATGTAGTGTTATGAACCTGTAAACCTCCACAGGGCTAGTGGATCGATTAAGATAGTCCGCCCCAGGAGACTTATGGATCAGGAGGGATTCCTGATTTCTCTTAGGGATCTTCCTCTCATGGTGGCTGATGATCCAGTCAAAACCCTGTTAGATCTCTATAACACCGAGATGGCCAGGGCAGTGGACACAATTGTCCCTCTTGTTGCGTAGAGTTAATCTGGCTCCTTGGCTCACTGAAGAGCTGGCATTGATGAAGTGGTCAAGACAGAGTCTAGAGTGCCTCTGGCAGAGAACTCGGAGTGTCTCTGATCAAACATGGGTTAGAGCCTCAATTAAGGCCCAGTCTGTGGCTTCGAGGGCAGCCAGAAAGGCATTCTCAATTGCCCATTGCATCTGCAACTAATAGACCATCTGAGTTGTTCCTGGTGGTCAGGGAGTTCCTTCATCCTCGTGAGGGGGAGGAGATCTTCAACCACCAGATTACTTGATGTAGTGAGTTCATGCATCACTTGGCAGACAAAGTCACTCAGATACACTCCAACTTAGACGCTAGCTTCAGTGTAGTACCAGGGGAGGTAACTGAGGCATCTGTCTGTCCGGTTTTGTTGGATGGTTTCAGCTTGTTCAGCCTGAATATGCGGGCAAGATCTTAAGAGCAGTGAGAGCAAAAACATTTGCCCTTCTTGGCTTATCCAACTTGCCAGTGGGGGATTGACCGAGTGGTTTGTGAGGATTATAAATGCCTTGCTGGATCAGGGACAAATTCCATCTTGCCTAAAACAGGCAATAAAAAGACCAATCCTGAAGAAAGCATCCCTTGATTCCTCAGTACTGAATAATTTGCAGCCAGTTTAAAATCTTCCCGTTTTGGGCAAGGTTCTGGAGTGAATGGTGGCTTCTCAACTCCAAGGATTCTTGGACAAAACCGATTTTTCTGCCTTCAAACCTGGCTTTGTTCACCTTAGTGGATGACTTCCGCAGAGAGCTAGACAAGGGGAGTGTGTCCTTGTTGGTTCTCTTGGATATCTCAGTGGCTTTCAATACCATCGATCATGGTATCCTTCTGAGGCGGCTTTCCAGAATGGGACTTGGGGACACTGCTTTGCAGTGGCTCCACTCCTGCCTGGAGGGTTGCATCCAGTTGGTGACATTGGGGGATTCCTGCTTGGACCTTTGACCTGTGGGGTCCTGCAAGGTTCTGTTCTATCCCGCATGCTTTTTTACATCTACATGAAACCACTGGGCTAGGTCATCCAGAGTTTTGGAGAAGTCTGACTTGACCATGGTGGTCCATGCCTAAGTTACCTCCAGACTGGACTACTGTAATTAAGTCTTTTTGGGGCTGCCTTTGGAGACAGATGGAAACTGCAGTTAGTGCAAAGGTCAGCAGACAGGTTGTTAACTGGAGCAAATTACAGGGAGCAGTCAACTGCTCTGTTCAAACAACTCCACTGGGTGCCAATAAGTTTCTGGTTTCATTTCAAGGTGCGGGTTATTACCTACAAAGACCTGAATGGTTTGAAACCTGCCTGTCTTTGTGACTGTATCTTCCCCTATGAACCTGCATGATCTCTGAGATCTTCTGGGGAGGATCACCTCTCGCTCCCACCCCCCCATCACAAATGCAATTGGTGGGGACAAGATAGGGGGCCTTCTTGGTGGTGGCCCCCCAGGAACTCTCTCCCCAGGAAGATTAGATTGGCCCCACCCTTTCCACTTTTCATAAAGACCTAAAAATGTGGATGACTTTGATTAAACAGTTTCCCAGATAATTTTGCCCCCCCCCCTCCAAGATCTAGCCCTTGCACTTTAACACTGTTCCTTACCCAATCGACCAGTCTTTTTCAACCAGTGTGCCTAGGCACACACCTGTGCCTTTGCAGAGCTCCAGCTGTGCCTCCAGAAAACCTTTTTGCCCCCCCTTCCTTCCCCCCTTCTTTTGCTGCCGCTATTATTTTGTCCTCCTCCATGGGAGAAAAAATCTTCCCTTACCACGTTGGTATTAGGCTCTGTCCGCAGACGCCCCCTGCTGTGAGGGAAAAGCATTACGCAGCATGCAAAGGAGCAGAGGAGCCCAATGGGCGGCTCCAAAATGACGCTGCGTCATTTTGGAGCCGCCCACTTGTTGTGGAGAACGTTTGGCCCCGCCCCCTTGCGCTCCTCTCCTCCTTCGCCGGCTGCCCTCTGTTTGTGGATAACTCCCATATATTGAACTTCTATATTGCAGATTATCCAGTACAGAGCCTAATCCAACGCAGTAAGGGAAGATTTTTCCTTTTTCTCCCATGGAGGTGCCAACATTATGTGGGTGCCAAACTGTACTCCATTTTTCAAATTCACTATATTGATACATTAACTTTATAAAACTTTTGTAATTGTGCATATTGCTAGTTTCACTATATTATTATTATTTTGCCTACTCGTTGTCCCCTGCATATGCAGCCTGTTGTGAAAAAGAGGTGCTGAGATGCCATAAAACAGTTTGTGTCATTTTGGTTGGTGGTGTGCCCCAGGATTTTGTAAATGTAAAAAATGTGCCTCGGCTCAAAAAAGGTTGGGAAACACTGCTATAGACATAGTATTCTATTTCATATTGGCCTTCTACTCCTAATTTGTCATCTAGCTCTTGCACTTTGTCCATCAGCCCTGTCCTTGCAACTGCTTTGCACCAGTCCGCCCACCCGAGCTTAGTAATTGTTTACGATGTCAGGCTATTGGTTGTTTGTTCTATGGCTGTTTTATACTGTTTGATGATGTTGTTTAATGCCTCCCAAAGATACTACTCTATGGTGAACTCCCCACGGGTCAGCGCAAGAGAGGCGCCCCCAAATAGAGATATAAGGACTCCCTGAAACAACATCTCAGGCTCGACCAGATTGATCACCAACAATGGTCCACCCTGGCCTCACATTGGGAGGCATGGAGATGCACTATCCATGATGCTGCAGCCTCTTTCGAGAAGACACGCCGAATGGGTCTCGAAGAGAAATGACAGCGCAGAAAGAACCGCAACTTGGAAACAACATCACCCAAGGAGACTTTCTGCTGTGCTTTCTGCAACCGAACTTGCCTTTCTCAGATTGGCCTTTTTAGTCATCAACGCGCTTGTAAAAAGCGTGGGATGAGTCCTTCCTAAGAATCTTCGTTCGCGAAGTAATGCCGAGAGAGAGATTAATGTATTTTACTGTGTTATACATGTATTTTAAACCTTGTTTGATAGGGCTTGCCCCCATGTAAGCCGCCCCAAGTCCCTTCGGGGAGATGGTGGCAGAATGCAAAAATAAAGTTATTATTGTGTTAGTAAATATATCACTTCAAGCCCACCTTAAACATAAGGAACAGCTTCTGAGTGACAGAGGTCTATTGCACAATCAAATGCAGTGCTTTGGGATGCTATTACTTTTTGATTCCCATCACTGAGCTATGTGGTTCTGAAATACTCCACTCAACAATTCCCATGTCTGCCTCACCCAAAATGATCCGTATGGTGTGAAATTTTGGTTCCAGTTGCCTGCTGGAAACCATTGTGTTAATTGTGAAGGAGCAGGTGGTTGCAAGGAGATCTTCCTCATGTGGCTGTTGGACTACCAAGCTGGTTTCTTACTTAGTGAAGACACAACTAATTGTCTCTATGAGTGGTTCCTGGGTGCAGGACCATAAAACAAGGACTGTATCTCTTTACCTATCCCTGCTATAAGGCCTCTTCTTGCCAAACTTTCAAATTATGGATAGTCATTGGAATCACCACTGAGACCAAACAAGGAGCTCATTGTATTCCTTTCCAGCTCTAAGATTTTATGTTTCTATAATTCTAGAAATATGCTGGAAAATAGATTTTTGGAAGCCTGATTAATATGATCAACCTTCATTCTATAAAGTGCATTCTCTCATGTAGTAATGTTCAGATTTGTTTCACAGAAATACCAGAAACCTTAATCATATTTTTCCAGAGTGAATTATCCCTGTTGTTTCTCTTTGTTGAGAGCAAACACTGGTTTGTTGTGCCTACCCAAACACTCAATTTTAAACTAAAATTAGTTACAGCAGAAACACTGTTTTGCTTTAAATTTAATATCGGCATGCTACTTTCATAATTACCTTTCTACAAACTATAAATGTATCTTTCTACATTTTTCTAATAATTATTTTAAAAAGTGTTAAATGAAAAATAATTCTAAAATCTAAACAGATGGAAAACCTAGACTTTAAATCAGACAGAGCAAATATTATCTATATATATAAAAATCGAGACGTCGTGGGATGTCCTTTATGCACGGCCAAACTACGCCCCCCACAAACACCACTCCCACGAGACACATTCCCCAGACCACGAGGTATTACCTTAACACAAAAAACCCACCTCCCTACCTTCCAACCCCCCAAAACAAGCCCCCAAAACCGCCCATTGCCTCCGTTCTACGCTGGCGCGAGCGCAGAACACAGGGAGAACACCGCGCAGGCGCACTCCAAAACCACCTCCCCCAACATACCAACCCATCCCATCTCCCTCTCTCCCCCACTCACCCTGAACCTTCGATCCGTCCCCGCGGAAGACCCCTAAAACTGCCCCCCCAACTCCCCCATAGCCACCAAGTGTAGTGGCGCTTGCGGCGCACTCAGCCACCCCACCCACCCCCACAAACATCCCTCGCCCTCAGTCCTCGCTCAACTGGTGCCCGGTCCAGGAGCGGCTGGAAGCGACAGAGGACAAGCTAGCGGAGGAGGCACCCACGACGCAACCCGGGTTCAGAAGCGGCGGGAAACAGCGGAGGCAGCAGGCACGGCCACGGGACTACACTTCCCAGAAGGCCCCGCACGGCTCAATGGCAAGGAGGGCGAAGGAACAGGAAGTCGCCGTGCAGGGCCTTCTGGGAAGTGTAGTCCCGTGGCCGTGTCTGCTGCCTCCGCTGTTTCCCGCTGCTTCTGAACCCAGGTTGCGTCGTGGGTGCCTCCTCCGCTGGCTTTTCGTCCTCTGTCGCCTTCCAGCCGCTCCAGGACCCGGGCACCTGTTGAGTGAGGGCGAGGGGATGTTTGTGTGGGTGGGAGTGGCTGAGTGTGCCGCAAGCGCCACTACGCTTGGTGGCTATGGGGGTTTTGGCTATGGGGCTTCCCAGGAGCAGGAGAGGCAGAAATCCCCACCAAAGTTGCGAGCCTGCGGCCCGGAAAGAGGTGCGCTGCTGCTTCTCCTTCCCCCTCCAAGACCTTCTTCGCCTCCCTGCTTCCATTCCCCACAATGCTTTCTCCCTTCGAGGAATGGGGAAAGGAGAGGGAGGCTTCTCTCTCCTTGGCCAGGGCAAACCTCTTCCTCCCTTCCCGTCTCACTCCCCCCCCCCCCAATCACACACACTTCTATGCCACTCCTTCCCCACTCCCCCTTTCACACACATATATACATACATACACATACATACACACATATACACATACACACACATATATACATATAGACACATTCACACACATATATACATACACACACATACATACACACATACAAATACACACACATATATACATATACACACATTCACACACATGTACATACACACATATACAAATACACACATACATACACACATATACATGCACACACCAATATACACATGGACACCCACATACATACACATATACACACATGCACACAAATATACATACACATATATACACATGCACGCACATATACATATATAGACATACACACCCACCAAAACCATTAGTAACATCAATTCCAACCCTTACACACTCAGACTTTCTCACATCTCCTAAATAGGGCACAGCAACGCGTGCCGGGAACAGCTAGTATATTATATATTTATAATTATTTTATTTATTTATTTATTTATTTATTTTAAAATTTTGTACCCCAAACTTCTCACCTCCATGGAGGGAACTCAGACCGGCTTACAGCAAAATTCAATGCCATACACATTTAAAACATCTTAAAATAGCATATTAAAATACATAAAAACAGAGATACATAAAAACCACATTGCCATTAAAACCACATTCAACTCTGTCTTTAAAAGTGGCCACCCATTTCCGATTGAAATCAATCTCAGCTTATTCTGGGAAGGCCTCATTCCACATCCAAGTCTTCACCCGCCTCCTGAAGGACAGCAGGGAGGGGGCAGATCTAACCTCGCTTGGGAGGGAGTTCCACAGCTGGGGGGCCACAACAGAGAAGGCCCTGTCTCTCGTCCCCACCAGACGCGCTTACGAAGATGGCGGGATCAAGAGCAGGGCCTCTCCAGAGGATCTTAATGTCCTTGATGGTTCATAGTGGAAAATTCATTCGGACAAGTAAACTGGGCCAGAACCATTTAGGGTTTTGTAGGTTATGTGATATAGGTTTTGCAAGTTCTAGTATTGTGTACAAATGCTGAAGAACAGGATCCAAGGTTTGAACACAAACAAGCTGTGGTCCAGGTAAGTCCTAGAAAACTTCCTCTTCATTAACAGCAGCCTGAAGATAGAACTTCATACATAGAAGAGACATTTCTACAAACTTCTTGCTGGCCTGTCCTGATCTCCATGCTTCCCCCTAAAGAGATGCAGCCATTGTGATCACCTGGGGCCTCCATTGTGACAGACAGGGTCCCTGTTATAATTCTTCCTCCGGTGGAAGATCATTTGCACAAGGTGAGTGGGAACATCACACTGTAAACGCAAGCCTACTAATCACACTACAAATGTATCAAATAGTCAATTTATCAATGCAGCGATATGAATATAGACAATAAAGGGTTCCCCCTATGGTATCACTCTTACCATAGAAATCACTATGCAATCACAAACAGCTTCACCATATATCAAGTAAATTCTCAAATTCTAAAAGCTACCCAAAGTGGATGGTAATATGTAACAAGGTGATATATACACACTGCTTCACCATACAGAGAGTTACAGAGTAACTATAGTCCCCCGTTAGCACAGTAGTGGCCACATAGTATACAGTTCGTCAATTCCAAATGGTTACGTGCGAATGCAGCGTCCGTGTGTACCACAGTGTGCCAAGCGATGGTACTCACTGTCCTGGCGTCTGTGCGTCTTCCAAATTAGGCACTTGTAATCCACAAATGGAAAGTATGAAGGGGAAGCGCTTCCGCACTGTGGGCTTATGCAGCCAAACTCACGCGGCTCATCCACAAATGTTTGTGCCAAGCCGTAAATCAAGCGGTTGCTAAGGCGCGCCGCAAGTCTCCCTTCTCCGTCGCGTAGGAAAATATTTGCGACTTCGCTGTTTGTTTTGGCGGTGAATCCAAGCCAGTGAATGTGGCAGACAGGAGAACAGGGAAACGTAGAGGGAAAATACCATGGATGGGAGGCGTGGGGTAGAGTCAAAAGGGTGAAGCCACGGAGGAACCCAGAGAAGACAAGGAGAAGGCTCCAATCCGCCTACGGGTAAGCATGAATGGGCCCAATCCCGTTTCGTATTGCACTTCTTCAGGGCGGGGCTCTGGATACATATAGCTTCTCAATAATATTCAAGGAAATCCATAATCCATACTTAATCAGATCAAAGGTCAGATAACTAAGGTCATCACTAGGAAGTATAGACCGATAAAAAGACAGATAAAAACACCAGATAAACTATTCTAAATTTAAACTAAAACTAATCTGCAGGATTACAAAAATCAGCAACTAAATGCTAGTTTGAAGAGATAGGTTTTACAGGCCCTGCGAAAAGCAAGGAGGTCTTGCAGGGCATGCACTTCAGCTGGCAGAGTATTCCAGATAGTTGGAGCCACCACAGAGAAGGCCCTACACTGGGTCGAGGCCAGATGGATGGTCTTGACACCAGGCACCTCGAGGAGATTCAGATCTTCAGAGCGGAGTGATCTCTGGGGTTGATAGGGGGTGAGATGGTCCCTCAGATACATCGGCCCCAGACCATATAAGGCCTTTGAAGGTTAACACCATCACCTTGAAAGCGATATGGTGCTCGACTGGGAGCCAATTAAGCTGCTGTAAGATGGGAGTTATGTGGCTCCTCGCCGGCACTCCAGCGGGGAGTCGAGCAGCGGCGTTCTGGATGAGCTTAAACTTCCAGATCACGGACAAGGGCAGGCCAATGTAAAGGGCATTACAGTAGTCTATCCTTGAGATGACCGTGGCTTGGATAACTGTGGCTAGGTCGTCTCTAGATAAGTAGGGGGCCAGCCGCCTAGCCTGTTAGAGGTGGAAAAAGGCGGTTTTGCTGACAGTGGAGACCTGGGCCTCCATAGATAGCAAAGGGTCAAAAACAACCCCCAGGCTTTTTATTGATGATGACGGGCAAAGTGCCTCGCCATCCAGGTTGATCTATGATGTGCTTCTATAATAACTTTATTTGGAGGGAGATTTGTGTTTTCGCATCAACCCTATGTCATAACACACATGATTTTTGTCATAGAATGAAAGATATTTTAGACGGTCGTGAATCCATTTTGCAGCTCTTAACCCACTGGAGTGTGGCCAATAAAAAAGAGCAGTTAGTGATGCTATTATAACCAAAAAGGAGAAAAGGCGAGAACCGCAATATCATTGACCTATAAATTGTAATAGAGTGCAGCATTTGACTGGATTTCTTTGTATCATTCACTGAAAAATGAGAGATGAACAAAAAGAGGAACAAAGGTCAAGAAAACAATGACATTTCAAGCTCTCTCAAATACATTACCCAACTTTTCCCCCCTTTCAGGCTCAATTCGTCACATTTGAGCCATTTACATCAACTTGCTAGGAATCAAATGTATAGTTGAAAGGATAAAACATTTGAGTATGTAATCTATTTAACCGAGTCTCGATATTTAAGATTGTATTACTGAGAAGGAAGGAGGGGAGAGAAAGATGAGACTTTGATTTTCTCTAATTTGTCATGCTTTTCAGGAGAATTTGAATGACTGCGTTAAGAAGGTTTGTGATTTTGGCAAAAAAAATAGCAAATTAACTTTTCTTCACTGTGTATATAACTTGGAGGGTGTTTATGAAACCATGGTCAAGATCTGGAATGCTCACTGGCAGTAAACCTGCAGTGGCAGTCGAAAGGCCGAACAGGGTATAGGGTTACAGCCTGTGTTGGATAGGGTTACACTCCCCCTGAAGCCGCAGGTTCGCAGCCTGGGAGTGAGCCTGGACTCATCGCTGAGCCTGGAACCCCAGGTTTCGTCAGTGGCCGGGAGAGATTTTGCACAGTTAAAACTTGTGCGCCAGCTACACCCATATCTTGGGAAGTCTGATCTGGCCACGGTGGTCCATGCTCCGGTTACATCCCGAATAGATTACTGCAATGCACTCTACATGGGGCTACCTTTGAAGACTGTTCAGAAACACCAACTAGTCCAGTGGTCGGCAGCCAGGTTACTAACTGGAGCGGCATACAGGGAGCACACCACTCCCCTGTTGTGCCAGCTGCACTGGCTGCCTATCCAATGCCGAGCACAATTCTAAGTGTTGGTTTGGACCTTTAAAGCCCTTTATGGTTCTGGCCCAATTTACTTGTCTGAACGTATCTCCCCTTATGTCCCATCTCGGAATTTACGATTTTCCGGGGAAGCCCTGCTCTCAATCCCATCGTTGTCGCAAATACAGTTGGTGGGGACAATGGTTTGTTGACCGAAATAAAGGCTACTGACTGACTGACTGACTGACTGGCAAATACGGTTGGTGGGGACGAGGGACAGGGTCTTCTCGGTAGTGGCCCCTTGCCTGTGGAACTCGCTCCCCAGTGAAATAAGGTCAGCTTCTTCCCTCCTTTCCTTTAGAAAAAAGCTAAAGACATGGCTGTGGGACCAGGCGTTTGGTTGATGTGGAGCAGCGGATGGACAATTTGAGTAGGATAGGGTTATGTTGGCGGACTGCAGATTGGCTCGAACAACCTATGAATATGGAATGGGAATTATGGGGTATCTGATATGTAATCTGTTTTGTTGTATTTTTATATGTTGATGTTTGGTTCCTTTGTATACGGCAGTGCTGTCCAACTTCTATAGGCCCAAGGGCCGGACGTCTGGTGGCTGACCACCTGGCGGGCCGGAGCAGGGGCGGGGCCAATCGCAGGGGGCGGGGCCGATCCCTGGAGTGATGCTGTAGGAGGGAGGGCGGAGCAAAGAGGGGTTCCCCTTTGCTCCTCCCTCCCTTCTACAGCGTCAAACTGGGCAAGAGGCACGGCGATTTCGCCATGCCTCTTGCCCGGTTTGATGCTGTGGAGAAGGAAGGGAGGTGCAGAGAGGGGCTCCCCTTTCGCTGTGGAGAAGGAAGGGAGGCGCAGGGAGGGGCTACCCTTTGCGCCTCTCTTTTCTGCAGCATCAAACTGGGCAAGAGGCACGGCGATTTCGCCATGCCTCTTGCCCGGTTTGACGCTGTGGAGAAGGAATTTCTCCCTCCTCCTCCTCCTCTTTCCCGAGCACCGCAAGGCTGTCCGCGCCACGGCGCCCGGGAAAGGCACGGCGCCCGGAAAGAGGAGGAGGAGGGAGAGCAGAGCGGCGCCAAGGGCAGCGCGTCACAGGCCTGGCGTGACGCGCTGCCCTTGGCGCCGCCTACTCCTCCTTTTCGGCGCGGAGAGAGGACGGAGGGGCGGTGCAGGGAGGAGGAGCTAGCTCTCTCCTCCTCCCTGCCCCACCTCCCCCTCCCCCGGCCGCCATTTAAAAAAATTAGATTTTAAAAAAAAATTAAAAATGGCGGCTGGGGGCATAGCTGGGCCGTGCCCAACAGGCTGGGGGGGCCGGATCCGGCCCCAGGGCCGCCAGTTGGACAGCCCTGGTATACGGCATTAATTATTGCCTTTTGTTATCCGCCCTGAGTCCCCCTTCGGGGGTAGAGAAGGGTGAGTTATTAAATAAATAAATAAATAAATAAATAAAAACATTTTGACACAATGCTTCCCATCGTGCCCCTGTATTCAACCCCAGCAAACAATGTTGAGCTACAGTTGTAGTTCAGCCATGTTTCACCTACAATTTCTCAGCTGGGAAGAAGGAGGAATGATGATTCTTCCTTTCAACAGCTACAATATGCATCAGGATTATGTCCAGATTTCCTCATGTCTCCCTGACCATCAATTGGCTATGGAGGTAAACCAGATGTTATATTAAGAGATCATTGCTGGTCATAACAATGTTAAACATATGCTGGGAATGGCTTATCTGATTGTGCTTTCTATTTTGTGTAAGTATACTGGTCACAATTCTGCATTGTACCTTTATGTACACTTAGCCACACAAAACAGGCGCTACAGAACACTCCTCGTGAATTACAGTGATGCATATCAGAGCAACAGCAAGAGGACCTGTTTGCACATTTGATTCTATTGCTATGCATCAGAACCTCTAGTCATTGTCCAGATAGTAGTCTTGTGCATTTGCATAGAATCACTATGCATTTTTGTTAGTTTCATTTGTAAGGCCCCGCTTTCATTTTCAAGAACCTCTCCTGAAAATTAGCAACTTTCTGAATGAGCTTTTGTGTTCCAGATACAATACAACAAATTTTTTTGGACCATTGGCCAATATGGGCAGCTTTCCCAGACATCCCTTCCCCACACATTGAAGGCACTCTGGGCCCACCGAGTTTTATAATGTTTGGGCCTTCCCCCGATATTTAGGAATTTCTTTTTTTTCCAATAAATCAAATTTCCTTAAAAACATTTCCCCTTTCCCCTACTGGCTCCACCCTATGCCTTCTCCAGGAGAAGGAGCAGGAGCAGGGCACCACTCCCTCTTTCCAAATGATGCTACTAGGGTTCCCATATGTCCCTTATTCTAAGGGACGTCCCTTATTTTGGCCCTAAAATTTGTGTCCCTTATTTTCAGGCCCTGTCCCTTATTATTGACTAACAGGACAGGACTGGGCGGGGTTGGCCAGAGGAAGCTGCGCACTGCGGTTTCCACGGTAATGCCTGCCCGGGGATTCCAACTTGCAGGGCAGGCTGACAGTCGTTGGAAGGAAGAAGCGATACAGGACTTTTTCAAAGTACAGTAGACTCAATTAACCGTTACCCAAGGGCAATGTGAGATCATGTTGGATAAAGATAGTTTCCCTCTTAAAATAGTTGTGTAAGGAAGATACTATACCATTAACTACTGACATAATAATAATGAAGATGTACTGTCTTATAAAATTTATTTTATTTTTAATGGACTTTTTAAAGTTAGCAAAGTCAAGTACTAAATGCAGATGCAGAAAATAAGGTAGTTCTAATCATGTTTTTTCTGCGTGGCAAAACATGCAGAAACATACCAGGTACTGTTATGAGGGTGCAAGTCAGTTTATTTTGTGAGTTTCAATCATTATCTCATTATGTTAATAAAACTATTTATACCTAACGTTAAAATTTTGGGTTTTTAACAAAGTGTCCCGTGGGCCGCCTGCACCAACATGGCACTGAGCCCGGGTTGCTCGGCGTCTCTAGCCCCTCCTTCACCTTCCCTGCCCACCCCGAAGATCCTGTCCGCGCCCCCTTTGACTGATGGTTTGGGGCAGCCGCTGCTGCCGGGACCCCCGACGGAGGTGCTGGATGTCTCTGGGATTCTGGCGAGGGTCCCCGGGGAACGGCCCCGGCGACTAGCCTGTCGATTGCCAGTGGTCCCCAAAGTTGCGACTAGGCCACAATTTTTCCTGCCACCCTCTAGTGGACGGAGGAAGAATTACAGACCAGGTCAGGGAGAGGCAAGATTAGGGGTGGCTAACCCAGGGAGTGGCCCAAGGAGGAAGCGCCCACCTTTGGGGGACCCTAACCCTGGAGGCGTCTTGCAGCGGAAGACGCATGGCCATCAGAGAAAGCGGTGCCGGAAGCCAAGGAACAGCAGATCCCCTCTCCTTGACTCTACCATGGACCAGCAATGTGGGTCGCCTCCCCATCGAGGCCGCCAACCCCCTGGACCCACCACATCTTCTGCCAACTGCCTGAGAGAGAGGAGGCCCACCTCACTCGAGCCCAGGTTCTGGAGATCATTCCGATCCAGAACCTTTTGGAGCTCGAGTTTCAAGCGGCGAGAGCTCCACCGGACATGCCCGAAGCTGGAGAAAGACATTCCTTTATCAGGTCTGATTCCCCCTGTCAGGCCTTTGGACAGAGGAAGCCAGGCCACCCGACTCACTGGTGGCCAGTTACGGGAGATCTCCTTGAGACCTCCCATGCTTCCTTCTTTCGATGGCAAGGTGGTGCCTGCTTAGGTCCACCTGGGCACCCTATTGCCACATTCCTATTTTCTATCTTTGTCCTTCTCCCTTCCTTCTTTCTTTGATGTTGTAGTGTCTGTTTGTTGTTTACTGTTTTGTTATGCCAGACTTGTGAACCGCTCCGAGCCCTCGGGGAGTGGCGGTGATAGAAGTTTGAATTAATAATAATAATAATATTTTGTGAAAAATCCCATAAATGTCCCTTATTTCTTATATTAAAAAGTGGCAACCCTATGCTACACATACACCACACACACAGCCCTGTGCCCAGCCCCATTCACTTCTTCTTTAATTGGTGGCAATGGGGGGATTCCCCTTCCCTTCCCATCATTTTAGGCAATTGCATGGTTTGTCTTGGAGCTGCTACTTTGGATTCTTGCTTGTTGCTATTGCTGCTGCACTGGGCGCCTTCCTCCTTCTCCTCCACCTCTCATGCAAATGAAGTGCCTCCAGTCCCTCTCCTCTTCCCCTTTCATGCCTCTTAGCCTCTCCTCCTCCATCCTCCTTGGTTCTTAGAGCTGCCACCAGATCCTAGGATTATTGTTCCTGCTGCTGCCTGGCTTACTCTAGAGCAGGGGTGCTCAGAATGGTGATCGGGATCACCAGGGTGATCTTCAGGCCTCATCCTGGTGATCTTCAGGCCTCTGACCAGGTTTTTTGCTGTTGGTCCTCTTCATGCGCCCCTGCGCGCTGCAAAGAAGTCATCCGTCGTTGCTCCTCCCCGCTCCCTGCTCGTGCGCCGCCTCCAAAAGCTCCAGAGTCCAAGAGGCAGAATAGGCCCCCTCTTTTGGATTCCTCCTCCTCCCTCCGTCCTTCTCCAGCCACTCAAAGTTGTAGGAGACCAAAGGGGGCGGGCCTGGATGACGGGAAGTGCCCATTATGCCTCTCAGACTTCTCGTGAGCTCTTGGAGGCGGCACACATGCTGGCGGCGTGGAAATAGGAGCAACGATGGAGGAGAAGAAGAAGGATGCTTTGGGGTCATTTCCTTACCGCATCTCAAATGTTGGTCTTTTTACTTTGGAGTGGGTGCTTGATTGTTCTGTGGCATGTCTCTTTGTTTATTTTTAATGTTTAAAAATGGCCTTTTAGCTCCAAAACCTCTCTGCTTGCTTTGTTCCTTGAGAAATATATGTTGGGGAATATGGAAATGTGGGAGAAATGGGGTGGTTGGATGTATTTATGCATGCCCCTTTGTCTACCTTGCTGAGTATTAAATAGCCTTGCAGTTCAAAAGCCTCTCTTCTTACTTTCTGGCTGGTAATATGTGTGGGAATATGGCAGTGTGGGAGAAATGGGGTGGTTGGATGTATTTTTGCATGCCCCTTTGTTTACCTTGCTGAGTATTAAATGGCCTTGCAGTTCAAAAGCCTCTCTTCTTACTTTCTGGCTGATAATATGTGTGGTAATATGGCAGTGTGGGAGAAATGGGGGGGTTGGGTGTATTTTTATGCTCTGTTTTATATTGTTGTTATTAAATTGAAATGTTGATGTTTTATAACTTCATTTTATGTAAACTGCCCCGAGCCTGCTGGAAGGAGCGGTACATAAAAATGAATATAAATATAAATAAATAAAAGAAAATAGTTATACGTTTTACATTTCTGGGTAGGTGATCTTTGGGACTTGGTTTTTTAATCAGTAGCTCCCATGCTGAAAAAGTGTGAGCACCCCTGCTCTAGAGTAAGAGGTGCAAAGGAGGAAGAGGAGGTGGCTGGAGGTGACATCTTCCTTGAATGAGAGATGGAGGCAGCATTGCAGCAACAGCAATGAATGACTCAAGGTTGCAGCTCCAAGAGCCGAGGAGGAGGGAGGGGAAGCCACACACTCTCCAAGGCATTTTAAGGAGGCTTCTCACTTCCAGATAAGGAAGAGTGATGACCTCCTTGAAGAGGAGAGTAAATGAGGGTTTACTTTTTGCTTGTTTTTGATTAATAAACAAGATTAAACTGTGCTCACGAAAAGCATGCAAGGAAATAGTACCCATTCCCACTTTCTCTTGTTTTGAACTATTTGTTTGTTTTTGGGGGTTCCTGTTTCGTGCTCTGGCCTGAAACAAAAGGTACAAAAGAATGAATAAACAGGAGAAATGAGTACTGTGCACACCTCTACCAGACAGGCATCGAGACTGCCTAATATGTGCCAGCTCCCACGGGGACTGCTCTAATGTGCAATTGTTGCTTTTCTGGCTTGTGTACAGAGTAAAATCACAACAGCACCTTGCTGAATGCAGACACTGCAAAACTGCTCAGTTCTATTTCAAGTAGTAGTTATATGTCCACTTACATAGATGCAAATCTCAATCTAAATTCAAGCCATTTAAAAAAGTACACACATTGGCAGAACATAAGGTAATTTCCACTAAGAACTTTTTTAAGGCGACCTTCCAAGCTCGGCACAGGAGCCAAATGTTACAACCTCCATATCATTCTCTGTGACAGGTCTGTGTTCAGTCTTAACTGTCCAGGCTCACAGTAGAACCTGCTATCTTGCTATCTTAGTTTTAACTTTCAAGGCCTTATATGGTTTGGGGCCAGTGTACCTGAGGGAGCGGCTTACCCCTTATGTGCCCAGGAGATCACTGCGCTCAGAGGGGCTCAATCTATTGGATGTGCCGGGCATTAAGGTCTATAGACTTGCTAGCACGCGGCAGAGGTCGTTTGCCGTAGCTGTGCCAACCCTGTGGCACACACTCCCCGAAGAGCTGCGAGCCATCCGGGACTTAATGCCGTTCCGTAGAGCCGTAAAGACCTGGCTATTCAGACGGGCATTTGGTCCATAACCAATGGCGTGTTATCAGCATCCTATTGTGTCGCTGTCAGCATATTCCTACTGCCATTGCAGTTCTGCTGGAATTTGATTTTAACTGGGGGTTTTAATCTGGTTTTATTGCATTTTATGTGGTTATCTGTTTTAAACTCTGTAAACCGCTCTGGGCTCCAGAGAGTGCGGTATATTAAGTCGAACGAATAAATAAATAAATAAATATCTTGTTTTTTGGGGAAACTCTTGGTGATAATACAGTATGAGTGGGCACAGGATGACAACTGGAATGATAATAATGGTGACGATTCCTTATCATTTATTTGGTATCATTTATTTATTTTGTATCAAAATGCTTGCATAAATTAGTATAAAACTGATAAAAATAGAAGGCGCACAGATGGATAAATATCTTTTGACCAAAAATGGGCAACAGCAATGGCATTGTCTGTAGTCTCCAACAATTCCTCCTCTGTACATGAGGCAGGGGGCAGCGGACAAGCATACAGATGCGGATTTGTCAGTTCTGCTCCACAGACACACAAGGTGTGGGATTCTTTTAGGTAGTGCCATTTTGCCAGGTTGTCTTTTGATCTGCCCACTCTGCTTCTGAGTCTATTCAGGAACTTCCGAGTTGCCCGTTCTTGGTTTGCCCCTGGAGGAAGACCCTCATGGGGGGGGGGCATCCAGTTGGGATTTCCTGGTTTAGTTTCCCAGAGGGATACCCTTGCTGTTGCTGGGGGGATGCCAAGAGGAGTGATAGTTCTCTTAAAGCTTTTCCTTGATTTGAGTCTACTGGGGGGAGGCTGGTAGCCATGTAGTGGGTGGCTTTCACAGTGTTCAACCTCATTTCTCTCACATTTAGCAGCAACAAGATGAGGCTGGTGGGGACGAGGGATAGGGCCTTCTCGGTGGTGGCTCCCCGCCTGTGGAATGCGCTTCCTATTGATGTGCGATCCACCACATCCCTTCTGGCCTTCAGGAAAAAAAGTAAAATCCTGGCTGTGGGACCAGCACAAGGCAGCATTTTAGATTGGTTTTTAATGAAAGTGGGTGATTATGGCCAATGTTTTTATGGACTGAACATTGTTTTAATCCAGAGTGAATGTGTATGGTGCTAATGTAGTTGTATTTTAATGTATTTTTAATGTATTTTAATTGTTGAAGTGTTTGGGGGTTTATATTGTTATTATGTGGGCATCGAATTGTGCCGTACTGTAAGCCGCTCTGAGTCCCCCCTTGGGGGTTGAGAAGAGCGGGGTAAAATCCCGAAATAATAAATAAATAAATAAACTTCCTGTCGCACATCAGGGGGTGCAATACCAGCTAGCTTATAGAGTTTATCAACAGGCGTAGGTTTAAGACATCTTATGATTATTATGCATGTTTTGTTCAATGCTATGCATGGGCAGACTTATGTCAAACAGAACAGGCATATTTGGCAGTCAAGTAAGACAAGGCTAGGGCTGATCTTTTTATTAATTTTGGGTCTGCACCCCATATGCTGCCCATAATTTTCCACAGGATGTTATTGCATACAGCTACTTTGTCCTTGGGGTTCAAGCCATGTTTCCTATATGCTAGTGTTCAGTCTAAGGTAGGGTTGCCATTTTTTGATATAAGAAATAAGGGACATTTACGGGATTTTTCACAAAAATAAGGGACACTTCATTAAAAACTTGAAACTCAAACATTAGGTAGAAATAGTTTTATTAACAGAATAAGATAATGATTGAAACTCACAAAAGAAAATGACTTATACCCTCTTAAGAGTACATGGTATGTTTCTGCATGCTTTGTCTTGCAGAAAAAACATTAATAGAAGTACCTAATTTTCTCCATCTGTATTTAGTACTTGACTTTGCTGACTTTAAAAGTGCACTGTCTAAACATTAAAATAAATTAAATTTTATAAGACTGTACACCTTCATGATTATTATGTCAATAGTTAATGGTGTAGTATAGTATGGGATACACAGCATTGTATAGTATTGGGATGCACAGCTAGGCCTATTTTAAGAGTAACTCTCAAGCAACCAGAAACTATCTTTATCCAACATGATCCAACATTCCCTTGGGTAACGGTTAATTAGTCTACTGTGAGCTGGGAGCTCTTAGCCTGGAAGAGGCTCAGAGTCCCAGTCTGCCTTGACCTGCTTTGACACTGGACATTGGGAAATCCCCAGGATGATACAATCCTCTGGGGGAAAGTGCTGGATCAGAAACGGAAGTGATGCAACCTCCTCTGGACATTGGACACTGAATGGGAATATGCTGACTCAGAGGGGGATGAAGTCATATCTCTTGGACAGTGGGATTGCTGAGTCAGCAGGACATGATGCAACCTTCCCAGGATGTTGCAAGGGGAAGGGAAGGAGGGGGTCGGGGTGTATAAGGTGTGTTTGGGTGAAGGGTCACTGCTTTGGCTTTATAGGTGTTATACCTGCAATAAAGCTGGTTGGATCGAGCCCTGCCTGAGCGTGATCTTTACAGAGAATTGAAGCGTTCTCACAGTCTACTGTACTTTGAAAAAGTCCTGTATCGCCTCTTCCTTCCAACGGGGACGCAGGCTGCCCTGCGAGTTGGAATCCCCGGGCAGGCATTGCTGTAGAAACCACAGCGTGCAGCTTCCTCTGGTCAACCCTACCCATTCCTGTCCTGCTAGTCAAAAATAAGGGACAGGGCCTGAAAATAAGGGACACAAATTTTAGGGCCAAAATAAGGGACATTTGGGAATCCTAGTCTAAGGTGACACCAAGATATTTAGGATGGAGACAATGTTCAAGCTCTTGACCTTCCCAGGTGACTTTTAATTTCCTGTTGGCTTCATGGTTGCGTAGGTGGAAATCACACACTTGTGTCTTGGCAGGATTAGGCTTCAGGTTATCATGAACTTACACTCTTCTGCAGGCTCTGTTTCAAGGTTATAGGAAAATATTAAATAAATTGTCTATGTTTTTGAAATTTGGTACCACAAATAAATGGGATAACAACAACACCCTTCATTTCCCTTTAAATCCAAAGCAGCTCGTAAATGTTCTCATTGTCTGATGTTGGTAATGGACTGGATTGGGAAAACCAAAAGTAAATCCAAACAAGACAGAGGTATTTCTGTTCAGTAGAATATCAGATAAGAGTATTGGAGTACAGTCTATCTGGGATGAAGTCACTATCTCATTAAACTTATTGTTCACAATTTGGACATTTTCCTAGATGCTCAATATTTCAATTTTGTTCCATTGAGCCTAGTGTACCAATTAGCTGTATTTGTGAAGTATGCCATCTAGGTCATAGTGGCGCATGCTATTCTCACATCAGATTACAGTAAGATTCCATATTCACAGGGGATATGGTCCTAGTCAAACCATGGTTATGTGGATCCATGGATATGACCAAACAGCATTAAATCACCTCTTGTCGTATTGAAAGATGTATATATTCTAAGCAAGGGTTTGCTAGGTCTTCCAACTCAATTCCATAGTAATTTCCAGGGGAAACATACAATAGAACCACCTGGATGATCTAGCAAATTCCTAGAGGGACTATTTTTCACTTCAGCACAGTCAGTGAAACTACAGATATGAGTCTCATGGTTATGGAATATGAATAATGCAATACTTTAGGCCAGTGTTTCCCAACCAGTGTGTCGTTGCACAGTAGTGTGCCATGGGAAATTGGAACCTCCAATACCCTTTCTTCCCCTTCTTGGCAAGCACTTTTTCTTCTCCACTCGGGCTCCCTTCTTCCCAGCCTCGCTCTGCTCGGTTTGCCTCTCTTTGCTCTGGGGCGAGTCTGTGCAGTAGTGCCCGTACGGGTCACATCTTCCTCCCTCCCCCCTCCCCTCCTGAACACACTCACGCTGCCCCCTCGGATCAAAATGGCGGCAGAAGTGGCAGTGTAGAAGAAAAAGTAAGTGTTCAGCAGGAGGGGGAAGTAAGTGTGCGAAGGGGGAGGAAGAGGTCTCTGTCAAAAGCTGGCATGGGCAAACTTGGACCTTCCAGGTGTTTTGGACTCCAACTCCCACCATTCCTAGCAGCCTCAGGCCCTTTTCCTTTCCCCCCCTCAGCCATTTAAGCAGGAAAGGGCCTCAGGCTGTTAGGAATGGTGGGAATTGAAGTCCAAAGCACCCAGAGGGCCGAAGTTTTCCCATGCCTGTTTTAGGGACCTTAAAGTGGTGAGCCTCCTTCCAACATTGTGATTCTGGATAGAAAACAAACAACAACATAACATAACATTGTTTGAGTCCACAGTGCTCTCTGGGTGTAGGTGAACTAAAACTTCCAAACTCAAGGTCAATTCCCAAGCAAACCCTTTCAGTAGTTTCTGTTGGTGATGAGAGTTCAATATGCCAAGTTTGATTCAATTCCATTGTTGCAAGAGTTCAGGATGCTCTTTGTTGTGTGTTAACTATAAATCCCAGAAACTATAACTCCCAAATGTCAAGATCTATTTTCCCAAACTCCATCTGTGTTCACATTTGGGCATATTGAGTATTCATGCCAAGTTGGGTCCTGATCCGACATTGTTTTGAGTCCACAGTGCTCTCTGGATATAGGTGAGCTTCAACTCCAAAACTCAAGGTCAATGCCCACCAAACTCTTATAGCCTTTTCTCTTGGTTATGGGAGTTCTGTGTGGGAAGTTTGTGTCTTTCTGCCATTCCTGCCAGGATATCTATGTTGTGTTCATCGAAACAGGCCCAGGTTTCACACTGAGTGTATAAATACATTTAAAAACATATTAACTATATGTATTACTGTGTTAGAGTGTCATTTTGTGTCATTTTGGTTGATGGTGTGCCCCAGGATTTTGTAAATGTAAAAAATGTGCCGCGGCTTAAAAAAGATTTCAAAACATTGCTTTAGGCAGATGGCGGGGGTTGGCTTTAAAGATCTTTCAGAAATTTCAGCTGTTCCAGAACAATGCATCCGAGGTGTTGAGCAGCAGGGGCGGTCTAAGGTAATTTGAAATGGTAGGCGAACATTATTTTGGCGCCCCCCCCAAAAAACATTATTTTGCCCCCCCATGTAAAACAAATATACAATTATAATATCTCAATACCATTAGTAGTATTATGTTGTATAAATGAATATGCAATATATTATACCATACTCATACTACATTATATCATAATTATATGATACTACATTACAATATAATTATATTATAATATATTGACATTATAATACAACATTCTATTATATTATTATTATAAAATAATAAATGAAATTATTTATTTCAATAAAATTATCCTCTACTAAATATTTTCATGACTCCTATAAAACTCAAATAACTCAAAATAAAGTAAAATAAAATATTATATATTACTATTTTGTACAATACCATTATACTGCAATATTGTTTGTAATATTACATGTAATATAAAATATATCATTATTCTATTGTTATATTGTATTTTTATTATACTGTATGACAATATTAAGCAGAACTGTATAATCAACAAGAAATGCAATGTAAATGCATCAAAATCAGAATATATTACCTACCACCCATCTCATAATTCATAGGAGTCTCCCATAAGTCCAAAAGTCCAAAAATTACCAATGTAAATGTAAATAGAAAAACAGCCAAAATGTTCAAATGTGCAGTTGCTCCTGCGCTCAACTTCAGCTCTGGAGCAACTGCGCCTGCGCGAAAAACCTCCCCCCCGCATGCCCAGAAGCGGCGTCGGAGCACACAAGGCCGGGGCCCAAAAGCAGGCAGCTGCGGCGCTGTCTGAGGAACATCAGCAGGGCCAGGATGGCGCCCCATGCGGCCAGGATGGCGCCCCCTTCCCAGATGGCGCCCTAGGCGGCCGCCTACTTGGCCTACCTTGTAGGACCACCCCTGTGAGCAGGTCTACTTACAGAAAACATGTGATTCCCTGGATCAAATGGTTAACACTGGCTGCTTCCAAGTTTTTCCTGAGCACAAATGAAAGTCCTGGTAATTTCTGTTGATATTGATATTTTATCATTCAGCTCAATTATTTCCTCTATTAATCGGCATTTAAACTGTATTTTGCTATCACAATGTTAAAATTGCCTACCATCCTTATGTATTGTGATCAGATTTTTAAATGGCTATATTGTTTTTTATGTTACTTTTTATTGTGGAATGTATTGCTGCTACCTCTCCTGGGAACTTTTTAAAAAAATGGAAAGGTGAAATAAGAGGTGGGAAAGAAAGAGAGAGAGACTTTCCTGATAGTGACTTCTCTCTTTCTGTTTTCTCTCTTGGACAGGTAAGACTGACATCCTGTGGCAACGAGGAACATTACAGTCTATTAACCAAACATCTGCATGCCCTCTCAAATGCGAGTGAGCATGCTAATGACTGCATTATCATTTAAACAAAACACAAAACAGTCTGGAGCAGTGTAAGATGCAATTATTTCCCCTAATTAGATCTGGTGCTGGTTTCAGTCCTGGATGCTGATGAGACAAGTAGAAGAGTAATTGGGAAGATTAAAATGCAGCTACGACTGAATAATCTGCCTCTTTGGTTAACTAGATCATTTCTTGCGAGGTTTGGAGCACCCTGCAGCAAGCAGTATAGGGGGAAGAGAAGAAGTTGTGTGCTCAATCAGGTGTGTGATAAAGAAAAAGCACTTTTTGTGAAGGAAATCATTTTAGGAACTACTGTTTGATATATTATATCAATATATATTTATATTATATAAAACTTGAAACTCAAACATTAGGTAGAAATAGTTTTATTAACAGAATAAGATAATGATTGAAACTCACAAAAGAAAATGACTTATACCCTCTTAAGAGTACATGGTATGTTTCTGCACGCTTTGTCATGCAGAAAAAAACATTATTAGAAGTACCTAATTTTCTCCATCTGTATTTAGTACTTGACTTTGCTGACTTTAAAAGTGCACTGCCTAAACATTAAAATAAATTAAATTTTATAAGACTGTACACCTTCATGATTATTATGTCAATAGTTAATGGTGTAGTATAGTATGGGATACACAGCATTGTATAGTATTGGGATGCACAGCTAGGCCTATTTTAAGAGTAACTCTCAAGCAACCAGAAACTATCTTTATCCAACATAAGCCAACATTCCCCTTGGGTAACGGTTAATTAGTCTACTGTACTTTGAAAAAGTCCTGTATCGCCTCTTCCTTCCAACGGGAACGCAGGCTGCCCTGCGAGTTGGAATCCCCGTGCAGGCATTGCTGTGGAAACAGCACTCAGGGAGATAGTAGTGTCAATAGGGCACTTGGAGGAGTTGAACCACTCCAGGTGATACCATCAGAGGAAAGGCCATAAAGTCTATAATGTTTGTGCAGTGTTTCAGCAGAACTTTGTTATATTATTTACTAGATTGGGGACCCAGCGGTGCCCGGGTTATTTGAGAAAGGCATTGTGTGCCAAGGTTGGTCTTTATCAGTTATTTATGTGGCTCACAGTGGTATCAGGAAATTAGTAAAGGTACTGCGAGTCTCATCATCCATGGTCCATCCTCCTCCAAACAGCACCAGGATGTAGACTTGGTCATGGGGCTTTGTGTGCCAAGTTTGGTCTTGATCTGTTATTGGATGAGAGTGAAGGTACTGCAAGTCCCATCATCTGTGGTCCATCCTCTAAACTGCACCAGCATGTAGAGTGTGTCATAGGGGGCTCTGCGTGCCAAGTTTGGTCTTGATCAGTCATTGGATGAGGGTCACAGTGGTCTGTGGTTGCCCATGCATTTTAAAGTACTACACATCCCATAATCCATGATCTACCACCCCCAAACCGCACCAAGATGTAAAGCAGGTCATGGGGGTTATGTGCGCCAAGTTTGGTCCAGGTCTGTCGCTCGTGCAGGTCACAGTGGCCTGTGAAAGTGGCAGCCAATCAGAAAGCTGCCACATATATACACACATACATATAAACATTCTCTTTTTGCATCGGTATACCTGCCGGTATGATTAAATCTGCACATGCTACATGTATGTGTTGTTGTTTTCATTGCTGCTTTTTAAAAATAGTTGCTGATTTTCTCAAATGTTCCGGTATTTGCACTACAACAATATGGTTTGGTATGGTAGGGTGGGATGCCCATATGGGGTGACACCAAACCTAGTGAAACCACTGACTGCAGATATAGCTGCACAAAAGATTTGGAAAAAAATATTTCATGATATAATTCTCATCAATAATAACTTAAATGAATGGTAATTTTTAAATTTGCATTCTATTTGTATCATTTTAAAAATTTCCAATATTTGGACTATATAATTTGGTTTTGGGTGCGTTGTACACTGCCTTAAGCAATGAGGGGGAGACAGGTAAAAATAAATATATTTTGCAACCACTATTTCCCTTCACACTTGATGATTTTTCAGTGTCTGCTTCCCTACACACCTAGAGATTCTTCTAATAATTTGCAGACAAAATTAAATATCTATAATCAATTGATTGCTATATATGGGCAGAAAGGCAGGCAGGCAGATATATATATATATTTGTTGGTAAAGATATACTATAATCAGTAAAATATGAACTGACAAAGGCACCAAGAATTTTTTATTTACCAAATGACTTCTAAAATAGACAGCAGACTAGGAGAAGGGAGTGTGTGATTTCACAAATTAGTGCATGATTTGTAAGCATGATTGGCTCTCATTGGGCTCATTGAGCTCATTATTGGGCTCAGATGTAATCAAACTATTTTCTGATATTTTTGGGCAAGAAGTCCCACTAGGCCTAGTTACAAGCACAGCAGGGTCATTAGACTAAGGTAGTAATGCATGCATGGATACTCCACACACCACAAGCAATTGACTCAATCCTATTGTTACTAGGGTAGACCACCATTGAATCAATTGCTAACAAATCTCCATAAATCCTGCTACTTCAATGGATGCCCCCCACCTCTATGACAGAATGTGTCATTAATTAATTCCTCTCAGTGGTTTGCTATTGTTTAAATCAGTGTTTTTCAACCTTTTTTGAGCCGCGGCACATTTTTTACATTTACAAAATCCTGGGGCACACCACCAACCAAAATGACACAAAATGACACTCTAACACAGTAATACATATAGTTAATATGTTTGAGCAAGGAGTCTTTCCAGAGTGCTTAAAAGAGGCGGTGGTGGCTCCATTACTGAAGAAACCATCATTGGACCCTGCGGTTCCCTCAACTACCGCCCAGTGTCGAATCTTCCATACCTGGGCAAGGTAGTTGAGAGGGCAGTAATGGAGCAGCTGCAGTCCTTCTTAGATGATGCAACATGGCTTGACCCCTTCCAGTCCGGCTTCCGTTCGGGGCATGGGACGGAGACGGTCCTGGTCTCCATCACAGACCAACTCCGCTGCCAGCTCGACCAAGGCGGGTCTGCGCTGCTCGTGTTATTGGACCTCACGGCAGCGTTTGACACGGTCGACCACAATCTTTTGATCCACCGCCTGGCCATGGCCGGAGTGAGGGGGACTGTCCTTAAATGGCTGTCCTCCTTCCTCCGCCAGCGGTCTCAGCGTGTGAGGAGGGGTGGGGAGGTCTCCGAGGGCTCCCCATTAGTGTGTGGAGTCCCTCAGGGGCCATTCTCTCCCCTCTATTATTTAACATCTACATGCAGCCGCTTGCACAGCTGGTGCGGAGTTATGGGCTGGTCTGCCATCAGTACGCCGATGACACCCAGCTCATTCTGAGGATGGAGGGCAGGCTGGAATCCATCCCCGATATTTCCAACATTGCCTCGAAGCCGTTACTGGATGGCTGCGAGCCAGTAGGTTGATGGTGAATCCGCGAAGACGGAGATCTTGTGGCTGGGCGGCCCGGCGGGGTGGGTGCCCGGCTTCCGACCCTGGACGGTGCGGCGCTGCATCCAGCGCCCGTCTGTGAAGAGCCTGGGTGTCCAGTTGGACTCCCAGCTGACCATGGAGGCCCAGGTCTCCATGGCCAGCAAGGCTGCTTTTTCCACCTCCGCCAGGCAAGGAGGCTGGCCCCTACCTCTCCCGGAGCGACCTAGCCACGGTGATCCAAGCCACGGTCATCTCAAGGCTAGACTACTGTAACGCGCTTTACGTTGGCCTGCCTATGTCGTCGATCCGGAAGCTCAAGCCGGTGCAGAACACTGCCGCCCGGATCCTGTCTGGGGCACCAGCAGGATGCCGTATAACACCAATTTTGCAGGATCTGCACTGGCTGCCTATTGAGCACCGGGTCGCCTTCAAAGTGCTGGTTCTTACCTTCAAGGCCATACACGGCCTGGGGCCAGCGTATCTGAGGGACCGTCTCACCCCATATTGCCCAGCGAGATCACTTCGGTCCGAAGAGGCCAACCTGTTGGTAGTACCATCTGTAAAGTCGGCACATCTAATATCGACCCGCCGGAGGGCGTTCTCTATTATAGCTCCCACACTATGGAACGCCCTCCCGGCCGAAGCCAGAGCCCTGAGAGATCTGCTGCCATTTAGACGGGCCTGCAAAACTCATTTGTTTAGGCAGGCCTGTCTAGAGTAGGCCTCGTCTCTATACTCTCTGGGCTGTGATATCTCCTGCTGCTCAATTGTTATATTGCATTTTGCTGTTTAATTGTTTTAACTGTTTTTAACTGTTTTTATGTTTTAACCTGTGGCGTTGTGCCACTGGCTCTGTGAGCCGCCGCGAGCCCCCGGGAGTCGGCGGCGAAGAAGCCCCAATAAATAAATAAAATAAATAAATAAATGTATTTATACACTCAGTGTGAAACCTGGGCCTGTTTCGATGAACACAAAATAGATATCCTGGCAGGAATGGCAGAAAGACACAAACTTCCCACACAGAACGCCCATAACCAAGAGAAAATGCTATAAGAGTTTGGTGGACATTGACCTTGGGTTTTGGAGTTGTAGTTCACCTATATCCAGAGAGCACTGTGGACTGAAACAATGTTGGATCAGGACCAAACTAGGCATGAATACTCAATATGCCCAAATGTGAACACAGATGGAGTTTGGGGAAAATAGACTTTGACATTTGGGAGTTACAGTTTCTGGGATTTATAGTTAACACACAATCAAAGAGCATCATGAACTCTTGCAACAATGGAATTCAACCAAACTTGGCATATTGAACTCTCATTACCAACAGAAAGCACTGAAAGAGTTTACTTGGGAAATGACATTGAGTTTCAAAGTTGTAGTTCACCTACACCCAGACAGCACTGTGGACTCAAACAATGTTATGTTATGTTGTTGTTTGTTTTCTATCCAGAATCACAATGTTGGAAGGAGGCTCACCACTTTAAGGTCCCTAAAACTGGCATGGGAAAACTTTGGCCTTCTGGGTGCTTTGGACTTCAATTCCCACCATTCCTAAAAGCCCGAGGCCCTTTCCTACTTAAATGGCTGATGGGGAAAAAGGAAAAGAGCCTGAGGCTGCTAGGAATGGTGGGAGTTGGAGTCCAAAACACCTGGAAGGTCCAAGTTTGCCCATGCCAGCTTTCGACAGAGACCTCTTCCTCCCCCTTCCCCTTCACGTCCTTTCTTCCCCCTCCTGCCGAACACTTACTTTTTCTTCTACATTGCTGCTTCTGCCGCCATTTTGATCCGAGGGGGCAGCGTGAGCGTGTTCAGGAGGGGAGGGGGAGGGAGGAAGACGTGACCCGTGTGGGCGCTACTGCGCAGACTCGCCCCAGAGCAAAGCGAGGCAAAGCGAGCAGAGCGAGGCTGGGAAGAAGGGAGCCCGAGTGGAGAAGAAAAAGTGTTTGGCAGGAGGGGGGAGAAAGGGTATTAGAGGTTCCAATTTCCCACGGCACATTTGATGATCGCTCCCGGCACACTAGTGTGCCACGGCACACTGGTTGGGAAACACTGGTTTAAATTATACCATCAGACCCCAAAAGTTCATCCTACCTCAATTGCTACATTTGAGAAAGACTTTCTCAGAACTAAAATTTCAACAAATGCCCACTTTTGTATCATTGCTTTTGTGCAAAAACAGATTGTGTATCTACATGGCTGTATAGAAGATGGTGCATTATTTTGCTGTGCATATGCTTGTCCTAGAGAGCATTTGTGTGGACACAGTTTAGGACCTGAATATAGTATCCCAATATTACATTGTGTGACACTGTTTGTGATAGTAGTGAAGGTTATTAGAATAGACTCTTTGAATTAGCTGGCATCAGATTCTAGTGTGATGATTACTCAAAATACTTACTCTTGGAAATTATATGAATGCTTACATGTATTGTTAAATTGTGGGTTTTTAAAAAATGGTTTATAAATGTTTGATAAACCTTTGGAAATAAATTCTATGTATGTGTTTGTATTGACTTTAAAAAATAGTTTTTATTAGTTTTCCGATAAAAACACAAATTACGGAAAATCACAGTAATTTGAAGGCAAGTTTCCTTCCGTCTCATAAGAATAAAAGATTGAAAAGAATAAGTGGAAAAAAGACAAGAGGGGGGAGGGGAAAGAGTGGGACATAGAATTAGAGGGCATTGAAAAGGGGGGTAGAATAGAAGTGCATAGTATATAATAGATAGGGGCATAACATAACAGCTTGAGATGCATAATGCATCTATACTTGGTTTCCATTCTTCTTTGGTTTTTAACTCCCAAGATTCCTATGGTAAAGAAAATAACGAAAATAATATATCATATATTTTACTTAACAGCTAGACCACAACTAATTTTTCAAATCTAAATCAAAGTTGCATTCTTTTCTGCAATATTTTGTAAACATTTCAAAGTTATTTACACATTCATCATCTTTTTTTTTTTTACATTTTCTCTTAATCTTCTTGTATTGACTTTTATTGCATTATATCTTAGGTTTGATATCTGATTGGTTGGTAGCAATGGGCCATGGCTGATAGCAATGAAATATTTTGGATTGTTGTCAGATTTATTGGTTATTCTCTAGTTGAGTTTCCCAATGGGATTTAGCCTACTAGTGCTGGTAAGTGGCATATGAGCAGCCAAAATCTATATACCAACATGGGTGAGGAAAAATAGTTGCAATAGATTGAATCTTCTGGCAATTTCATGGCAAAAATAATGTAATCACCTCTATGTTAAGTCACAGTACAAAATGAAAATGAATGGGAGGCACGCTGGTAGTTATTGAATAAACATAAACTAAATGAGTGAAATATAATCAGGTATGGGCAAGAGGGAAGGAGGAGTGCATTGGAAGTCATCTTAGTAGGATGGTGGCCATGAAGCAAACACACAACACAACACGAATGCTCACTGTCAAAGAACTAAGACAAAACACAGCTATAACCGCATCAAATGTGGGGCTGTAGACTCAGAGTTTTACCAACATTGTGCCCAAGTTAAATCAACGCCCCCAAACTCTGAAGGTGGTAGGATTAGAAAAGGTTTGATTTCCCTCTTATTGTGACAAGCAAAAGGTCCTATTAAAAGCTGAAAGAAAATGGATCCTCCTGATGTCGAGTGAGTTTCCAGCCGGTCTCAATGAGGTTGTCAGTTCAAACTCTAATATTGTAATCTTCCCCACTTGCCTTCCTCTAAATATAAGCTCGTGGAGCTTTCCGTTTGTTGTTGCTTACAGCCCAGGATGACTTTGCTTTTGCGAAGATATTGAAGTGCTGAAATGCGGTATGATATGGTTTGGTGTATCTTTCTGGCATTTCCCCCTGGTTACATATGTTCATTGTATGCTATACCTCTATATAGAAACCTCTCGTGAAGACCACAATGATGTTGAAGGACTGCAATCCTAGTGAGGAGCAGTCTGAAGTTCGAGCGCCCTGAGGAAGCGTAGTAACGCGAAACGGCCATTTTGGCGGCGGCGTTGTACCTCCAGCTGTAGGCGCCTTTCCAGCCAGCGTCTTGCCAGCCAGCTCATTCCCATCGGCTCCCACAAGGACTTGGTCTCTGGTTTGTGAGTTCACAGCCTCCGAACTTTACGGGTTCATTTGGACAGTCAGCTTGCGTTTTTTGCACCCAGTATATGTATTATGGGTCCCATGCTTCTTTCCTCGATATGTATTATATGTTATGAGAAATGGTAGATGATGTGAAATATTTTTGCAATTCCATTATTACTGCTGTGTGATTTATAGACACTTTAAGTACTGTGAGGATTTTTTAAGAATTACTTATGCCACAATGAATATATTTTGATACTTTTTTCTTATAGAGTGTGGTTTATGATTGTATTTTTGCATCGCATGCCCTTCCAGCCCAGATATAGTTGAGGTTATAGCTGTGTTTTGTCCTGGCCATGAAGCAAAGGCAGCTTAGCTCTTGAAGGCAGATAAAAATCCTAAATCCAATGAAGAGTTCTTCATTTCACAGATCTTGTTTGACCATATAAATATTTGGGAAACATACAGCATATAAGTAATTTTTTTTTCTCGGAGTGCCTATCATTGTCATTTCAATAGTCATTATAAACCCAAGTGTGAAAAGAATTTTGTCATGAAGGAGAAAGGGAAAAATTGAGTGCAGGGCATTGAATATGCAGATGGCATATGGAATCAGGGCTGAAGGAAATTTGGACTACAATTAGTACTTAAACTGCCCAAAATGCCAGCACGTGCAACTCCTGACAGTTTGACAAAGATATATGTAGCCTTGCCAATGCCAAGCAGGCAAATGTCATTTACCTCATTATTAGAAATCACCCTTAAGCCAACGTCGTCAGTCTTTTTGACAAGAGGAATGGTTGTGCTTCTGACAATGAATAATTTTCATTTATACTTAAGTTTTTTTAAAAAGATAAGACTTTTTCAATTAAAGAAAGTGTGACTAAATGAGATTCCAGATTATTAAGTGAGACAATTATGCCTTTGTGCAGGTACCTGGGTTATCACTTCATGGCCTCTAAAGGATCATTATGAAAGCGGGAAGTATGTTATATTTTATTGCTGGAGGAATGTTTATACCTGCTGTCTGCAATGTCTGTTGTGATTATGACTGTTGTATGAAGTAGAAACTTAGGTCAGTACCTCTTGAACACCCTGCAGTTACTCTTGATCCTTTGAGTGGCCTATTAATTTGTTATCACATTGCCTTTCTAACTTTTCTCCATGGAGTACTAGATGGCAAGCAAAGGCCATCCCATGCTCTCTTCAATAACAGTAACAGGATGAGAGACAAGGTTTCTTTTAAAAAGGGATATATACTGTTTCAACACCATATTGCAACTTGTCTGGTTTCTGTGAATGAGTCACAGGCGCAGCATGACTATAATGTAACAGCTCCTCAACCAAGTCAACTCTCACATTAATCCATGACGTTGAACAATAAAATGGCAATCAATATTGAAGCAATCCGACAAAGGTCAATGAGTTTCATGACCTACCATGGTTGGAACTATATAATAATAAATGTAATATATTGCTATGGTGAAATGTAATATATTGCTATGGTTAAATATTGCTATATGGCTAAGCTAAGGCTGTTGTATAAACATAGTCATCCCTTGATAGTGATGACAGAAGCTGAGCTACCCTTGATATTAAAGGAAAAGGCAAAAGTATTGCTAACAAGGTTACTGTTGTTTAAAAATGGTAGCACAAGAAAATAGGACTCCCCTTTAGCTCCTTGGTTGTATTAGGTATGGATCTAATAATAATAATTTTAATACACTTTATTTATATTCCGCTCTTCTCACCCCGAAGGGGACTCAGAGTGGATTACAGGTACACATACTTAGCAGACAATCCCTGCCGTTTTCCACATACACAACATATAGACGAACAGAGGCAAACTCTGGCCACCAGGGGGAGCTGATGCACTCTTCATCTCTCAGCATTCCCAACGTCCCTCGTTGTTCCTTCCGCATTTCTCAGCTTTCCTGGAGTTCTTTAATGGCCTCATAATTCAGTCAAAATTTGCCTCCCTACTTAATGTGGTACCTTTATCTCCTACTTGACAGATGCAACTGTCCTTCGGGCTGCAAAGGTCAGCAGCAGGGTACACTTAAAGGTCGAGCACCCACCTTGACCTAGGCAGGCCTCAAACTGATGACCTATTGGTGAGAGAGATCTTATGCAGCTGACACTTAGCCAGCTGCGCCACATTCCCGGTGCAATCTAGGCAGCACTACCTATATTCCAGCTCTTATATGTATAAATATAACTCATGTTAACTACACAAAATATAACTGCTGGGATTTCTGTTTTAAATGTTTTTAGAAACGTGTACTACATTATGAAATGTAATCTTTAAAAAAAAACTCCATACACCAGCCATTAAACAAGAAATGGACCAGTTTATTAATATATTCACATATTTACAAAATATTACACATTGAAGTAGTGCCTCAGCCCACTGCTTGAGGACAAGGTCTGACGGGAAAAAAGGAAAATATATTGCAAGGAGAAAGAAGCAATGGCTCTGGCATAATAAATCTTTGGCATTTAAAATATCACATGGTGCGGCATTTAACTTACGTAACATGGCATGAAACCAAGACAACACACAGGATGGTCCTCTGTCCACATGCAGGCTGCCAATTCACAGAAGGGAGCCTTCCCCAGAAAGTGATCTACTGATGCACGGGGATTTGGGTTGGATTGTCCAATCACAATCCCACAGTGCCTGTCTACTGACATGGCAGTAAAAGGTGGTTCAATCTTGGATTACTATCTTCATCTCATCCTGTCTTCCATGAAGCAGGGGGAAAACAGTTTTTTAACATTTAGGAGGAGAGGATGTGATGTGGGACCATTGCACACATAAAGCCTGTGAAAGCAGCTGCTGTTACTTCTCTACTACAGGTGTTCAACACAAACCAGGGCTCCTTGTTACACACCTTCCTGTAACATTTTGAAAGGGGTGGGGTAGGATGCCTGAATAGCAATAGGAAGAGGGGAGGCATTAGATATGGCTTGACTTCTCCAACTTCCATTAGCTCCTGAGTTGCTAAAATTTGAGTTTTCTAAACTATTGATCAAAATGTTTTGCTGAAAGGCTACATTTCTTAATGGTTATTTGAAGTTCTACTCAGATTAAAACACTGATGAGACAGCACAATACATCGGACAGATGAACCCTACCCATAAAAAATAGGCAATAACTCCTGACAAAGGAATTTTGCCCACTAATATCAAGCCCACCAGACAAACATTGTCATTACAGAACAAACCCTACAAAGGAATCTTCCCTAAGACTAACATTTAAGACAGACTATTTTATTAAATATGCACTTAGAACCACATACAAGTGCCCATGACTGTTCCCATCAAAGTGATGTGATCAATAAATGAAATGTTTTTATTTTCAATAAAATCAAAGAGAAGCACAAATCCAAACATGCCTATAGATGCCTATTCCTGAGACCTGCTGGATTCCCTTCCTTTTTTGTGAGATGTGAGTATCAGACCGACGAACTGCTTGCATACTCTTCTTCATTGCTGTTCAAATTCTTGTAAGAAGCTAATTTTTTTTATTTTAAAAAAGTGATTCTGTAACACTGCTCAGTATGAGAAAATTGAGGAATGGAACATAAAGCCTCTTAGTGTTCCAGAAATTACAAGGTGCTTCCTGATTTGTCCTGATACTTTGAGAAAGTGAAAATTGCAGGTGAAATTATTTTTGGTAGTGCTTAAAAGAGTAATTGACTTCATTCAGTGTTACACGCCAGAGAAAATGACCATTTGCCTAAGAAATAAAGTTCACTTCATTTCCCCGGGAGATGTGCCTGTATCTGCAACATTAGTCATTTGAATTGCCTTTTGTATTTAATGATATTACCTTGTTTAAATAGCTACACAACATGACTTTATGCAACGTTTGGTCCCACTGAGCTGCGAAGGCAAGAGGGGACACAGCTTGAAGAAGTTTAGAAATGGCCAGGCCTGGATCACCCATAGGGCCACACTAGGCCATGTCCTAGGGGCGCAACCAAGGGGGGGGGGCACCAGATCCAGACCCCCCTTTTTTTAAAAAAGTCGATCTTCGGGAGCTTCTGCGCCTGCGCACCATCCACGCCTGCCCCGCCTCCCCCCTTGGTGCACTCCTCCTTGGCTCCTCCCTCCTTAGGCCACACTAAGGCCTCAGCGTGCCTTGAGGAAGGAGGGAGGAGGAAGCTTTCCTTTCTTCTCCTCCACGACGCGCCCGGCTTCGTGCCGTGGATGGGGGAGGAGGAAGGAAGGGAAGGCTCGCCCCAGGGGCAGGGCTTCCCTTCTTCCTTTTCCCCCTCCGTGATGCACCCGGCTTCACGTTGCGGAGGAGGAGGAAGGGACGGCTTGCCCCAGAGGCGGGGCTTCCCTTCCTCCTCCTCCTCCGTGATGCACCCGGCTTCACGTCGCGGAGGAGGAAGGGACGGCTTGCCCCAGGGGCGGGGCTTCCCTTCCTCCTCCTCCTCCACAACGCGCCTGGCTTCCTTGAGTCAAGGAAGCCAGGCGTGTCACGGAGGAGGAGGGCTTCCTCCGCCTCCTCCTCGCGCCCTCCTTCCTTGACTCAAGGAAGGAGGGCGCGCGGGAGGGATGCGGTAGTAGAGGTTGGTTTGGGGGAGTAATTCCAAAGTGTGGCCTAGGGCGCTAAAATTGGTTAATCCAGGCCTGGAAATGGCTGGGGAACTGAATAAAGTTGTGCTCCGGGCTATATATCGATGAAACCATAGCGCATCTTCTAAACACACAGCAGCTACTGTCCTATAAGGAATAACCCATATCTGAGACAAATTGTCAATATTTTTTCCCAGGACTCAATCCTATGCTCAGCAACAATTCATCTTTTCAAGGTTGTTCTTTCACAAATCCTTTCAGCAAAACTCTGAGACAAGCCAGTTAAAATTCTCTTTGAACAAACTCTACATTCCTTTGTATCCATACCTTGACACACAGAAATGACATGCAAAAATAATGTTGAGTTAAACTTAGCCGCAGAAAGTTAAAAAAAAAAAAGATTGCAGACGTGGTGAATGTGCCGTCGCTGGCAAGGTTAATTAGTGCTGCTGGGGATTTCAAGACAAATAATATTGGCCACATGACTACTGGAATGCTCAAACACCCCTGTCCCCCAGGCAGTAGTAAGCAACAACAGAGAAAGCTCCTAATGTTAAGTAACAGGACAACCAAACAGGGAGAGAGACAGAGAGAGAGGTTAGTAAATTGCTACCTATGCTTAGTATTCATTGCAGATGGAATGAAATGAAGCTTTTTCCAAAGAAAAGAAAAAGAAAAACAAGTCTGTTTTAAGTGATATTTCAGGAAGGTGAGGTTAGGGTTTTGTACTGGTCCCCAGTGATGGACTGTGGACAGGTTGCTTCTTTGCACAGCTCTGAGTGAGATATTAATCTGTCAACACAAACTTCTTCAGTAATCCCAGTGTTAAGACTTGAGGGTTTCGACAGACAGAAGCGCTGCAGTTCAAACACTTAAGGAGATGAATAATGCGCCGCAGATGGCTGAGTTTCATTGTCCCTGAAGTTTATCATCAAAAGTACCAACTTGATCTGCAAGTCATTCATCCTCTTCTACGTAAGTCGATGGAAACCAACCCACCTAAGAAAGAAGAAAAAAGAAAACATCATTATATTAGATCCATATTCCTTTCACTCAGCTGGGAGTCTCCATTCAAATAAGGAATTATTAAGGATGCTGAAAAAGAGGACAACAACTGTGCTATTTTTTAAAAAATAGAACATACAGCAGCTCCCAAACAAATAGGTTCAAGTTAATGGTCCAATCTGAAAAATAAGAACTTGATGTCTAATAGGAATAGCTGATGAGAGTCAGCATGGTGTAGTGCTATGAGTGTCAGACTATGGCTAAATCTACATTACCATACAATGCAGTTTCAGAATGCAGATTAACTGCATTCACCGAGATTATATGGCAGAGTCATATAATCCACTTCAATGTAGTTAATCTGTATTCCAATACTTCATTATATGGCAGTAGATCCAGCCTATGACTCTAGAGCAGTGTTTCCCAACCAGTGTGCCGTGGCACACTAGTGTGCCGTGAGCGATCATCAGGTGTGCCATGAGAAATTGGAACCTCCAGTACCCTTTCTTCCCCCTCCTGCCGAACACTTTTTCTTCTCCACTCGGGCTCCCTTCTTCCCAGCCTCGCTCTGCTCGCTTTGCCTCACTTTGCTCTGGGGAGAGTCTGCGCAGTAGCGCCCTCACAGGTCATGTCTTCCTCCCTCCCTCCCCCCCCCCCTCCTGAACATGCTCATGCTGCCCTCTCGGATCAAAATGGCAGCAGAAGCGGCAAGAAAAAGTAAGTGTTCGGCAGGAGAGGGAAGAAAGGGAGCGAAGGGGAAGTGGGAGGAAGAGGTCTCTGTCGAAAGCTGGCATGGGCAAACTTGGATCTTCCAGGTGTTTTGGACTCCAACTCCCACCATTCCTAGCAGCCTCAGGCCCTTTTTCTCCCCCCCCCCCCAGCCATTTAAGCAGGAAAGGGCCTCAGGCTGTTAGGAATGGTGGGAATTGAAGTCCAAAGCACCCAGAGGGCCGAAGTTTTCCCATGCCTGTTTAAGGGACCTTAAAACGGTGAGCCTCCTTCCAACATTGTGATTCTGGATAGAAAACAAACAACAACATAACATAACATTGTTTGAGTCCACAGTGCTCTCTGGGTGTAGGTGAACTACAACTACCAAACTCAAGGTCAATTCCCAAGCAAACCCTTTCAGTACTTTATGTTGGTAATGAGAGTTCAATGTGCCACGTTTGGTTCAATTCCATTGTTGCAAGAGTTCAGGATGCTCTTTGATTGAGGATGAACTATAACTCCGAGCAACTACAACTCCCAAATGGCATTTTGTGTCATGTTGGTTGGTGGTGTGCCCCAGGATTTTGTAAATGTAAAAAATGTGTCGTGGCTCAAAAAAGGTTGAAAAACACTGCTCTAGAGGATCAGGGTTAGAATCCCCACTTTTTTTAAAAATTAGTAAAAATAATTAAAAATGGCTTCCCCCATTGAGATTAAAACTGCCTCTTCCCTGTTATCCTTCAAGACCAGTTGAAGACCTACAGTACCTGTTCAAGTAAGCTTTTGATGAACGAATTCAATTGCTAATGGCAGAAAGGGCAATTTACACCGAGCTTAGTGAAATATACTATTTAATTGATGAGTCTCCACAATAATTGTAATTGGTTAAATTGTTTATAATGCTTAATATTTATTCATATTTTATTTCTGGGTGTTATTATGCTTTGTGTGATTTTTGTCTTGTATTTTATGTTAAATGTGTTTTGATTTGTATTATATTATGTTGTGAGTCACTTTGGGTCCCATCAGGTAGAAAAGTGGGATATACATAAAGATTTATTATTATTATTATTTATTATTTGGTCATGTAAAATCACTAGATGACTTTGGGCAAGTCACACCCTCTCTGCCTCAGAGAAAAGCAAAAAGCAAACCTTTTCTGATCAAATTTTGCCAAGAAATCCCCATGATAGGTTCACATTCAGGTCATCATAAGTCAGAAACAACTAGAAGATGCCCAACAACAGTCAAGTTTTAAATAAGAAAAAATATTCTAGTATTCAACTAAGACAGAGACAAAGGACAAGTTAGATCAGACCTTGGCAATTGCCGGCCCTCCAGGTGTTTTGGACTTCAAATCCCAGAAATCCTAACAGCTGGTAAACTGGCTAGGATTTCTGGGAGTTGAAGTCCAAAACACCCGGAGGGCCGGCAATTGCCCAGGACTGAGTTAGATGGTGTAAGCTGAAACCAAGACCTATAGCTCAGCAAATTTGGTAGTGAATCTGCTAGTACCACTTCAAATGGGGATTCACATTTTGTATTGCTTCTACATTCCACAAAGCAAACAGACAGCCCTGCTTTCCCATAAATCAAACATTAAAGGCCAAGTTTGCCAAGTCTTCTCATGTAGCTTTTATGTGCCAGGACTTTTTCTTCTCTTGGCACCACATAATCATAGGACCCTCATCCTTCAATGGAAGCATCAAGGAACTCCTTCTCTGCTAACACCCAGGGCTACTTTAATAATTTTGGCCACAGTAGATCCATTCTTCTTTTGTATATACTTTACGAAACAAGTTGTGACATATTGCCTTTATCCCAGCTAACTGCAAAACTCCAATGTCTAGGAATCCTAGCATGCATTCTGCCATTGTTCCATCAATTTATTTATGTATTTATGTATGTATGTATTTATTTATATCATTTATATTCCGCCTTTCTCACCCTGCAGGGGACTCAGGGCGGGTCATAATGCACATATACAGTCAAACATTCAATGCTATAGACCAGTGTTTCCCAACCTTTTTTGAGCCGCGGCACACTTTTTACATTTGCAAAATCCTGGGGTACACCACCAACCAAAATGACACAAAATGACACTCTAACACAGTAATACATATAGTTAATATGTTTTTAAAATGTATTTATACACTCAGTGTGAAACCTGGACCTGTTTCGATGAACTCAACATAGATATCCTGGCAGGAATGGCAGAAAGACACAAACTTCCCACACAGAACTCCCATAACCAAGAGAAAATGCTATAAGAGTTTGGTGGGCATTGACCTTGAGTTTTGGATTGTAGTTCACTTATATCCAGAGAGCACTGTGGACTCAAACAACGTTGGATCAGGACCAAACTTGGCATGAATACTCAATATGCCCAAATATGAACGCAGATGGAGTTCAGGGGAAATAGACCTTGACATTTGGGAGTTGTAGTTGCTGGGATTTATAGTTCCCCTACAATCAAAGAGCATTCTGAACCCCACCAATGATAGAACTGGGCCAAACTTCCCACACAGAACCCCCAGGAGGATAGAGGAGGTCTCTACTTGGGGAAAAGGAGGTGGGCCTTCCCAATGCATGGAGAAGGAGAGACCAAGTAGACAACGGGTGGGGAGGAGGGTGTTTGTAATTTTGTGCCTTTATCGAGGTAGGTTTCTTAGGGTTTTTATACCCTAAGAAACACACTAGACTCCCTCCCCCCTTCCTGGAGGTTCCGATTTCCCACGGCAGACCTGATGATCGCTCACGGCACACTAGTGTGCCCCGGCACACTGGTTGGGAAACACTGGACTAGATGGCCCATGAGGTCTCTTCCAACTCTATGATTCTAAAATAGTTACATAACCATAACTATTTCATATCCATAATCACTGTTAAAGTCATGGTTTTGACACTATTTTTTTATTTATTTAAAACTTTTATACCCCCGCCTTCTCACCTCCGAAGAGGGACTCAGACCGGCAAACAGCAAGTATGCAATGCTAACATTTAAAATCTAAAACATCATAAATTTACAATAAAACTATCAAATAAAAATACAGTAAATACATTTAAAAGGCCTTTCGCCAAAGTAAAATTGAGTTCAACTCAATCCGTATATTCGGTCCATATCTAGTGGTTAGTGACTTTAGTCAATTCACGATCTCCTCCTTCATTCTGCAAAGGCCTCATTGCACAGCCATGTTTTCACCTGGGTGGGGAGGGGGGTGTTTGTAATTTTGTGTCTTTATCGAGGTAGGTTTCTTAGGGTTTCTATACTTTAACACACTAGACTCCCCCCCCCCCCACTTCCTGGAGGTTCCAATTTCCCATGGCACACCTCATGATTGCTCATGGCACACTAGTTGGGAAACACTGCTATAGACATACAACATATATAGACAGACAACGAGCTACACAATTGGTCGAGAGCTCACCCCGACCCGGGCAGGCCTCGAACCTATAAATCGACAGCAAACATGAAGGCACATGTACAGGCACATTTTTAGTTGGGATTGTAAATGTCAGAAATAAATAATGAAAGCATTTTAAAAGAAGCGAACTAATAGAAAGAATAATGGGAAGCGGATGAATTCTCTTTTTCCAACATACTTAGCAGGATGACAATTTTACAAAGAAAAAAGTGTGGAAAACCTACCCTTCCATTCACTTCACCTCTCCACCAGCCATTGGCACTAATCTTTGTGTAAATTTTAACAACATCTCCTTTGAGTAGGGACAACTCACGCATGTCTCTTGCACAGAAGTCATAGCGGGCAATAGCTATACCAAGGACCTTGGGACTCAGCACTGAAGGAAAACAGAGGAGAGCAACATTATTAGAAGTATTCTAACTGCAGGTTCATTGACTAACATCAGCATTTTTTACTTTGCATATAATGGCACTACAAATGCAAGCAAAGGTATTGTTTAATGTAGAAATGCAAGCTGGCTTTATGAAAAATGCAAAGGAAACACATGTAACACACAACTGTTATATATTCTTGAATGGATGACACTTTCCCATAGTAAAACCTAGACATACTGACTTTTAAAAAAGTAGACATTTTCATCAATATACATGACAATACTGGCTATGATCCAAAAAGCTAAAACAAATCAGGAGACAAATGCTAATAGGTACAAGAAAGGAATCTGAACACAAAGTTTCTCAGAATATCAATATATTGTGTTATAACTGCGATGTAATATCAGGCAAAATCAACATGTAAACCCAAGTTGGGTGCCCGACCCCCACAGCTGGGCAAACGTAAATACAAGTGTCCTGAAGTTGAATTATCGGCACAACAGCAAGTGGGGTAACAACACAATAGTCAAAGTGCCGCCGCTGTAAGGTAAAGTAATCCACCCCGATGGGTATTTGTATTCCTACCCGGATGGGTATTAGTAATCCAATGGTAAGGTGTTGGAAGCAAATGAACCCAGAGCCCTTAATCAAAGGCTAAGTAGCTCCTCCTATGCGGGAAGATGAGGGTGCAGGTGTCGTCTGCGAAGTCTTCTGGCCGACGAGGATGCAATTGTTCAAGCGTCCCCCCTCGTTTCGACCCCCCCGGGGTCTAGTATAAATACAAACGCGTTAGTCATATATTTCAATGCATAATGCATTGAAATATATGACTAGCGCGTTTGTATTTATACTAGACTCTCGCCGCTTAACACCCTGTGATGCGCATTGGGAGGATTGTTGCTCATTGGCCTTGAAAAAGACCCGGGGGGGTCGAAATGAGGGGGGACCCTTGAACAATTGCATCCTCGTCGACCAGAAGACTTCACAGACGACACCTGCACCCTCATCTTCCTGCATAGGAGGAGCTACTTAGCCTTTGATTTGGGCTCTGGGTTCGTTTGCTTCCAACACCTTACCATTGGATTACTAATACCCATCCGGGTAGGAATACAAATACCCATCGGGGTGGATTACTTTACCTTACAGCGGCGGCACTTTGACTATTGTGTTGTTACCCCACTTGCTGTTGTGCCGATAATTCAACTTCAGGACACTTGTATTTACGTTTGCCCAGCTGTGGGGTCGGGCACCCAACTTGGGTTTACATGTTGATTTTGCCTGATATTACGTCGCAGTTATAACACAATATATTGATATTCTGAGAAACTTTGTGTTCAGATTCCTTTCTTGGATCTACAGCGACCACACCCGTTTTGTTACAAATGCTAATAGGAAGTCACTTGCATTATTTGTTTTTTTAAAAAACACAATGCACTTAAGCCATGTATAGAGTTTGCTTTTCTCTTGTGAAACTTAATTGTGAAACTTGGTTTAGGGCAATTTTTGCTTCTGAACCACTCCCATAGGCTGTGTAATGTGTTCCCAGTAAGCCAGAAGTTACATCCAGATCAGGCCCGGATTAACCCCTTTTGGTGCCCTAGGCCACACTTTGGAACTACGTCCCTAAATCAACCTCTACCGCACCCCCCCACCTCCTCCTCTTCGCAGTGCGCACTCCTTCCTTGAGTCAAGGAAGGAGGATGTGAGAAGGAGGACGCAGAGGGAATCCCTGCCCCTGGGACCGCTGCTGGGCATGCACAGCAGGAGGGCGCGAGCGCCTCTGCCTTCTCCGCCATGTTCCTGGGTGCCGCGCATGTTCGGCAGCGGCCATGGGGGCGGGGCTTCCCTCCGCCTCTCCTCGGGCCCTCCTTTGACTCAAGGAAGGAGGGCACGAAGAGGAGGAGGCGGAGGGAAGCCCCGCCCCCGGGGCCGCTGCCTGGCATGCGCAGAAGGAGGGCGTGAGCGCCTCTGCCTCCTCCATCATGTTCCTGGGTTCCACACATGCCCGGCAGCAGCCCTGGGGGCTTCCCTCCGCCTCCTCCTCCTCGCGCCCTCCTTCCTTGACAAGGGGGCAGGGCAATTGTGAGGGGGGGGCACAATTCCCTCCTCCCCTGTCCCCTTGCAGTGCTCTCCCCCCACCCTCCCCCGAGAGAGAGAGTAATCTCCATGCCACGCATTGCGTTTTTGTTTCAACTTTTTTTTGGTCCGTGTGAACTGCGCCCCCCTTGTCTTGCGCCCCTAGGCCATGGCCTAGGGTGGCTTTATGGGTAATCCGGACCTGATCCAGATTCATTTGTGGCCAAACATTGCCCATAAGCAGAGACTAGAAATAGTAAGAACATCATATTTAAGACTGTTTTGGCTGTTTGTACTACATTGGGAGTTTTCAAAACTAAAATATTAAAATAGGGGGCTAGGATCTAGCAGACTGTGGGAATGGGTCTGGAAACCATAGGCACCCTATGTGGCAGATTTTCTCCATGCCTGATTTAGAGATTATGACTTGTTCCATTCTTCCCAGTTTATATCTGGCTCCTGTTGCTAACACCAGAAAAATATTTTGTTTCTTGTAAAGGCCAAACAGGTTCCATCAGAAAGAACTATCACCAAGGTGTGAAGAACAGGGTTTCTCTCTGTGTGTGAGTGGGATATTAGTAGTCATGAGTGAGATTATGAATCAGCCCAGATTTTAAAGGAATCACAGATGACAGAAGACACACTATTATAGTCATCTTTGATGTGACAGCATTTTCAAAGAACAGGCCAAAGAACAGACTCTGAACTCTGCTGATGAATCAAAAATCCTGGGTAGCATTATCAACATTGCAGTTTTGGGGTTAACTGCCATGCCCTCTTATGACGGGGGGATTATCCCATAAATAGTCTTGACACCAAAACTTGGGCCAATTACTGCTGGAGGTGAAATAACATTTAAGAAGCGGCTATTGTTCTCTTGCATCAGCTTTTTCCATTTCTTTTATTTATGGATAGACGCGTTATCGGTCAAAATGCCAGAACTGCGATGCGAGAGTGGAGAAACAATGCAATATAAATAAAATAGGTAAAGCAAAAATCAAGCAGGAAGGCAATAAAAGAAATATAAAACTTGTGAAAACTAATACAAAACAGAACACATCTAAAATCAGGTGTAACGGGGGGTGCATTTGGAAACCACACATACACTGCACAAACCCAAGTACTCCTTTTGTAAAATTCCTCTGTGCTTAATTTCAAATGACGTATCCAACTATCTATCTATCTCTCTATCTATCTATGTTTATCATCTTTAAGAAATTAAAAAGGGTTGTCTGCAATTTCAAACAAACACACCTTTAAAAGAACCACTGCTAAGAGCAGCCATGCACAACATATGGCTCATAGGCTGGATGCAGCCCATAAAGGGCTTTCCTGCAGCCCACAAAAGGAGTTCCCTGTGGCTCACTAAAAAGTGGCCTGCAGAAGGTTTTTTTATTAAAAAATTGACTCTTTGCAACTGCAAAGTTATGTAGGCTAGACAAATAATCTCTTCAGACAGGGGAAGAATCGGTGGAATGTTTTACTTTGCTGGCCCTTTAAGCATGGAGCCCTCAACTCTCATTATATGGTGCAATACTATTTCCGGAGGGGCTCTATGCTTAAATGGGTAGCAAAGAAGAGCATGCTTCCACCACAGCAACTAAGGGGGGGGGAGTTGACGCTTTTCCCTATGGGATTGCCTGGCTGGTAAATTGGGCGATGTGTGGTGTGGGGTCAGGCCCGGATTAACACTTTTTTGCACCCTAGGCCACACCTTGGAATTACGCCCTCTTTAAGCCAACCTCCCGCCACCTCCAAGGTCCCCATTCCCACCAGCTGGAAAGCTCCGCTGTGCTCTGAAGGTCTCCTTGGGAGTCGGGAGGCTTGGGGAGAGTGCAGCAGGTGCAAACTCGTTCCAAAGGTGCGCACGAGAGAGAGAGTGTGCGTGCGAGAGAGAGTGCACGCATGAGGGAGAGCATGAGAGAGAAAGCGAGAACAAGAGAGAGCAAGAGAGAGCGCGTGAGAGAGAGCGCGCGTGAGAGAGAAAGAGAGCGTGCATGAGAGTGAGCGAGCATGAGAGAGAACGAGAGAGAATGCGTGTGCGAGAGAGAGAGGGGGCGTGAGGAAGCGAGAGACAGAGGGGACTGAGCAGAGACTTTGCCGGGAGAAGGAGCGAGGAGGGGCATGAGAAAGGGGGAAAGAGGGGCGCAGACCAGGGGGTTTTTTTGGTCTGTGATCTGCGCCCCCCCCCCCTCAGCTTGTGCCCCTAGACCATGGCCTCGATGGCCTTATGGGTAATCCAGGCATGTGTGGGGTGACAGGTTCCCCATACCCCCCAACAGTGGTTGCTAGAATATTCAACCAGGAGTCATAAGATCAAGGTGTCCCCTGAGTTCTGAGTTTTATAGGTGACTTTGAGGTTATCTATTTCCTCTGAACAACTTTTTTTCTTAAGATTGTTGTGAAAAGGAATTAGTTGCTCAGGCAAGACAAATAAATCCATGACTTTCCCACCTAAACACTGGAATTAGATGTAACTTTTTCAGATTCTCATTAAAAGATTATTGAGTGTAAAGGTAGGATCAAAATCAGGGAAATTAGGAATGGTGGTGATGAGGATAATGATGGTAGTAATAGTAAGGTTATATTTACTGAGCCCAAATTCTTTCACCACGGCAAAACTATTCCCATGCAAAAACCGTAGGCATTCTAATTCTGCCCCAATAATTCTTCAATATGCCTTCAGAGACAGCAAAAATAGCTCTTCCCAATTTAAAACCAGGATATATATAAGAATGCCATCCAAATGAGAAAAATACATAGACAGCTATGATAAAGATCACCATTTATGTTCTAAAATTGCTGCACATGCTTTTGTGTCAAATTTTATTGTAGACTCATATGGTACCAAAAGGCAATATTTTACACACTGTGATAGCTTTCCCATAACAGGAGCAGACACTATGCTTTGAAAAAATAATAACTATGCACACTTCAGTGACCAAAATTGAAATGCCTAAGATAAAATCATCACCTGAAAAATGAAATATCCCTTATTTTTTTGTCACTATAGCACCTAATGCATAATCCTTTTAAGCAGCTAGTAATATAAATATGCTTATCGGCATACAAAATATTGGGAGACGAAGGGAATGAATAGAGAGTAAAGTTGCTATTTGATATTGGATTACATTCCAGGATGTAAATACTGGCTACCAATGAATGGCCAGAACTGCACATTAAACAAGCCTCTCTGCCAAAGATGTCAAAGCCCACAAATGTTCCCCCATGTCTCCTGAGGAGGAGTACATAAGAACATAAGAACATAAGAAGAGCCATGCTGAATCGGACCTCAGCCCATCTAGTCCAGCATTCTGTATCACACAGTGGCCCACCAGTTGTACACGGGGATCTCGAGCAGAAGGGAGGGCAAAACCCTGACCTGCTCCCGACCCCCCACAACCAGTACCCGGGGAAATCCTGCCTACCTCAACCAACTCCGAGGTGGCACTTGAATGTCCTTTTCAGTAACTACCGATACACTTGGTATCCATGAATCTGTCTAATCCTGCCTTGAAGTTGTCCAGGCTGGCAGCTGTCACAACCTCTTCTGGAAGTGAGTTCCATAACCCAATGACCCTCTGGGTGAAGAAATATTTCCCTTTGTTAGTCCTAATTTTCCTACCTTGGAGCTTCAGGGAGTGCCCTCTAGTCCTAGTGTTTTGTGACAAAGAAAACAGTTTTTCTTTATTCACCTTTTCTATCCCATGCATGATTTTATACACTTCGATCAAGTCACCTCTTAAACACCGTCTTTCAAGGCTGAAAAGACCAAGGCGTTGCAACCTGGTTTCATAAGGGAGCCGCTCCATCCCTTGGATCATTCTTGTTGCCCTTTTCTGTACATTTTCCAGTTCCGTTATATCCTTCTTAAGGTGCGGAGACCAGAATTGTACACAGTACTCCAAATGTGGCCTTACCATCGATTTGTAGAGAGGTAATACAACATTTGCTGACCTATTTTCGATTCCCTTTCTGATCATGCCTAGCATAGAATTTGCTTTTTTACTGCTGCTGCGCACTGGGTTGACATCTTCATTGAGCTGTCCACCAAGACCCCAAGATCCCTTTCCTGGTTTGTCTCGGAAAGCTTTGACCCCATCAATTTGTAGGTGTAGTTGGGGTTCTTTGCCCCGATGTGCATGACTTTACACTTGTTTAGGTTAAAATGCATTTTCCACTTTGTTGCCCATTCACTCAATTTCGAGAGATCTTTCTGGAGCTCTTTACAATCAGTTCATTTTTAACTACCTGAACAATTTAGTGTCGTCTGCAAACTTTGCTACCTCAGAATTCACTCCTACATCCAGATCATTAATGAATAAATTAAAAAGTAACGGACCCAAAATTGAACCTTGGGGTACGCCACTTCTCACCTCTTTCCACCCAGAGAAATGTCTGTTTATTACCACCCTTTGTTTCCTACAGTTTAGCCAGGTTCCAATCCAGGACAAGACCTGTCCCCTGATTCCATGGCTGAAGAGCTTGTTTAGGAGCCTTTGGTGAGGGACTTTGTCAAAAGCCTTTTGAAAGTCAAGGTAAACAATATCAATTGGGTCCCCTTTATCTATGTGTTTATTTACACCCTCAAAGAATTCTAACAAGTTAGTAAGACATGATTTGCCTTTGCAGAAACCATGTTGATTTTCCTTCAGCAATGCCTGTTCTTCTATGTGCTTAGTAATTTTTTCTTTAATAATGGTTTCCATCACTTTGCCTGGAACTGAGGTTAGACTAACTGGCCTATAATTTCCTGGATCACCCCTGGATCCTTTCTTGAAGATCGGAGTTACATTTGCCTCCCTCCAGTCCTCGGGTACAGTGCCTGATCTTAGAGAAAGGTTATATATTTTGGCTAGAATTTCAGCAATTTCACACTTGAGTTCCTTAAGAACTCTGGGGTGGATGCCATCTGGCCCTGGTGATTTGTTGACATTTAGTTTAGTAAGGCATGTGATAACATCTTCCTTGTTTATCTCTATCTGGTTTAATTCATTTAATTCCCTCCCTGAAAAAACTGACTCAGCTGCAGGCATATGTTGTCTGTCCTCCTGTGTGAAAACGGAGGCAAAGAAGTCATTTAGCCACTCAGCAATCTCCTTGTCTTCGCTGATTTTCCCTTTCTGACCATTGTCGTCGAGTGGCCCAACTGCTTTTCTAGTTGGGTTCCTGCTTCTGATGTACTTAAAGAAGTTTTTGTTGTTTTTTAAAATATTCTTTGCTATGTGTGCCTCAAAATCTCTCTTGGCTTTCCTGACTGTTGCTTTGCATTTAGTTTGCCAGAGCTTGTGTTCCTTTCTGTTCTCCTCGGTTGGAAGAGCCTTCCATTTCTTAAATGAGTTTTTCTTCTTTCCAATCACATCTTTTACTTCCTTTGTAAGCCATACTGGTGTCCTTTTGGACTTTCACCCCTACATCTACTAGGGGTGGATATCTCTGGCTTTAAATACTTTGAAATCGGTTTCATTTCGTATTTAAAATTAATTTCATAGTTTTTTGACCCATGTGGCCCAACCCGGAAGTGTAATTTCTATACCGAACCTGGGGGCCGCCATTTTTGTAATGGGCACGTAATTAACGTAATTAGTTCGTATGCCTTCTTTGCCCTTAGTAGACGCATGTTCTCATTGGCTAATGGAGACCAACCCATGACCTCCTCTCCTCTGGCAGCGATCCGTGTGTGCATGCCAGAGGAGAGGAAGACGTGGGTTAACTCTTATCCCAGGACCTCCTCTCCTCTGGCAGCGATCCGTGTGTGCATGCACACACGGATCGCTGCCAGAGGAGAGGAGGTTGCGGGTTAAGTTCTCCTGCTCAGGAATACAGCGGGATAAGCCTTGTCCCCCTGTATTCCTTAGCAGAGGAAGGAGGGGTCGAGCCCTCTCCTTCTCCTGCTCAGGAATACAGCGGGACAAACAAAGCGGGATGAACTTGGGGGGAGGGAGGCTGGCATGGAGGGGGCTTGCCCCCTCCACGCCAGCCTGCTTCCCCCCAAGCTGGAAGGGGAGGGAGTGCTTGCTCTCCCTCTTCCCTCCTCCCCTCCCAGCTGACAGGCATCGCAAATTATATATAATGCGGAATGCTTCTGAGCTGGGGGGGAGGGAAGAGGGGAGTGCTTGCTCTCCCTCTTCCCTCCTCTCCTCCCAGCCAACAGACCTCTCGCATTATATATAATGCGCAATGCTTCTGAGCTGGGGTGGGGGGAGGGAGGGAAGAGAGGAGAGCAAACCCTCCATTCTAGCCTCTCAGCTGGGGTAACGAATAATAACGAAAATTCGTTATTAAATACATTTCAATTACGAATTTTGTCAGTGAGATGGTTTTAGGAAGACCACGTTCTGTCTCTCAGAAATATCCTAGCCATGGCCATTTAATTAAGATGGCAGCCAGTTTAATCCATAAATTCATTAATTACTCTTCTATAGTTACTAGACAGAAAAACATCAGTCTCCTCACATGGCTGTCAAAGAAAGTTTACCCCTCCCCCCAAACTGAAAGTTCCTTCCATGTACACAGAGGAGTCTTCTGATGTGTGAAAAGGATAGAGTCACCAGCGCGTTTTGGAACATCAAGTGGAGTGGAAAAAGCACCAGTGGAGTGGGGAAAGCAGCAGTCAACCAGGTTTTCCATTTGGGTTTTTTAAAAACTAAAATTTCTAGACTTATCTAGTATCTACAGTAGGACATTCACTGGGTTGAGATCTCCAACACCCTTTCACCTTTCCATGATGGAGTATTGTTGGAACTTTTTTTTTTAATGGCAGGAACAAAGATACATCAGCTTGGCCTCTCTATCTCTGACGTTGGTCAATGTGAGCTTTGGGACACCCTTCCACTGCCTACTTAACAATGTGTTGGCTGAGTAACTATCTTTTTTTAACCTACAGTTACTCAGTTTCATTGGTGTCCATAAGGTTTATCATGATTATGGAAAAAAAAGGATTGATGTAGTGCTTTAATTGTACAATATGCTCCATACGAGTTTGAACTCTGGTTAATTAGTTAATTCTGGTTAGTTTCCTCATAGTCTCAAAATTATTAAATATTTGTTCCGGTTTCCCTAATAATTTGCACAAGTTACATAGCATTTCTGTTTGATAACCGCTAAGATGTAACTTCTCAGATTTCATAAAAATTCTCAAAAACATATTTTTGGAACAAATGTAGAAACATGTTGTACCTGCAAATAATGAAATGGGTTTGTCAATCAGATTGACTCAAACCTGAGAAAAGGTTTTCAACACCTTGTCCTTAAATATTTTTGAAATGTTGTAAATCTGCCTTTTCCAGCAGACAGCATGAGATCTCCTAAATATTCCTGATAAACTCTATCTCTTAATATATTGCTGAGAAGGGACAGTGAGGAAATCAAGCTGGACTGAGTTTAGCTTTTTACATCTGTTGCCTGTTTTTGAAACAGTATTTTAAGATAACCCATAGGCCATTCTGACTGCAATGATGGGTGCTATAGACCAGGGGTGCTCAGAACGGTGATCTCGATCACCAGGGTGATCTTCGGGCCTCATCCTGGTGATCTTCAGGCCCCTGAGCAGGGTTTTTTGCTGTTGGTCCTCTTCACGCGCCCCTGCACACTGCAAAGAAGTCCTCCGTCGTTGCTCCTCCCCGCTCCCTGCTCGCGCGCCGCCTCCAAAAGCTCCAGAGTCTAAGAGGCAGAATGGGCCCCCTCTTTTGGATTCCTCCTCCTCCCTCCGTCCTTCTCCAGCCACTCAGAGTCGTAGGAGACCAAAGGGGGCGGGTCTGGATGACGCGATGCATGGCTGGCCCCGCGCGCATGCGCAGAAGCGCCCATTCTGCCTCTCAGACTTCTTGTGAGCTCTTGGAGGCGGCACGCATGCTGGCGGCGTGGAAATAGGAGCAACGACGGAGGAGAAGAAGGAGGACGCTTTGGGGTCATTTCCTTACCGCATCTCAAAGGTCGGTCTTTTTTACTTTGGGGTGGGTGCTTGATTGTTCTGTGGCATGTCTCTTTGTTTATTTTTAATGTTTAAAATGGCCTTTTAGCTCCAAAGCCTCTCTGCTTGCTTTGTTCCTTGAGAAATATATGTTGGGGAATATGGAAATGTGGGAGAAATGGGGTGGTTGGATGTATTTTTGCATGCCCCTTTGTTTACCTTGCTGAGTATTAAATGGCCTTGCAGTTCAAAAGCCTCTCTTCTTACTTTCTGGCTGATAATATGTGTGGTAATATGGCAGTGTGGGAGAAATGGGGTGGTTGGATGTATTTATGCATGTCCCTTTGTTTACCTTGCTGAGTATTAAATGGCCTTGCAGTTCAAAGGCTTCCCTTCTTACTTTCTGGCTGATAATATGTGTGGTAATATGACAGTGTGGGAGAAATGGGGTGGTTGGATGTATTTATGCATGTCCCTTTGTTTACCTTGCTGAGTATTAAATGGCCTTGCAGTTCAAAGGCTTCACTTCTTACTTTCTGGCTGATAATATGTGTGGTAATATGGCAGTGTGGGAGAAATGGGGTGGTTGGATGTATTTTTGCATGCCCCTTTGTTTACCTTGCTGAGTATTAAATGGCCTTGCAGTTCAAAGGCTTCCCTTCTTACTTTCTGGCTGATAATATGTGTGGTAATATGACAGTGTGGGAGAAATGGGGTGGTTGGATGTATTTATGCATGTCCCTTTGTTTACCTTGCTGAGTATTAAATGGCCTTGCAGTTCAAAGGCTTCCCTTCTTACTTTCTGGCTGATAATATGTGTGGTAATATGGCAGTGTGGGAGAAATGGGGTGGTTGGATGTATTTTTATGCTCTGTTTTATATTGTTGTTATTAAATTGAAATGTTGATGTTTTATAACTTCATTTTACGTAAACTGCCCCGAGCCTGCTGGAAGGAGCGGTACATAAAAATGAATAATAAATATAAATAAATAAATAAGAAAATAGTTATACGTTTTACATTTCTGGGCAGGTGATCTTTGGGACTTGGTTTTTTAATCAGTAGCTCCCATGCTGAAAAAGTGTGAGCACCCCTGCTATAGACTAACACTGTGTTTCCCAACCAGTGTGCCGTGGCACACTAGTGTGCCGTGAGTGATCATCAGGTGTGCCGTGGGAAATTGGAACCTCCAATACCCTTACTTCCCCCTCCTGCCGAACACTTTTTCTTCTCCACTCGGCTCCTTTCTTCCCAGCCTCGCTCTGCTCACTTTGCCTTGCCTTGCTCTGGGGCGAGTCTGCGCAGTAGCGCCCGCATGGGTCACGTCTTCCTCCCTCCCTCCCTCCTCCCCTCCTGAACATGCTCACGCTGCCCCCTCGGATCAAAAGTGGCAGTGTAGAAGAAAAAGTAAGTGTTCGGCAGGAGGGGGAAGAAAGGGCGCGAAGGGGGAGGAAGAGGTCTTTGTCGAAAGCTGGCATGGGCAAACTTGGTGTTTTGGACTCCAACTCCCACCATTCCTAGCAGCCTCAGGCTCTTTTCCTCCCCCCCCCCCCTTCAGCCATTTAAGCAGGAAAGGGCCTCAGGCTGTTAGGAATGGTGAGAGTTGAAGTCCAAAGCACCCAGAGGGCCGAAGTTTTCCCATGCCTGTTTTAGGGACCTTAAAGTGGTGAGTGTCCTTCCAACATTATGATTCTGGATAGAAAACAAACAACAACAAAACATAACATTGTTTGAGTCCACAGTGCTCTCTGGGTGTAAATAAACTACAACTACCACTCAAGGTCAATTCCCAAGCAAACCCTTTCAGTACTTTCTGTTGGTAATGAGAGTTCAATATGCCAAGTTTGGTTCAATTCCATTGTTGCAAGAGTTCAGGATGCTCTTTGATTGTGTGTTAACTATAAATCCCAGAATCTGTAACTCCCAAATGTCAAGATCTATTTTCCCCAAACTCCATCTGTGTTCACATTTGGGCATATTGAATATTGAGTATTCATGCCAAGTTGGGTCCTGATCCAACATTGTTTTGAGTCCACAGTGCTCTCTGGATATAGGTGAACTACAACTCCAAAACCCAAGGTCAATGCCCACCAAACTCTTATAGTATTTTCTCTTGGTTATGGGAGTTCTGTGTGAGAAGTTTGTGTCTTTCTGCCATTCCTGCCAGGATATCTATGTTGTGTTCATCGAAACAGGCCCGAAACTGAGTGTATAAATACATTTAACACATATTAACTATATGTATTACTGTGTTAGAGTGTCATTTTGTGTCATTTTGGTTGGTGGTGTGCCCCAGGATTTTGTAAATGTAAAAAGTGTGCCGCGGCTCAAAAAAGGTTGAAAACACTGGTCTAACAGATCTGCAAGTGCAGCATGTTAATGCAGACTTTTCTATATTTTTCTAGTAAAGTAGGATGCCCTCTCCATTTTGAAGTCCAGCGTATATTTTTTACATTTTTTTTTTACCATGAATGGCTATTCTTTATGTATGGCATTTTTTCCAGCTTTGGAACCAGAGCTGGGGAAGCTGTGATCCTCCAGCCCTTTGAGACTCCAAATCACATTCAACTCACCTAACAGTCAGAAATTATGATAGCTGTAGTACAACATAGTCTATCAGAGCACATATTCCCCATACATGTTCCGCTGATCTATTATAAAATATGGAGACACTTGGACTCTAGAACTGCTGAGCTCCACACCTGAATGGGTTTACATAGCAAGAGTCACATCCATAGATCGCTCACATCTCTTAAAGTCAAGAAAAGAAAACCGTGTTCCTCTGAGACATCAAATGCAAATATTTTTGACATAACAAGAAAAGTGCAAAAGGGACAAGGAAAACCATAGAAGTGCATTAGAAAGAAACAGACTGATAAAATCAACTTGTAGACAATGCACATGCAAAAAGTTAATGACATTTAAAATGTCCCCCCCCCCCCAATTAAAGGGTTATATACTTTATAGCAGAATGGTGTTGCAATGTGGTTTCATTTAGGGATGGGACGAATATTTGAGTCATAAAAACATGGGTTTCTCAGTGTTTGAGGCTATTTCCAAGCAAAAAATAGTATAATATGATAATTGAGATCTTCACACCCATATATTTGATTTAGCTTGTCCTTGACAAATGCCACTCAAATTGTAAAGTCTTATTGCAGAATCAATAGGGACACCTTATTCATGAACAGTTATGGCAGAACAGGAGTAAATTTATAGGACAATAAAGTGTTTTTGTGCAATAGACACTTAAGGATGGGCTTCCTCATTTTGAAGGAGAGTTATAGTTTACTGTGCAGTACTTAGAATGCTCTGCTAGAGAGCTCCAACCTTGTAAGTCAGGGACTGGACTAGAATTAAATATGGCATTCTATGTATGGCACCAAATTAGATACCACAGGATTTTATAGGACAGAGCCATGGCAGCAGTATCAAATTGCTTTAGTGGTGTCATGAAGATAAACTCTTGATTCTTACACCCATGCAAGAATTGCTCAGAAATTTAAGTGGCTCTCCAAAACAGCTAGAAGAATACACGTCTGAGTTGGGTCAAATTGTGTGCATGGGATGTGTATGTGCACAAAATCCGTCCCTTCCCTAGATTGCACTACACATGGAATTTTGGATGTGCAAAACAGAAGCATAACTGAGAAGTAATATAAAAGCAGTAAAGCAGTACCTGACCAGAAAGGAGTGGAGGAAGGGGGAACAAAGCTGTAGTCTGGAGAAGTTATAAAAGAAAACCCACAGAACAAAGAAGGGGCTTAGAGAAAGAAGGGGGAAAAAAGAGAGAGAGAAGCAAAATGACATTGAAATACTGGTTTAAAAAAGTAATATTTATTTATTTGTTTATTTATTGTTTCGACTTATTAGTCGCCCCTTCCAAAAGGCTCGGGGCGACTTACATACATATAAAACCATAAAAGCACTGTAAAAACAATGGACCAATGTCCACATATTAAAATTAAAAACAAGCAGATATACATTAAAATAACTCTTAGGCCTGCATTAGTCAATGGCCTAGAGATTTCTATGAACCGAAGGCTTGAACAAACAGGAGGGTTTTACAAGCCCTGCGAAAGGCTAGCAGGTTGGTCTGTGCTTGAATTGTGGATGGAAGGGCGTTCCACAAGACCGGCGCAGTGGCACTGAAAGCCCTCCTCCGCATTGTAGACAGATGGATGGATTGACAGCTAGGTACCACCAAGAGGTTCTGAAACTCAGATCGCAGTGGTCGTGGGGGATTGTATTGGGAGAGGCAGTCCCTTAGGTACACTGGCCCCAGACCATTCAAGGCCTTGAAGGCCAGAACCAGCACCTTGAAGGTGATCCGGTGCTCTACTGGAAGCCAGTGCAGTCCGCGCAGGACAGGCGTGATGTGGCAGCGAGATGGAAGGCCTGCCACCAGCCTGGCTGCAGCGTTCTGTACCAGCTTAAGCTTTTGGATCACCGACAAGGGAAGGCCGATGTAGAGGGCATTACAGTAGTCCAATCTTGAGATGACCGCGGCTTGGACCACTGTGGCTAGGTCATGACGGGACAGGTAGGGAGCCAGCTTCCTCGCCTGTCGGAGGTGATGGAAAGCCACTCCGCTGACGATGGAGATGTGGTTTTCCACCGACAGCTGGGAGTCAAGGGTGACTCCCAGACTTTTTACAGATGGAGACGGGCGAAGTGTTGCCCCGTCTGGTGTTGGGAGCTGGATCCCTCCCGTACCCGGACGACCCAGCCACAGGATCTCCGTCTTAGCCGGATTCACCTTCAACCTACTGGCTCACAGCCATCCAGTGACGGCTTCAAGGCAATGATGGAAATTATCGGGTACGGAGTCGGGCTGGCCTTCCATCCCCAGAATGAGCTGGGTGTCATCCACGTATTGGTGACACTCCAGCCCAAAGCTGCATGCCAATATCAAAAGAGTAATTTTACAACTTAAATCTCTGATAATAAGAAGCAAAGTTATCTTGAAGAAATGTGGTAGCAATGGGAGTTTTGCGCCTTCCACACATCCACAAATCTGATCTTTTGTTCTTGTGTGTGCCTTCGAGCTTCCTGTTAACTTATGGCAACCCCATGAATCTCATAGTGTTTTATATTATCTGAGCAGAAATACAGAGTTGTATACTTTGATAATTCCAATCCCCCACTCGTTGCTACAAACCCAGGACTAGTATCTAATGTTGTGCAGAATGGAGCAATTAACTCTCTAGTCTGCTGAAGGTGCCTCCTATGCTTGGTACAGACACCATCAAAAAGCCAGCATGGTATAGCAGTTGGAGTAAAGGACTACGATCGTCATTCGCCAATGAAGTCAAATATGCCAGTAACTATCTCTTCACTATCTCATAGGAAGGAATAGTGGGTAAACAGGGGAAGCCATGAGTAACACCTACATTTTTTTTGAAAATGGATGAATTCAAATTTCTTATGTTGTGCTTCTTACTTCTGGGGGACTTATCTACAGCCTATAAAGAAGGGCAGAGGGAAATTACAAACACATGACATCCCTGAAGGCGATGCCAGTAAAATGCAAGGACTGTACCATGCAGAAAGCAAACATGTCTAGGATGGCATCTGCAAAGCCACATTAAATGCTGCCAACTTGTGACAAAAGTGAGGAATGCTCTGCCCAGCAGGAGACATGTCATGAGCCAAATTTTCTCCTCACAGTCAATAAGATAATTGGGACTTTACAATGAGCAGAAAAATGAAAAAGTCACATCTAATTAACTCTATTTTCTATTTTGTTTGAACAAGGAATTGATGGCTAAAACCTCTGGCTTGTACTGAAGGTGCTATCCATAGCTCCCAACTTTGTATGAAACAGGAAACCACAGTTATAGGCTTCCTGGTTGTATAGTGTGCACTATAAAGCTAGTAACCCTTGCTTTTCTGTTTGGATGAAACTTCTATTAATTACAGATTTGCCAATGTGATTGTTTGCAGAATGAATGAAGAAAAGCCATTTGTGCAAGATGTTTGTTTATAAGTAGACTTACTGAGCAAAGACACAATTCTCTGAATGTGGTCTGTTTGGTTGCACCCATCCATCTATGGTAAGATGGTTCAAATGGGCAGAGTCTCACAACTATAGTACTTGAACATCCTTGTGCTTCTATTGGCACAGAATGCAGGACAAACTTTGAACTTTCTCTCAAATCAGCCAAAAGGCTGGCTACAGCATAATGGCATATCAATTTTGCTGTGGCAGCTACATAATCATCAAGGGTTGTGGTAAACTTCATAATCATCATAGCAATCAAGACAGTTTTGGCCTCAAGAACATTTTGAATAGAAGTAAGTGACCAAGAGCTGAGCGCCATCCCGTCTATTTCAATACAATTTCCACTATTTTCACCACAGCTGAACAATTGAGACTGGCAGCTCTGATATCACTGGGGCAGTGAACCTGCTCTGAGTGCTACTTTGAACTTTAAACAAGCTATACAAAGTGTGAGCCTTGTCTTTGAAATGGATCCAGATTATATCCATTGCTTTAGTAGCATTAACACTATTAACCTCTATTTCAGTTGAGGTAGGAAGTCCAGGAAAATCAATTTCCTTTTTGACATTTATGGCACAAACGTGTTTTGGGGTTATGACTGTGGTTCTCAATCTCTTGGCCAACTCCCTTCTGTTCACGTGAGCTAAAAGAGACACAAGCAGGTATATTTCTCTTCTCTTTTTTTAAACCCTTATATAGAGATTGAAGACAAAGAAACAAGAAAACAATGGTTCTTCTAAAAGCAAAATAGCCTTGACACCAGGAAGACAATAGCTCAAGTTTCTTACCACCTATAGATTTCAATTGATAAATCTGGCAAGGGAAACCAAACCAGGAAGACAGATATAGGATACAAGCTGTGGCAGCAAAAGTTAAATACAAGCCTCGAAAGAACATATTTATTTATTATTTATTATTATTTCGACTTGTATACCACCCTTCCCAGCAGGCTCAGGGTGGTTCACAACAAACATAAAACACAATTCCAAACAGCAATTTAAAACACAATAAAACAATTTAAAAAACAGAACAATTTCTACGAAAACAGAGGAGATGGATTAAGCAGCGCCTCTAGAGGTTGAACGCCTGCCGGAGGAGGGTGGTCTTGCAGGCTCTTCGGAAAAAGGACAAGTCTGTTATTGCTCGAACCTCCTCCGGCAAGGCATTCCATAGGTTAGGCGCTGCTACTGAAAAATATCAAATATTTTCATAGGGAAATAAACCAGAATTATTCTGATTTCTTGCACTATAGAAGAATCCAGCCACTAAAAAGGAGAAGGTCTCCTGGTTAATTAAGGTTTAATAACCATGTGAATATGGGGGAACATAAACAGTGACTTTGAGGCCTTTAGCTTTTTTTATTTGACACAGCATCTAAATCAAATACTGCAGCCTTTCAAAATAGGGAATAGGGACAGATTATCCATTACTAGAGTAAAGTATAAAGACTGAAGTCACCCAGTATCTAACATTATGGTCTACAGCAGTGGTGGGCAACCTACGGCCTGGGGCCCGGATGCGGCCCTTTGGCCGCTCCTATCCGGCCCTCCTAAGGGCTCCGGCAGGCAGGCAGGCAGGCAGGCAGGCTCGCCTGCTGCTCGCCTCACCCCGCCTGCTCGCCGCTCACCTCGCCCTCTCGCCCACATGCCTGCTTGCCCTCTTGCCTTCTTTGGCTCTCCCAGTGCCAGCAACAGCACTGGGTGAGCCAGAGTGGGCGAGAGGGCAAGGTGAGCCGGCGGGGTGAGGCGAGAGGCAGGTGGGGCAAGGCGAGCAAGCGAGTGGCGAGAGAGCAGCGAGCGGGCGGGATGAGAGGGCGAGGCGAGGCAGGCAAGCAGAGCGACCGACGGGGAGGGAGGGGGGAGAAGAGGAGGAGGCCAGGGAGGGAGAGAGCGCTGCTGCCGCCGCCGAGCATCCTTAATAAGTGAACTATACATCCCAGCAACGCCAACTCCCAAATGTCTATTTTCCCCAAATTTCCCCAGTGTTCACATTTGGCCATATTGAGGATTCGTGCCAAGTTTGGTCCTGAGTTTCCCATCCTTTCAATGGGGTCTGATCTCTTCCTTTTCCGTCACGAATCTCAAAGGCTCGCTGTCAGGAGGTTTTTAGAAAGGTGGGAACAGGAAGTTATCGAGAGGGAAGGGACCCCAGGGTTATCCAGCCCGACCCCCAGGGATACACAATCAAGGCACCCCTGACTGATGGCCATCAAGCCTCTGCATAATACTCTCCAGAGAAGGGGACTACAAGGAAGCATTATTTTATTTTAGTGGTTTTTATTATTATCGTATAATAATTTTATAATAATATAATAATATAAAAAATATAATATATTATTATAATAATATAATAAATAATATAATATAATGTTATATTATATTATAATTTCAATATATTATAATGTCTATATATATACTATAATATATAAGTATCCTATGCTAATAGTTCCTATGTGTTGACGCAAGACAATTGCAATAAGTTTCGTTTTTAATGTGTTACATTGTTTGCTTTGTACATTAGGTACTGATTTTATCCTTTATCTTGTATACTGCTGTTGGAACTTTTATTTGAAATGACCTGACGGTTACTCAATAAACGTGACTGACTACTATAATATAATAATTATGATATTAATACTAATAATATATGAATGTTTCTTGATGTATTAATATGTTAATATTAATGATGTGTAATATATAGTAAACATAGTAAGTGAATAAATAAATAAATTATGTGGATTAGCATGTAGTTCCG